>OY720666.1:8650210-9850210 GCA_963170745.1 Phymatocera aterrima
GGTAACAATGCATCCAACCATGTGCAGCAATGAGGATTCCACGCGTCTCCAACAGCACCTTAAGATGGGCCACATCGCTGCACATCACGCGACAATACATATTTACCACAGTACTGCATATCCGCAGCTTGGAAATGCACATTGGAGATGCACATATGCCTAGTATAAGCCACGTTGACTGCGGAATAGACGTTGTATAGGTATGGCCTGCAAGCGCACACCACCAGTATATGATCAACAGGGTCTACAGGAGGAGCACGCTCCCCAGAGTCGCTAGTCGCCACGAGCCACACTCGTTTGATGGTAGCTGTTTAACGCACGAACGCACGGAGCCATGTCTCTCGCTCAACGGTCGGCGATGGGTAATTGGTAGTGTGTGCGTTGGCGCCAGGCCGCATTCTCGCATTCGTTAACTAACACGGCGAAGTAACACTACCCGTACCACATATACCACACGTAGTGCCATGTGTTATTCACTTCAGATATAGATATATTACAGAGTCACTGCTGCATGCGGTCCTCGCGATAACCGGGATACGAGGCGAGGATAGCCACTCTATATTATTAAATCTTCTCTGATTCGTTTCAAAACTGTCGGCATTAATTTTTCGTTATCAGACTGACTGACGCACCAAAGACGCAGTATAACCCCTCCTCCTCCTCCACCTCCTCAATGGCACTCCAAACACGTCTAGGGGTGTGTTCCGAAGTATGCTGGCTAGTGCAGCGAATTTTTCTGTCTGTTTCTGTTTCACTTATTAATTCATCGATTCGTCTGCCTCTTTCTTCAAATAATTAACTGCAGTATTGGCAGTGTACTTCGAAACAGCCCGTCGAGATGTACGGATTCTTCTTCATATGAGAATCTTACGCTATATTACAACCTTTTTGCCTCTGGTCCACAGAAATGTTCGAGAATGAGTATAGTGGGCTGGGAGGGCGAGCGTGGAAATGAGAAGAAAGTACAAGAAATGGAAAAAGAGCCGTAGATTCATTGCTTGCATTTCGTATCGTCATGGATATTCCAGTTATATTCGAAACAAGCTGCAATTTGCCGAACTTCCAAGGTCGTTCTCTTTGCCATGCAAACATAATATTCGAATCCTGGACCGCTATCACCGTGGATATGAAATACAATTTTTTAATTATTTAGTCACCACTTGGAGAAGCATTGGGAAGAGAATTTCTCGTCGGTCAGTTGACTGATAAAGAGTTTTCAACGTCAACACAGAATACCAATCGAAATTGCATTCGAAAAATACGCGGATATTGAGTGGTAACATGTTAAATAAATTATCTAATATTTTCTCTGCTGGGTCCCGCGTGTGACTAAGCAAAGGTCAAAAGTTGAGCAAGCTCTCCTTATCAATGCAAACACCGCTTATACACATGCATACGTAGCCTAGCGTGATTGTCAGGCTTCACAAATCGAACTTGAACTACACACGAAGCTAGAGATCTTTCGCGTGCGTACTCCTCAACGCTATGCTATAGTGACACATGGTGAATATCCAGATTCTGAAAGTTTTATTGGTATACTGATAACGACGCCATTATTAACAGACATCATAACACCACTACACTGCAAAAATAGACGAGCTGCTAAGCGTAGGACAAACGATTGCAAATTATAGGTACATACGTGACGGATAGCACGTTCATATTTTTTTCCTTCTAACATTCATTCCATCCCAGATTGGTTGGTAGAACAAATTAATATGGAACGGCAGTGATTTATTGTATTCTCACTGCGACGCCGTCGTATAGCATAGTCAGTATAGTCAGTTGAAAAAAAGCAATTTTACGTCATCATCAAGTTGTAGCAAATTGTTGAATGCATTACCCGTCGTTGTATTCCATGAGTCTTTAATAGCACCTGGAAGACCCATTTGCGCCCAGTGCTACTGCTTGTTAGAAGCCTTGTTATCACTTCGGAAACGCGATTCGTCGCCACTCCTACACCACATTTCCGATTTGGATGAAAATTTTTCGATTGGATGCAGTATTTTGGCAGAAAGTGGCTCACCATTTGATCTGGACGAATTTTTGGAAAGTTCTATCGGAAATTCAAGCGTGTACATCCCAACCTATACACAAACCTGACCCGACAATCAGAGACTCCCTAAATACTTTAAGTCTTCTCGAAATGTTAGCGAGATGAAACAGTTAGCCGCGCTTTCTGGTAAAATACCGCGTCCAACCGAAAAAGTTTCATTTAAATCGGTTGCCTGGTATAGGAGTGGCGACGATCGCATTTCCGAATGACAACAGCGCTTTCAACAATAAGCAACAATGGGTGTGAATAGGTCTTTAATAGCACCTCAATCCGAATTTACGATTGTGGATAAATATTTCTTTATCAGCTGTTATAGAAACAATCGACTGCAGGCACACGTTATATTCTCATCGAGATGGTTTTTCCGTAATCATTATCGCTGTAGAAACAATAGCTCACTCAAATGTTGTGTATGTCCATATGCGTAAGTATAGGTACCGTTGTCCCTGATAAGTCGCATAAACTTTATCATGCTTCGAATACCGATCGAATGCACGTGAGTGAACGCACCATCGTCAG
Organism: Phymatocera aterrima; assembly: GCA_963170745.1. Lineage (NCBI taxonomy): Eukaryota > Metazoa > Arthropoda > Insecta > Hymenoptera > Tenthredinidae > Phymatocera > Phymatocera aterrima. The sequence goes on from OY720666.1 coordinate 8,652,786, forward strand.
AGCAACAGGTATTTATCGGAATCCACGGAACTAAGGAAGTCGTCGGTGGAGGTCAGGTAAATCGATAGATTAGGCAGGTCTTCAGCGGCTATAATGCAGGCATAATGAGGCTAGATAAATGATTATTTAACACTAGGCACAATTGACAATCACTTGCGCTACTGTGATGACTGATTCACCACTGTAATTACCGTCACTGTACCTCCGATTAGTGGTAGTGTGCCGTTGCTGCTGCAGCTACGTAATGTCGAAAGCACCGAGACGCCTTGAATCCTGATTTATTTCACGGCGCACTTAATATCCATTCGGCGTGGAGAGTTGGGATCTGAGAGAGACGGAGAATCAGGGCGCCTCGCTGCCTCCAGGCGTGTTTATATGCTGCCAACGGCATGGCCGGGTAACGACGCGCCTCCGTTCCTTCTGCACCTTCGGCCGCAGGAATTCGGTAGCCGAGGCATTAACTAACTACACGGAAAGATCAGTCGTGATACGAGGAGGCTACGTGTTTTATTCACCATCAATAACGAAGGAAACCTTGTTTAAATTCTAGACTGAGATTATACTTGTTTTTATTTATTTATTTCCGTTTATATCCTCTGGGGATAACTCCGATGCAGATAGAGTATAAGTGAATTCAAAATGCATTCAATCTTCTCGTCAAATTGGTAAATATGTCGCTCAAAATGTACGAATCTCTCCAAAACAGAAATAGCTATGACGGCGTACGAGTTCTCTCCCCGCGCCACATGTTTTGTTCATCGAATTCGAAAAGATATGAATATTAGAGTTTTTGACAGTGAATACACAGATACCAACCGCAAGGATGACCATGAACGTTGAACTACTGTCCACGTTGAAGTGCTATTGCAGACCCATCTACACCCATTGTTACTTATTGTCAAAAGCATTGTTGTCATTCGGAGTCGCGATTCTTTGCCACTCCTGCACCAAACAACAGATTTGAATGAAACTTTTCTCGATTGGATGCAGTATCTTACCGGAAAGTGGCGAATTGTTTTATCTCGCTAAAATTTCGTGAAAATTCAGAGTTTTCAGAGAGTTTGTGATTAGTAGGTAAGGTTCGGTTAAACAAACTTAAATTTCCGGTAGCAATCTTCATCATTTTGTGGAGATGAAATACTTGGCCACTTTCTGCCAGAATACTGCATCCAATCGGAAAAGTTTCATCCAAATGAGATACGTGGTGTACACGGAGAGAAAAAATTTGTTGGTTCAACTAAACCTATTTTGTTGAAAAAATTAGTAACGTCAAATAGTCTTCATTTTCTCCAAATAAACTTTCTTACCTTCCTTCGCCATATTTTGCGATGTCAATCTATTATTTGTACCGATAAATCCTTTCCATCCGCGTAGGAGTGGCGCCGAATCGCATTTCCGAAGTGAAACAAATGCTTTCAACAATAAGCGACGATGGGAGCAAATGGGTCTTCAATAGCACCGCAATGCACGTTTCTCGCACATTGAGCCGGGAAAATCAACATGCAGCCTAATCGAAATGAAAAACCGGCATATCGCTAGTTTTCAGCAAGTTGCGAGCGTGACGTTCAATCACGATAGCCATGCGCTCAGACGAGGATAAGACACAGCCGTGCAGTCAGCGCAAGAATACGATTGGGAAATCAAACAATGGTAGCAGTCGATTGTCATATGGAAAAAATACATAAACAGAATGCAGGAATCGCACGGCGAAGACGACAATTACTATACGGACAGCAGCGGCAGTAGTGTTGACTGATCATTCCAGTGAAGATCCCAGCGCTCTCACCGAGAACTCGAGCCAGTGGACCTGAGCTGTATAAGTACGACTTTCAAAGAGCTTGGCGCGCTAATGCAACCACCGCCTCCAGAGAGTAAGCAGAACCAGCAGCAAAAGCAGCAACGCGCGCGAGTGCTCCCGAAACCGCTCGAGAGTGAGGGAAGCTCAGTCAGGCTCTAATAGCCGCCCGTTGGTGGAATCAGACAACGCGCGACCCCGTCGCAGAAAGTCGTTTTTTTCATTCGTTCTCGTTCGCTCCTATTCGTGTAAACTCCGGACGGATCAATCGTTTCAAGTTTTCAGCGCGAGTTTCGCACAGTGTTTCTGTTCTTCCGCTATTCACGCACTATCCTGTGATGTGTAGTATAAAAGTGTACGTGTAGGTGTGTGAGTGCGGGTGTTCATTTTTTAACGACAACGTCAACGGACAACGCTGCACAACGAGCACGGGCGCTACATACAGTTAGTTAACCGAAGAAGTCTTGCCGACGGACTTCACTCATTTTCGATCGATGCTTTGATCAAATTGCTGAGCGTGCTCCGATCATATTTGAATCAAAATTAAATTTCGATAAAAAGTATTCGAATATTTCGCATTGTGCGGATCCGGGCGGAACAAACAGAACTTCATTTTCTGGACGTGCTAACTGAAGTCACTAGTATTTCAAAGTGCTGCGTTCAAACGGCGAAATAGTTACATAGAACCTGGTTTTTCTTCTATAAATCAAGTGGCAAAAATCCAAGGCGTACACTGACAGAGAGATACTTGAAGTAGGAGACTCGTATACACACACGTAGATACGTGAGGTCAAGGTGGCTGAGTAAAAAATTCAGCAAATTTCTCATCTGCCGAAAAAATAAATAACACACCAAAAATACAGAGACAAAGATACTGAGCGGACGGCAGCGAATTTCCGAGCTTCGGTCTCTACTATAGTGACTTTTGATAACGCAACGTGGCGCCAATAGGACCCGCTCTGGTGTGTCGGATGTCCGATTGCCGGATTGAGTCGAGCAGCCGCTCGACTGCTAGTCACTTGTCTCCTGAGTGTCAGGGTCAACGGAACGTCGCCCCGTTCGCCGCCGCGTTTGATAAAGAGAACTTCTTATAGATTCAGAAAAGGCGGTGTTCCGGCTGAGAAACATCGCGAAAACCGATTAGATTAGACTGAAGAGTACTGCCGAAAAGACACTTGGATGGTGACAGTATCTGAAGTAGGCCTAATCATGTCCGGTCTTTTGTACACGCTGTTGGGGCTGGCCGCTAGTTCGACATTACATTGTGCTGTGCGTCGTGAGATCAGCCCGTGCACATGTCGCCGTCAAGAGCTGGTGACTCCGATGACAAGTCATGGAAACGGAAACCCAACGGTAACGGAATTGATACGTGTTGAATGTGAGCAAATGCAGTCATTTAGTCAAATCGCTGAAGCACTTCGCGGCAGATTCATACCGGAGCAACAAATCACACTTAGAGTCGCCTACTCGGATCTTCAAGATATCTCAAGACACGACTTCAAGGAGCTACGCATGACAATCACAAATCTGCAACTCAACTACAACAATCTCGGGTATGATCTTATCTAATCCTAAACAAGTCCTCCCACATCGACTGCACTTTCCTGCGGTCGTATGCGGGCTAAAATGCAATTATCCATTTCGGAAGTATGAAGGACGTGCAGCGCGGTGTTTCGTGATTTGATTGCGCCCGCAAAGCGATTGAGTACGTATGTGAGGTGATCGACTTATCGGTCGTTCCTTGCAAGAATAAATGACGAAAGATTTAGGTGAACTTACACCGTTATATGTTCGCTGCCGAATTGCGTAACCCATATTTATATCCAAATATGTATCTTGCGAAGTATTATCAGAATTAATGAATTGCACAAGAATTGAAGTTTTTGCATAATCAGCTATGCATTCCCGAACGCGTTGGCAAATTAAGACGCACAATGTCTACAGTGATTCGTAGTTATTCCGAATATATCCTCTCTCTTTCGCTCTATGGCTTTTCGGCAATTAGCCAAATTATGTAACAGCTCCTTGATCAGGTAACTAAGAGCTACGCATAGAAAATTCACAATGTTTGCCTAATAGCTGTGATAGATGGAAGCAACAGCGAATCGAAAAAGGAAGTCTGAAGGGGGGGGGGGGGGGGGGGGGGTCGCGAAAATCAATCAGGAAACTAGCTATATTAAGCTGACAAGACCAATACAGCACAACGGATTAGGATTAATTTAGTAATTTGTCGCTTATTAATCACTATTTAATTGCGCAAACAAAATTTTTTTCGCTCCTGTCGTTTTCCAAAAAAACGTGGCAGATCCAGCTTAATACTAAGCTGGCATGGCCAACCCAAAAAAACTGAAATAATGCAACGAAGAAAAAAAATTGTGTACATGATATTTATTCGTTAATTAATCGCGGTCAATAGCGACCTAAGACGGTTTTCTGAAATCATCCCCTAACCGGATATTCCACCCTTCCGCGGGCGAACCGCAGCAATCTCCAAAATAAGCAAGATTTTCGAATTTCATTGATATGAGAATTATTCGCTAATTAATCGCTGCCGACTAGAGCCAATCAAACTTTCCGAAAGCCACCCCCGGCCGGAAATTCCATCCCATAGACCCAAAGTACATCTCGCACAGAAGGCGATCGAATATTCCCAATATTGCAGACCTAGGAATTATTCGCCAATTAATTGCTAGCGACTAGGAACGGTCAAGCATCTTCGGAGTAACCCGCTCGTCACATATATCATATACGGTGGAGAAAAAGGGGTTCTCCGTTCTTCGAACCATTCGCAACACGCTACATTGTAATATCAAAATAACATGAAAGTAATTTGTAGTCTTTTGTATTTCATTTGACTCTTATCGAAATATTTAGTTACTTATTAGAAATTTCATGAAAATTACTATGAGAAATATACAGGGTATCCCATTTTTAACAGGACGGCTGAATGTCTCGAAAGGCAGAGCTCGTACAGGAAAATATTTCGGATTTCCATTTGAATCTCAATTGTACCGCCGAGTACTTCCTTGTAGATTGCCAGGTGCAAACCGTCTGTATCTTCAGACGAAATGTTACGTGAGACCATCGTCAAACTGTCATTCTTGACAGTGTGAAGTTGTAAGATATTGGTGACAAAAATGTGAAACGGCGTTGTTGGAGAAAATCTGAGCAAGCGCGTAGAATAAACCTTGTATAGACACTTGTGGAACAAGACGACCTGCAACGATGGTTGGCTTGTTACTGCTAACGCGACATAATTCTAATCTTGGTTACCTTTCCAGGGAAGCGCATAATTATCGCAATGCCCTACATTCATCATCCAGCGACGAACAATTAAACGATAAACTATGACAACTTGACATTAAGTGAATAAGTAGCGATAACATTAAGCCAGACCATAATTTTGAACGAAATTCATCGCCACTCCTACGTCCGATTCATTATTGCTCTTCCGAGAGACATCCGAATAACGCTTATGTAAGCTTCTGGGATCAGCAATAAGAAATAATCCACAGTTTCTCTGTGATATCCTAGAATTCTCATTACGAAAGCGTATTGAAGTTCAATACCGCGGTGTTATGATTTATTTTCATGAATGAGCGTCTTATCTGGCAACGAGCGATGCAACAAAGTCGCAAATATTCACACAAATTACACAAAATTTCCGGTTACATTTGATGTAGATCGTAGCCCGCGAGCTGCAACAATAATACAATTTAATATGAAGAAAAATTGACCCAATTGAACATTACGATACGCATAACTCGATATCTATATTGATGATGAAACATCGAACTTGATACGAGCAAAAGGTTGAAGCATTCTTCGAGGATGAATCAGAGAGGGTCCTAAAAATTGAACTATATCTGATAGATATCGGAACATGATTGGTCTGTAGATAACGATGTGATCCTGCAGGCAGAAGCCAAGGAAAGATTTCATGTGGAGAAACGTGTAATTACATTGAACCCCTCTTTGCTGTCGAGAATGAGACAGGTCAGCCTACCGAAGATTAAATATGCTATCTTGAATTGAGACTAAAGCTTCCTTTTCAAACATCCAATGCTTGCAGGGTGCATGGGCAGTCTATAAGTGAGAGTCATTATTTATGATTTGATACCATTCCATCTGCCTCACACTATTCGATTTGTTCCGTTCGAGAAGAATGTATCCCATGGCTACCCGACGCAAAACTGTAAGGCCGTTTGCCTGGAAATTGAGATGTGGAAAGTTTATAATTTTCGAAATTGGTCATTTTATCATTTTTACCACCTAAATTTCCCAAAGGGATCCACGGATCGAAGTGATTCAAAGCGGGAAATCTGTCATTCGAAGCCCTTCAAATTTATACGATGAGAAAAATAACGATTTATTTAAAAATTCCGAAACTTACGTAAGTATTCGTTAATTTCGAGTTATATTTGTCAAATTTGGGAGAGTTGTGTACGAATTTATGGATTTCGAGTTTTGTTTTCATCGAAAATTCAATTTGTGATAGAAAAAAGGAACCGCTGCTGAACTGATGCAAAAAGGGTTTATTCCGGTTTAATGATACGAATTCGGCGATACATCCCTTTATCCGCAATCTTGATAGTTTGATAGTTATACATCCCTGGATTACTTCATTATGTAGGCCTATTATCTCTATTCTCTAATTTGATAAGCTAGAAGAACGGGTTCTCATAAATTCGACCGGGTTCAATTTCGTCTAAAACTAAAAATTCCGAAGTCTTTGACTTGGGAATCCGGTAATTCAATGTTCATTGATATGTTATTACGTAAAAAGTGTCAAGTATATACGAGAATCGTATGGAAAAATGAAATATTACACTAACAGATACCTACCCCTGTTTCTAAAAAAAAAAGTTCATCGGTCAAAAATCTCGAGGGGTGCAAAAATCTTGAAATATATTTTGAAGGAAGACATGTGAGTTGCCACGTGAGTTGATATGCATACGAATATAGTTTCATCGATGTGAGAAATGGTAAGTGGAAAATGAAGATGAGTAATTGATCATTTTCGAATATAGATAGATAAGGAAGTTGGGGCAGGCCTTCATCCCCTGGGGCACCGAAGGCCGAGATTGCAAGCGGCCGATGCAAGAGATGTTCGAATAAATAATTTTCACAGAAATTGAATATTACCGTGATCGATAAACGAGAAAAATGAGAATTTAAACAGCTTATAGAAAGCTAATTGAAAATTTGATTAGATACAATATTCGCGAGGTTCCAGGACATCAAATCATCTATAATTTTCATAAAACCAAAATTAAATAATGAATCCGATTATCAAAAAATATAAAGAAGCCTTGATAAAGAACCGATGTATGACGGCTCCGTGAAAAAATTTGAAAAGTACGAGTTGACTGCTGGTGTCATCGTTCGAAAAAGTTTGGTGGAAAGGCATGTAAGAAATTTGAGAATAGAGACGAACAAAAAGGGAAATTTGGGAAAACGAGTAAATATTCAGCTAACTATAATTGCCAATGGCGCGAGCTAAAAGGGAAGTGTAGCTTAGGGGTACTCGAAGTATGGATTTTCCCTCTGTGCTCGCATGTGTTACATAGAATGTTTGAATATATGTCCAACGAAGAAGCAATAAAAATAAACATAAGAAATTGATAATTTGATCAAAAAATATGGAGTAGATTCAAAGTGTTGCGCCTGTGCTACCATTGCAGATTATTCCTACGACGTAAACACATGGAGAAGAATTTATCAAATAGATGCTTCCATAAGTAATGTGGTAGTCGGTACGGGGACAGACTGCACAACAGAGAGATCTATCATATTTTTCCGCCTGTAATCTAACATAATTTATAGCCGGTAATTTCACAAAATCTGGTACGAGTTACAATATTATTAAAGCTCGTAGCAGAGTTCTTTTCTATCAATGACGATAATGTATATAAGATGCAGGTAAATCTCTTCGTGGCGGGAGTTCGACCTCTTCCAACCACCGTAATAGTAGATATAGTAGCTTCTACGATAAATTTATTCCCGTGCGAGTACTAGGCAACTGCAAATCGGGTATACCTACTAGGTGATCGATAACATGTGAAGTGAAAATAATGTGCAGTAAAGTACGACTATGTATGTAAGTTCAATGTTTGATTGATCATCATATCAAACAAAGAGTTAATGCAACGGGATGACCGATCAGGGCAATCGTAGATGAATTAACAGTTGAAATCTTATAGGAATGTACCTATGATGGAATATTATAGACGGTTTCAAGAACGAATGTATCCAAATGTGCATTGGGGATTATTTTTGAAAATACATGAATGATAGATATCGCATTGAAAGAATTATAATTTGAATTGTAGAAACTGAGAGATATGCAAAAATCAAGCTCCGATGAAAGTAGATGTGTGGTACGCGCGTGCCATGCCAGCATGATAACAAATCCAAACATTCGATCTTCATTAAATATATCTATACTTATCATGTTGATATAAGTTCTTGACCTTCAGAGTGTATTGATAAAAAATTTCTTGTTTTTGTTTTTGGACGTGATGTTAATTACCGAATAAATGCAAGTGATGTTACAGCTCGGCCGCAGCCAGCAATCTTCAGAATCTCGGTATCTATAAAATTCTTCCATTCTTTGCTCTTGCGATTTTGCTTCTAATTGATTAGAGCAGACAAATATACCTGCAGCTATGATCTGAAGATGGCTGGCCGTGACATAGCAGGAGCGTCGATCGCGTTTATTTAGTGAAAAATATGATGACCGAAGAAACAAGAAAATTTGTATTGGTAATTGTTGTAACAATCGATTGTTCTAATGTCCGATTTCTCGGGAAAATCTGCGAGCGTGTATCGTTTCAGGATCGGTTTCGGTCAGTGTGCAGAAAAATGATCAGCAAATCGATCATTTCGACAGCTTCGTATATTCATTAATTTCATTATTTTGCAACAATATAAACCTATACTCTGCTCGCCGAGAGATGCTGATCATTATTCTGGTAGGATAAAAAACGTGCATAAATTATCTGCGTTTTGCACCGGAAACATATACAAGCAAAGGTCATGACAATCAATTTGATGGAAGCCTGTCCGATTGATATCCAGGTTGCAGTAACCAACTAAACAATTCACGATACTTAATTACTTCCAATTATGGTCAATAAAAATTCACGTGGGATCGCCCATGCATGCAGTTCTATGTGAAATAGGTACTGCGAAATGTAGAATATTCATACTTACGTTTTTCATGCAGATCTTTGGACGGTGATGCTTTTGCTGGCCTTGGGAAAACGATGTTCCTGAGTCTCGCTGACAATGAGGTCACTGCTATACCGAAGCACGTATTGTTGCATTTGCCGCTACTGAGGACCTTTGACATTGGACGGAACAGAATCATGCGTGTCGAAACGGATGACTTCAAGGTTCGCCATTTCGTTCTTTATACATTTTCTTTTATCTTTATCTGTTATCTTTCGTTTCCCCCGATTCACAACCTCTTCAGAACCATGATAACACGTCTTTTGTCTTACTCGTGTGCCAGATATACTCCAGGTGAACCGCTACAATAGTAATACAATGACTCTATTTCCGAAACGTTGTATTTCTTCAATGTCTCTTCAACCGTTTTTCTTCCACGTGCATGCATTATATCACGCTACGTTGTATCTACTTTTTGTTTACCTTTCCTTTGCGGTAGAAAAAAAATAGTGTTCTGGTTCAGCTACGTCCCATGCGGTGCTATGACAAATTTGATCTGATTGAAAAATTTTTGAATCAATTAATCATTATTTTTATCATTGGTATTCGTTTAATACTTTCCGAAAAAGTTGAGAAAAATGTTAGACATTGGTAATCCATTCATGAACTACATACGTATCTACACCCAACAATGAGTGCGTCCTATTTAACACTTTCTGGAAGTGAAAAAGACGAAAATGACATGGGATTGGTGAATATTTCAAAAATGACCAATCACGCGTCGTTTTTCAAGCTTTCGTCTTGAAAAGATGGCCAATAGAACGCGCCATCAAGTGATGATTGACAGAATGTATTATGTGTGAGAAAGACACGTGGAATTGATCTTCGATTATTATAACATACCAACGACTCTTGACCTGTTATTTACCCTTAGCTTGGGTGGAAATGTTAAACGTAAGTAGAGCTGGGCGCCCGCGCCGGGTGGAATGAATAATGATTGTTATTGGGACATCAGGCAAACACAATACATACACCATATGCCTCCAAGCCAATGCATTGTTTGTGCGAGTTACGTCACTGATTTGTTACAGCGATAAGAAATCTATAATGCGGCAACGGTTTTTACTTCTTATGTTTGCCTATCAGCTGTTTTCTGTTATTTTCGCTTTTGTTCCATTCGAGTTTGCTTTCACACTTTCCTCTCGCATTCGTTATATATGAAGATTAGAAACGCGAATCGAGAACTTGTGAACAGCACAACATATTTCCATTATCGGCTTTTTCTTTTACTGACTTCTGTATGGGTTCAAGAATTTGATAGTTTTTATCATTTTATGATAAAAACATTTCAAAATCGGAAATCTATCATTTTTTGGGCGAAGATTTTCAAATCTACACGTTATAAGAGAAACTCAAATGTACAATGAAGGCGAATAGAAAAAAAATTGGTATTTCGTCAATACGTACTTACGTCAACTCGAGATGTTGATAATATTGGTAATGGATTCCGCGGAAAATACTTCTGCCGCGGAAACCGCAGTAGTAGGCGTGTCAAAGAATCTATTTAACGTCACGTAATTTCGTACAGGATATTTTTGAGAAGATATACACCAGTGTCCAAATTAGAATCGTGTAGTAAGCGGAATTGGGTCTCACGAATGCCGGTAGTGTGTGAAATACCGCCACTGTCGCGGAATAGACGTGGAAATTACATGTTTATTAAGGTGCTTTCAAAGACCCATTCGCGTCCAGTTATTACTCATTGTTGAAAGGATTGTTATCACTTCGGGAACGCGATTTGGCGCAACTCCTACACCACATATCCGATTTGGATGAAACTTTCTTGATTGGATGTAGTATTTCGACAGAAAGTGTTTAGGTATTTCATCTTCACGAATTGTTGGAGAGTTCCACCAGAAATTTAAGTTTGTCCAATCTAACCTGTGAACAAACCTGACCTAACGATCAGAAGCTCCCTGAGAACTCTGAATTTTCTCGAAATGTCAGCGAGATGGAATAATTAGCCACTTCCTGGTGAACTACTTTATCCAGCCGGAACAGTGGCATACAAATCGGTTGTTCGCTGTAGGAGTGGCGACGAATCGAGTTTCCAAATGACAACAATGCACGTAGCAATAAGTAACAATAGGTGCAAGTGGTTCTGGCGTATACGCCCTATGGTACCTTTAACTTCGTCACATTATTGGGTTCTCCATTAGCCTCGATAATGATAATATCTTTATTTTTTTCGGGGTAACATAAAGAGATATAAGAGATGTGATATGGCGCGGTCGCAGAGATTGTCCATCGATAAATAAATTAGTAAACTATTTGCTCGTACACTGTCCGAGTTTTACAGGTAGTCCGTTTCATGACATCCAAGCTTGTTTTCTGTTACAAATATGTGCTCGAAAATTATGGACGATGCTTTCTGAGTTTATGGTTTTTATTAGTGAACAGATGGTCGAATATCGATTATGATGACGGAATAGTGTCACCGTGGCGTGCGCGCATAGAGTTTTCCTCAATCAATTTTCAGAAGGAATTTGTTTACTGGGCGTCTGATGAGATATATATTATGCGTGGAATAATTTTCTCGCTGTAATTCGATGTAATGAAATTTCCTCATAAAAACAAAGCAAACAGAATACCGAGCGGTGTACGGAGCGCGTATTTGATTAACGATCGCAACCCTCGAGGCAAAAGATGATCACTTGCTCGTTGGTCGATTCTCATTCGCCTCTGCCGAGTTATCGCTGCAGCGCGTTGTTTTTTGTCCGCCGGTCGAATGTCGCTACTGCCACGCCGCGCCGGAATGATACAAAACCTAAAGTCCATTCACTGATTCACGACGTTGTCGACACGTCGTAACAACAATAAATCAATCATCAAACTTAATTCACTACGTATACAGCCGTTTGCTACCGCTCACCACAGCGTGACTATCGACGCCTAACTTCCAAGGAGAAGTCTGTGCTGTAATTTCCAAGGGCTACGTCGTAGACCCTACAGGCTGGTCGATACGTGATTCAACGTTAGGAAAATCACGGGCGTTTTGAAAATTGGTTGATGAGTTGCCGCGTAACCCGACTCTTAGATAAACTCTACTGAATTGAAGCCTTGTCCACGATCACCATATTCGTCGTCCTGACCATAAGACCAACGCATACAGAATTCCCATGTGTTGGGATATCCATCGATGTAATCATGTGTTGTATCGCTGTTAAGGTATCAACTACGTGACAACCATGAAAAGGTGCGCTTCCGTTGCCATCTATCTTATCTGAGAAGGAGAGGGACGAACGATATTCTGGCAATAGCAGTGTCACTTTCCCTAAGTTATAGAGGTGAAAGGTGGATTGTCATAAAGATCTGTAAACGTTAAATTTATGTTGACAAGTTTGATAGTTTCGTCACTCCTGTGCAGGTCATGGGAAATAGTCAGGAGGATCGATTTTGTTGTAGACGTCGGAGTTAACAATACAGTGTTCGAATGCAGATTGTCCATTTCATTCGTGAGGAATGTTTGAAATTTAGTGTTCACCATTCTCCAATGTTTCCGACGTTTTCTTAGCATTATCGCGCATAGTCATTCACGAGGCCTAATGGCGGTATATTATGCTAATGCGTGAGCAATGTATCCCCAAATTTTTCCCCATTTTTTCGACAATGAATTTTTGTATGCCCACGATGATGTCAATTAGCCAACATTTGAAATTCTTCAGAATTCTGCTATAACGTCTTCTAGAAACTAATCACGTGAACGGCGGTAATCGATCTCTCATCCGGCTGTAATCATTTGTAATGTATTTTTCAACTACAGTCTAGCCGGTGCCATATGAATAATTGGCAGTGCTTCTCTCGCTCATCTGATTGTTTTCTTTTCATACAATGAATTGATCCGTAGCTTGCATCCCATGGCACGGTAAAAGATAATGCAAATATGGTGTGCTCTGCAGTGTACTCCACCGTACTTTTCTTCTCTTTACTTCTCATCACCTTGCAGAGAAAGGGAAAGTATTGTTTCAGGTCGTGAATCGATTATAGCCAAGTGCGGCATAGTTTAATGCTCCAAGACCCTTAAAATGCGAAGAACGCGGTTCTACCGGAATGTTTTCCTAACTGTCCCTATTGCGAAACGTTCGAGGCTGGTCATATTAATTTATAGAAAATACGAACAAAGTTAAATTGCCGCGAATTTGGTGACTGCGCTCTCGTAAAACCTTTAAGAAGGAATCGGTAGGTATATACCTATATATAGCGGATTCCATCCCAAATTTTCATCACTTCGAATCTTTTTGATTTGTACTACGTCGTAGTACCTACACTAAAAAAGACTCGGATGCGTATCAAATCTCAACAAATTCAGTGTTGATAACTTTCCTGCTGGCTTATTAGTTTTTGAGATAAACTATTTGATAAAAAGTAAAATATTGAAAAATTCGAAAACTTTAACCCGCTGCAAAATGAAAATGAATTGTCGAATCGCGCAATAAAAAATACATGTTTCGATAAATATGCATGTTATCGAAATATCAGTTCCTTTATTTCGAATCTGTATTTGGCAGACAAAACCCTATTGCAGTAGTCCGGCATATTTCACACCTGATATACACTAGCGGAACTTGTGAGTATTCTATAATTCCCTCATCTGATATGACGATGTGCAATAGTATGGTTTTCCCGAATGGTCTTTGTTTTGAAACGCTCCTAGAGTGTTACGGTGCTATCAAGGACACGGGACATCCCCATTGTTATAGATGATTTAATGAATTGTTACTCATTGTTGAATGCGACGTGTCTTTGAACACCCATTTGCGCCTAGTGCTACTCATTGTTGAGATCACTGTTATTACTTCGGCAACGCGATTTTTTGTTATATGCCGGAACATTCCTCATAATATTTCTAGGATCAGAAGTTGAATTTTGTTCATGTCTACCATAAAGAACAATGTATAAGTATGGAACTCGAGCATTTATTTGTGGAAAACGATGTTCAAATTTGCACAGTATTTCGGTTATAAAGGTGATGCCTAGTCATAAAGCGCGGGCTCCGAAACTATGCGGTTTTATGCTTTAGTTTGGTCGTGATGATGCCTTAGTCGTTTATACGATTACATGCGTCTTGTTCTCAAATTAAAGTCAAAGAATGCGAATAGAGAATGGCTTTTGCCAAATATCAAACAAAATTCACCCTGTGCTCTGCTTCCTCGTAAACATGACGTACTTTCAAGAAGGTTTCTCATGAAATTACAGGTAAAATGGAAAATTTAGGCAGACAGGCGTCATAGATCCAACCTTCGCCTATCAAGTGTCGCTGTGAAAATGTCATTTTTCATGTTCTTCAGGAATAAGAAAATGCGATGAAAATTTATTATTCCCTATGCTAGTTGGGTTAGATTGCCAGCGGTTACTCCAAATTCCTCTTAAGGATCAGGAAGAAGGAGAGGTTTTAGCAGACAACGTTTTCGTGATAGCCGAGGTACGACTGTACTTTTCAAAATCGAAAAGACATACCTTCTAACCCCGTGCCCAATGAATTCCCCTAGTAATTCTCAATCTCCAAAATTATATTTTGAAAATTGTGCCTAATTAGCATTGCATATTGAAGCTGATAATTCTCATTTTATGATTATAAAAAATTGATAAGCAATGAACAAAAGTCATTACATATTCATAATGAATATGCAATGATTGACCTATGACTATCGAACGGCACATGGAATTTTGAAACAACCAGAACCAGTCTGTGATATCCTGTTCACATCTAAAATAGAAACAGACAAATAGAGCGTTTTTGTACGGACTTTGTATGTGAAATCCTCGTCTTTGAATTTGTACTCCTTGCAAAGCTTCCTCTAGAGTATTCTCTGCTTTTCGATTTTCCATGATATTGTAGCTCCACCAAACTCAAAAATAGATCCTGTGTAGGATTTTCTATGTAACTGATTACTACCCCAGTCAGAATCTACGTGTCCGATTCTGTTCTCCTGTTTTACAAAAAGTCAAAGAATTGTCAATGGGTCCCTCTAGATATCTCAGAACTTCTCTTTGCACATTTCCAATGTTCAGCTGTGTAACAAGTATTGTATTGCCTCAACCAACTTATTGCAAAACTGATATCAGGACTGCTACAAACAGCCAGATACATGAGACACCCTATCAATTTCTGATATGGTAGCTCTGCCGAAACATTTCCATGTTCCTCCTCTCTAACTAATTTTAATCCTGGTTCAAGCGGTGATCCTACTGGTTTACAATTTGACATGTTAAACCTATCCAGTAATTCCTTAATATACTTTGTTTGATTATTCACAATAACTTCTTTAGTTCTCTCTACTTTTATTCCTAAAACTTGCTTTGCAACTCCTAGACCTTTCATGCCAAAAATGGATTTTGACTTGTTTTCTAGTTGTTTCTTTCCCTGTTTCTCATTACTGAATATGATATGATCATCTACGTATAGAGCAATTATAGTTTTGTCAGTTTCTTTGGAATCATAATTATCATTTTAAAACACATGGTCATAGCTGGTGCGTTTCAATCCTAACTTCATTAGGTATTTGCCCCTCGTACCACGCGCGAGAGGTTTGTTTTGAACCATAAATTGTCTTTTTAGGCAAATAAACTTTACGCTCTTGATCTTTCATAGCAAACGCAAACCCCTCCGGTTGTATCATGTATCCTTCATCCTCTAAATCTCAATTTGGAAAAGCTGTAGTTACGTCAAGATGATCTGTGCTCATATCCATTTCTTCTGCAAGTGATATTAACATTCTTAATGTTCCATGCCTAACAACCGGCGAAAAAGTCTCTTTATAGTCTACACCAAAACTTTGTGTGAAACCCTGAGCTACTAAACGGGCTTCGTGTCTTCCTACCCCGCCATCTGAGTTTGTCTTTTGCTTAAATATCCATTTGCATTGTACAGACCTCTTGTTCTTCGGCAAATCAACAAAACTCCAGGTTTAGTTTTTCATCACCGATTTATATTCGTCAGTCATTGGATTTTTCCACTGTTCTTGATGAGCTCCATTCGGTGCTTCTCGTACAGTGCAACATTATTCTTCGATACCTTGTAGACAACCTGATCCGGATACTCCTTCTGTCGTCGGCTTCT
This sequence comes from Phymatocera aterrima, assembly GCA_963170745.1. Lineage (NCBI taxonomy): Eukaryota > Metazoa > Arthropoda > Insecta > Hymenoptera > Tenthredinidae > Phymatocera > Phymatocera aterrima. The sequence continues at coordinate 8,668,874 of OY720666.1, forward strand.
TGTTGAATTTCTGCCGAAAATCTCCTCTCTTTCATCTGATCATGGATCCATTCTTTACTCTGAAACTTTATCTGCAGTTTCATCAGCCTCAAGTGATTCGGGCTCAGATTCTTCGTCCGCAATCTCGATCTCTTTTTCTTGATCCTCTGAATCATTTGACTTCACATCGAACGGAAGATTCTCTATTGGAGTATTATTTGTTGCTTTTTTTACTTCTGAAATTCTGTTTCGAGAAATACAACATCTCTACCTTTAACTATTCCATGTGGCTTGTCTGGGTCAATCGAACGATAACCCTTAGTTTCGTCACAATAGCCTACAAATGTATATTTCTTACTCTTTATGTCTTATTTTCGTCTAAAGTCTTCAGATATTTGACAGTACGCTACACACCCAAAGACTTGTAAATGGCTCACATCTGCCTTCGTATCACTCCATTTTTCCTCTGGCGTCGCGCCCATCACTGCTCTCATAGGCGCCCTATTTTTTAAGACAATAGCTGTATTTACAGATTCAGCCCAATAACGCTTGATTAGACCTGAATTATGAATCATTGATCTTGCCTTTGCAATAATGCTTCTATTCGGATTCATTTCCATTCTTCGTATAACATGGTCACTAGGTTTGTTTCAATTATTTTTACAAGCCATTTTACTTCAGTGTGGATGTTCTTACTCCGCCTGGGACATTACATGCCTATGGATGCGATCGTTCCTAGAAGATAGTGTTTACTTTTCATAGAATATAACAACATTCCGATAACAAGAGATACCAGTTCCTTTTATACCTTACCTTGATACTTTTTTTGATGGTCAGATAGCAATATAGTGTGTAGTAGTTATTCCGTTTTTTAAACGTAAATATGACAATTACTTTCGGTCAGCTATATTATCTCGCCAAGTATTCACAGGTCTCGTAGATAGAGTAATGATATTCTTTTTTCCGTATAAGGAATAAATACTGTTCAAGATGGGAAGGTTTTGAATGTCCTACCTGGATATCTAGTTAGTTTTCCCGAAAAGCATTATTTATCTGTTCTCAAAAAATCTTGATTTGCCAACATGAAATCCCCTGTACGAGCAAGTAACACTCATTAGTAACATTTAGTACTGATAATGTAGTTTTCTAGAAAAATGACGACTTCTATAAAGAAATGAACGTTCATTATACATTTCCAGTGTTCCCTGATTGAAAAATCTTCGCTAGTGAATACCATATTGTGTTACAAGTGCGGAAAGTTGGCGATTGCCGACGATTGTGCGGTTGGCATCACGAGCCGAAGACGATTGCTGCATTTACGCGAATACGAGCATGGTCTGCGCACGAGCTGAAGACGAGTGCAGAAATTACACTCGCAGGTATTCGTGTGAATGCAGTATGAACCAAGGAGAGTCCTGCTAACTTCACATGAGTCAGAAATCGCCTATTCGCACTCGCCACACACCATATTTTTTGTAATACCTGCGAAAGGAAGTTCGATTTCAGAAGCAAACGAAGTGAATAAAATTCATGTCATTTTTGTCGATGAGAGTCATTTTCATCACTGGTGCGAAAAGTACTTTCCACACTCGTGCAGGAATACGGTGCTTCACGCACGCTGGAAATGCTTCGAGAATCAAACTTTTCGAGCAGGCGTTACAAAAATATTATTTCAAATCATCGCGGCCGATTTCTTTGCCCTTTAAAATTGAAATAATAATTCGATTTCAGTATAACCCTAGTATGCACACGCTCATACTGATGGGCAATGCTTTAACCAAACTTGATCCTGGTTCCTTGCCATCACTTCTGAAGTATCTTCACTTAGGAAAGAACAACTTGGATTCTCTCAACCGCACTCTAAGGTAATACCTATTTTTGTAAAACTCCAACAATCTGCCGTACGGCTACGTTTAATCGAACTTCTAGTAACAACACAACACAATGCGTAAAAAATACTTCGCTTCACTGTCGAATTCATCCCTACTGAAAATTCCGTGATACTCTCTTGTTATTGGCTCAAACCACTGCAGGGAATCCAACGGATGATACATAAAATCCCAAGAAAATAAGCATACATATGAATCCATGTATAATCACACAGTTTGTTGCGGGAAGTCCGTAGGAGAACATAGAATCCTATGGGATTACCACAGTGTTATCCGCCCATGATCTATGGTGAATAGTGCACAAAATCCATCAAATGTTAGATCACATTCGGACAAAATAATTAAGGCATAATCGCACAGATTGTTCAGGCGATTCCGTAAAATAAAACGGAGAATCCCATGGGAATATCACGGTGATTCCAGACATTATCCATAGATAATAGTGCGCAGTAGCTTCCTTGCTCGACGCTAATTTTCAGTAGGGATATCACAGAATTGTTATGTATATACATACATACCATAACATTATTATAATCAATGTCAAACATAAGTATCGATAGCTGATCGTTGCGTTTGCTGATGACTTACCAATAAATGTACCTTTAGGTCAATTTCTCGCTAGAATTTTTGCTCTATTGGAATATGAAGACATGGACAAATATTATGGTGGCATTCGTTGCCTGAAATATACCCTATTTCAAGTATTTGTTCTTATAAGCCTGCAGTTCTCAGGACTACCGATTCCGCTATTATATTTTGAAAGCTCCAGCAAAAGCACGGTCTATACATGAGAAACCATTGAATGAATTTCTATTATTCGTGCAGAGAGCTGAACCAACTTGAATGGCTGTTCTTGAACGAAAACGAATTGACGTCTTTGGATGGTGAATTATCTGTGGTAGGCCATAATTTGAGAATACTCCACGTCTCCAACAACAAATTGACCCATTTACCACCTGAATTCCGACATTTTCATCGGATGGATTCCCTCTTTTTGCACAATAATCGAATTCGAAGTCTAGATGGAAGGTTACAAAAGGCACGTCACTTAGAGAGATTGACGCTTTACTCAAATGAATTACAAGAGGTAAGCAATATCGTACAACGAATCTAGTCAGCGCGAGCACTTGCCAGAGTTGAGTTGACGTACTCTCCAGATTGTGTTTTTGATTCGTCAAGGTGCTACCTGAGACCCATTCGCGCCCACTGTTAGATATTGTTGAAAGCATTGTCATCACTTCGGAAATGCGATTCGTCGTCACTCCTACACCGCATATCCGATTTGAATGAGACTTTTCCGACTGGACGCAGTATTTCGGCAGATAGTGGCCAAGTATTTCATCTTCCCGAATTGTTGGCGAATTCTATCAGAAATTTAATTTCGTACAATCTAACCTACAAACAAATCTAACCTAACAATCAGAGACTTCTTAAAAGCTCTGAATCTTCTCGAAGTTTCAGCGAGATTGAATCGTTAGCCACTTTCTGCTAAAATACTGCATCCAATCGAAAAAGTTTTATTCAAATCGGTTGTTCGGCGGTGGAGCGACGACGAAACGTGCTTCCGAATGACAACAATTCTCTCGACAATGGGTGCAAATGGGCCGTTAATAGCATCTTAAGGTTATACCGTGAGATGATAAGCCAGTGATTACTCCATACTAAAACGATGAAACCTGTCATTACAGCTTGCAGAGGACGAGTTCACGGAAGCCGAAAGTTTGGAAGATCTACAGTTAGGTCATAATTTTATTAAATCTCTCCGGCGGGGAGTTGGTAACGAGAACGGTAACAGTGCTCTGTGGCCACTACGTTCATTAAGATGCCTGAATTTGACTCACAACGAATTACGCGAATTCTCGTTCACCGATATACGCGGACTGCGTAAGCTCCGCCTCGTAGATGTCTCTCACAACAGGATCGCGTACCTGGTGAAGGGGCGTACTGCCACCGAGGTTGGTTACGAATCTGCATTCGATAATTATTGTGAAACGATGAGCCCCTCGTGCATAGGTTCGAAACAGTCTGCATGATTGTTATCACAAAAATGCAGATACTTTTACGGTATAATAAACTACGGATGATTTTACTCTCTCAATATAGAACCTAGTAGAGATGGAAGGTGAAGAGATCGCTGGTTCAAGCATACAAGAGTTACGACTACAGCATAATAAATTGAGTTCCCTCGCAGGCTCCTTGTTCATGGGAATGAGCTCACTTCAAAGACTCAACTTAAGCCATAATACTTTAGGGCCGACTCTTGGACCTCGTGATTTCAAGGGTCTTGATGTTCTACGCGTGTTGGACATATCGCACAACGCTCTGACAACACTCGAAGATACAAGCGAGGTATCAACTTCAGTTATTCCCCGCGTGAATTTATCCACGTCTTACAATTCGGCCAGGCGTTACCACTGCGCGGTCACGGGAGAACAGTGATTGACATGCCATTCCTATACACCACAACCTAACTGATTCCCTCTGTCTCTAGCGGATGATTGATGGTTGATTACTTTACTGTGCGGATTGCATGAATTTTTACTTACAAGGAATGCTTCTCAATTTCCCAACGGGGGTTTGGATGAAGTAATTTTTATTTTTTTATCTTCTTGTGTACTCCATGGCCCCGATAGATACGCCCTCGAGCAGTTCGACCGCAAATTTTGTTTTTCCAAAGTTACGGTTCATTTGATTTTTTTCTTCAGGTTCCATCGAATGAAAACATCTGTACGAAGTAAAATTTCGTAAAAAAAAAAAGCTTATTCCGCGCGATTACCTGAAAACTAATGTTCAATTCCCACATGAGTATTACAAATTGAAATGGACATGTGATTCGCAATCGATACCTATCCAGTGCTGACCCCAGAGGCAGCGCGAGCACCAAGCACAATTAATGAGAGGATACTCTTCGCAATCAGCGATATCCCATACCCTTCGTGGCAATTTGAGGCATATTTCCAGCACGTTTTCAAACTTTTCCACATCCTACCCTACATCATATCCAGCAGCTTTCCACGCGTATAATAGCAAGGTCGGACGGAGACGCGGTATTAATATTATGAAAATATGCCGCTTCCAGGTGAAGTCTGGAGTTCAAAAACACCGGGCACCCTCCTGTGAAATATGCAACATACGGAGACTTGGCAATCGTTCACAAAATCATAGGCGGACGAGTATATATGGATTCGAAAATCTGTACAGACATAAAATGCCACTGATAATCGCGAAGAGCTTCCTCCCTCCCATTATCACCCAATACCTACTCTTGTGAAATTAAGACCAACTTTGACTTCGTACTGATGTTTTCATTCGAGGGTACATTAAAAACAAAACAGAACAAATCATACCTTTCGAAAAACTGAATTTGCAGGCAAACCACTTGAGGGCATATCTGTTGGGACCTCAGACAACACGAAGAAAAATATTTCATCCAAATCCCCGTTGGGACATTGAAGAAGCATTCTTTGTCGGTGTGATGCGATGTTCTCGTGAAACGGTACAATTCACGGTGAGCCGGCTACGAATCGAGCCATGGCTGTCTATGCTAACAGGGAAAGCAAACACATGGTTAACCAATGCGCAACGCGTAATCGTCCCAATGACAATGACGTGGGCCTTACCGTTTTTCGAGAATATCACGGCTCATGCTGGTTAGCAGCGACCGATTCACAGTCGAAGCAGAAGTGTACCATTCCACGAGGACACCGCGGTGTGTCTGTACTCACTCGAGCAATTTGATAAGCTTATCGTTAGCAGGAATGTCCATATCATAGATAACCGTTACACATGTAACTCACCTCACAGTAGTGAGTCCGGGGTTGTTGCTGGCCGTTGTGACTAACAGAATATGCTTGACCCGGCGTAAACTGTGATCACATTGGACCAACAACAACAGATGTCCGCTACAAGTTTGTTTTGATATCCCAATATTCACGTTTCTCGTTGCAACCCAATATAATATGACTAATATGAGTATGGTGTTGATCTGGAATGGGATCTGTGTTTCTTTATGCCTCCAACTCGATTCTTGTTTGTCGCTCGTATATAGACATGGTTGCCGGCGTTGGAAGAGCTGAATGCGTCGCACAACCGCTTAGTGGTGCTTTCGCAGCATGATTTTCGAGGCCTTCCAGTCCTTTGCTGGGCGGACATGAGCGCGAATTGGATACGATCAATCACCGCAGAACTTGTTGCCAATACTCGATGTACGGTACACGGGGTACCTGATGTACTTCGCATATATCTTCAAGGTAAGAGCACATGCAAGTATGTGTCAATTACGCGTTATTGGACGAATACTCGGTCAATGTATAGTTGATATCTGATCTGATTGTGAAATTTACATCTTTTGTAAAAATCATTGCCGGAGGTGATGATGATCAATAGGTATATTCAGCTGGCAATAATATAATGACCCTTCACCGTCCCAGTAGATGAATTATTGACGTCGTTACATTCTTACGCCACAGTTTTATGCGCGGTAGTGGATACGTAGTCTTTTCAATGATGCGGCGTGCCTGAGACCACGAAAATCGAAATCTAATGAAAGATAGTTATGATCCGGGCGCCAGAAATTAATCAACAAGTCGTGAAGTGATAACGAAACTTAATGACTTGTTGATAGACTAGCGCCGCGCCGTGTCTTCGTCTGCCTCATTGTATTGTAGCTTAACACACATGGAAACATTCACGATAAGTGATAACCCTGTGCCGGCCGAGTCATCAATTCATGATTTTATAACTTGTATTATTTATTGCTACGCCATGCAATATTATCGGTGTTATTTTTGTTGTTATTATTATCATATTATCATATGATTGTTGTATTGTTCTTATTAATTTTATCGTCCATTTTTTACGATGCGGTTCATCATTTTATATTGAATGAGTTTGCCTCTAGTTGTTGGTTTGAAAATTATTCTCTATTCAAATTACAATGAAAACTTCCGAAGACTGTTCTGTGAATGGCTAAACGTGAAGGTCCCGATGAGGACTTATCTCAGAGGTTCAGATTCAGTGTATATACTTCCCAATGAAATTGTTAGAAACTCAGTTTCAAACGCCAATTCTCACCGAGAATAATTTGAAATTTCCAGCTCTCAGCAAGCACTTTCAGCGGTGGGGGGTTACGAGTCAGCCCTAGTCCGCACGACGGATGAAGTGTACTTTGAAACTTATTATTTTAATCAGTTCATCACTCGCTTTCAAAGTCTTTTTATGTCAGTTCTAAGATTAGCTGTATAGAGTGTCCCTTTACCGACCTTTTCATACTAATGCCGTATTCAAAAGGCGGGAGGCGGGCTGAATTCGCCAACCGATGAATGTGAAATAGATCAAAATTTTGCTCATAAATAGTAATATCATTTTCACGAATATTTTTGTTCACTGTGCAGAAAGTCATACTATGTTTGGAGTTGATATTTAATCAGATTCTTCCGTATCGTTTAACTATTGAAACTTAAATTTTCCAGATAACCCTGTGCTGTGCGACCCTAGCCTGGGAAACCTCACAGTTGCCCTAGAAGTAAATCACGCGAAGATCTACGGTGTAGCTAATGATTGTCCTACAACGACAACGACTCCAAGCGTGCAAACATCACCACTGCCTCCACTTCCGCCGACCCTCTTCTTGACTGCCGCTGGTGGTAATGTATCCTTTGCTGCGACGCTTGAGTGATAATTCATTGAAATTAAATACAACTTGATGAGACCAACGTACCTACCTAGTCGAAACCTTTCAATTCGCGCCAAAGGAGGTCAGATTACGATAGATCAACAAACCCCATGGAACGTTCAAAATCGCGGACGAGTTATTGTTTCATACTTATGTTTAGCATTTACTTTCCATGGGGAACTTCTAATTCATTTACTCAACATCCGAAAAGTTACTATTTTGTTGATTACAACGAAATCATCTGAAGGAGTGGTATAGCCATTCTATAGATGAAGATCCATTCAGAAGGCGGTGAGTGTGGTGGGGATTTATCGGTATAGCCACGTTTGGTAGTTCACTAGCATACGAATAATGTGAAGGGTAAGTGATAAGATTCATTGACGTTGTTCAGATATCTTGGACACACAAATTTGAGCTATAAATTCACGTAGTGACTTCATAATACAGTTTCTCAAGTAATCTGATCGCGACATACCTATGTCTGCCTCCACACGCATCTAGCCGACATAGTTTTGCAACAATGAGGTCCAGATAATATCAGGGACACTTTTGAACAGTATTGTTACCTGCCCTTCACCGCTACCGAAGTAAAGTAAAACCAAGTATCCGTTCAATGAATATTCTCAGCCTCACGAGAGATGGAATACTTGTTTCCGAATGAGGTTTGGGACTTCAATGAAGCTCGCGAAATATACTCCGCCAAAGAATTGACGGACCACTTGAATTGTACCGGAAAATAGCTGATTTTCAAATCGTTATTACTCGGTGAAAAAATATCGGAACAAATTTGCAAAAAAAGCATTTCAAAGGTCCAAACTTCATTTTCTGCGATGATTTTTACTAATTTCATCTGTGACCATTATTCACCTACCTATGTACGCACGTTTGAATGGAAAGTTGCGAAATCCAGAAAAAATCCAAATTTTCAAACTTCGCTTTGGGGATAAAAAATATCGCGAAATTGTCATCGTAGTGAGTTGATGGCCTTAAGTCTCCTCTTCGAAAACCTTTCTTTGATTTTGTTTTCCGATATTTTTTCAACGAGTAATAACGTTTTGAAAATCGGCTATTCTTCGAAATGATTGGAGTGGTCGGTTATTTCTTCGGCGAAGTATAGTATGAAAGCTATTCGCTCACAAAATTGCACGTATATCAGGAAATCATAGCAAACGTAGGTGCCAAATTACTTTACAAGCTATGTATTCGTGCATTCTCAGCATCACCACTGAGTTGTATAAGCTCCCTCAGTCTATCTCACTGCTTCACGCTTTTCAAACTGGATTCGTCGATTGCATACGTTCAGGGGTTATGCGTTAGATTCAACGATTGGGCAACTATGTGAGATGTGATCACACCTTACCTAGCAAAAACTGGGACTTTGATATAGTCCAGGAGAAGGGTTGTCGACGAGTAAAAAAAGAAAAAAATCCCGTGCCTTACAATTTTACAAAATAAACTATATGTATACACCACCGATTTCACACTCTATGCTTGAGATTTTATAAAACGCAATTATTGCTTTGAAATACAAATTCCGATCGTTCAGAAGATAGTTATTTCAACTGTTCAATAAAAGATTTTACTCCGTAGACCGCAAAATTTCTTAGATCACATTTGATGAAAACATTGCAAACTCAGTGGATTATTGGTATTTGATCCAAGGTAGGTATGTACTAGCCAGATAATTGTAATCAATTGTGATACTCCGAACGAACGAAGTATCGGCATTTCATCAGCAGGATTTTCATATTCGAAGGACCCTGAAAACTGGAGCATAGCATCCTAAGAATTTCATGACGGAGTTAATTTTCCGGTTTTTTTTCTGCAATTTTTGGTTGGTACTAGGAGATCGGACATCATGTCACAAACAAGGATATCGTATAATTCATTTTGAAGCTCGTTTTGCGACATTTTGAGCTCATTCTATTTTAAAATGACATCATTGAAAAAAAAAATGAGAACCAATCAATGAGATTTTACCATCTTCACATGAGTGTTTTCACCAGAAATTTAGTATTGCGTATTGTGTTGGATTTTGAAGATTTTTTGTTGCTGCTGCGTATTCGCCGACCTCTGATGTACGACATAGTTCACGTGAGCAGACCGTTTTTAATGTACAGGGTACAGAGGAATGATGTGTCGCCACTCCGCCGTGTGATTTCCTCCATCTCGAGATCGGCGCCAAGCGCGCCAACAACATGCCCCCGTAAAAATTCCCCTTACCCTTGAAAGTCAAAGTAAAATTTTTGTCATTGGACCAAGAAATTCTCCTCATCAAGAAAAATGAAAGTTCTCCGAGGGACCATAGGTCGTAAATGAACTCGAATGTCGTAGTTTTTGTTAATTTCATGATTTTTCTTAAGGTTGAGAGGTTTCATTCGCGGCTCATGGTCTCTTCGAGACTTCTGTTTCTCTTGGTGAGTCGAATTTTTTGAGCCAATGAAAAGACTCGAGGTTGAATTTCGACAAGGTCAAGATCAATTTTGCGGTGGCAAATTGTTGGGGCGCTCGGCCGATCTCGAGCTGGAGAATCACCCGGCGAAATGGTGAGCACACATCATTTTCATACATTCATCGTCAGTATATGTTTCATTTTGGGACAATGGATTACCAGATATGGATTTTTAAAACTTTGAGGTCACCTCGCATGCACTTTACTCGACCTGTATCCTGAATTATATCGATATACCTGGATTATGCCGGAAAGGATTGATCACCCGCATATTATTGCCGAATTACTTGACTGTATTTTAGCAGTATTTTAAAATATGATTATTATTAATGTGATTTTCCATCAAGAGTCGGATATATGTGAATGATACGATGTACATGATAATAATAACACTCTATTTATAATTCATAATAACATTGTTAAGCGGATTCTACTACAGCAGATATCTGGAATAGTGGAATTTGCCCAATTATTTTTATAATCAACCAACATCAGTCGTTTTTTTTTTTTTCTTTCAATTATTTGTTCATTGACGGAACATGGACCAATGCTGGTGATATGAGAATTAGTTGACTTGTTGTGAAATTGTAGTCACAAGGTTTGAGAGGTTCTAAGTAACGTGTATAATTAAGTTGAATATGTTTGTTTAGAATAAGAGTTTCCCTCGAAATCCGTAAGTATGCTAGCATGCGATACCTACTATATTATCACTAAGAAATATAACCAAGAATTGCACATCTCTAGATATGTTTGAAATTTTTTTCGTGCAAGCGTACCTGTAGAAAAAGAAAACAAACTTTGTCTTTAATCAATCGCTGTACTTTTGTGTTGCCAAATTTCTTCACAGCAATTTTGTTGACTCTGACTGTAATCAAATCCGACAATTAACGGAGTGAAATTTATGAGAATCGTGAAGTCTAGTGAAGTCAGCCAATTTCAAATACTAATGGAGAAGAAGAGGAACACAAAATTGGCGCTAATTACATTATTATTCATATTACGTGTAGAGAAAAATAAACGAATGATATAATATGAACATCTGTTCAATAAATAAATACTGTTTAGCCACTGTAAATAATTCTCCCTTCGAACAAACCAAATATTTGGTAACGTCAAAGCATCTTGAACTCGGGTATTCCCTGCTAGGTGGGTCGCTTCGTGTCCGATGGTTGTCACATTAGACTGACGTCATACAGATTTTCATTCTTTATAATGATATCGAGAGTCCCCCAAAGTTACAGGGAGAAATGAACATTAGTCCAACAGATATCGTCAATGTAAATTTCCATGACCAGCACATAATGTGGAATAAACGAAGCAGGGAACATTATTTCTAATAACGTTCGATTACGATATATCACCAGCGAATCTTCATTTTGTCATGTAACTTCGGGGGGTTCGGCTCTTCGGATAATGACGCAGAAGCGAAACCTGTATGGACGTCTCTTTGTTGATTCTTGGCCAAAATGTGATCCACCGACTAACACTAAATGAAGCTAACAACCTTTCATATATATAGACTCTGTAATCGAGGTACAGGATCCAATCTTTGTACAGACCAAGCTGTAAGTGTACCGTACTACTTGGTGCCCAAAAAATCTCAAGTCGGCGCTTAGAATTTTAACATGTCACCCGTCTGATTCCATGTTAGATTATTATTCCCACGATAGACGACTTCTGTAACTCTAGGCGTGATAACATTTTGTAAGATCTCAATTGTAACATAGGAATATCGTGTTACTAATGCCATAAGAACGTGAGCACCGAAGATAGGATTTTCATGCCAGAAGGTCGTATATTGTCGCATACATCCTTGTGGCATAAGTAACGCTAGATGATGAATGTGAATTGCATATTATTTGGTGAAGAAGGACTGGATTCGATACCTCGATACCTATTGTTTTATTTAATTTGTAAGAGAATAGTTTTAGTACCAAAATGCGAATGACTGGTATTCCACACTGCAAAATTCATCCGATGATTCCCATCGATGGAAATTCTATCGATAATTGAATAACCAATAGTCAAATAGATATGCCCTTGGGGTCAATAAAATAAATAAAATCAGTTAATATATGATTATATTCGATAGACTGATTAATAGTGGGCGATCAATTGACCTCTTAACTTGAGCCAATGGAGGCGAACTGTTAATAACATACGTTATGCATACGTTATGCATACATAATTGCCTCTTACTGTAGTACATAGGATTTGCATTTCAGTTTGAGTTATTGTCGGAAAAATGATTCATGTATTATCGTACGGACGTCAGTCGCTGTGAGGTGGCTAATTTAAAATTTATCTTTTTCAGGTCGTATGTATGTATGTTGAATTGTGGATGAGATATCTATTTCATAGATTCTTCAAGAATGTATTAGGTGTAGAAATGAATGTCTTGCTTTTCGTTATAATGATTTCATTGCCACAAAGCCACCGAGTTTCTACCGCAGTGGGATTCAGTTATGGAGACTATTTTATTGATTAAAATGTTTATTCCACTTCCATGGACGGGCTTTACAAAAAAAAGCAAGAATTCATTTTTACACCCAACAGAATACAGCCGTTAGTGTCGACTGCTAGCTTAATTAGCTAGGACTCCAGAGTCAAACTAACATAGTAATTTTAAGTAATGTATTTTAAGGAAACCAATAGAATATATAGGTGCCATATAGAAAATAAAGCAGACTTGTATGTAATTTAGTATATAGATAATTGTTATTTATCCATGCTGTGATTCGCAGTTTTCAATTATAACCAAAAGGTTACGTCGGCTTATTGAGAGATGTATCTGAATAAAATTTTTGAAAATACTCAACATCAGAGATTTAACTTTTACGTTTATTTCTTAAACGAATCCTGCATACCCCTCCGAGTGCAGCAATCGGTAACAGCCTTAAGAGTTCAGGTAATGACATTTGAAATTGGTATAAATGTACACACATATCACGTTACTGATACCATAAGGATGTAGGTGGCAATACCACCTTTTAGCTTCTCTACAGCCGAAAGGTCAGAGTATTTCTTCTATTCCATTCATCTAGAAACATGAAAAAACGTCCGGATCAACGAAATTTGAAAATTTGTCGATTAAAGCCAAAGGGCCGTATGTGCCAGCAGATACAACCTTTTAGCATTAGTGGAAAGGAAGTTGGTTTCTTCTTAAAACGAAAACATCGTATCCACCAGCACAGCACAGGCTCTTCGCTTTGGTTGATCGAATTTCAAATTTCGGTCTTTTGAACATCTTTTTATGTTACTCGATGAATGTGAATATTTTTTTTGTATTGTCCTCTAAAAATTAGCCAACGAACTACATTTCGAAAACGGGCGCCTCTCAACGTGTTGCATACAAGCAAAGAAACGAAGAACACACAGCAAATCGCATACACCACACATCGAATGAAAAATTTATTCAAGAAAATTCTGAATCCATTTTAACAAAAATTCATCTTGTAAAACTTTTGGCCAAATTTCTGAAATTGATTATAACCGCTGTACGCTATTATACGAACGTACCTGCTTTGTTGCAAGTTCAAGGCGAGGTAACATCATTTTTCTCAGCTTTGTGCAACTGTTTGAATATCGCCCTCATGATACATAAAAAAGTAGTAAGATCCGAAACTTCATGAAGATTCTTGAAATTGACAACGGGGCTCAATTTCTCTCGGTGTTTTTGTTCCAATGACGGATGAATGAGATCCACTGGAATAAAAACAAACTTGTTCCATATCCTCGCTGCTATTAAGAAGGTTCTGTCATTAAATTCAGTACTTTTATAATTGATGCCATTAAGCGATAATTGCACATTGAATATTATAACAATCATTTACTCGCCAACTATAAGAACTGGCTTAGGAATTCTTAAACAAAGAATTGAAAGATTATTAACAAGTCGAATGCTCTGATGTGAATGTTTCATTACAAAGCGCTTTAAAAATATTGAAAATCTATTAGAATTGGTCAATTTCATTCTCGGTTGGCTTCTTTCGTTCAGAAAACTATTTCCTATAATTTCGCTGTGACATAATTTTTATTTCCTTACTTATTAGTTGAATATTGCTATTTGTTACTCAAAATCCATGCCAATGGGACCTTATGAAGTTAAATATTCAATAAGAAAACATGATGAAAAAATTATGCCACAGTGATATTGTGGGGAACACTTTTCTGAACAAAAAAAAGCCAACTCAAAATCAAATCGGCCGATTCCCATATATTTTTAATATTTTCAAACCACTTTGTAATAAAATACCGATATCAGAGCATGTTTTCATAATGTTCAAATATTTTTTCATGAACTGTAGTTGACGAGTAAATGATTGTTATGAATATTCAATGTGCGGTTATCGCTTAATAACATTAATCACAAACGTTGTGATTTTAACGACTGAACCTCCTGAATGCAGTGAAAATATTTTTTGGAAAAGTAATACTGCATGCATATTGAATATCGGTACTACTTACGATACCACAAATTAGCAGAACGAGTCAAGTCCACATAGTACTGTAAGCTTTCATCTTTTTCGGATTTGAAAAAAGTGAGCCTAACCTTATCGCAAGATTCTGAGGAATCGATTATCGTCATTCTTAATTGAAGGGCTGATTTATAGGCTTTACAAGCTCTCTTCAAACCATCCCATTTATACGTCTTCTTCATCTTATTTTCCTCTAAATCTGGAAATTCAAATGCATGAAATGTAACACAGTATTGCCGTATTATCACGCAAATGAGCAATTCCACTTCAAATCGGGTGAGCATTGACCTTGTATTTTTTAAATTCACTGAGACTGACGCAATACGTATTGTTCTATTTGTCCTAAATGGTTTTTACGCGGGCTACAAGACATTCCGTTTGTACCAAAATAAGCTACGGTGAATGTTTTGGATTATTATCTCCAGTTCTATCTGCCGATGTACTCAAGCTCATTTGAAAGTCGAAGCGAACTAACCTGTCTACAAAATGTTATAAGTCTGTCGAAAAATTCAATTTCCAATTGTTATCATGAACTATTGAGATGTCCAACGATTTTTTTCTCACAATGAGGTCGATCTTGAAATTTCGAGCAAATACATCAAATTCTTCAATCACTTCTGTTGAATAAAAAATTTCTCTTTCTCATGGAGCTTTCATGGATTTGATTTTCTTTCTAATTATTCATATGACGTGCCTAACACAACTGTCGGAATCAACCCAATGTTCGAGTTGAGCAATTCCAAATATGAAATAAATGAATTGAAAACGTATTATAATTAGAGTGGTAATGGCAATGAGAAGTAAATCGTAGGCTACACTCATTCTAGAATTTGATTTGTCTGATTCTGAAAAGATCAAATTGACGAAAATCATTACTACCGGTGAGTCACAGATTTTCAGGATATTTTTAAAGACCAAGTATTTTGAAATCAACACTGAAAGGAGGGCTTCATGAAAATGAATTATTCCTTGAAAGTATCTTCAAGCTGAATTTATACCTGTTGAACACATCATTTTTCACACCAGGATCAACGGAAATCAACATACATGCAACTTTTCTTTGAATTATTACATGAAAAATTTCGGCTGATATTCAGCAGAAACGAAAAGTGCCCAAATTTCCCCAGCAAAATTGTGTCGTCTAAGTTATAGGTCCAACTACAGATTTACACCGAATAATTGAGATGTATATGACCGTTTAAGATTCCACATATTTCAATACGGGGTACTACAAGTTTCAGCTGATATTGAGTATTGAAATAAAAATAGTCTCATTCACATTTTATTCAAGTTTGCTTTGACTAGAGGGAATTGTGTTCCACTGGCGTCTACTTAGAGTATGCTTACTTTGTTTTACTTCTTATAAATGAATGATCACTGTAAGTTCTAGCTCATTATAGAGTTTGAATATTTGACCAGGGGTCTAATGAAACAGATATAGCATATTCTGAAAAATTTGGAGAAATTTGTTGTGCCTATATCTCATTCATAACGCTCTCAACACGTTTAAAACTATGATTTTGAAGAGGGACCTACACCTGAGAAATGCAGAATACACTTCTTTTTTCTTCGATATCTCAATTCGATGTTAAACTAACTTGATACTTGGTCTATTATGCATTGCAAATATGGAGCTAGTAGAAGTGGAGATAACTCTTGAACGCTATTTGAGAGAACTTCAAAATTAAGGGCCATGCCTATGCCCTGATGAGCACCCGTAAACTGATGGTTGCAACATTTCTTCTAATTTTCTTAGTTCTCAAGAGAGGAACATTTTCTCAGCAGTATTTTATAGACGAAGGTTGGATCTATGCCGCCTCTTTCACCAAATTTTCCATTTTACCTGTAATTTTGTGGAAAAGTTTCTCAATATTTAGCAAAAGCCATTCTCTAGGTTCGTTCTTTGTCTTCAATTGGAGACCAAAACCCATATAATCGGAGAGACGACTGAGGCATAATCACCACGAAGTTAAAGCATAAAACGGCACATTTTACATTCTGAAAAGATTAGGGCGAACGAACATTTCTGCCAATTGTTTATGGTCTCCCATCGCGCTCTCTCTCTCGGCTGGGCCGCGCGGGAAGCCGAGGGACTCGGACTGGGCATCGCCCTTAATCTCCCAAAACTTAAGGTCTATGCTTTGTGCCCTGGGCAAGATTCCAAAGATACCAATGGATGGATTGGAATCTAACCAAGTGGATTTTGAGCAGGAATAATCCGACTCTGTTATTGGATATTTGGAAAAGAAATTCAATCGCCCAGAAAAAAATTGTTGATGTCATCAGATATGAAAGATTATGAGAAGCGGAAGTTCTCCCAAACGATTTTAAAAGATCAGTTTTTCTCCAAAAACCTAGTGGCCATACCAGAATGACATCATAACATAGAAAAGTGTTGGAGGTTTCACCTTGCTGCAAGTCTACAATTTCCAAAGCATAACTTTCTTCTTGAGACATTCCCTCGCTTATTTCCTTGCGAATTTTCTCTTGTTGTTTGATTATGTTACTTATCTGTTTTTCCAATACTTTCTGTTGTAGTGCAGTAGTCGCCGATTCGTTTTGCACATGCATTATTTGACTGGAGAGTTCAGCGATGTCGGCGGCGTTGTTTTGCATTTTTTTCGTGTAATCTAAACAGCAGAAGGCACCAGTAATTATTGTCAGATAAATCATAGGACAATTATAAATAACATACCATGTTTGTCAGCGAGTTCATTGTCAACAAAAGATGACACGACATTCCAGAATTCATCAGTAGCTGCGATTATCTTTTGGTGATGAGGAAATACTTCTCTAGCCCGGTTCAATAAAATACTCTCAATTTCACAGTCCAATAGCTCTTCCATTTGATAACGATTATTCTCAACAATTTATATGAAAGCACTCCTTCACGTCTTTTCGGTCTTCTTCACGGTGAAAGAAACGGTTGGAATTCAAAATATGCATGCTAGCCATCTTAGTCAACACAACTTCTCTAGAATATTGTCGTCTTGCGTGAAGCTAGTAACTACTCACAGGGCATTCGTTGGTGGATCCGTTGTCGCCAAAGTCCTAATGGACAATTTGGCGAAATCAGAGTATGATATTTATGATATTCTGATTAAAAATGACAGGATTTACTGAAATAGGTATTGACTAGGTTTAAAAGAAATAGTAAAACTGGATTGTGATGAATATTGGAGCGTAACATTAGGAGATTTTCAATCAGTACCGGGATTCTGTACATGAAATTCGTTAGCTAACGATATCGTTAATCGACATGCAGCGAATTGCAGGGATGATCTACCGGAAAGGCGCAGTGCCCATAGGATATCGCTCGCTAACGATATCGTTAGCTAACGAATTTCATGTATGTACAGAATCCCGGCTGAAAGCGGTCGGTATGTATACCTATACGTACTACCGGGCGCATGACATTGGTGAGCTGCATAAACTTAGCCCCTCATCTGCTCGGATCAGCTTAATTCTTTCTTTAATCGTTTGTTCGTGTTTGTTAATTCATTCCCAACGTTTGTTGGTGATCCGTTAGTTAATTAGAATTAAAACAAAACTGCTAGGGAATTTAAGTTAAGTTAGCCCCTCATCACCGCTAATTATTATCAAATTCGATTTTATTTACGTCCAATCGTTTGTTCGTCGTTTGTTGGTATTCAACAGTTAATTCCTGAGTCTCGGTAATCAACCAGTTTCCCGGAAAAATCAAAAGAAAAGTGTGGTCCTGGGAACTTTTCCAGCCCTAGGGAATTTCCGCTAGACGGGTTCACACGGAAGTCACCACTTCATTCGCTATTTTGACATGAAATCACATTTTCCCGACGTAGAATCGTTCGACGGACATTTTCAGGTGTCGGACGGTGTTTAATAGCGTATTCTCGACGTTTGATAAATAATTTTTCATTCGTTAAAATTGACTACAATTATGCGCGATCGGTCCTAGGGAATTTCGCCTGGTGCACGCGAGTGAGGTCCGCGACTGACTCATTTTTACCCTTTCCAATGAATTGATTGAATTTCATGCAGTACCATCGTTTGTTGGTCGTTCATAGCTGGTCATTGTTAACGAATTTCCGACGTTTGATAGCCAACGGATAATTCGTCAAAACTTATTACTGGATAGGGATTAGGGATCGGGCAGCGCGAAGAGCGACAACTCGCAGCGCGTGCATGATGAAAAAGATAGTTGAGAAATGAAGCATTTGAGCAAACGATGACATTGCTTCACTTACATTTCCCATTGCTCAATCGTATTATTTGAGAAATAAAATTATCAACATAAAATTAATAAGAATAATAAGTAAGAAGATCGTATGATGATCTCCAAGCTGGCCAAACGCTTCCGACGGCTAACCTCTAATTCCACAATAGGATGATGGATATGGATGTTGAGGGTTGAAAAAATTGAAAAAACCATTGCTTTTTCATCACTCGATTGCTTGATCTATTTGTGATCGATCCGACTTAGTTTTTTTTTCCGAACTCACTGTGTAGAATGTACGATGGGATCCCAATATGAAAGCCGTTCAGTCGAAATATGAATAAAAAGGTTATTGGAGAACTTCCTTTGGAAAATCCGCGAATATGAATTGTTACTATAATGAGGCAGAGGCATTGCATTTTGAAATATGCTAGCTCTTCGGGTACGAAACTTCAATAGAAGAAATGATTTCGATAGGCAAGAACTGGACGCAAATTTGAATAAGCAATAGAGCAATGAATAATAAAATGGAAAAACGAACTCAAAGGAGAGCACACATTTCGTCGCGTCACTCTCTCAAGTAATGACGAATATTTTGTGGAAAAATAACTAATTTCAAGTCTTGAAGTATGGGATAGGCAGGAACTGTTTATTATCTAATATTTTAATTCACAAATATTGTCAAAGAGATTTCAGACTCAGACTGAGACTCTGAATGAAAATCTCAGGCTATTTATCATAACAAAACACAAAAGAACTAATTTCTGGCTAATGGAAATGAAGTAAATTCATCAGAACAGTTCATTTCCATTATATACAAAAAAAATGTGAAAATAATTTTGTTTAGAGGTTGTCTCTGGACTCCGACGATTAGGATTCCCCAGCCATCGCCTAAATTGTTGTCAATTGAATTGAAGTGTGATTAGAATATCTTTCTCACCCAAATTCTTCAGGGCGAGGCTGTGAATGTGAATATTACCATCTGTGTCATCTCGAGTAACCCTCTGCACTGATAACTTCTTAGTTTGGAATATGGTCCACTGGAAGGAAAAGATATTTTTTCTGTATTATTTTTATTTTCTATTCATCATTTCCGATACGTTTCCCAGAGAATTTATGAAATATATATTGTGCACGTTAGAAATAAGGTTGTCATAATAATCACAGAATCTGCAATTTTGGTTTTGTCTTAATGACGAATGCATCAATTCAGCGGGACGATTATTCGATATGAGCTGAATTATAGGCATGCAATTTGTACCAGGTGGTGCAAAATACGATATAAGCCCATGTGACTACCGTATTTTATTCTTATTTTATTTTGAAAGTTGTTACTGATGGTCATGTTACTTACTTCCAATTTAGTCAATCTAATATAAAACAAAATCCACGTAAGTTGCAGGGAGTCTATTCGAATGACCTATCTGGAGTGATCAGTTGATAACAGTCTTGCACTACACACTGCATGTTTCATATCCTGATAACAAAAATGTATCAGCTAATAATGCCTATACCGTCACCAATGTATCGTACGCTTCGTGTTATTGTGGTACGATATAAAGTGGAACAATTTATTTCCAAAATAATTCTAAATATTGTCGCAGTTTCAAATTTAAACAATTGAAGCCCCAAGTGGCGAAGTCGCTGTTCGTTTGTTTACTAGCAAAAGGTACGCTGACATTTAATAATACATTACGTAAGTAAATACTTACGTGGAAAGATATTTCTAATGAACTGAGTAAAACAGTCTCGAAATTTTTTGTATATGGACATATTAATTTCTCGTATCGGTTTAAGATTAGTTTCGAATCAAGCCTTTCAAATCTAATCAAGGAACTGCAATGAACTGCAACAGTACGCATGAGCCGACTGGTCACTGGGGCTTACCACAATTCTATGCTTTCTGTATAGTAGCGCCCTCTGCTGCTCTTTTCTCACGGTGCGCTATGCGTATTCAGAGAGGCTTCTCTCTGGCGTATTATTGCTCACCACAAAGAGAATGGACAGAGGGCGCCACTGTAACCGAACTGCTTTGCTTCCCATCTTTTCCCATGAGTGGAAAGTGTCCGCGAGACAGGCAAAATAAAAGCGCCTTTTCATGCGCGGCAATTGACGCTGCAACTCCAGCGAGACATACAGCGACTTGATTGGACGGATCTTACGGGAAGGACCAATAACATCACTGTGTAACTGAGTGTGCCTATTTTTGAGCCTCGTTGGGAAGTTCCAATTCGACTACACGTAAATAACGTGCGAACACCGAACAATGTACAGATGTCTTCATTATAGTTAGGCCCGGTTCCACAATTCAAGTTTAACCGAGGTTTAAGACCTAAACTTGGTTTAAAGCCAAATTCCGCCAATGGCAAGCAATCTTTAGCGGTTTAACGGAGGTTTAAAGTTTAACCTTGGATTGTGGAACTGGCGCTTAGAGGTCCGATGTGATTGGTTCTTTCGGTACTTCGTACGCATCAAATCGATTCGGAGTATACATAGCCGTTATTTCGATTTTTATGAATAATCGCTTGATTATCCAACGTTAGAAGAACACTGTCGAACACCTACAAACGACCAACAAACGATTGCACGTATACCTATAAATGCAAAATTGATTAAAAAAATATGGTTATGAGGGGCTAGCATCACTTAAATTCCCTAGCCTATTTTAGATCAGAGCTGATCTAAACAGAGATCACAATTTTAGTTTATGGAGCTGACAAAGAGGATCTGTGGCTATCCCATCTGTTCACGACTCATTATTCTATGTTCATAAAGAATCGCGTTTTCACAGCACCTTGGTGTCACGGTATTCCGCACCCGTTTAAAAAGTGAGTTGTCATTCGATCAAAAGAATATCAGTGATCGGCAGCAGTTAATTTCATTCTCTTCTAAAGATTATTCATCGAAAAATGGCTCTTCTCGGCGGTTATTCGGCCGGTTCTTTTCCTGATTATGAAGTTCAGGGTGCTAAGAAAGTGCACTTCAGTCCATACGCCGATAACGGAGGGTAAGAAGTAGAATAACCTATAAATTGAATACAACAAATTTGTACTGCATAATTGAAGAATTTTAACAATCTATTATTCTCATTGTTATTAACCCTGAATGGAGTTGTCGGCGTTTGATAAATAAATAACATTCCTCTTCAGGAGTGTGATGGCAGTAGCCGGCGAAGACTATGCTATTATTGCTGCTGACTTACGACTCAGTACTGGATTCTCCATTTTTACGCGTGAGCAGCAAAAACTTTTTCCCCTTTCTGAAACCACAGTTTTGGGATGCTCAGGATGCTGGTGCGACACCCTAACTCTTACGAGAATTCTCCAGGCTCGTATGCAGGTGAACTAATATGTTGAGATATTTTTATGATGTACTGAAAAACGGTTTGTGTCTCTCTTTTCCGTTGAGTTCATTAACGGAGGTTTATTCCACTCTTCGTAAACACGAACTTCATCAACACTCTTATGTTAAATTTCTAGATGTACAAGCACGAGCATCATAAAGAACTAACGACACCCGCTACCGCGCAAATGTTATCTACGATGCTTTACTACAAAAGATTTTTTCCCTATTACGTCAGCAACATTCTTGCTGGATTAGATGAAAACGGTAAAGGATGCGTTTACAGCTACGATCCAATCGGACATTGCGAACGATCCAATTTCAGAGCCGGTGGCTCTGCTGGCGCACTTTTACAGCCGTTGTTAGATAACCAGGTAACGTAAAGCCGAAAGAAAACAAACTGGAAAATCTATCTAAAAGCAGCATCAAACAAAATCTTTTAACTTGAGGATGAACCTGATGGCTTCTGATCCACGAAATGCGAATAGTTTGGTGAAAATGTAGAAACTGGAAATATACCTGTGTGTGTTAGGGAGTAGAAATAAGTTTTATACGTGTATACGTTTTAATGAATTATTACTATTATTGTTTAAAGATTGGTTACCAGAACCAGGAAGGCGCTGACAAAACTCCTCTGCCTCTAGACCGTGCTTTGGCTATCCTGAAGGACGTGTTTATATCTGCCGCTGAACGAGATATCTATACTGGAGATGGTATTTTCATAAATATCATAACAAAAGACGGTATTAAGTCTGACAAGTTTGACCTGAGAAAGGATTGATTTGAAACATACTCTAAATTCCCGATAACGATAACGTTCTCTAATAAAACATGTGTATGGTGAAACTTAGTCTTCAAATTTTTCTACGATCTACCCTTGTAATGTCATCTTTGAATAATTATTGCTGATAATAAAAGCCGGCTTTCGCCCTAATTCTATGTAAAATATGAAATTGCATTCTTTTTTGAATTGAAACTCATTCCACAGGATTTGCAAACCCTGTTAAGCTGAAATAATGGAAAAATCTTGTTAATCATCCAATTTCCGTAGAATCAATAAAAAAAGATAATCACATTTTTGTATGCCCTCAAATTATGGTACTGTATGGATGAGGCTGTATGGAGATTTTCATCTTCTCCATTTCATAGAAATTTCAACCGAAAATCGATTGTAAATGCAATTCTTTACGATGTTCAAGTGCTGAAACAGCTGCGATTATTTCGTTCATAATTTTTTGAATAGACATTATACACTTGAATCCCGTAAACTACAATGTACGAAGCATTGTTATAACAAATTATCACAGACACGTAGTGGACACATAAAAGAATAAGAAATGAATTATAAGATAAGCTTTATTTACGATGAACTATCATAATAATTTATAACACGTGTCATTGCAGTAATTAATCTACATACAGTAGGTATAATAGTATCTAATACATTATGCTTGAATTTTATTTGACATAATAATGATAACACTTATTACAATGCTGATTCTTTTTTATTGATTTCTTTTATTTTTATTTTTTCTCATTTAAAATATCTCGTTTTCAATATTCCATTTCATACAAACAGAGGACGTAGTCGTCTAGTATTTTATAATATACACCATATATCAAAATAACTGAGAATAAAGAAGAGAGGGAAAGTCGTGGGAGCAGGAGGTGGGAGAGGATTTGGGAATATAGTATAATCACATTCTACAGAATAACCATTGGTGCAAAACTCTTTTTCTCAAGGAAAACAATTATGTATAAAGTATATTGTTCCTTTTCCATCCACTTAATGCTAGTTCATATGTAAGATACGTTGGTATACATCAGTTGAAAAGTGTTATTTAACGGTTTTCATTATAGTAAATCAATTAAGTATCATCAAATATCTATACACACACCTGATTATGCATTTTCAGTAATGAACTTAAGACACAAGTAATTCACCATATCATTATTATCATCATTATTATTCGTTTTCTTAGCTCACTCAGTATAAAAACTAAATCTAGAAGATATTATGTATATATTTGTACCGTTGAAAAAAGCCAGGTAGGTGTGTATCTGTATTTCATTTCCATTCGTAATTTGTTTTCTCATGTTTTCAATTGCCAGCTGGAAATGATGGCTGCAATTTTTTTGAGATGCCGACGAAGTTCCACCAGATATTAAAAGATCATGAGAATACTCAATTCATTCAATTTTCGATTCGGAAGTTCAAGCTTTCTTTATTAATGGAATTTCTATGCATTTTTGGTACAGTCGTAACCATAGTTAGCGGATTACTTAATATTCAAATTTATGAATTTAGGGTTTCTGCTGTCATAAAGATTGGTGATGAGTTTTCATATTCGAAATATATATATATAAAGTGGAAAAAAAAACTACCAAATTGATGCAGTACAAGCGTTATCCCTTGTCATTTTAATCTTGATGCTAGCAGGATTTTAAAATTCATAAAATTCGTCGATTTGGAAAGGAGAAATTTTCCTGAGCTAGCTACGCGAATCAAAGAACTGCCCAATCGGCTTTTACAATCAGAATATACACAACTTATGATATTTCCTTTATACACATAATAAATATAAATACTAATATTAAGTGGATGAAAATATCGCTTAATTCTATAAAATAGAGAATTTGTTCCCCCGAGATTTAATTCTTTGTCCCGGGGGGCAGTAGTTGCTGGCCACGATCTTTTCCACGTAGTTTAGTTCCCAACACGCGTTCTATCTTGCCAATTACCAATTGATTCGGTATGCCTCTTCCAGCTTCGTAATCGTTTATTACTTGAGGTTTTTCATTCACTTTCTGAATAATAAATCATCGCTCAATCAATATTCATGTATCATTCACTTTGAATTATATTTGAAGATTCGTTTAGAATCAAATTCAGCGATCAATGAGAAGACTGTGGAAGCTAGTATTAATTTTTTTTTTGTTCATGAAGTATTTTCCCATTCGATTTCAGTTTCGTTTGAATTTGAATTCGAATTTCTACATCTCAATGAAATGGGAGGAGAATGATTTAATTAGAGTCTTACTGTCGCAAGATCTTTCTGAGACATTCCTTTCGCTTGTCGTCCTTGTTGAATAAGCTTGCCGAGATCAAGCGGTACTTTGTCGTGTTTCAGTTCTTCGGTCTCACGATCTAGTTTGGCAGTATTTTTGGTGGTCACGTGTTGTTTGTTGGCACCACCACCCCCTGTGAATGAACTTGAGTCTTAAATCTTGCCACAATGTGCAACATACATGAACACCCAGATCGAAATCAATAGTTTCGGATCATCGATCATTCACGAGTATTTTTTTAGGAACTGAAAACGAAACTTCCATTTGGAATATCGAGGATAAGTGAAAATATGTATGGAATATTCCAAATATTCTTTTTCATTTCACAATCCAACCGCTGCGAGAATTTCAAGATTTGATAAATAAATTTTGTTATTCTCGGAATTGTTCTGAAGGTGAAAAGAATAGTTTCTCAGACAAACAAATGGTCAGAATCGCCTCGGGTATTATTGGACATTAAAAACTGAAAGTTCATCAATGCTTCTCTTATTTGCTCCCACCATGAAGATCTTTTCCTCTAAATTCCTCTGTCAGCGGAACGTTGAAGAAAAAAACCATAATTCTATCCTAAGTTCACTGAATGGTTTCCTCATTATGAACAAGTTAGCGATTTGTCGAATGAAAATGACAACAGTAGAAATCTATCCCCTTCATTTTGTCCTATAGCAAATTTTCAGTATTCAATGGATGCTTTTCGGAGTGGATTTTCGTTGTTGTAAATATTTTGGCGATTATTAATAGGAAGGTACAACAGATCTCGAGATGATGGACATGCTAATCGCGTAGATAGAATGGAAAGAAACGAATTCGAATTTCGAATACATGTGTTCAAATAGGCTACGTCATAAGCTGCCCGTTATTTTCATTATCATTTGTTTTTCGCGAGATGTTATTTTAGCTAATACCTGCTTCTTAAGACGAAAAGGAAAATGTGTGTAACAAGACTTACACTTAGATTGTGTGTCAACGGCAACACCTTGACGTCTAGCTGCATTAACTGCCTGAAATAAAAACAATTCTCTCCGACAAAATTAGTAATCAGAAAACAGAGAGAGAGAGAGATGAGCCTCGAATGGTACATACGTATGTGGGTACATAAATTCACGATAATTTTACCTGTTCTGATTTCATGGCAGCTGCTTTTGGAGCTCTTTTTCGGAGAGTAATTGGCACCGTATCCCAATCAGACATGATGAATTATTGCTGAGATTATTGTATGGATGAAATAAATTATTATTCTAAATGAAGTATCGTGATTTTTAATTATTATTAGGTGTACTGCGTTTATTCCAGCAATTTCTTGACTCTTTACACCAAATTCGGAAACTCGCAATTTGTTGAGACATGAACCATATCAACGTGTAGGCACACGCGCACCGCTATTCGACCACGTTATTATTTTGTCCAGACCTGCAATCTACCAGCTATACTTTTCATCATTGCCTAACTAGTTTTTAGGAGCAGTTAGATAGATTGGACTAGTATACTCATTACTCATTGTTACTTTGGAACCTATTTCTTAATTTATGTTTTCAATCGGTTCATGTCTTTGGTATCTATTCTATCTCATTTTCAACATTTTAATCGATTGATGCCGGAGGCAGAAGTCGTGTATTAAGTATTTAGTTCTACTAATGCAAGGAAATGCTTGCGCGACGAGCGCTGCTTGATACACCAGTCAAATTTCAATATGCGATATCATGAATTTGTATCTAGAATTCTGCGAGACTTCATACGCAAATAGATTTCGTGCCGTATCGAATATAATTTGAAAATATGGGATTATGTATAATTATAATGTACTCCGGGGATTGTGCGTTGTGCAGGCCTGCACTTGACCAAATGATTTCAAAAAACTTGGAAATTTAGTTTGAGGTGCTATTGAAGGCTCACGGCATTCAACAATGGATAACAATGCGTTCAACAATTTGTAACAATGGGGACTTTGTGCGTCTTTAGAAGCACTGTAAGGTGGCGAAGACTTGCGGCTCCAACAATGGGTAACACCGCATTCGACAATGTGTGACAATGGAGGTTTTATGCGTCTTTAATAGCACTTCAAGTATTTGAAATATGCATAAAATCGAAAATGTTGACTCATAGCTGTTTTTCAATTCTAATTTCCTGATTCCAGACCTCCGATGGATCTCATTCCGATCTATTTGTATTTTATGTTTTTTTTCGAATAGTACTTTTTACAGATGAATTATTCATCATTTTTGTATTCAAACGAATGCGGCCACTCTGTTTAGTGGTTTCGTGGTTCGAAATCGACTCTAAAACGAAACTCCCCCTTCACCGAAAATATGTTGTGCGATTTGAATCGTAAGGTATTCTAATCTTATGGAAGTTTAGATATAGTATACATTCTATTGTGAGCATTCACGATCGATACAATTTCTGACGAAACCCGAGTAGAAACCACCTGTGAAGTCTAGAGTAGTACGAAGAATATTCTCAGGCGTAATTTCGCACCCGCCCACTAGGTGCGTGAGCTCGAGACGAAGTCTCTCGTGAGAAAAAATATACAGCCAGTTAATTGTAGGAGTCGCGCGTCCGATGTACGATTATTACGGTGATCTGCTGTGATAATTCTTATCATATGCACAACGTTCTGTTATAGTACTGATTGAATCGTATCATATCACGATGTAATGACGAATGATATAGGCTTTGCGAAGACCCGTAGTTCTCCATCGGACCTCAACGTCATGTTTCATTCGCTAAAATTAATGGAATTGTAAAGATTATAATTCACTAAATCTGCGAGTCCATGTGTTCTCGATTTGTTCGGCAAATATCATAGCTCCGGCGCTCAACTGCGCAACAGAATAGAAATGTATACATCCAGTTCATGACCATACGGTATTTATCCAATTGTATAAAAATATATGCGCGACCAGGTATGAGTAAACCTACGTCATTTTTTAAAACGAATTGCTCTGACCATCGATTATTTATAGTTCTCAACACCCCATATATTGATATAAGTAAATGAAAACTCATGCCATCGCACAATACACATAATTCTCAACTAAACATATCAGTGATACATCTTTTCTATTGTTTCATTCCGCGCTTGATGTTTTCCATTTGATGTATATACAGTTTTCGATGCAGCGTCTTGTTTATGAATACGAAACACATTTTGCCCATACCATACATTCATTTTCTTGAACAGTCGGTCGTGGGAGCTGCAATCCGATTAGATTATCTTCTCGAAGATTGTCTCGTGTTTTCCACTTGGAAAGTGGAAAATTCTTGCCAAATTAATTGTGTATGTATGATAAAAGTCAAGCTATCGATTGCATGGATTTACCGAGGAATGGTCTCACTCGAGTTAAGTCCCTTCTGTCGCCGGCTCCCTAAATGGGGGTTTTGCATGATTCTTTTATTTCATATTCTAGCAGGTCAGGATAAAAATTTTAGGACGTATTTCTTATTTTTTCATTTGAAACAAAATTGCCGTTAATGTAATAGATTGAGAACTATAACAATATGACGTTACCCATGAACAGATATATCTCTACTATTCAGTGAAACTCAATTATCTAGCTAAAGCATACACAGTTATCATTTTTAACGAAAGAGAAAAAATACGTGCTCGCTGATTATTTTGGCTTACTATACATTATGCATCTCCCGACAGGGGGAAACGAAATTTGCATGCAAACTCTCAATTGAATCGAGACAAATTCTAAAATACATTATTGTAATCTATAATCGAAAGAAAATCAATTACAAATCTTATTATTTGTATTTTGTAATGAAATTCAATCACGAATTACAACGAATTACATTTGTGATTAGGAAAATTTCAATCACAATTGTAAATATCTTCTTCTTCTTCTTCTTTTTCTTCTTTTTCTTCTCCTTCTTATTCTTCTTCTTCTCCTTCTTCTTCTTCTTCTTCTCCCGGGTAAGGTGGACCCTGAATGTTGAGCATCAAACCCCAATAGTTGCGACTGGCGAATCCACCCCCTACTATTTAAATTCGAGAATTTTCCCTCGAGGAAATTAGCATTCAATATGTATATGTGACCAGTGAGTATAGGTATACTACACTGTACGTATATGTGATATAAATTGAATACTACAGATGTACAGGAGCTGGTGAAACGGCAAATCATTTAGCGAGGCAGTAATATATCGTATATGAAGTTATTGAATAAGTTTATATGTGTGTACCTACGCCTCAATGAGAATAGAATACTTATGCGACACATCCTTTGCGGATATAGGATACTGTTACGTATCCAATTGCCAATTTGCATGTATCACAATTGATATAGTGTATATCTATATCGGTGTATATTCCTGTACTACTACGGTAAGTACTCAGGCTCTCTGAGGTCGTGTATTTTCGTATCGTAATACAGTCTAGACTCGTTTCCAGCCCTTAATCTTGAGAGCACTTCGCGGCCATACCTTCAAAGCATGACAAATGGCTCATTGATATACCAAATTGTGGGATATGAATTGTATGATCTTCATAACTGCTGATTGTACGGAAATTAATATTGTAAGCAGAATTTATATGCTTCCGCGCGGTGTTAAAATACGTGTACACATCACCAACACGTACTGATCCATATCAAATAATTTCACAACTATATCCCATACACCCAGCATGATAGCAAGAATCGAAACGAATTGTGCACGTAAAAAACGGAAATAACACGAATTAGATAGAAATCGAAAACATCGTGTGCCAATTCTTTCTGATTGCAAAGAATCGACACACAGGTCTTTGAAATTCTATCTAATTCGTGTTGATTCCGTTTTCTACATACTCAATCCTTTTCGTTCTACTAGGCAGAACGGGAAGGTAAGGTAGCAGTATTTCTGCACTGTAAGAATATTGCCGAAATATTGCTGCAGTGTGTTTGCATGCGTTGAACGCTGCAAGCGGGATTCCTGAGTTGTTGTAGTTTTTCATTAGTAATTATAAAAATGAAAAACTGTGATAGCTGTATGTTATAATTATCGTCCCTGATATATATATATACTATACGCAACTTGTCAGCAGAATAATTTCATCGATTCATAAAATATAATGATTCATGTAATAAATATTTGAGTAGACGAACGAATAGGCTGATAGACCCTTGAAACTATAACGAAACGAAATGGAACTACATTTCCTTTCCTTCGAACTCTTCGGTGGCTATCAGAAACGAAAGAACGAAGATAAGCGCGTGCTTTAATTTATGTAAGTTCAATTTCAGTATTCCCTGCAATAGCTTGAATTTCTTCGCGGATATTGCGGGAGAGTAATGATTGCGAGTGATGAAACATCGAAAATGAATGAATGACTGTGCTGTAACATTGCAGCTGGATAAGTACCGCGTACTATGATAATGGCGAATTTTGGCACACCAGAAAATTTATACGCAGAGGTGAAAAGAAAATTGGAATACCGGTATCAAGATTCAATGCGCCAGGGAATTCATATGACCATGGCCTAAATTGTTAATAGGGAATTAGGTAAATCGGAGGGGTTGAAGGATGCCGGTATTGATGCAGGCTGCTGGCTGACAGGGGACCCCGGAGCAAAGGGCTACCTGCAGCCCAGACTTGGCTCCAGCCTATACCCTGGCCAAATGCGCGCGCAATTTTCAAAGGAGAGGGAGAAAGCCTCGTCCTGTTTACAGGATAACAGGATCCCGCTCAGTATTGCGATATTCACGGTAACGCAAGTACGTTTGTAATACGAGAAGTAATGTGCTCCTAGTGTAACAATTATTGTCCGGCAACAGGTGAGGCTGGCTGGCGGATGCCTTTTGAATATTTTATTTAAACTCCCTCGCCGCTTCGTAGTATATCGACAAAATTGAATATATTTCATATTCATAATTTATATTATCCGAAGTACGTAACATTCCATATCAAATGTATGTATTATCTTATAACTGTGGGCATGTACATCCGCTATGTTATTCATATAATGTTAGATAATTGTCATAAGCGAGCAGTTGCGATCGAAAAGATTAATAATCGATGACAAAAATCGGTAGAATACAATTCATATGACATACTACGGCATAAGAATTGTTATAGGCGATGAGACTCTGCAATGACGAACAACTAAACGGTCATATTCATTCATGAATCTCTCTTCTACACTATACGCATGCACACCTGCTACATTGAAATTTATGTAGAATTTCATTTCACGTAGTAAAATTAATCACGATCGGACTGAGCGTATTCCAGCGCTGATAAGCCCAACTGCGAAAGACCACCGCGACGATGTAGGAATAAATTGCCTGCAATTACGATATTCCAGTTCTTTGAACTGAATTATTTGATCGAGATTTTCCAGTCTAATTGTCTCATCACAGTTGAGTTAGCCGTTTTAATACAATTACAATTATATCTGCCTGCACTCGTCTGCTCTATATATGTCTGGGTCCTTCCTTATCAAGACGAGAAAGTAATTCAGCATCGAATCCGTGTAATCGAGTGTAATATGTGTACGCACACATATGTAGGTGTATCATTTTCATGGGAATTGAATGTATATACATACATACATTATAAACCCACGAAATTACCAAGCTTTCTCATACATGTATCGATAACTCCCTATACGATCTAGATCGCAACCAATGCATGTGAATCATTTTGGCAGCTTTCGTGCGCAAAGATATGTCCTGTGTGTACATACACACCTCGATCGTCTGCGAGTAGTTATAGTTTAAGCAGCTTATCTCGATCGAATGATAACCTGATTGAATTGTGTAGCAGCATAGTTTGGAGAGCACATATCAGTTTCCTGTAACAACCAGTTGATGGGTAAATATATTGTATAGGTATACTGTAAGTCTAGTTTCAGCTTAATAAGATATGGTTGACAATATTTGTCCAGCTGAATGGGGGTGGAAGTAATTTTACTCGGGCATTAGTTTTCGCATCTTCTGCTTTTCCTCCTCCGGCGATTATGGTTGTTACAAACAAGATCAGTTTCGGTTAACGAAATAATTTCGATGTTGACGAGGAATGTGTTGAACGGACGAACATTTTCGGCGATACTTTGTAGAAGTATATAGAGCATCGTGAGCAGGACTATACACGGACACTGTACGCATACCTGCGAACTGTACATTATTTATTCAGTCCGAGGAAAGAGAGGCAGAAATTTTATAACGTTTACTCTGTTCGAATTCCGATATCCAATCGGTGCCGAATCAAGCCTTTCCTCGTTTCAAAGTTCCAAGTTCTTTAATAATTGCGTCAAAGACTCAATTCCGATACCCAAGTTGTTATATGTGTATCTCCTTCACGTATTTTTGCTCGAAGTTTTCATACCTGCACGTAAAATTGTGGAGATGCATGTTCTACGCGATGCGATTTTCCATTCGCGGCTATAGCATAGTATATAGTACGGCTTAGTTTTGAGACCCGGCGACAGGCTCAGGATTCCTCCCTCCGATCTTGGTTTATGGAAAACTGATCAAAGTCCTGCCAGGCCGCGGTGGCGTTCTCCAATACCGCGGCAATGAATCTCGCAACCGGAGAAGATATTCATTAATCAAATTCGGAGCATTCAATATTTATACAGCTCAATATCAATTTTCAAAGCGGAGAAAATTCGATGAAGGTGACCCCCGATCATTTTAAAGGTGAATCCCGTAGCTGCGGAAGAGTTGTCCCGGCTGACGGACTCGCAGAAGCATATTATGATCATTTCAGAACATCCGTATAAATCCTTATAGAAGGAAAATACAGTGGGAAAAGGTTCTTTCTCTTACTTTCCCTCTTTCTTTTTCCTGGTATATTCCCCTGAGACTAAGAGCACGAACGCGACACGATTTTGTCGCGCGTTAGGGAAGCTAATCAACTCTCTGCTTATATACGTTAACATTTTCCCTCCACCTATATATCTCAATTTATATGTATTATACATCCACACCTCGACAAGCACGAATTTCTCAAATTGATTGTTCTTCAAAAGGTGCGGAGGTGTGCCGACGCGGCGACCGTTCCAAACATATAACATTTTTTCCCTCCCAAGTTATGAATTTAAAACAGCTCTCCTGCCGCGTAGGTGGGTATAGATAAAGGAATTTTATCCCCCGTTGCTCACGTATTCCGGCTATTGAACAAGGTCTCAAAATATACTCGAAATAACGCCCAAACGGAGGATGTCTGCGTCGTATTATTTCGATATCTATAAACGCGTCGTCATATTCTAAGCTTCTGATATCTCAAGTACGTCCATGGCATACATATTTGAAGTACCTACCTATGTAGGTCAAATAGTCTGAAAGTAACAAAATTCCTGAAATCGCAACAAAACTTTTCATGAATGTAATATGTAACGGACATCTCCCGGTCTGCGGATGTCTCAAGACAAATCTCCAGCTTCGAACTTTGCGATGTGTGAACAGATGCGCGACATCATGGGAAGATCACAATATCTTCAGCTCAAATTTCGCGCTAGATATGGAATGACATCAGGTACAGGAACGAATACCATATAATCGTGGATTTATATGCGAATTTTTACCTGGGCAAAATTGAATCTTTCTTCATAAAGTATCAGAAATGTTATCATTCTCCTGTGTATATAATGCATTTAATATACCTATCTCACGAGTTTAATCTGTTACGCTACGGTTGACATATGTAATTCGCGAAATAGGGTGGCCGACTGGAGACATTCAATTTGCCAAATGACAAAGGTTACGTGACTCGCGATTAAGATATATGGATGAAGTACCTACGCATACATACAGGTACGTACATACCTGCGTATGATGAATTGATTTCTGTAAAGAACATAGCGAAGAGGCAGGTAGATGGGTTGGATGTATAGGTAGATTTATGGGGGATGTGTTGAAGTGCGAAAACAAACATACATTGAATGCATAGTATACATGTGTAATGCGTATACCTATATACTTATCGGTATACACATGCGAATGGAAAACTGGGCAGGGTATAAGGTAAATGAGAATTTATTTGCCATTTGTATAAGAGTCGTCTAAAACCTATTTCTCTCTCTTTCTCTCTCTCTCTCTCTCTCTCTCTTGAAATAAAGTAGGGCTATACGCGGTAGTAGACGAGTTGGTAACGACAATAGACTGATCCTCTGCACGTTTTACGAGAAAGCTACAGGCAGCTAGGTGTTGTTTGCTTAGTTGTTAGGACCAATTGGATTTGCGATAAGCCTTAAAGTTCCGAGTTGGGTTCGTTCCGACCCCCGGAGTATAAATAAGATGGAAATAAACCGTGCGGAGGCGGTAGAAAAAAAGAATCGGCGGAAACCACCCTCTGCGTACACCCACTTTACTTATGTATGAACCAATCTATCGTACGGATGCAGAATATAATATATCAATGTCGGTCTCGATCTTCATCCAAATTTTCGAATCGCGTATATATGAGGTGTGTATATAAAATATCGAACCGCAGATCAATGCCAAAAGTGAAATTTCGCTTGTATCCATCGTCGGATCCACTGCAGCCACCAGCAGCTTCCTGTTCTTCTTCTTCTTCTTCTTCTTCTTCTTCTTCTTTCTCTCTTGCTTCCGGTGATTTTTCTTCTGCTTTTTCTCACTTTCCTTCGTCTCAGGCAGTAATTTGGTTTGAATTTAGTTACCGTTTTATTTGTCGCTGGCGACGTGTGAAACAACCCTCAAACTTCGCCATGTTCCATGCGACATTGAACTTTTTCTAATCGGCGGTTATTTTTCGCCGTAATACCGTGCAGAACTTTGCTCAACTCCACCTAATAGAAGTAGCGCCTATGCCCGAAGGTCAGGTATCAAAAATTTCCAATTACGGACATGAAATTTTTATTCAGAGAGTCAGACTCGCAACTACTACAACTGTACATACAAGTTGGACACAGTTGCCACCAGCCTACTAAAACTCTGTCCGTTTAATACAGCGTTTAATTCAATTGAAAAAAGCGTGATATATTCGGCTGCGAAAGTCGTGAACAATTAACGTCGACGATGTGATTTCGTTATATTTTCATTGATTGACAGAAAACCGAGAGACTCGTATTGGATGGGCGCTCGTATACCATGTTTTCGAAGTTTAAAAGTAGCAGTGCACCAAATGCTCTTGAGTCAAATCCGATATGGCATTATTTTGAAGTTGGAAAACAGTCGGCAACCGCTGGTCCCGAACAAGTCTGGCGAATCCTCGACGCATATCGCAAGAGCGATGGAAAGGTATGAGAAAATGATTTTACCTTACCCCTAAATGTTTATGCACAAAATATTTCAGATTTTATAGTATCTATACATACATGCCGATGACATGCGCGACCTTGAAGAGGGTCTGTAATATCTTCATTCGCTTTATTCATCCATTTATTTACTTGAAAATGAAAGCAATTAACTCGTCCTTCATACCTACATGCGGGATTATTCAAATGAAATTCGAATAAATATTTACACTGTAGAAGTATGCCCATATTAATTCACCGTTCCCATTAACATGGGCCATTTTATCCCCGACATTCCCTACAAATTTCACTCTCCGAGCACTCGGTTTCACATGTGTATATAAATCGATAAATAAATAAGTCAATATTTATATTTATCTTTTCACATAAACATATCATATATTTACACATACGAGCTGTACTAAAATTGAAAATATGAAACGTTCAAATTGAGCTTTAACGAATCATATTTCGACCCCGCAACGAGCGCTACCCTCCGTGCACGCGCTGCCAGGAATATTAAATTTTGTATCAATTTGAATTTGGAGCAAATCGCCGATCACGATGGCCTCGAATAATCCTCCGGCCACAAATCTATCTTCGATTTTCCACCATATGGCGCGTATATCCAATCGCTTGCAACATATTTAGGATGTTTTAGGATGTAGTTGGAAGCTGCAGGTTTCTTTAATCAAGTTTATCAATAATGTTAATACTGAAGTTTACATTCCCGATGAAGAAACTGACTCGGGACGGAGAATGTTTCTGACGATCAACTATATGATCCATCTCAAATTTGGTGGGCATCTCCTGAGACGCATATCAAACAATTTTACGTCGCATTTTTTTTGTTTCGATGAAGGATTCGGTTACTGACGAACATACGAATTTATCACACTAAACGAATCATCGACTGAGATACCTCTATCGGATCGAAAAAAGGCAACATGAGATTGTTCGAAATGTATTCCGGCAGACGCCCGTCAAATTTGTGTTGGATCAGATGAATAGTTAATCGCCCGAAACGTTTTTAGTTCATTGAGTCAGATTTTCACGATTTTGGTATTTCACATGAAGTTTAGACGTTGTTCAGAGATTCCAACGGAACTCTGGCGTGCCTTATTTCGTCTATACTATAAATGCAAACTTCGGTATTAACAATACTTGTCAAAAAACTTGATTATAGAAACAACAGCGAACAAGAGTGTAATACTACATCCTTAAATGCACCATATTCTTCTTCTTCTTCAGCTTCTTCGTCTTCTTCTTCACCGAAACATCGGTCTGAGACCGTGTTCGTATATTTAAATATATTGAATGATATATACGGGTACCTGCTACTTTAAAACACGGTAAAAACGAAGTACTGTAGGTAAAGTGCAAGACATAAAAGACATTAACCCGGGACGCGGGATATTCCACTCCCATGAGGTGAGATGGAAATAGTCGCGGATCAGACAGGACGTGGAAAATTTGCAGCCGGGATCGGTCTACGACATTTTATTCTTATTTCTTTCGGAAGCATTTTATCGGATTACATAACCGTGGTAAAATATATATTAACTACTTGGCAGGTACATTTTCGTGATAAATGCGTTAGGACCATCAAATATCACGGACGTTTGGTATTGTGTGTATGCATATGAGTTGAATATGAATCATCATCATCATATTGAGTCTGGAAGTACGTTATCGCTTATCGCCGGCTCGCTTCGTAATCCTCCGCAATAAATTCCACAATTTATACACCTATGCGAGTACGTTATCATTATTATTATCATTATCATTAGTATCATGTAGCAATATTCTGAAATAATGACATGATGTTAGGCATATATGTGGGAAAAATACCGCCCCAGAGAATAGAGCTCGATGTACTATATTCGGTGAATGAATATTCGTTTTAACTCCTCTAAGAGCATACAAAGATTATTCGCATATTGACAAATAAATTATGCGAGATCCGTCGTGATTATACTTTTCAAATCACAACCCTTGAGGTAATTTGTACTCCTAGAAATTTCCACGCATAGTCGTCAGGCAGGGATATTAGAGCATCTCATGGTTTCAGGTGAATCAAAATTGTACATGGATCTTGACATTTTTTCGTGAAACATTATTGATTTTCATAGGTTTTTCATACAAAATTTCACATCTTCCTACTTTGTAATAGAAAATTGTAAATTCGGATTCAGTCATTCGGAGAAAATTTGTCCCATTTGTCGATCAAACTGGCGAAACGTACCACATTTTCTGTACAAAACACTACGAAGAGTGACGATTTCGTTGTAAATTTGTAGAAATTCGTAAAATTACTTACATCCCCACCATGCGAGATCAGTTCATTCTGCGACGCTCGTTTGCGGTATAAATGAAATCATTTGTTCAAAGGATAATTAAGGTGTTATATATTCTGATTATTACTGTTATTATTATGCAGTTAAAACTCGTGCTCGGTGGTACTTATATATAACATTTGTCAGTTGTCAGTTTTACGAGGATTTTACGGTGCAAGCGTTGGCTCATTTTCAGTAGGTACACGTACCTATACGCGGAGCCTCTAAAATTCAGTGGGGCTAAATTATCCAGCATAACTACCTTTTCCTTGCAGTTAGAATCCACAATTACGTTAGTTCACCGACGAAATGTCTTGAATAAATTTTCTAACTACGTATCATAAAAAATTGGACCGCGTAAAATTTGGCCGTCGAAAATACCTATTGTAGGAATTTTATTACACCGGTGAATGCGGCATCGTTAACCGCGAAAATTTCAGTACCTTGTACCTTGCCTTTCGCTTCGTGGCCATTCTCCGTGTAATATTCGCGAAAAGCACGTAAGAATTATCTTCTCGCCCTCGTTTATAATTTAAAAACCAAAAAATTAGTATGCTCATGATGAAGTTGTCCGCTGAAAGAAAGGTAGAACCGGGCGAGACAAATATATACCTATATAATATTGAAATGAAAATTGGCCACACACTATATATATATATATACATGCGTACGTAATACATACCTGCGTGTGCATACGTGTGAATATATGTATATGGAGAAACCCACGACCTGCGCCTGCCTTTTGCCTCATTGCGAATCTACACATCCCATTACACGAATTGAAGGACGTATGTATATACATGTAATTTGTACATACTATGTGTTGGAAGAATAATTTATGCGAGGCCGTGTACATCCTGTAGCGCGTTTTGAAATCATATGTATAACGTCACACCGTATTCGAAATAGTGTCTTATATGTCAGATGAATATTTTTATTCTAATTATTCCGCAGGAAGTATCGATATTTCTTTTCGAGAAACGATCAGCCGAAAAGCTCCATAAGCCAAAACGAAAGGAGACTGTCACCGAAATTTTACGAGGCGGAGTTCGTCAGCTCGAACGTTTCCGACATCCAAAAATTCTGCAGGTAGTAACAATGCTTGGTTTGCAAAATTCCAACTGTTCGATAATCTGCAGCAATATACATACGATATCGCATATCAGTAGCATGGGATATAGTCAGGGAGAATGAGTGATAATTTTTGGGCAATGCAAGGTCTGCTGCACGGCGATTTAGGATGACTGAGTTTTCTTCATATTAGGTAATGCACCCCGTCGAGGAATGTCCGGAGACGCTTGCATTCGCCTCGGAACCTGTGCTGGCAAGTCTTGCGAATGTTCTTGCATTCCAGGAGGCACACGCGATTGCCAACGCTCAGTCTTCTACCACTACTCAACAAAATGTCCAAGCTCGACCAGTTTATGTCAAGGAGTATGACATGCTTGACATAGAGCTTAAATATGGTTTATTGCAGGTAGGCATCCAAGATTGAGATTAATTAATTGTCCGTCAGAATCAACTTCAATTCTGTTTCCGTTATTCTCGGCAGCGGAGGTATTTTCGTTCAAATTTCGAAATAAAACGAACAAGTCCTGCGCCACTTTATCTCATACTTTCCCTGTTTCAAAATCCCCACAGGAATATGTTATACCTACAATATTATTCTTATCTCAATCTATCACATTTTTGTTCACGTATCGTATAATCTGTAGTATCCTACAGTATATGCGTATGTTATCGATCTTTCAGGATTACTTGGTGGGTCACTGAAGAGTATATCACTTGCCCTATCATTCATATAGAACATGCTCCACCCTATAACGTTTAATAAAATGCGAATCAAAACGAATTTGCATGTTATTGTAAAATATTGATGCATCATCGTTGCGCGTGCAGGTTCTTCCGAATTTGTAATTTATTGTATATTAATCTGACTAGTACGGATCTGTTATAACCATTCCTCATTTATTATTCCATAAATTTTACACAGTCTATCCGTATAGCCGCCTTAGTACCCTGCAGGTAGTAGATGAGATACATGTCTCCAATGGTGTTCCCGCGTAAGTGCTCCAATTATTTAAGCTCCTTGTATCGGTGCAGCGCATTAGGTTGGCTCGCTCGTATAGAAAGTGCTTGCTGCGGACGTGGATAAAATTTATAGTGTGAAATGCAATCCGACTCACAAGTCGCAATCTTTGCTCAGTAATTAATCGTCCCGTGCGTTGCAACGGTAACGGATTAGGAATTAGGTGAAATTCCCGGACGAATTACCTCACGAAACCGAGTCAAGAACCGAGAGTATAAAATTTGAACGTAAGCCAATTTCGTGTCTTGACCGCGGATTCATCAAAGATTGCAAATATGGATTTTCGTATAGTCCGAGGTGTCTAGATGGACGATAGTATGATAATTGATATTGTCTTCCGTTCGCGCAAACAGCGAGATAACAGAAATTTATCACCTGCTGCAGCTTTTTGCATAATTAATACGCTTACCCGATTTCAGATAACCGAAGCTCTCTCGTTTCTCCACTACAGTGGTCACGTTCTACATAGAAACGTGTGTCCGAGTAGTATTCTGATAACGAAAAAAGGCACCTGGAAACTAGCCGGTCTCGAATTTATCGGTACGCTAAAGCTCAAGAAACTATAATACTCGGTTGATTAGAAGTGTCAGAAATCGCCACCCCCGATTGTCTGCTAAACAATGAATCGAGTTTCTCACAATTAGTCTTTTTAGCCTCGCAATATTCCCTAATTGATCCACTCCACATTATTCTCCAGACCGTGTCAACGAGATAGATGGATTGGAGCCGGTAACATGTCATCCTTGGAGTTCGAGACTGCCTAAAATGGCTCAGCCTAATCTCGATTACATTGGTAAGAATGCGATGTCTCCATAAATTTTCATCACTGCACTATACTCGAACTTTCAAACAACGTTCAGTTCCTGAGAGAAAACTCGTTTTTTTTTCTACATTCAGCTCCTGAAGTACAGCAGGAATCGATATGCAGTATATTGAGTGACATGTTCAGCTTGGGAATGGTGATATGTGCGGTATTCAATCAAGGCCGTTCCCTGATCCAATCAAACCACAGCTGCTCCACTTATTTGAAACAAATTGAAACCGTGAGTGCACAATACTATAATTGAAAGAATCCTTTTCGAACGGATGGGATCCGACGGATCCTGTCCGTGAATAGTGGACGACTTTCTGAGCAGAGAATACTTCGCACACATTCACATTATCACGAATATTTGTCTCAGCTAGAAGAACAAGTGCACACCATTCTGCCGCGAGTTCCAGTACCTCTTCAGGAAGCTGTGGTCAGACTTCTGCATAAGGATAGGAGACAGCGGCCAACGGCGCAGCTTCTGTCGTTGATCAAATATTTCAGGTACGTGCAGGTTCATTACATTGTTAACTTTCGATTCGTCTGTGAAGAGATGATCGACGTCTTCGGGTACTGATAGGAGGAATCGGTCGTTGATTTCTGATTCTTGTTTCAGTGATCCGTCTGTTCATGCTCTACAGTTTCTTGACGTAATAAACATGAAAGATCCAACGCAAAAGACTCATTTCTATAAGAATACACTGAAGGAAGTGCTTCCATATATTCCCAGGGTAGATACACGTCACATAGTATTCGTTCGCATCATTCGGTAGATCGTGTTTTCAAATTGCGTTTCAACAATTATTTGCAGAAATTGTGGTACCAACATATCTGGCCGTACCTTCAGCTCGAATCAAAATCTCAAGAAGTGCTCGCCGCCGTTTTACAGCCGATGCTGTACGTAATACAAGACAGTACAGTTGAGGAATACGAATCGATAATACTGCCGACATTCAGGTAATAACTTTGAAACTTATTATCTCGTGATTCACCTCAGTTCCTGAATTGAGATGATTCTGAAATTCCGATTGTCACCGTTGTCGGCGTGGCTATACCAATTCGCCATGGATTCATGACCCGGTAATAATGAATGCATCACAATGTATGATTTCAGAGCAGTTTTCTCTACTCCGAAATCGATACAAGCCACGGTTATCTTGTTGGAAAATTTACACCTGATATTAGAGAAGACTCCGCGGGACGACATCCGGTCCGAAGTTTTACCCATGCTGTACGCTTCGTTTGAAAGTACAACAGCCCAAGTTCAGGTGAGATTCTATTTGAAAATCATTGTTGTCTGCAGCTCACGAACGATGTTTTATTCTTTGAATATCTCTTTCGTCAGGCCGCAGCTTTGGTAGCTGTTTCAAATGTCACCGAATACTTGGACGACATGGCCATACGACGGATGGTCCTGCCCAAATTGAAGGGAGTATTTGAAAAGAATTCAACCGATGTCAGAATCATGTCCAACGTTTTATCGTGCATCGA
Organism: Phymatocera aterrima; assembly: GCA_963170745.1. Classification (NCBI taxonomy): domain Eukaryota; kingdom Metazoa; phylum Arthropoda; class Insecta; order Hymenoptera; family Tenthredinidae; genus Phymatocera; species Phymatocera aterrima. The sequence continues at coordinate 8,710,859 of OY720666.1, forward strand.
ATGCATATTGGAACGGCTTGACAAGCAGCAGATTATTGACGAGGTTCTTCCTCTGTTATGGGAGGTAAAACTTCAGGAACCCGAAATAGCTATTCGGGTTGTAAGTAAGTGAAATTTTTCGATACAAGCATGGAGAGGGGTTCCATCCGCCTAAGAGCCATAATTGTATTCCAGCATGGAAGATCACGTAGGAATTCACACGAGAATATTTAACGATTTATGCGAAATTGATGCCAGTATGCGATTCAGATGTCTCTTTAAAAGTTTAGAGTTTTGTCAAAGGAGCGATCGAAATGGTCATAGACACAGTGTGGATTTTCATTCTCTCATTACATCCCTTGGACAATGTTGCGTTATGAGTTTGCCGGCATCGACACTCATAGTTTATCCCGTTTCACAGATATTTACAGGCTGATGTTGAACGACAAGAAATATGGGCTCTCGGTGAATCTAATGGCGACACGAGTCATGCCATCTCTGCTTCCACAGACAGTGAATCCTGCTTTGAACTTGGAGCAGTTTACGATTCTTCTAGAAGTACTACAGGAAATGCTGAATCACATAGACAGGTAAGACTCGATGGGCGCAATGTCGTACGCAATTGATACGACGATTAAAAGCCACGCTTCATGTCTTCCTCGTCCTCGACAGGAATCAGAGGAATAAACTGAAATTAGACAATTTGTCGCTTCCGAGTCCGGAAAGACATCGTCCATTACGTCATCAGTACAGTTCCGACAACATGCACGCGCCTCCTTTCAACATTCCAAACCTTCGTATCGAACAGCGGAAGACATCGTCCGCAGAAGACATGGCTAGAAAAAATTCAATCGGTATGTGTTACATAAATGAAGTCGTCGGCCGCGATCGGCGTTACTTGTTTCTTTAGTATATAGTCGGCTGTATCAATTCATGATGTCTTTACCGTCGTGCACAGGTTCGATGTCGATGACTGCATCAGCTGAAAACATGGCTAGGAAGAATTCCATGGCTGGTAATATTATTTTAATGAACAAATGAAGAACTCTGCACTATAATAGTTATAGTGTGACTTATGATGAATCTGGAATGCGACCATGGATATGAAAACGACTATTTTGCCTATAATTTGAATTCGGTAAATTGGTTTGTAGGGATGCTTGGAAGCTGGTGGTTCGGTTCCTCGTCTTCTACAAACGACGGTAATTTCCTACGGGTATCGAACGCTTTTCCGAATCGTCGTCTTTCCGACAACACTTTGATGACACCGAAGATACGCATAGCTCCGTCCTGCGCCAGTTCACCCGGGGGTACACCTGGTGGCGGCTTACCGATTCGACGTCATTCTAGCACCGGTCCCCAAGAGCGGCGCGGATCGAACATCAATCTTTCGCCACCGACGGTATGTTATATCCCCACGAATCTTTCGGCAAGCGATAATCATTTGTGGATACGAACATCGGTCCGTCCGGAGCAGTTTCATATATTGCTCGACGTGTCCTCTTCACAATAATTTTTCCTATTTGCTATACAGTTTGTTCAAAAACGTATGTTACTTGTTATCTTGATGACTCTGAACGAGCTGAAAGATGAAATTCTTAGCACGATACGATGATATACAATAGAAGCGATGATTTTGGGGCGTGTGAACTGAGTTTATCAAAAATGCAGGGTGGTGGTATGCCGATCACAAGTAGTAGTGTGCCATATCTGCTAAGTTCAAGCATGAACAGTATTCGTGGCACTCGACGACCCTCCGTATCGTCAACATCATCGCAGCAAGGAAGCGGATTGCTTCAGCAATTTGGCTCCGGCATGGTAAGACAACTTCCCCCCATCTGCCTCAACCTCAATGGACCACCAACACATACTCCATCACTCCAGCCATCGGGACAGCCTTCCCACTGACCCTTGTTTACAGTGTAAGAATCTCTATGCTCCTTTACCAACCTGTCTCTTATACGAGTATCCCTAATGCCCTGAATACTGTTGGAAACACGATTTTTTTTCTTCTTCTTTGTACAGTAGTAATTATGACACTTGCAGTAGTTCATAATTGTACGAGAAAAGGCATTAACAAAATGGTGTGTAGTAGTAGCTCTTCGTCCTATCTGTACTTTTCTAAGTGGATGGACGGCTGCACGGTTCGAGAACCCAAAGATATATCGACCCAAACAAAAACAAAAAACATGAAATCAGCCTAAAATAATAATCATATTATGTACAAAGTTAGATTAGACGATCAGTCTGAGAACTAAAATACAAAAATGATGTTTATGGTAAGGTTTGTAATACTATTGATTTGGTTTGACCTCGAAGAAAATCATGAACGGTGTAACGAAACCAACCGTGGCATTACAATCGGCATTATTTATCTGTTACAGTATCAGCTATTCTCCGGACGTTCATAAACAGCTACGCGACGAGCAACAAATTATCGCGATCTTATGGATTTTCGTATGAAATGAAACGGAGATCAATCGTATGTGAGTAGTATAGGGTATGCATATTTTTCAAGCATGAAATGAATAGCATATAATAAAGCAATAGCGACGTACGATTCCTGCATGCGGATGACCGACTACCGCCCTCCTCCCAGGCCTTTAGTATAATCATTTCATTATTCTTCGTCGTAACTCCGAAGAATTACGAAATTTCAATGGTTTGCTGCGGATAATGTGATGAAATTTTCGTAACTAATCAGCAATGCTTTTGAACATCTGAAATATCATGTGAATTACGCGAGGGGGCTATTCACACGAGAAAATTCATGAGAAATGACAAAAGAATGCACCAAAGATCGTTGGAAATTATTGGAATCCGGATACAATCGATTACCATATTGATTTCCCGTGATTTCTTCGGTCTTCCAACGAATCGCCAAACACGTTCTGAAATTTATCTCGAGCGATTCCCACGGACTGGAAATTACTGTGGTTCTCTGGGAATTATACCCACAGAAAAGGAAAATCGTCGTAAATCGTAATAATGGTTTCTTTCAATTGCCGAATGAATAGTCCCTTGAAATTGCGACGCATTTCGTCCACAAATGAAAACGGTATTTGATGGGGATACTGCATCGTTTATAAAATAAGATATGGAAATAGCATGATTCACTGTCTTAGCTCCTATGTCGTAGAAAACAACAACAACCAGTTAAGATCCATGTCTGATGATTATTGGCGGTGCATGGCTAACTATATCTATTGTATACCTGCGTTGATAGAAAAAAATCGTCCGTGTGGATGAGAAACTATTGGATAGTAACGAAGTAAAGTATCAGAGATATCTCTGACATAACTGACAAACCCCTCCGAAGCCTGCCAGTAAAATGTGTCAATTTTGAATTAAAATTAATGTAGCGCTCTCCCCCCCCCCCCCCCCGCCCTTCCTCTCTCTTTCATACTCTCTCTCTCTCTCTCTCTCTCTCTCTCTCTCTCTCTCTCTCTCTCTCTCTCTCTCTCTCTCTCTCTCCCCCCCCCCCCCTCTCCCTTCCTCACTCTTTCACTCTTTCACTCTCTCTCTCTCTCTCTCTCTCTCTCTCTCTCTCTCTCTCTCTCTCTCTCTCTCTCTCTCTCTCTCTCTCTCTCTCTCTCTCTCTCTCTCTCTCTCTCTCTCTCTCTCTCTCTCTCTCTCTCTCTCTCTCTCTCTCTCTCTCTCTCTCTCTCTCTCTCTCTCTCTCTCTCTCTCTCTCTCTCTCTCTCTCTCTCTCTCTTCGTCTCTCTCTTTTTCCACACTTGCGTAATTTGGTATATGAGCTAATTGTAAGCCTTAATATAAAGCAGGTATACTTGTGTTACTTATGCACGACTATATACCTATATATCCGGCTTATACACAGTCGATCATATCCTGATTACTCAAGCTTTAAATAGTAAGGTAATGATTGAAGATAGTAATCGTCTAATGAAAAAGAAAAAGGAAAAGAAAAAAGAATAAGAATAATAATAATTGACTTGACGTGCGTGCAATGTTGTTTTTACATACAGCAATTTTAGCGAGACGAAATATCCATATATTTATATTACATACGTATTGTCAATTGCTACTTTCTATATGATGCATATTAATTATCGCATTAACCTCGGCATTAACAATCATTAGTTATTAAGGTAGCTTTTATACAATTATGAATTCGCACGATGCTATACTACGATATGGGTCAAATACAGATTTTGTATTCGAGCTCTGTGAAAGTATGTATTTAGAAAAAACCAAAAACCATATTCAAAACATAAATAAACTGATTTTGTTCGTCGCAGCTGCTTCGCTATAGCGGGATATACAAGGATTCGAAATCATTACCTATAAAAGCAGTGTGATTCTTTTTTATCTTCACGCGTATATACTATGCATTAGCTGCAAACAATATTTTATTATACATACGTAGTATATACATATATATATATATGTATAATATATACATATACTACACATGGTGGCCATTTTTTTCGGAAAAAAATCCCTGACTTTCTTTGACCAGTTGTTCTATTTTCCTTGACCTAATGAGCCGTTATTGTTTCATTAGTGCTACGAATCAATACCCGAAATTTTTCATTTCATTTCAATGTTCCGGACAATAAATTTTTTCGGAAAGACCCTATTTCATTTCACTGCAATAATATAATGAGAAGAGTGAATTTTTTATTGTCCTTTCTAGTCGTTTATTAGATGTTTGGTCATCTCTTCTTTTTCCCCCTGACATTTCTCTGATTCCCTGACCAATTTTTGTTTTCCCTGACATTTCCCGGTTTTCCCTGACCGTGGCCACCACGTTATATACACAATACGCATATACTATATCTATAATCGACCTAATATACATCGTTTTGAAATATCAGAAACCAACATATTTTATACATAATTTGGCCTCCCCGGATAGATACTGATCGCTGAACCTATTATCATATTTACAAGGCCTATATACCTATACAGGACGGGGCACCTAAAGTGACCAGGGAGATTTTCTCAAAAAACGGGACAAGATATCAGAAAATGTTTTATATATGTATAACGCGAGCGTGTTTGACGCGGTTTTTCATGCATGCGTTTAATGTATATACATACAAATGTGGTCGTTAAAAAAAATATAAAAAATATAAAAATGAAAAAAATATATAATATAAAAAACCTGCACGGACAAACACAATCAACAACGCATGCAAACAAGGAATATTGTTCCCACGAGGTCTACGAGATTGGTCACAGCTATCGTAGAAGACGCATTTTGTTGGTCTTGTTTATGAAATATATCATAGACTGTCAATCTTGGGTACACCAATTGGTATGCAGCATTTTCAGACTTGGGATTGAACGCTCTTCCGGTTTCCGGGGAGAAAAATATGCGATTCCGTTTAAAAAATCAAAGTTGACCTCCAAATAACCTTGATGCCTCTGCTCAGGACGAAATTCAGAAACACAGCTGTCTTGTGTCCCCTTCAATACCCTACAACTTCAGTACAAAACTTTTTTTTTATATCTCGCTTCATTTTAAAGAAAATCGCCGTGGTCACTGTAGATGCCCCACCCTGTGTACTAAAATACTACAATGACAATAGGTACTACTATGTATAAATTTCGAGATAGTTATTCCTCGATAGCCAAGATTGAATTCAGTGAGTCAGAAATTTATCAGACTTGTATGCTGATCAGCATGTTGCTAAAGGTGCTATCGAAGACTCACGGGATTCAACAATGCATTCAACAATTAGCAACAATCACAATTTCATGCGTTTTCAATATCCTCTTAAGGTGCTGTTAAAGACATATTCAGGCCCATTGTTACTCATTCTTAAAAACATTGTTATCAATTCGGAAATGGAATTCGTTGCTAAAATAATAATGTGAATTTCGTGCATCTTGGATAGCACCTTGAGGTAACAGAATCACTGAAAATCACATCGGTTGAAATTTTCACAATGAAAACAAAATCTTGATATCTTTTTGCCGTTTCGGGAATCCCCAACACGCAATCGCCCGGACGTTACGAACTTCAGCCTCATCCTCCCATTTTTCTTTCGTTTATATCAGATATTGCGAATGGTAAAACGTCTTATCATAAAAAAGCTACTTTTCGTTTAAGATGATATGGATAGACAATACGAAGAAATTCACTCCAAGGTCTAAGTCAAACCATGAATGTAGTTCAGTGGCGTATAAATTGATGAGATATATTTCATTATAGTATGTGCATGTCGTGATGTTTTAGTGAGTACTGCATATAATATTGTGTAATAAGTATGATATATGTGATTATGCTGAATCAATATCATATAATGACGTGTCTCGCGAGTCGCGGTATATAATAATTGCTATTAAAATAATTAATATTATGCAAAAGAATGATTACTATAAATTATATATAAATGAGTAAGAAAATTCTGAATTCATTGCGCTATCTAGGACATGACGCTAAAACAAAACAAAACAAAACAGCCCCCCCCCCCCCCCCCCAAGATTTACGTTGATCGTATTTTATTCGCATTGTATAATTACACAGGTATAATTATAAGTAGACGATAGAAAGAAGTTTTTACTGTGAAATTTTTCTAATGAATATAAATAAATGAAGAAGAGAAAAGTAAATCAATGAATCAAAAAATAAATAGATAAATGAACAAATGAACAGGAGGTCAGGGCGGGAAGAATTAGAATTATGAAATGAAGATTGTCATTATTAGCAAATTGAAAAATATAGGTATAGGGATATCCATAATATACATTATTATGACTTCAAATCAAGACTATCGTGTATTCTTGGTGCTTTGCTGAAAGTTGATGAACTTTTCATAAGTTGAATAGCCAGTATTTATTATTAAAGAGAAAAAAAAAGAATAGCAAAGTTGCATATTTTTATGCAAAAAACAAGAATGAAAATTACTGAAATATAAATATACTAAAATGAATTGAAAATTTTAATATTATCATAATATATATGCATCATATTACAGTATAGTTTATCAGTATATTAGAACTAGGTATATATAGTATATTAATGTACTGGCCTTAGAATAATTAGTTATTGCTGTACTACCGCTACTTCTATCCTATTCCATTCCCTTTCTTACTGTGATACCGTGACTTATTCTGATCCTATTAATCTAATCGAATAGTTTATAAATTGAAAGTTCATCCTCTTCGAATAATTATATAATTATACTTACTGAACTTTATAGAATTTGAATGCATGTGTATTGATGCATTCCTCAATTATGAATTGTTCAGAAAGAAAACAAAAAGAGAAAAGAAAAGAACAGTAAAAAAATGTATGACACAGGATCGACGCGTTATTAATTGCTACTCAGGTTTATTGAAAAAAAATCTATAATCTATTTACGAGGAGTAAATACACCTACTTTTAGTTAGTTATGTAAATACGCATAAAGCAGAGACAATCTTGTGTGAAATATCGTTTCAAATGTTGTATTGAATTTCAATTTAAATAGGTATTATTAGTACCTACGTATCTCATGTATAGGTATACCTATACAACATTCACTTTTGTGAATGTGAAATTTTATAAGAACAATCATTTTATTAATAAGGGCGAGATAGATCGATACAACGGCGAATTGTTGAGACACTTTCGTTTGTCTTGATTTTAAATGAATCATATATTTTATCATACAAATTTACAAAATGATATGAGTTTTCCCAATTCAAGTTCAAGCACCGTCGTTCGCATTATCAGTCCTGCGGTGAAGATCTATTGAATTTCTGATTATTAACATAATTACTGTAAGCTGTACTTTCGCAATAAGGTTGATATTTCATAGTTTTATGAAAAATGATTTCAAGAAATTTGAGAAAATATAACAATTACATCAGGCATTAAATATTTTCACCAGGGAATACCTGAAAGATCTGCACTAATTCAACGTTGTATTTCAAATTTCAAATTGTACAATCTAATCTACCTATAAAACGTATGTAATATCTACTATGATATAATATCATTTATTTATGATTGGCAAAAGTAGAGAAGAAATGAAAAATTGCCGTAAAAACTTCTAAAAATACTTATATATGCTAATACTATACACTATAATCTATAGAGAGCCAATTAATTGACATTATGTATGTGAACTCGGAGAGACATAGAAACGCAGAAACGCACTACAGTTACCTAATTAACATTATTACGTGGTTATTGTTTAGAGAAAGAAATAAACTACAAACTTAAGTGTCCTTAACATTAAGCAAACAGTATAACGTAGTATGTGCTTATTTGGAAATTCAACTTCAAACTATAAATTCAATTGCCAATACATAGGTATGTACATACATATACAAGTTATAAGTACATATATGCATACACAACACACACATGCCTAATAGTCATTTATTATTTGAAAGAATAAATTCATTCACGACGGAGCTCAATTTACCAATGACAATCAAATTTATAGTCCACACAATGTTTGAGCTTTTTCCATTACACATAATAGACACTATAATGGTATATCCCTCGTTGTTAAGGTGTAGTTCATGAATATCACTTATGCTAATAATAGAGTTAAGAAGAGAGAAAGAAATCAGTCCATGAAAGCTGAAGCTACTGAGCAAAGAGAGCACGATAATCAAGATCCTTTAAATATCTCAATTAAGTGTATATCATGAATATTTACATATCAGCAATCAGCAACTCACCGCAGTATGGTCAAGGATATGATATTCAGCTGATTTTTTTCTCAAATTATACTTAAAAAGAAAATCTCGTAACTGTACAATCGCTGTTGCCAGTTGAATTTCTAAATATCTATACATATGAATACATATATTATATAATATATAAATTATAATCGTTACTTTATCTTAAGCAATTGCATATATAGTCATTATTTTCGCATCAGACAATCGATATATTGAATACGCAGTGGTCATTCGGATGGCTGATGGCTATGTGAAACCATCATTTTACATTGTAGCACTGTAGTTGCAATTAAGGGTCCATATATAGAAGATTACATTTCATTTCAGAAAAAAGTAGAGAATGAAAAAAAAGTGCAAAAAGAACATATACTTGTATGTTGTCGATGTCTAGGAATGGATTCTTTCCGACTATCGAGTAACGCTGTTATCATAATTTTCATATAATAACATAAAACATTTTACCTATATTCTCATGTTCTATATAAGATGTCAACTTAACATAATTGTATTTTTCATTATAGAAATCGGTGTTCAAATTAGATACGATACATGAATTTTATTTTTTCTTGCTTATACTATCCATAGGTCAAGAATTAGTTCTCAATTCTAGTTCCAATATTTTTCCACATCTTTTGTCTAATTCTGAAATATTAATGTTCGACAACAATGGATGAGAAATATGTACAATCTATACATATAGTATATAAAAATGATATTTATTCAGTGTTACACAGATAAATTATTTATACACATACATATCTTTTGAATTCAATAAGTTATCAAATCATTGACATATACATGTATACATACATACGTGTGTATATATATATATATATGTATGTATTCTATAGTTTATTTATGTTATCGTTGTAATGTAGTTTTCAAATTATTTCCAACTGTTGCGATTACCACGGAGTGAAGTATAGGTACGTTGCAGCATAAGTGTACTGTACTGTATACCAATGTATAACGAAAAATCTCGTAAATATGTGCAATTATATAAAAATAAGTGGTAGATAAAAAGTGGAAATCAAAGAAAAAGAAAAAAGAGTTTTTCTTTTCTCTCTTGTTTATTTTCGGAGATAAAGGAAAATTAAAAGAACAAAATGAATAAAAATATGTGAAATATACCTAGCTAAATCAAATTTGAAACGGAATGTAACATTTCATACATTTCCTATATACATATAGTAAATGTTTACAAATTACTAGCTGATCATGTTAGTATTTAGTAAATGTGTTAAATGTTATGTGAGCTATCATAAAGAATTCAAATGTGTATAGAGAAGAAATTTTATGTTATATAATAATAATAAAAATAATAATAATAAAATAATGTTAAAATTACATATACAAATTCAGTATGATGATCCGTTAACGAACGACAAAAGAAAAAACAAATCAAAACACAAAGCATGGGTATATATATCTATATCGAAGGATCCAGCAACGAGTAGGATTGATTATAATTTCAAACTAAGTAACTTATTATAAATATTCATCACAAGATAGAGAATTTAAGACAAATCAGCTATTTAAATTTATTTCCTATGTATTAAGAGGAGAAAAGGAATTAAGTATCGAACCCGTACTGAGATTTACTCTTGTGGGTGATTAAATATATTTACACCATAGTTTAAATATGTATCGCCAGAGCCTACTGAACGATGCGATTTTATGCAGAATATGCTATAATGATAAACGGAAACCACAATGATCGCAAATTATTGAGAAACTTTGCTATAGCCGACATATATACTATCGATGCGGATCCGAAAGTGTGAGTTTCTAATTAATCTTTCGATAGTACATATGAAACAAACGTTAAGTTATTTTCATTGAAAAAACGATGCAAAAAAATATAATAAAAGAAAAGAAATAAAAATCAATAACCGCCAAGGTGATTAATTCTGAATCATGTAGTACAATCAAAATGTAGATATATGACTAATCGTTTGCGAGTGAAATGCTCAAACTGTTCGGTGAAGATGAAAAGTAGGAAAGAGAAGAAAAAGTGAACAAGGAAAAAGATAATTAAACATATAATACTACATAATATACACTTAATTATGTGTTCAAAAAAATTCTTTGTATAGGATACATGAAATTGATAGACTTAAATAATATGCTGTATATTATATATAAGGGCACTGCAATTCGAAAATGTTCTGGATCAGTGATAATTAATCAGCCAATGAGAAAGCAAGAAAAAAAAAAAGAAGCAAATAAATTATAAACTAATGAAATAGTTGAAAAATAAAACAAACAAACACAAAAATTGAAAAAAAAACACTCACATAAATGTCTATTTCATGTAATGATTTTTTGAAAATGCAATAAAATTATCATTATACTAAAACCTGATGAATACCTGGCAAATACCAAATTATACCAACGACGACTTCCAGATATACCTATCAAACTATTATCACTGCACAGCTAACACAAAAATTTATAAAATAAATAACATAAGTACTCAATTTTTAGATTTGGTGTTCACGCGTTTACTTCAGTCTCATATTTAGACAATATCAGTTGAGAAATAAAGAAAATTTAAAAAAGTATAAATTCCAAAACTCTTTCTCGCTTACATCAGTTGGTAGAAAAAAATGATAATTGTGAGTGAAATCTTTTTTGGAGCAGGATAATATAACATGAAACGTGGAACGAAAATTACAAGACTGAAATAAATAAATGTAAACCGCCGGGCCAAATTCCTGTGAAAAATGATTTTCAGATTTTTCGAAAATGGAAATGACATAAGTAAAAGTCTATACTCACTGGTGTAGATTGAACGTTGAGTGATATTTCGAGCCAAAATGTTCGTTTCCAGTATGACGCGTTCGCTGGTGTTTTATTTTATTGCACGATATTGCTAAACTTTTACCGCAGTATTGACTGGCATTTAAAAAAAGGTTGTCGGCTTCATGTCAATTTTTTAATATTTGCATTACTTTATTCGAAATTACCAAATTTCGTCATTAGATTAGCGAGATTCGACTAGGTTATGTTTACATCGGTTGAATTATAACCTCAAATTCGACCCTATATCGAATGCAAATTATTATATCAATTAATATTATTGTCGTTATATTATTATTATCACAGTGTACAAATTATTATGAAACAAATGAATAAATTGAATTTGTGGTTTATGTTCACTTCGTTATTGCTGCTCTGTGCTGCTCCGCAATGCCGGTAATGTCAAAATGCGAACCGCGTGTAACATTTTTTCGAAAGTTGGTAGCAGTGTTCGAGAGTGGTCCGGAATTTTCATTGAATTCTTCTAATTGTTTACCGATTACTCAAAACCCTAACCTAAGGTCTCAACAAGCCTTCATTCGATGTGTAGAATTGATTGTTTCAATTATCCTAATTTTCATAAATAGCTAAGAATGGCGTTAGCTAATATATCGGGAATCCCAGATAAACATTGGCAGCCGCCGATCGTAGCGCTGGAAACAACGTGAGCGATGTTTGGTTTTTGATTATGTGAGGTTAGGTTTCGCCGAAACCTCGATGTGTAGTACTTTTCACGTGTGAGAACGAGGCTGATTGATTACTTTCGATTTGAATCATTCTATATTTCAGAATGGGAGAAATATTGATAGAATTATATTGGAAACATGCTCCCATCACCTGTAGAAATTTTGCCGAACTTGCACGGCGAGGTTACTACAACGGTACAAAATTTCACAGGATAATACGCGACTTTATGATTCAAGGTCGGTGGGGAACAAAAGTGATTTCTTTTATTACGCGATAATATCATGGAGAAATCATTCCTAAAACTTTTGGGTCTGATAATAAAATTTTCTTAAACTATATCCTGTTCAGGAGGAGATCCGACTGCGACAGGAAAAGGGGGAATGTCAATCTATGGAGAATGCTTCGATGATGAGATACACGATGATTTAAAACACACCGGTAAATATCAATTCTAATAAGTTTTGCTGAGTTTCATTGATATCGTATAATTCAAGTTTCAAAATTGGGGAAATTTTCATTTTATTTCAGGTGCCGGCATACTCTCTATGGCCAATTCTGGACCGGATTCAAACGGATCTCAGTTTTTCATCACGTTAGCACCGACTCAATGGCTCGACGGGAAACACGCAGTTTTCGGTATTTGTATAAAACTAAAATTCATGAAAATTCAAGTCAATTGACTCAAATCAAATAATTTTCGAAAAATTTGTTTGGATTTTTTTGAATGTGCTGCCAAAAGCAATTCAGTGGTTTCGAGTAGTGAAAACAGTCAGAAATACAGTGTGCTTTATTGAATAAAAGTATGGGATGGCATATACACATATATCTGTGAGATATTTCACATGATCATTCAATAATTTTATTCAAAATAAGCCATTCAACGTTGGACCGATCAGAAACAAACCGTCATGTCGTGGATTTGTGCGCTACTCCATAAATTTGTAGTACTGTAAGAGAAAAGATGTTCCACGATAGCGTTTTCGAAAATTGTCAAAAATGCCGCAGTTATCGCGACTTGAATTTCTTAGAAGTGCTGTTACAGCGCTCCATTGGAAAATTCATATCTCCGGAGTTATTCATCGTATCCGGTTGATTCTTGTCGCATTTGCTTGGTAATAAATGTTCCTTTATAGACAAAAATATGAACTGAAAATCTTCTCTTTCCTACATTTTCGATCAGCGATTGTTCTGCTAATTTTGTCGTTTTTGTTACGGAACTACACGAACAATTATGAAGAAAATGTCTTCCGATACCCGAAGATTTTCTCTGCAAAAAAATTTGAAAAAATGTATGGAGACTTTAATTGTTTGGGACGGGAAAGATTTGTGGATTGGCGAAAAAATCCGCGACATAATCGGTTTTTTCTGATCGGTCCGACATGGAATGGCTTGAATAAGGTGAAAACAGATGGACAAAAACGTCATTGAAATTTCTAAAATATCTGAAATATTTGTCTTTGCCGTTTTTCTATTTTTACCTCGCTTATGTTTCTTTCCTCTAGCGATGAAGTTTTTTAACCGCAGGTCATTTTCATACATATTGAAATACAATGATAGAAAATTGTTTATTGACTTCAACAGGAAGAATACACTCAGGAATGGCAATTGTCAAGAGAATCGGACTCGTGGAAACCGACAAAAATGATCGCCCAATTGACGACGTTAAAATTATCAAGGGATCCGTAAGAACTTCGTAAACGGCTATGTGCTGTTGACCTCTTATTTTTTGTAATTTATTCTAATTTTTTGTTATAAAAGCTCCATGAATTTGCGAATCAGTCTTGGAACAAAATTAAACCCGTCCTTAAAGAAACTCCTATTCCTCATACGAGTTGTTTGTCTTTCGTTTTTCAACACCAAGTTCAAATTTGTTATGGATAAGAGAGAATGTCCATCAAGCAATGATTTCTTGACGATTATACATGATCAATGAGTTTTTCGTTTCGTAATATATCTAAAATATATCGTTTCAGTTAAAATATATTTCATACTGTAGCCGATTCGTTTTACGATTAAAAGCGAAAAAGTCTACATCGAACTAATTCATGCTCCGATTAAAAATACATGCAACTTCCCAGTATTTACAGAATCATTTGAAAGACTTTTGTCATCATATCAAGTATCTATGTATGAATTTGCATTCTCACCGAGAGTAAATAAACAAAAAGTACAATTGATGTAGCCATTCGAGAATCTGCAAGAGCCGATAATGCTATTCGAAGTTTTTTCCAACATCAATTTTTCTCGTTCTGAACGATTCTGGACGATTTGTTACCCGATATCTTCGAAAAAAGCATTTATTTGTTTTTTCTAAGAGATTAACCAACACATTGAAGAGTAAGTCCCGATTCGGAAATTGTTCAAATTAGAAATATATCGGGGATTGTGTACATCGGTTTGCCTATACATAGGGGCAGCGCGCCAGCCAGATCGTAAAATAGATCGAAATAGTTGATATCGATGTGCTGTTTATGCGAAGTGAATACAGCTGAGTGTATCAGCAGACGGCGAAAGCCTGGTAAAAACTGGTCCTTGATTTTCGCCAAAAACATTTATTTTGATGAAGTGAAAAGGATTATTTTATTATAATATTCAGTTAGATACCAGGATTAAAACATCGTCATTTCAAGATGGTCACAATAATAATGAAGAATTTCCGTGCCATAACGAGCATGGCATCAGTTGTAGCACCGAAACGTAATAATTGAACACTTCTTTCTTTTTTTTTGGTTAATTATGTTGTATTTGTTACGTTACATAAACTTCAATTTTTCAGGTTGTGTTTCGACCTTCCCTGCACTGAGAAACCAGGCTCAACCACCAATTTCAGCAAGTGCCGAAAAAACTGAAGAAACACGCCGTGAGTTTAATTATTTCAACTTTTCTTTACGTGACTCGCAAATAATTCCATAAACGGTACGACCATATTTTCTTCTGTTTTTTCTATCATAGTTCGCAATAATAAACATTGACAAACTACTTCATTGAGTAATCGTTATCAAAGAACAACTTTGGACATATATTTATCACTTATAACTCTGTTCAGTTATCAATTTTGATAAAAATCGCTCAGGCCAGTTTCGAGAAATTTGAAATATTAAGAAATCGGTCATCGGTTAATGAACGACCGATTTGCGGCTTGTTTGTTTTGTCAAACGCACCACAGATATCGGTTTTTAAATAAATCACTCGAGCCGTTTTAAAGAAATTTCAAGTCTTTGAAAATTTGTTATCGGTAAACTGCTCTGCATTTCGGAGCTAGGATGATAATCCTAATGTCTCTTACGGATCTTACCACATAAATTCTGGATATCAAATTCAGAGTAAATCTGTTGCACAGTTTTCACCATGGTCGATATAATACACAATGTAAATCAATTGTTCGTTTTCTCTATGATTCCTCACGAATATTTGTGAATATATAATGAATCTGGAATCGTATCTTTAGTATAACAAGAACTTTAAAGAACTTAAACATCGTTTTTCCAGCTACGGTGCGAAAGTTTGACCACATCGTACGTGACCAGCTAAAAGATTTCGGTCGTTACGTAGCAGATTGTGTTCCAAAATATGTCCAGATGGTTCAGCTAACTGCGGGAGATGAATTAGAAGTTTTGATAGTTCCCGAAGGAGTTGTACCGGTTTTATCTTTCCTGAAGGATCACCAAAATGCACAATTTCTAAGCATCATTGACATTACCGCGGTCGATGTGCCAAGCAGAGAATACAGATTCGAGGTTTGACCCTTTTCTCGAATGATTATTGAAATTAGATGCTTCATTTTTATGTTTTGGAACCGAAGGGATGGACTTGAATAATGACATAACAATCTTGGACGAATCAACTTTGAGGGCAGCATTTCATCTCGCAGTTTTTCTACAGTTTTTTCAATTGATCTTTTTTCAATCGCAACTATTTTCTACATTTTTTGCACTCATATCCATCGTCCTGATTTCAATGTATGAGGAAGTTATTCTAAGGCTGCGTGATATAGATTGTTTTTCAGTTTCTAAAACGATTAATATTTCACAGCTGATATACAATCTTCTTTCGCTGCGTTACAATTCTCGCATTCGAGTTAAAACATACACAGATGAGTTAACGCCGATTGACTCTGCCTACGAGGTATTTAAGGGTGCAGATTGGTACGAGCGTGAAATATGGGACATGTTTGGTGTATTTTTTGCCAATCATCCCGATCTTCGTAGAATTCTTACTGATTATGGATTTGAAGGACATCCTTTGAGAAAGGACTTCCCACTCAGCGGATACGTCGAGGTATAAATTGATAGGGATCTTTCAACTTCTGTTGTATTTTCAAGCTAGCTAATTAAATCCAAACGATAATTATTTTCAGGTACGTTATGACGATGAGAAGAAGAGAGTTGTCACAGAGCCACTCGAATTGACTCAAGAATTCCGACGATTTGAATTAGCTGCACCATGGGAACAGTTCCCTAATTTCAGGAACGTGCCTCCGAGTTCTGAGGAAGTACCACCCACCGAGAGGAAGTAAGCGTTTGTTCACACGCTGTTATAGTCATGAATAAAATGAAAATGAATTATGAAATTGTCATCGAAATGTATCACACTTGCTTTTTAATCAGTTATTATCTACAATCCAATATCCAATCTTCGTAGAAAATCGAATCCACCGAACATCAAAGTCTATACATGAAAAGTTGATCGACAATATTAGAATTGTAGAATTTTGAAAAGAATGCGAAACTTCTATGAGGTGAAGCGCTGCTTACTATAGTTATCTGTATGTTATCTCAAGAAACCGTTTTGTATATATGAAAATGATATTTCCATAATCTAAATGATGATTTCTCAAATCGATCTTAGATCCTAGAAATCATTTTAACCAGTGAAATTTATGTAATCTAGCAACACAGATGGTTGTAGTAAACAAAACGAAGGAAAGAACGAAAATACGAACGAATCAGGCGTGATGATAGTTCTTGGCAAATAAATTATATATATATGAATAAACAGAAATTCAAACAGAAGTTAATTGTTCATTATTCATTATAATCTAGCATAGCATACAGGTATCCATCTCAGATTTTGAGTTATCAATAATTTAAGTTCAAATGTTAGGAGGACATAATAGTATATTGAAGAGGTACGTAGAAGAGATACGTAATTAATACAACAGACGAAAAAAACTCGACAAATTTTTGTATTGTTTGTATGTATTAGAAAATATTTCTTTGTAACATTAACAAGCAACAACAGTCTATATATGTAGCTATACATACACAATTACACACTATACATACATCGTGTAATCTAACAATCACGTGTGAAGTCCTAGTAGTGCTAAAACATTCATTTATATTTCACAGAAAATGGTATTAGGTAATTTAGATCGCTCATAGTTTTGGAAAGAAACAAAATTCTTACAAACGCAGGGTGAGTAAGAAACAAGTAAGAACTGGGTGTGGATACAATATGAACCCGTTGTAAATCCCTCAGTCTCTTTCCCTCCAGAAACCAGAAAAATAAGGCTTTTATTCGGCATTTAAAAATCGAAAAAAATCTCTGTACGTTGTTCCAGAACATGAGTTTGAAAAATAAGTTTTCATAATGTTACTGATGGGATAGAAAAAGACATTGTGAAGGTATTTTCAACTCAATTTACGAAGTTCACTCGGAGCTTCGAGAGCCTAGAAACAATTGTGGTGCTGCATACGAATCTTTAGAAGAAGAAACAAAGTTTTTGCTGACGCCCCGGGATACCTACAAGCTTCATAAATGGGAGAAGAAAGAATAATTATGTAATAAGGTCCACCGAATAGCCCTTGAAATTTTTCGTAAACTTGAAAATCAGGTTGAACAATGCTTTGTATCACCTTTTTTCATCCTGAGCAGCAATTTTGTGAAAATGCGTTTTTCAAACGTTGGCTTATCAGCTATGAGTTAGACTAGAGATTTTTTCGATTCTAAAATGGTAAATAACAGTCTGGTTTATCTAGTTTACGGGGTAAAAATGATCGCTAGGATCGATTAAAGCGTTCCAATTTCACTCATGTTGCAAAACTGTTTGCCAGTTTTATTCATCTGTATTACATTGTATGTATGTACCTCGTTTCTACACTTGCTGCATTGTGATGACCGTTTTGTGAATACAGCGTGAAAAAGGTGTACCCTGATTTATTTACGAAGACCTAATTACAGGGTGGTGGAGGATCGACACATTTTTTTTGTCAAGTGATTACTTCACTGTCTTACATAATTATTTTTATACAACAAATATCTAGGATTTACCAACGAAGCTTATCGAACATTTAATACGTACCTGTTTTAATAATATATAATTTGTCAAAAATATGTATATTTATAATATAATACAGGGTGAGTTTTGTCCTGGACCGAATCCCATCACTTACTTCATCACACTGTTATCAAAATCCAACTCCTAAATTAAACTGTCGATAGTTAGCCTGGCCGAGTAAGGTATTGAGGAAATCAGAATAATGTCATTGTCTAAGAAACCCCACCTTTCTAGCTGGGACTGAATTATTGACATATAAGAGCGGGGTTTTTCAGATGATATGATTTTGATTCCAATAATAATTCACTCGACTAGGCTAAGTATCGACAGTTTGATATAGAAGTTGGGTCTTGATAACAGTGTGATTAAGCAAGGGGCGGAGCATCGGTGGTGAATAAGCCCTCGTTCAGACCTGGAGAAAACTCACCCTGTATATGTATTTTTCGATCGCATGATGAAGTTTATCTTTATAGCAGGGAATTCACACCGTAGTATATTTCTTAAACCTACACAATAATAAAATTATTCTACATACCTATATTCATATTTATATGTATGTATGCGGTAATATACCTAATTCACAAACATCCAGCTATATTTTAATCTCCAATTTCTGCGTTAAAGCATCGATGTAATTTATACAATTTTCGAATACAAATATTTCAAGGAACAGGTTCGTTGGAATCAGTTTCAATGTGAACGGAGTCATTACGCATCCAAAACTAAATTATAAATTTCTTTACTTCTTTTCATTACTTTTCTTTTCTTTTTCTCGCTTCTAGTTATATAAACACTCGCAGCATGAATAAATTAAATTGAATCAAAAAGAAAAAAGTATAATTTAAAGATAATAACTCAATTAACACTTCTATCATTGAGTATAAAATTATTTAATTGAAGATATTGTTTATCTTTTATGTTAATCTAACAGGCTTTACGCCGAAAAAAAAACTCGATATTTTGATACCCTCGAAATATCCAAAGAATAGAAAAAAGCTGCTTGTATCTGAAACTTGGACAAGGCACCCTCTTCTCATTTTTCTTCTTTCAAGATATATACATACGGAGCATGGTTTTTGATACGAGCAGCTTATTCACCATTCCGTTATATATGTTGAAAAAATAATAACATACGTTAATAATTACTATACCTACAATGCCCGGTATTAAAAGGCTGATGCATAAAAATTGTATCCCATCATATACCATTATGCGAAAAGAACTAACTTCCGCGGTAGACATCCCAGTGTTATATCTAATGCGGCGATACCTATGGAGCCTAACGAAGACAGCAAATTCAAACGGAATTCAATATCACTCTAAAAAGCTGAAAATGCTGTGTAAAAAAGAAAAAATAAATTATATAGAGCTAGTTTTTGGTAGAGGTCTTAAAGTAGAGACTTCTCTTTGTCGTTCATGGAATTCTTGAAAGCAGGGTACAATGCAGAGATTAGTCTGGCATTCGGGACAATGATATTTTGTCTTCCTTCTGAGTATTCTACCATGCGCATCTATCGTGTTCCAACAATGATTACACCCCAATGCTGGTCCAGGTCGTTGTACTGGACAATGACCAAGACGTTGGTCACTCGATCCTTCCCGTGATAGTCGCATTTCACCTCTCACTCCAGTCTGTTGGAGAAAGCTACGTTTTTACATTTTTCCTCCCAACCTTTTTTTCATATATTCCTATTTAAATTAACAATCTCTGAAACTATGAACCCTGCGTCCAGGGGCTGTCCACTCGTGAAGAAAGTTGTCGACTTGATTTCTAATTTTAAGTAATTTCATTGCAATTTCATGTGATTGCTAGTGATTTGAAATGATTTTCAGATGGAGCCGATTTCACAAGTGAGTAGCCTCTTGCCCTTGGCAGTGCGATCAATGATGCAAAGGTGAGAAGATATAGCAAGATAGTCGATAATAGGTAAAGTTTTCCCGCATTTTCGTGATAATACGAACCTGTGGGGACGAAGAACTGCGTCTCAATTCTGCAGTCCTAACTCTTAATCCACCACTGCTGCTTCCGAAATCTCTAACATCTCTTCCGTCGCTGTGACTACTATCTTCCGTCTTGATAAACGGTGCATGATCTATTACGATACTAGGACTAGTTGATCTTCCGGGATATTCAGGATTCGATTGTTGTCTATGTATCAAATAACTTCCGGAGATGCTTTGCTGTTGACTTGGTAACAACGGATGTGAATGTTGTTTAACCAAATAGGAAGGTTGAGGTACGGTCAAAAGGTTAGTTGGAGTATTAGTGGTCAATAAACTCTGTTGATTAACTACTGTTATGTGTGGGGACGGTGTCCTTTGCGAGTCTTCCCACGTATTAGAAGATTGAGGAAGGTTTAAGATCGGTGTTGAACAATGGGATGAGGTAGAAGTATGGCTTAAAGGCGATGCAACGATATGAGGAGAACCTGGTTCACTGTCCGGCGATGGATGACCCGGTTCGGACTCTTTTTTAACACGGGGTTGACGCATTAGTAGCCGGCCACGTTTTGTTCCTGCCTGTTTGCATTGGACAGCTGAAATTGGCAGTAGAAATAAAGTATCAGACTGTATGCCTACAGACTTATTTACTATGACCTGTGTTAAAAAAACTGAAGATAAAAACAAATTATTTAAATTTTATTCTTCCTATACGTTTATACGTAATATGGATTGAGTTGAAGGAATGCAAATACAATCCTAAATGATATCTTTGATGATTCTCTACACTATGCAAGAATGCTTATGGTACCGATTAGTCGTTATTTTCATTTCTTTCTTCCTTTTCTTCCTTCTTTTGCAAGATATTATCCAATTATCATATAAACATGGTGAAAAAAAATTCAGAGTGTATGAAGGGCGAAGGAATGGCACATCAAAACCGATGAAAATAGTATATCAGTATAGTATTACATACGTATACATAGAAATGAATAATTAATATTATGTGCAATTTTTGTCGTCTTCTCATTTTTTTATTGCTCTAATCATATGGAAAGCAAGAATCCTGGCGTCGTTGTTTTTCATTTTTTTTTTTTTTTTTCATATCTTTCCCATTCTTTGTTGTTTCTCACATTTGCACGAAAAAACAATACCAACAACTAGTTTATATACCAGATGCGTTGACTGAAGTAACATTCTTCCGTCAAAGCCAGATGTAATAACTACATATACTATGTATATAGTATATACCTATAGATCCACATATATTCTACTCTGAATAACAAATTATCATTATCATTATTATTATTATTTGTTTTTTGTTGTTGTTTTTTTTTTTATTTATTTATTTATGAATAATAATTAGTGAACATGGATAATTATTATTATTTCTATTATTATTATTATTATTATTATTATTATTATTATTATTATTGAACAATTAAAATTTATACTACATGTATGTATATAGCTAGTAATAATAATATATATATTATACACGTACAAAGACGCCTCTAAAGTGTATTTTTTTCGAAATTTCCATTCATCTATTTTATTTATCCATTTTTTTTTTTTTTTTTTCTTTTCTTTTACCATTTTTCAAAACTATTTACACAATTCAATAAGTAGCGTCTGTTATAATATAGAAATGACTCTACACATTTTGTTGCATTATATTTTTTTATCCAATATTTTTGTTTAATTCTTTTTGTCACCTTAATTTGAAATACTATTCGCCATCAAGGACAGATAATTTCATTATTCAGCGGTAATTCAGATGCTATATTTATCAGATGCTTTTTTTCTATTACCGTGATTATATTCGAATATTGAATAGATTTGACAAATTACAATAATTATATGGGGAGGAATTCTATGCCAAATCATCCAGCCTGTGCCTCAGACGATTTTATATTTTATTGTTACATATGGTACTCAGTCCTCAATTAACAACCGCAAAATGAATTTCTAGAAACTGATTTGAACTGTCTCAACAGAAACGGAATTCGATCAAAGAAAATAGAAAAAATATACCGGAATTCCACTCCCATTTGGGTCTTGAAATCATCGAGTTTCATCATAAAATTCGTCCTATTCATTGTGAAAATGGAAAGAGGCATATTAGAGATATTTTTTAATGAATAATAAGAGGAACAAATAAAATAAACAACAAAACTAAATAACGGTTCTATGTAAGTGAGGACTATTGCAAAGTACAAAAATAAATTTGAAATGATCAAGCCGCAGGCTAGGTGATTAGGCATGAAATGCCCAATATAATAGTGCGCATTTATTATCACAATCGATGAATCAGTGGAATGTGTTTATTTATTTATTTATCTATTCTATGATTTCAATGGTGGAAGAAGTCTGCATGATACTGTATACTATCATTATCATTAGGATTCAATCAGAGATGAATGTTCTTCTTCGGTAATAAAAAAAAAAAAAAAACGGAATTAGTAGTACGAATAAACATAATTCTACAGTTCTGTTCTGTACCTTTCGTTTCTTGTTCTTGTTCTTGTTTTTGTTTGCCGTTTCATTTTGCGCCCAGGAATAACGATGCGTCGATTATTTAATATTCAAAAAAAGATAAGCGATTGTGTTTTACCCTTTTATTTTGAATCTAGTGAATCGATATTGAGTGACGATTGCTTTATTGAAAACAACAGTTACTTAAAAATATAGCTACCAAACTACCACTGATTGTGCGCATACATAGGTGATAATACAATAACTATTTTTTTTTTTTTTTTTTTTTTCTTTCAGTAAGCTTTGAAATTCTAACAATACGACTAAGCACATAAGTACAATAGTAATTTTACAATTTCAAACTGTAATTCGTTATGAATTAACGAAAGAGAGAACAAATTGATAAGTATACAAGGTAATAATTAGCTGTGATTCTTATAGAAAGAAAAAAAATAATAATAAGAATAAATAAATAAGAATTAAGTGTTCGAAAATAAAGATGTTCGCGAAACGAAAAAGTACCGACACGCTCGTCGATTAGTTAAGAGGTGTTGAGAGAACACTTAATGAAATATTCACGCAGCTTGATAATATACCCGTAACAGATCGTATCAGATTACATATTAACAATATTTTTTGGAAAATTTTTTATTTTCCAAAAAAATATAACATACAGAATAATTTCAAATTATTATATTCTATGATCTAAAATTGAATCTAATGAAATCGAATGATTTATTTAAAACAGATTTTTATTGTAGTTTAATTTTTTTCACTTTTCTATTCTTTTCTTTTGTATAATAATATCTTAAACGAAGGTATAATTTTATAAATTGTAATTCTCTGCTTGTGATTATGTCTTCAAATTCACGCATTATATATATGTTCACGTATTGTACATACATATATCATCTATGAAAAATCTATTAGTATGTACTATGTAAAATCATAATTTAATTTGTCCCCTTATTTGTTTCATATTTTACAATATGATTGTGGCTAAGCAACAAAATTTGTTCGCTATTATAAGTAAAAGCCGGAATATAAGCTTGTGATCGATGTAAGAAAAACTTTCAATAACTGGGTGTTATTTTAGTTGAATAATTTTTTTAACCCGTCAAGTCAAAAAGAAGAAAAAAAATAACCAAGAAAAAGAAAATGAATTTTAGAAATACCAACGAATCCGATGATTTTTATTGCAAAGGAAATGAAGTATGCAATAACGATCGGGTCAAATATTATAGCTACCGTGATTAAACAATAATAATAATAATAATCTGTAAAGCGAAGAAGAAATAAAAAATAACTGCGACTTAAAATAATCATTATAGAAAATTACATTTCTTTGTCAATATATAATAATAATACAATAATAAATGTAAATATTTTCTTTTCATATCTAGGTAGGTAATATTATTAAATCTATTATTTTATTTATTTTATTTATTTTATCGGCGTGTTAAAAAATAGCGATCAAAGACGAGACATTCCCACGAGCAGATATTAGTAACTAGAAAGTAGAGAAGAGAAAAAAACAAAAAACAAAAAAATACGAATAAAACAGTTGTTCGTAGGTTTTATTTTTTTTTATCAGAAATGATATTCATGTCTATCCGAATAATGCGCTTCGTCAGTTCACATAGAATTATAATTAACGCCGTGCAAATTGATGGGCATAGCTGTACTCTGGAGCGCAAAATCGCTATGTCTGTTATCTAAATAACCGCTCAGCATCGTGTGCGGGGTATGCGCCATATGCATAGTATGTGTAGTATGAGCGTTCAGAGTACTGTGTGGCGTAGATGGAGGTCCCATTGGCGAAGGGCTCTGAGAATTGATTGGCTGAGCGATTTGAGCCGGCGGCGGAGGTGGCGAAGTATTAACTTCTTGTTTGACCCTGGATTTAACACTCGGTCTGTTATTTGGATATCCGCGTTTCTTATATTCCAGCCAAAGAGTTCGATTGTTAACACCAAACATACGCGCGGCTTTGCAAAAACCGATACCGCCGTATCGTACCGCGTCTAAAGCTCTAATAAAATTTTCATCAGCTTGTGGATTTGTAGATCTTTTTCTTTTATTCGCTGTTTGTGGGCTAGCGCATGGACTTTGGCAGTTTGTTGTGCAAGGCGCCGGTGGCGTTGTCCCGCCTGAGGAGGAGTGTTGTACCGTTGAATGAGAAGAGTTTGAATAGTTGGTCATAGCGCAGCTAGATGCAGTCGTGCTTGTAGTCGAATACTGACCACTTACTGGAGGCGGCGTTGTTATTTCAGGTGTCGTAAAAGCTGATGGCGCTTGGATCGACAGATTCGTTTGACATGATGACAATGCGAAACGTGGATACGTGTGCTCCATTATTGTCCATTGCAATCCTGCGGGACAGACCAATTTTTTTTTTCTTTTTTCTCTTTCATTATGATTCTTTTTCTTTGCTCAGGATATCAATGATTTTGTGGATTGAATAACAAAGCGGCGAAAAGAAAAAAAAAAAAAAAAAACCAAGTTAATAATCACTTCTACTTCAATCAAAGGATAAGAGCGAGACTTAATTTGTTTAAATATCGTTTGAATGCTCCCCAAATAATTATTCAAAGAGACAAAGAGAGAAATAATTAAATCGGAGTATTTATTGAAATATGTGCAAAAGATTTCGTTAATGAATAAAAAAGAAGAAAGAAAAATTCTTCATCACTTTGTTATTGTTACAAAATTTCCAACGCTAAGAGAAAATGTGAGTGAATGAATAGAAAAGATAGGTGGTCGTGGTGTAGAAAGAAAAAAAGTATATAATTGTAAAAATAGAAGAAAAAAACTATGGCATGGCACAGATACATTTTCAAGCACAAAATTATTCAAATAACGTTAATTTTGTTGGTTCATATTCATATATTGATTCTTTTATTTTCATTTTCTTTGTTTTTTGTTTTTTGCAGTTCATCTTTTTCTCAAAGGCCAAGACAGAGCACACATACGCACAGTTTTTTTTTTTTTATGTTTTGTTCAAGACTAGTTCTTCATTTATTTTTTTCAAACAAGGGAGAAACATCATCGACGCCGTTAACTTATATCACAAATATAAATATGATTGAGCGTGAATAAAAAAATAAAAAAAATAAAAAATGAATAAAAATTTGTATTCTGTGTGCTATGTATCTGTGTGCCATATATAATATTATATGATGATTTCATGAATGAAAATTATTGTCAATGTGCAGATTTTTTTGAATTTTTGAATATAATTTGAGGAGTGTTTTTTTTCCCTCTGTTCTCTCATCTATTATTAATTGATTTGATTAAAATTATAATCATGTCAAACGTCTGTTGATCCAATGTGCAACATACTTGAACGCATCTGTGCCAGCATATATATATATATATATGATATTATACTAATGTCTAGTGTAAGTATAAGTATATAGGTATATACGATAAATAATAATAACGATAATAACAACAATAACAATGATAACAACAATAATAATAATAATAATAACAACAATAATAATAATAATACCGATAGTACTGATAATAACAGTAATAATAACATGCAATCGAAACACCTACCGTAAGACAAATGTGTATAATAATACCACCTATAGTAAAGCTAATATTTCTAACGATTTCGATTAATGATAAATAATAATAGTAGAAATTTGTTTCATTTTTCTGTCTACATCGCTTTGTTCGCTGCAGAAGATAGATTATACAATTAATAAGTAATGTGTTTTTTTTTTTCTGTTAGAAATTTTTTAGGCATCAGGCACGCTAGTTTAGCTGAATTTAAAATATCGACTGAATGGTTAAAAAAATCGAAAAATAATGTATGTACTGCTGTACATACTATAAAGGAACTACCGAACTATATGGAAATGAGAATAATTGATATCCGATAGTGAGTCACACATCCTGATGAACGTGGAAAAAATGTATGTGTTCCGAAATATACGGCTGAAGTTCATAACTTCAACGGGTCAAAATGACGAAAAACAATTTCAACTCTGCGGACAGCGGATTGTCGTGAAAAATTACAATTCAAATGATTTTTGGTTGGAATTTTATGGATAAAAGAAAAATGATGACTTTTTCCCTGAATGCCAGAATTTTGCAATTAACACAGATAAGTCGTGAAAAATTACACTATTATTTTTATCTTTAAAGTTTCAAACTTCAGTCTCAATGCAGAAATTATGTTAATATACAAAGAATGCGATTGAATAAACAAAAGATAATAATTTGCGAGTTATCCAATCATCAACTTTCGATGAAATGAATCAATGAAATATAAATTATCGTTAGCTTGGGACAAATTTTGAAGGAATAAAAAACAAATGAAAAACGAAAAAACAAAAAAAAAATCAATTGCACTACTGACTCGGAAAAAATTTCAAGCATATTTCCTGGATACAATAGTAAATTCTGTAGATACTTGAAGAATTATCCACGGCTTGTGTAATTGTTCTATCAGAAATATATCCAATTGAATATTATTCGCAACATGGTTCAGGCAAAATTATGGCTATCAATTAGCAATAAAATATAGTATATACCTAATATCTGCAATGAAATCATGAAAAATTCTGGCAAAACATTGTGACAAAAACAATCAAAGCAATGACTACAAAATAAATATATAAGTGGCATATTCTTTTTTCAAATTTATCTTACCTTGATGGGCTGGTGGCTGAGTTACAACTGAGCTCTGCGCGGCGTTAGCTCCAGATTGCTGACTCATATCTTGCATCGATCCCTCGCTTTGTGCCGGTGTTGTTGCAGAACTACTTTCCATATTACTCATCTATGAACGAAATTTAAAATTGCAATCTCAGTAAATACATACTCTAGGCTCTACGAGATTTCGTTTGATCTTAACATATCTCAGAATATTTCATGCGAGATATTTTTTATCAAATTTTTTAATAACTTTTTGATATCGTTTAACAAACTTACAATAGATATTTGGTCTTCGTCGATACTCCCTTGTGACTCGTTGCTGGCATTCAAAGGTCTCCGTAAATGTTCGCCACTGTCTTGCGTAATGATAGATGGTTCAGGTTTCACAACGTTGGTAGCAACTAATGTAATCTCGTTAATTTCTTCTGACTTTTCACCAGATCCAGAGGTAGAGCCGGTGGATGTTTTTCTTAGCCTTTTTCGTCTCAGTGAAGGTGACAATGGAGAGGGACTCGGAGAACAAGATTCGCCTCTATCTCCTCCGCCTGGCTCGCTTCCTCCGCTTGGCCACTTTGTCACAGAGGCTGTATGCATTTCAGCTAAACCTTTTATCTTCAGACTTTCAGCGGTCTGAAAAATTGCCAAACAAAAAGATTATTTCCAGCCATTGAATGTTCCATGCATTTCTCATATTATATATCAGTTGTTAAGTATCTATCAAGAATATGGGATCTAATATCCCTAAAGAATTTTTCAATGACCCGGTTCAGTTCTACAATTTTTGGTATCGTCAATTAAAAGTCAGGATTTGTAACACAGTGCTGTTGGGATGTTTGAAATATTAAATTTCCTGGCTTTTCCAGTTATTCCAGCGCTGGAACAGCACGTTTCAAGTTTATTCCATATCTTTTTTTTCGCAATCTGAATCACTACGGAGACCAGTTTTTAGGAAATTTTCATAAATGTACAATGATTCTTGAAGAAATGCGACGAAATTTGGATAAAAACTGTGAATTTCATTTTAAAAACATGTAAATATAGTATCATTGGTCTAATTTTTTGACTTATTCTCCGTTCTCCATAGTTTCCAGGCGCGTAGCAGCCCTCCACAGTTCCACAGTTGAGAAAAGTGAGACGTGTTCGCTTTCTGAACGATTGGAGGCGAGAATAATATTCCGAAGCCTCGCATCGTTTATGGCGACTTACAACAGGATGCCGATTGAAACTTAGAAATGGAATTTTGCTAAGTTTTCCAGATCTCCAAACGGAGAAAATACCGCATTACCCTGATATTTCTACAATTGCGCGCAGATATGTAAAAAAGATCTGTTAGAACGAATAAAAACGGGGTATTCCTAGCGCGGATAGTTTCTGTCAGAAAATTCCCTAACATCTAATTCCGACTTACGAATTCCATGGCTTTCCGATGCGTGCGAAAAAAACCCCAAGACCTTCCTCTATTCTACCTGATTTCCAAGTTCAATCGACACCCTGTCTTAAAATGGCAATGAATGATTTTCCTTTTCGGTTGTACTACATTAATAAAAGTAGCATTTTCATTTTTTAAGTTAAAATGAAATCCAGACTTTTACTTGAGAATTAGCCAACTAAAAAAATTCTTCTGGGATAGTGGAAGAAGAAAAACCAAACAGTGTGCGGAGTTTAGAAAGTATATATTTTCAACGATTAAAAATAAAAAAAAATAATAATTCGTTTGTTATTTTTTATTTTTTTGTTTCCAATCTAAAAAGACTAAACTAATATATCAGAATGTGGAAAAATGGAATTTTGAAAATTTAATGAAATATATTTACCTTAATGATGGAGGGTAGTTGGTCTTGGGAAACATTGACCTCGCCGTAATACATAAAATCGACCATAATTTTCAGGTCTGAAAACTTGACGTCTTTCAATATGACAATAGGATGTTGGCAAGGATTAACAGTGAATAAAGATTGAAAGTATGTACTACAAGCAGATAATACAACTTTGTGTGCTTGAAGATGTCTCCCTTCAGCAGCGAGCGTAACATCGACCAATGTTTCATTATTCAATAAGTTTGAAAATACCGATATGAAATTTGGTTGATGATTATTCCATCGTAGACAAAATTGCTGCATCGACATTATGCTCAAAGATTATAATTCTATTTAATCGGACGAGTCTAAATCAACTGGAACAAACGATAAAGAAAAGAAAAAAAAAATATTATAAAAAATAAAACTTTTTTTTCATTTCTTATTTTTTGTTCTATCGCTTTCTCTTTCTTTTCTTTTTTCTTTCTCTTTTTCTCCCCCTGACAAAAGTTTCCAAACAAATTCTCACGCTTCCTATTTATATGTTATCTTTTTATTATCTCTATACATAATACCATATACTATACTATACTACACTATACTATGATAAATTGTTATTTGGAAAGACGAAACGAAAGAAATAGGGGGGGGAGGAAAAAACAAAATCAAAAAAGGTGAAAAATCAAGATATGAGTCAACACGCGTCAATGTTTTCCGAATTAAAATTTAATCAAGCAGCAGTGTTAAGTTTCATAGCATGGCTCATGAATATGATTTTCAAAAATATATTCATGTGTCAGAAGTATCAGTTCAGTTTCTGAATAACTGCGTACAGGGAAATGAATTTTTTAATTGGAAAAAAATAAAATAAAAAAGAAAAAAGAAAAAAAGACCGTGAGAGTAGGAATATATTTTGGCGATATTACTATTGGAGATTATACTGTTATCGTCGTTTGTAAAAGAACAGAGTGCAGACTGAAAATGGAAATTGCAGTATACTTATGTACCTATACCTATACCTATACCTCTAGTCGTAGAGTATGCTTTCTTAAATGTTGAATATGTATGCAATATCATTCATTGGGTGTTTTTTTTTCCCTTTCTTGTCCTTGGGCAAATATCGCAAGAGAATTAAAAATTTGTATTTATACCTATGCGTAAATGTTTTTAGAGATCCTTATCGTCGGTTTATAACGTTTAGACATGTATAATAAGAACTGTTTACGGCCCCGTATGTTTACATATTATTTTGATGGGTTTTAGACGATGATCATAGCTAGGTAGGTAGTATGTACTATGTCGGGCTGTGAGAACGCTAACGGGGTTAAGGGGGGAGTCTCTCTTCTCTCTGTCGCCTTTGAGACGAAACAAAATGGTTCTTTTTAATCGCGTAGGTTATTATTGATGAAAATTTGATAGAATATATTGTATTAGACGGTGTACTTGATTCATGGTATTATCGAAATTTTGTATTATAATATTATATAATTTGGATTTAATGTTACCTTGTTGATCTCGTAAATTTTCCACAATAGACTGGCCGATGACGCTGTTCAACTCAACGAATGACGTCATAAGACAACCTATTACGTAGTTAGTATCGTAATTTATTATTGAACCGTTTTTCAATTGAAAATTGTTATTTTTATATAACTTTTGGATATTGACGAGGTAAATTGACGGACGTTAAGATTTAACCAGCATTAATAAAGTCTAACTTGATCAATATATTTACCATTTTATATTGTGCTGCCATCGCTCGGTTTTTACCTCAATTATATACCCATCATGGCGCACGCACGCAATTCAGTTCAATTTTTTTTTTTTTCTCCACTGATTGATTATCATCACCGAAAGCTTATAACATCGTATTTAAGACAAAAAATTCCATATTTTTATTTGCTTCTGAGAATATTTATAAGGTATTTATTCATTATTGATTTTCTTTTGTTTGATCAGGTCTTCTATTATACGACACTCGACTATTTTCTGCAGTTTGCAATACATATCGACTAGTATAGTTGTTCTTTTGACTCACAGACCGTACAAACTCAACGAGCAAAATTGCTTAAATATGCGAATAGGAAATTAAATTACAATGTGGCGTGCGAACGGCACATCGGTGCTGAATTTATTCTACAAATGGATTGACTTGGAATTTTCATAGAAATATAAAAGCAAGAATCGGTTTTTATACTGGGACTTTTTTGTTGTAATATCGACATTTTAGTAGGACTGTCAGACAATTAATAATACGGGATTGCTAATTCGAACGAAATTCGAAATTTTGAATTTTTCAAAATTATACCTACGAACTGTCAACCGTGTTATAAAAGAATCTGTTTGTATAATTCCTCAATTTCATGCAATACAAAGTCACGAGAATTGATATGAATCATTTACTGATGTGGTCCGAATTGAATTGAAATTTTGTTAAATTAAAAAATCAAATTTATTTTACTATAATATATACGATTGTTATGAAAATTCGTCGGAATGAAAACATTGTATAGAAATACCAGAAACGCATTGGCGGTAACGTTGAAAAAAATATAGATTTGAAATTTACGGTACCGGGGAGAGACTATATAAACAATGGGAAAAATCAATTTTAATCTGCAATTTCAGTTCAGTTTAGCATAAACAAAGTATTTGCGTATTCATCAGAATTAGCCTGAGTGAATATTCCTGTATGGATCGCCCCTATATTAATTTGGTTAATTGGGTTCCATATGCATATAGGAACTTCGGAAAATGTCCATGTTGAAATTTTCATCAAGAGGATTAATGAATACTATAACCGCAGTAGAGTAGAAATGGAGTAATTGTATACAAATCCGTTTTTTGTTTATAATTCATTTTCATACCAAAGTTCTTTGAAAATAAAACAAAAACATAACAAGAAAAGGAGATAGTTCATGTTCTGCGTCCGAATTTCCGTTATGAAAAAAAAAGTTAAATTTCAATTAATACCGATGATTTCATTCTTTTAATTCGGCAGGTAGTATATTAGAAACGAGAGAAACAAACAGCCGCGATAGTCGTAAACTGTACCGTGTCGCGCTAAAATTTTCCGCATTATTGAATTAAGAAATCCAAGTGCAATCGCACAAAAATAAACGATATAGTATACAATCGATTTTGTGGTTGAAAGGGAAGTTGATTTTATCCGCTTTCACAAACATTATTTCGATTAGCACGGCTGCATCAATACCCTGCAATGCCGGACTAAGTCATCTTGGGGCCCAGGGGCTAATTTATTGGTTTACTCGAAATTCGCGATACTTAGGTCTTGATTCAGTCCTTTGTAATTCGGAGGGAAATCGAAATAGCTGTGGATCCTAGTTTCGAAATGATAAGAGTGAGATCTACCGATGACCGATCTTATGATTTACGATTATTCGCGAAAGGCGATAACGATTTTATTCGAAATTACGATATCCGAAGAGCAATTTATACGTTTAACGAAACCGTGTAGCCAGTTATATAAAAAAAATAAAGTCATTCAAAACCTGCACGCGCAGAGAAAGCATTTATTGATCTAACGAAATGAACTTTGTTGAAGGCGATTCGTTTCCGATCGAAGATTCCTAATTTGGCTCGAATATAATACGCGTTTGATCTCACGCTTTCATTACGTATTTTGATGAAATATAAATATACTCAGAAAAATTTATTAACTCAACTGAAGCCCCACTTACTTCAACGGATACGATAAGTTGTTTCGACTTAACAGTTGGATGATTTTTCCACAGTTGAGTCAACTAACGCCGTATTTCAATTCGTTAAAATTCATCGGCCCTGGTCTTGATTTCGGTCTTATGGTATAGTTTGATAACGTGAAGGGGCATAAGAAACTACACCATACGACCGAGACCAAC
Organism: Phymatocera aterrima; assembly: GCA_963170745.1. NCBI lineage: Eukaryota > Metazoa > Arthropoda > Insecta > Hymenoptera > Tenthredinidae > Phymatocera > Phymatocera aterrima. The sequence goes on from OY720666.1 coordinate 8,744,023, forward strand.
ACCAAAACCGATGAATTTTGACGAATTGAAACACGGCTCACGTATGTTTCTCCCTCAAATGTAAATGCCTATAAGCTCTAGTGGATCTAATATTTTTTAACACAAAACCTTCGGTATTTTCGAGTAATACAAGCACAGCAGAACACAATACTTTTATCAAATGGTCGCGAATGTTTATGGTTACTTCGAAAGGGTATACTGCTTCGCTTTTATAATAATGACATCACATTTAATTTACGGTTGATTGGACAACCGGATAATTTGATAACCGATACGTTTAAATGAGGTACTTAATTGAAATTCTTTCGTTTAGAATGAATAGATTGTGAGCTCGGGCTCAATCGTCAGTAAGAGGATCAGCCAATCCGACAAACATATTCCGTTCAATTGCGTTACTCATTTTATTTTGGATCTTCGCATTTTGTAATGCCGACTGAATATCACATTATTAATTCTCTAAAATTCGGAATCTCTGGACAAAATGCCTGTAACAATTTTCGTTAAGGATAAATAGATTATTCTTGCAGAGAAATTCTTTCAAGGGTCATTTGAAATGTTTGGAAAATAATTTCGCCGATATTATTTAAAGTTCATATAGAAAATCAATCTGAGTAGCTTGAATCATGCTTGTTAATTGTTTCAATTCCGACAGAAAGGATATGAGAAAGTGTGTGCGGCTCTCATCAGAGGTATTAGGATATTAACAGCGTTAATTGTTAACACTCGATACATATTGAAATTAATACAAAATTATTCACAGTTACGTGCATTTCGACACGGATCGATAGACGAAATTTAAATAGTAAGGAGAATAAATAATGATCTGGCGAATCGGTTTTCACCTCGCGTTCGTCCTAAGGATATGATCACTCGCTCCAAACAGTGAATAAACATGAATAGATTAATTGAAGAATAAGAAAATAATTAGTATCAGGACGTACCTAAAAATAAGGACGCTATACTCGATTCTTTCGCATTCCCCGTACTCCAGAAACTAATCACTCCAAACACGTTCGATTCGTAAGATGAAAAAGTTGTCTTGCGCGAGAATCTGAGTTTCTGATTGAACTATTACTATCATTATTCCGGGATAGGTGATTAGTATAGAATGCCCGCAGATCGAGTAAATCGTGCGTATCAATGTTTGTACAAATACCTATATATACTATCGCAGTTAGTAAAAATTGCGGTGTTGTACAGTTGTGGATGCGAGGAAAGCAATTATATGGATCCAATTACCGCAAGGCAAACCTCGTTAAAATTACGTCCAGATATCTTCAGAACTTTCTTTTGACAAAGATCGAAGAAATGAATATACAGTAAACGTGGTGGGGTGAGATAAGTTTCATTGAAAGTATTACAGAATGATCGCCATCATACCACGACGTTGTGGAAACTGTATACGAACTGTGGAGATCGCAGCCGCACGGGAGTCCGTGCCGGGATAGGTAGATCACAGCTCTGCTCTTATACTTATATACATAGTTCTTCAATGTAAATGAAGTGGAGCGTGTAACAACCATAAGGATGATAAACAAAAGGACCACGTCTACCCAAGTCCCAGCTCATTTTCATACGCGTTCGCCTCCACGAAACAGCAAAGAAGTATACCGTAAACCCTCCAGAAGAATTTGTACGAAGTTTACGATTAGGCAAAATGCGGCTACGAGTCGCGGTACGATTTTATAATTTATTATAAATTTTACATCTATACATAAAAATTCAATATATACCTACAACGTGAACAGTATTAATTGGTAGTTCGATGTGTGATTAAAATGAATATTCTAATCATCGTGTCTATGATTTTGTTGAATTCTTTTACGACAATCAAATTCTGCAGTTTCGTCGTACATTCATTTGAATTCTGTGCGTGTTAGTGTACGTTAACATATGTCAGGAAGTTAAGATTATAATTGATCTGAAGCAATGATTGTACAACAGTCATCCGTCTTTATAAATATGTACAATTATATTAGAAATAATATGTTGGAAGATGCTGTGGTCCTCACTCAAATTTTTCTCTTAAAAATTCTCGAAAATTTTTGCAAATTCTGATATCTGACGATTTTTTATTCGTTCGGAATAACGAATGTGTGTCGTATCACTGGTGAAAATCAATTTATATCTGTGAAAAACTACGAGGAGTCCGAAATTCCCTGAAAAATCACAGAGACATATAATCTACGGATTTGCAGAGAATTTCGGACACTCTGTATGGTTTTTCGTGATTGCGGTTTTCACCATGCAGGGATCATAATATTGATTAAAAAATTGTAAAACCGAGATAGAAGTTTGAGTGACCGCCTCCGAGGCATTATCTATATGTCTAACCGTACAGGAAATTGTTGCAGAATTGTCACCTGGTTTTGGTATTGCTGATTAATTTATTCACCGATGGATTGGCGGTTGATCAGAAGAAATATGATTTTCGGTAGGTACAATATTTGCATATTTTAAAGAAAAATCGGTGTTCAAACTGATAATAAAAAATCGAATGCGCTTCGCGCCGCGAGAGCAGTATAACGAATCGCTGGAGTGTTTCTATCGAAACGTTTAGCGCTCTCGAATAGAATATTCTCTAACAATTATTGCAATTGTCTCGGCGTTGTAAAGGCTTTGATCGCGCGGCTCTAATTTTTAACATCCTAGTAAGTATGCACGCATTTACAGCTACATCGACGTGAAATCCGCATTCGGTGTGAATAAAAAATTCTCGTGAAATTTAGGGCAAAAAAGATGAATACCGCTGAATGCGTACATTGCAGGCAGCAGGTATAACGTAGATAGAAGAAGAACTAGTAGAGCACGGTATTGTCACGATTAAAATCTAGTTTAACACGCGGTCTTCCCGGGTATAAGTGCGTTCATAATTGTATACAGACAGAGCATATGGCTTCGGGTGTGTGACCGCAGAGTGCCGGTTACCCGTTATGCTAATTCCTAAGGCGAGAGAATAGGTGACACGCGACGACGAGCTGTGCCTTGGCTCATTCTTCTAATTCATTGATGATTTCTGTTTTTTCTTTTGTTCAAAATTCACCGATTTTCCACGTCCCAAGATCCATGCGATCTGTTGCGATCTGATGGAACGCGTTGTGCCAATGCAGACTCCGAAATTTTTAACTGCGATTCGAAATCACAAATGATTTTGATTTTTCATCCAAAAGTTCAGAAAATCGAACGATTTATTTCAATATTCCAAGTTATTTCAACTGCAGAGATAATTGATTCTCTGCAGTTAATCGATTGCCAATATTCCAACAATCGCACGAAAGATGCCAGTTTATATTGTTATAAACCGTGATCATATTATTATATCTTGAATTAATGATCTGTAAGTTTTGGAATTCGCGGTGGTATAGAATATAGTTGATGAAACGGGTAAATATCATGAATATTCATTATGTATAAAGTCGTAAGAATGTTTGTTTCCCTCGCAACTGCAGCCGCAGTGCAGAATATCTCGTCGCTGCATTGTTTTAGCACTTGGAACTTTCTCACCTCGATTAGAGAGAATGGAATGAAGCTATAATTATAATTGGAATTACATTAATTGCGATGATCGGGCACCGTGATAGACCATGACCTATGTGATAATTTTATTCAATGGATAAATCAAATACGCCACATTTGTTGAACTCTGTTACATAAAATTGTTGATATCTTTATCCTGCTTCGATTAAACATGTATACTTGTTCAGAAAAAGTTGGCCGGGTCGAAACTCGCTGATGGACGACATGATGACAAAATATTCTTACCCAAAGAGCGAAGTAACAGCTGGGGTTGGATACGGAGTGAGTTATTTCTTCTACTTTACAAACTTTTGTCCATGTACTGGGGGCGGAGAATGAGGTAGTAGGATGAGATTGCATTTGCGGTATGTAAATCGATACTTGGTGCAGCAATTCAATTGCCGGTTCGTGATCAAAGGCGAATTGATAGTAAGAATTACCATCACGGTTCAACCGATGCAGAGCGGAGACTCGTTAGTTCTGCCCAAGTTTGGGTACTCTTATTTTTCAAATCGTTCGAGAAAGTGTTCAACGAGTCAAGAAAATCTCACGAGTTTTTGAGCCTAATCGGATCGACTCAATTTCTAATAGAATCTTTCTGCCTTGAATCGCATTCGATCAGACTCCGGCGAAACGCGATCTGTACGTTCCAAATTCGACATTGATTTATCTACTCTATACAGAAAAAGACCCCGAATGCAATTCTACGTGGTGCGATAAGAGGTATCATTTTGATTCCATTTGTCGGTCAAAGTAACTCGCACGTATGTTTACTATGCACGCAAAGTGCAGTTCTAAATTATTAAAAGAATAAAATAAAACCATTAATTGTTCACAGCATCACCTACACCCGATGTACTACAGAGGTGAAAGAGAAATGATGTACCCATGCGCCGTCGAATGTGGTGAGTCGCAATTCATCGGCAATGATCAACGTCACATCCATTTCTCGAATTTGTTCAATTCAGATTTTCAGTGCCGCTTTGAGATGCCGCACGTATTTTCTTCGGTTAATATTTCAGCGTCGTTCAAAATTGTGCAGTTTAGCAAGTACGGGAAATGCTACTATCGGAATGGAGGAATTATATACAGCTCATAATATTTCCAGACTCACGACCATGAACAAGGATAATGGCGATATCAGAATACCGCGTTTTTTCTGTCCTTGATTTCCTCCAGTTGTTTTTCGAAATTGGGAAATCGTTCTCGCGATCAAGCTCGATCGATGAACTGCATGAAATGAATTTGGTGATTCAGATCTTTCATTTTAGTCTCGACAATTGGGGATCGATTTTGTTTTGCCCTAAAAAATGTCAACATACTCATGCAGTGGAATGTGTAAAATCTGACTGAAAATGCCCTTCCGAACAGGCGAATGGGAGGCAACGAAGGTGGACGACAGTGCGACGGACGGGAGCAGTAATGTTGACGTTGTGACGGTACATCCTGACGTTTCAACGATCGACATTACCACTCAAAAATCTCGACCGTACATGGACGTGTCTTTCCTACGCCCGAAGAAGTATCAATCTTCACTATTCACCACTTCTGCAACGGTAACAGTTTCCCCGCCTAAGAAAAGCACCAGGAACAAAGGCGACTTTAATTATCATGATTCCAAGGGTGCCGATGTGCAGATAGTACCGCAAGCTTCGGAGGACGGATACATCGAGGCGAGTAATACTAAAAAAGAAATTCCGAACGACGGTTCGTTGTACGCTAAATATTACGACGCATTGGTCAGTGGCTACGATGGCGAATTGAACAGCGAAAACACGGAAAATGAAGATTCCGATCTCATGGAAGAGAGCATTCGATATAATCCCCCCTCGTTCAACGATCCCGACAATGACGACGTCGAAGCACCGGTTTATCCAACGAGAACAAATTCTCATCCGAAAAGAGAAAGGATCGAGGAAAAATACGTGAAGCATAACGTCCGGGAAGAACGCCTCGAGGATGTGAGAACGAACAGTTTCGGACCGTCGGGAGAAGGGGAGGAAGATTATTCGACAGATTCTAGCCCTGAGAAGCTGCGGTCCGATGGGTACGACCCTTCGAAATATATAGACGATTATGCTGCGCCGGTTGAACCTCATCGGCAGAATAACAAGCATCAGAATTACCGGGGAGAGTTGATCGCGGAAAAACCGTTCAGGCCGAGTCCTCAGCAGGGTCAGAGTTTCCAGGATGGTGTAAAACGGCCAGGATTTTACGGCGGGCATCTCCGTGGCCCGTATAATGATAAACTACATCCATTCTACGATCCGCGGAACAAAGAATCTGCCGGTTACTCAGATTATCAAGGCGAAGATTACGAAGAAGGAACAATGGATTATGACGAACACCCGAAAAACTCCGCAGCATATTTCAACCCCGCCCAAGGGAATTATAATTTCAATGAAGGTCGGTACCGCGGGAAGCAATACCCGTACGGAAGAGTTCAGAACCAAAAAATAAATCGACGACCTCTGGTCTACGGAAGCAACGGAAACAGAAACAGAAACAGAGGTCCATTGATTCCTAAACCGGGAAATCTTCGATACCTGCCGAAGCATGGTTCTTATTCGCGAAGTCTTTACTCGGAGAGTAGCGCAGGTCATTCTGGCTACCCCTACGCCCCAAGGCACGGCTATTTACCTCAAATTCAAGAATTTACCGTCAGATCAAATTCTGGGGGAATTAGAGTTGTCCGACCACCTAAAATCGCATCACACCCTGCGACGTTATTGAGGCATGGAAAACTCTCGCATTACGCGACAGGGGTACGGAATAGGCCGTATCTTAGGGGGCAGAGAGTTCATTACAAACGAACAATACCTCAGAAAGATGGTTTCACTAAAATCGTTAAAAAATATAGATCGATCATTGATCATACGCCGAAAAGATACGTTAGATCTGGCGAGCCTTACGACAGACCTTGAACTCCTATCATTTATATTCGTTTTTGTCTACGTCACTTGGCCGAGGAAGGCCTTCTGACCTTCTACGGATCTTCCAAAAGCATGAGCCAGGACTTAGGATCAATGGAGAGGAAAGATTCACCAGAATTCGGGAGTAGAGGATCAGGAATAAATTGTTTACGCTGAATATTTGTCATTAATCTTCAAGACTCCAGATAAATTCATTCGTACTTTGAGTCCATGTGCATCTTTGCGGAACGTGCATTCAATAATCATAAGCATAATTATAATACTTAACAATCAGAAGAATTGTCGAAATGCCTATTCGCATATCGCTTTAATTTCGAATAAGTATAACTTCACAAGCGCTGACCTCATTCGAATACTAGTTTGTATTTATCGCATGAAAATTTACCGAGGAGTGCAGAATCTATCGCAGACGGCCGAAGCGAATTAACACTGTTTATAGTTTGTTTTCATTTCCATATAATCCCAAACTCAGAAAGTAGAGTGCGGTATACTGATTGTGTACAAAGTTAAGCTGGATATTATGTAAGACCTTTTCTTCATATTTGTAAATTATATTTTATAAATGTTCAGACTAAGTTTTCAATTTTATTCAAGTAAGCCTGGACTAATTAATTATTGCCAGGTAGAAATGAGTGCAGACGTGATTGGTACCGTGAATATATTGTTTTCATCAACTGCTTCCAAGGTGAAGAATAGTAAGCAGGTATATACATACTTTCGTTATGTGCATAACGATAGATTCGTCGCCACAGCAATAGCGCGAATAATTGAACTGTATATTATACACATAACCGAAGATCGCTGCGGACGCGATCTCTCACGTATCAGGTATCGGCAATAGATAAAAAATCGTTATTTTCCACATATAACATTCTCTCTTTAAGGCAATAGTTATCGACGTAGTTTACAGTTTCGCGCAGGTAACTTTAAACAAGATGCAAGAAGTAATACGTTGCGATATCCATTGAGCGTTGCGAAATACAACATACGTATATATGTCACTCCCAACATTCTACAGACTAATATCCTCCTTCCTTTCATAGTTGTGTTGAGTTTTCTTCAAACTTGGCCTTAAAGGTAAAGTCGGATTAAATAGACTATGGCTTAGCCCTGGAGGTTGAGAATCCGTTTCATTTTTCAAACCAGTTACCGTCGATGTTGGACTGTAATCAGGATCTGGTATATTCCAGAGGGCTTGTTTTTTCCACTGCTTTAACGGCGGCAATTCTGATATCGGAGATTGAAAACCACTTCTTGGTTCTTCGTGGGTCATGTAATAATTACGAAGCGCTGAAACCGTCGGAAGATTTCCGCTGTTCAAGTTCATGTTGGAGCTCAGAGGAAGAGCCATCGGTCTAAATAAGTAAAGAAGTTGAGTTCAAGTTTTCAGTTCTATCTTCTAGCTCCTCGTCTACAAAGAGGGATCCATAAGAGATTGAAGATTTCTTTATTACCTCGGCATTTCAATTGGCGCAAATCCATCTATGGGACTTCTGTCAAGATATCCAGCTCGCTCTAGGAATAGCGGTTTGTGATCGTTTTTATGATGTATAAAGTTGTTCAATGCGATTATGGCAGATATACCACCGAGAAAGTTGATCAGCCATAACACAAAGCCTCTTAGTAATATACTTAACATCGTAAAAGGAACAACAGGAAGTAGCAGTGAGTTGTGAACTTCCATATTTGACTGAAAGACAATATAATGAAATCGAGTCTTATCTCATTCTCTGCAGTTAGAGAGAACGTTAGTATGATATTTTTGGACTCACAATAAGATTGGTAAAATCAAGTCCGAAGTGAACAGCCAGCGCTAGATCCATTGCGCAATTTCCAAATGCCAGTATAATCCAAAATGGGATGATATGGTGCAGAGTCTTATTATTATAGAAATAATCTGTGCAGAATTCACCGGTAAGAATTATAAGCATGCCGTCATTACTGTTAACTTGTATTCAAAACGTGGAATTCTTGTAATTTACCGCTCATTATAAGTATGCTGAAGATAATCCAGAATCCAGAAACTCCGATGTAAGCCACCAACCAGATGAACAGCCATTCTGGGGTGACAAGATCAGTTAAGTAATCATTATGGAGTATCGTTGTATTATACACTTGGCAATCTGCTCCTGAAAACGATGAATACTTCACAATGATCCTAGATCGCCAAATTTTAATATCATGATAAATTACAATTACAGTTCAAACATTTACCTTGAAAGTACAGTCCTACCATGAGAGGTATAAATCTAGAAAGTGTCTCATCTGATTCGACTGTGATAGTACATAGATGCACTAATACTCCGAGTAAACTTAGCGTGAAAAATACCAATCCCTGTACCTAAAATACGATTTTTTTAGGCATCCACCGGCTTGAATAAATATCGCAGCGCTTTCAATGAATTTTTTTCAAACTGTTATGTGGACCAGTGGAACCTCTGTCCATTATCAACTGCGGCATATAGAACTTATTGTTTTGAAATCAATTCACCAAGCTGCAGTATCGTTGGGCAATTCTTAATTAGTTAATTAATAAAGACATTAGGCAGTATTAGTCACTTACCAACCCTATGGTGCCCAAAAACCGGCAGAAAGGTTGTACGAGTGGCGAAACCGCCATTTGGCAATTATCGCTTAATTATTCTCTCACTTTGTGCGTAGCTGATCGTTTTATGTTTCACACTTTCTTATTCTTATCCAGAAATAGCATGCTGTATCTAATCAATGCTGAATAAAATAATTTACCGTCGATATGTTCCAGGCACACTGACTAATACTGATATGATGATATCTCAGATTTTTCTGATAAAACGTCAGTTTAAATGTTTCTCGTTATAGTAGAATTTATCTTTTATAGTAGATTAGCTGAGTAGCTTTTCTACTTTATCTACACAATTCAGTGATACGATGGTTTCCATGCTTTATTTTGTGCCTACCTTTCTTGTTTTATATCATTATTCTATTATACTCATGTATGACGTAATTAGCGTCAATAAGTTGATGACTAATTTAATTAAATTTATTAATACTCGATAGTCGTTTGCGGCTCGAGGATATTTTTATCTCAGTAAGAAATAGAAATGATATTTTTAGGGCACAGAAAAATAATTCACAGTCATAATAGATTTGCGGAGAAGAGATCAAAACATTTCTTATTTCACGAATTTTCATTTTTGTACAAAAGTTAATACCGATGATAATTGAATTCAGGTGTAAACATATTTCCGATAATTATATAATTCCGAGGAAATGCTTTTGAATACTCTGGTTGACGTCCAGGTGTTTGAATTTCGGGAACCTCTCATAGATAATTGGAGCTTATGGAGCTTATTTAATAGAGTTTTCCAGAGTTATTCTAAAATATTCGAGAGCAAAATTACGTATAATTACGTATTTTCACCAGGAAAGGAATATATTTATCGTAGTTCGAATGATTCTGTAGGATGTGTAGAAATATTTACTACGACTTTGGTAGCCTGTACAGACCACCGGAGAATAATAGTTGATGTTCTCTAACTTTTCTATCCAAAAAATGTCTTAATTCTGGTAAACCGCATTCAATGGCGCCGGGGCCTTGCGAAGCAAACATTTTGAGCATTTGATGTATTCTTTCCAAAGGCATAGAATCCAAATTAGTCAACATTCCGACGATGTAAGACCAAAATACTTGCAATTCTTCTTCTCGTTGATCGCTAGCTGAAGCCATTGCGCTTTCGACTTCTTCCTCTTCAATAATTTCTGCTGTGGAACGATTTTTCGTCGCGCTCTCTTCTTGGAGTAAAAACTTATCACTTGATATCTCCTTCAAAACACCCTGTGATACCCAAAAAGTTATTTTTCGCCGCAGCACAGTAGCCGGCACATGCATTTTTTCACTCAGTTCTTCCACCGTCCATTCATCTAGTAAAAAGAAAATAACAATGTCAATGAAAAAATGAGTGGCAATTCGTAGTTGCCCCATATAAATCAAGTAAAGAATCTAAATCTTGCTCACTTCTATTCTGGAAGTGTATGATGATGGTGGCATGAATCGGCGTAACATTTAGATTGAGTTTTCTGTCTTTTAATTCGATTTCTAAATTAACATTTCCTAAATGTGGTTTCCAACAGAGAGTTCTATTCCCCTTGAGAGCCTCGAAAGCTTTCATATATTTCGCTAGTTGATCCTGAACAGGATTTGGTAATTCTAATTTCCACTCTTCTTTAAACGGTGGCCAGAATTGAGCCGATAGAATGAGTGCAGAGGTAGGAAAGAGCTGCGCCTCGACGCTGTAGCTAGGATCAGATTGAATATTTCCATCTATTCTTTTTGAGTCATAAACATCCTTGAGCATAACTTCGCAGTAATGTAATTGATTCTCTCCAAAGCGCCTTTTGAGCAATTCTAAATGCCTGATTTCTCTTTCGGTGTGGTAATTCAACTGCGAAAGCAGTCTATCAGCTAACAATGTTCTATATTCGTTAACGAAAAGGTCTTGACTTCCGTAGACATTAACCAACATGGAAATAATGTCTGATACGCGGCGTTGTGACGATTTTGCTGTAAATACCAATCACAAAAATTCAATGTAAATTCATTACTCATCTCACCATACACAGAACTTACAAGGATCGGCATCCACTGGATCTGGTGTCCATTTTTCCCAGTCTTCGTCTTCTTCGTCGACAGAACTCTCTTCCAGCTGCAGCGATTCGCCTTTCACTAATTCATCAGCCAAATCACTGGGCGAATCGTCAAGTAAACCGCTGACTACGCATCTTACCGTATCTTCTCTGCTTCTGAGGTATTGCCTATTTAAAAATTGGATATTTTTATCATTCCACTTCCGTCTTTTGCGTTATAAATGGGCTTAAAACATTTATTTTAAAATGTTCGCTCACTTAACGGGCTGTGTCACAGTTTCTAAAAGAACTCCGGTAGGATCTAATCGTCTCAGAGCCTTAATAGCCGCTATGTACGCGGTCAATATATCAGGAGTGTTTACGCCGGGGTGCAATAGTCTGGTTTTCAAAGCTTCTTGTAAACTTTCAACTAAAGTTTTACGTAAATCTGTTCTCTCTAAACCAACTCTCAAATCTTCTATTGCCGGCTGCGACTCCGGGTATTCTAAAATTCCAAAACACATTTCACTGGATTGTAAACATCTGCTGATATTTCTATGGAATTTATTAATCGCCAGTTTCTTACTTATTACCTATAATGATGTTAAACAATTGATCGATCCTCGTCCGCGTGTAAGTTTCATAAAGAAAGTGCGATAGTTTATATTTGAATTTATTAATCGCTTCCCGTGTTTTACTGCTCAGGGCAGGAGACTTTGTAGAACCCCCAGAATATATTCTGGTCAACCAGCTCATCACGACCGTTTCTAGCCACTGCAAGAAACGAAAAAACGTAAATTTCCGAACTTCATGGCGCTCAATCAGTGCAAACTTACATTTTCTAAAGACGTCAGCTGAGAAACATCAAAACTGCTTTCGCAGGCTCGATTAACATGACTCTCAATCCGAATATGTATCAGAGAAGTTAGAACATTGCCTACTAATCGTTCAAGCAGCTCTAGCTCAATTAATTTTCTGTTTGCTTCGTGAAATATGTAAACTATCGCCTGGCATTGACAATCGTCTACTTCATGATTGCATCCTCCGCATTGACTTGCATCTCCGGTCGATTCATCTGAATTTCGAAATGCGGTGGCGTCAGAACATGAAACTCCAGTGATAATTGGATATAGATTAATGTTGATGAAAAACAATCTCAGAATGTTCATAAAAAGTTTGACGATCAGATGAATTATTGGTACGATGCGATAATTCTTGAATCTAATGAATATAAGGGGCGTTTATCTTCAACGCAATTGTCGTGAATGCGAAATACTTGGAGTGGGAATTTGTTCAATGTATTTCGTGAGTTATGAAATCTCACCTTGCGCGGAAGCGTCGCTATTACAAAAAACATTGAATGCGATTCTATAAAAATGTTCGATGATTATCTCGTGATCTAATGCAAGTTGACTCAACAAAGTTGCTCTGACGATGAGTTTAAATTGTCCAAGTATGCTATTTTTCCCGTAAAACGAAGCGCCAGAGCCATGGCTCTGCACAAGTCGCTCAAGTCTTTTGAGCATTGGCAAAAACTCGATCAAACTTGAATACAAGCCGTCCACAGCATTCTTGAAGCATTCAAATCCATCTTTTTCGTTTTTTGTGTTGCTAAATTGATTCCAAAAATTTGGTGCCACGTGACTACGTATGTAATATTCTATACTGTCTATTACTAGCTCTTCGACTCTTTCGGTTAATTTCAAATCATTTATTTGCTTTAGGATATCCGTGAATTGTTCGTCCGAACATTCGCTCAGAACCTAGAAAAAGTCACGAACCAATTAATTAATGAGAGACAGTTTGATGAGAAGAGAGTGAAAATTCTTTTTCAAATGATGGAAAAAAAACAGAACGAATAGGAAATTCATAGATAAGCAGTTTGTTAGCGGAAAATATACCTATGCCTATACTATACGAACATAACCTGAAAATTTTAATTCGTTATATTTCTTATCGCAGTGTTTATATTTATATTTCATATCGTAGATCGTAATTGGAATTGAATGAGGGCGACAATACAAGTTAGAATAATTTTTTCATTGAGAAAGTACTCAGAAATATTTACGCTCGTACGAAAGGTAGGCACATAACCTCTAACCGGTTACAAAAAAGGTCTATAGCTCGTTAATTACGTCTTGAAATACGATAAAATTACATCAAATCAAAAAGACAGTATAAAATAATCCAATTCACTTTTTCACTGAGGATAGGGAAGGCGTATTCTATTCTCAATAGCATTTCCTGCTCAGATGCGGCGATTACAGCCGCCATGGTTGTCAATTTTGTTTGAGTTTCGAGCCTTTGTTTGCTACGGCAAGATGCACGCTTCATGAACAGCTGTATAATAGCGTTTTCGACTGGGCCTACACCGGGCTGTACCGTAGTGTAGCCAACGGTGTAGCTCTCTGTGTCTCTTTCTCCTTAAGAGGAAAGAAAGAGATAGAACGATCTACCTATACCGTTGTTCTACACTCAACGCCTATACTACACCAGTGCAGCCCGGTGTGCCCCCAGCCGAAGACGCTTAAACGGTTGTTGGTCCGTTAACCATTCAGCAGATGTGCGTTGATATTGTAATAAATATCAACTTCTATGTATGCGGTTGGGCGTTTACTGATCGTTTGTTGAACAGAAGTTAAAATGGAGTGTTTTGGTGGTAAGTATAAATTTAATTTGGGTTTTTGTTGGATGAAGCAGTCATATTTGTTTCTGGATTCTCCTAATCTAACTTAACCTAACCCAATCTAACCAGAAATGCCCTGACCTTGGTGCTGCGGAAGAATACGACTGTGTTCGTAAATCACATCAACAATTCTGTTTCTTTTACTCCTAATTTAACTCTGACGGGAAGCCTTCGACGCCGTCACATATTCCTTCTCACTTGAGCTATTGTAGTTTGAATTGAAAACTATGAATAGTATATTGTAGATTATTCTTTGTTCTTCGCGCGACTATGTGATTAAATTCTTCACGTAAGACTGCCTTCATAGATATTTTATATACTTCTAAGTAAAATCGGTGTGGTAATTTTTGTGAATTCAAAATATTTTCCACAATTGGTTGTACGGTACGCCATCCATGGAGGTAATTTTTCTCGTTTTTTGAAAGATGAGTTGACCATTGCGTCCGGCTTTCCACTTTCCACGCATCAAGTTTGATCCAAATGGATCCAGCCGTTTTGTAAAAATAGGTAAAATTTTCAAAGATTTCTTGAGAATGAACCCATAGCTTGAATTCTTGGCGCTAGAATCTAAATTTTTATCACATTTCGCGGAACGACAAGATTGTATGTGGTTATCAAGTTTGTTGGAAGGTTACAGCGGTGGCCTCAAGTCAGATGCAGAGGGATAAAATTGGTTCATCGATCGTTTTGAGTTTGTCGCCCCATAACAATACTTTCCCTTTAAATGAAAAAGTGAAATTGATGCAATTAGCTATGAAAGAAAATACTTTCAGATTTATTGATATATTTGAATAACAGATTTTACATCGCCCTTTGCTTCATCGTTCAGGTCACAATACGGAGATCATGCTTCCAAGCAGTGATGAAGTCGTTTATAAAAACGATGAGCATGAAAATCGGCAGCTCCATTGCCAAGAGTTGATTGAATTGAATGACCAAATCGCGCAAGACAATTCGGTCGGCCCCATGAACGATTACGCTATTTTGCCCGCTGTTAATTTGTGTCCAATAACATGGGGAATGGGTAACCTGGAAATCGGTGATACTGGACAAAGCGGATTTATAGACGTGAGATATTTTTCTCTGCACTGACAAATTTTCAAATATTTCTTACAATAAACAATGAAGAAACAAAACTTTCAGAAAAAAGTTATAATAAAAAAACACACACAGGTTGGTCACACGGTAAACAATTTTGTTTCGTCATCCGCCGTCAGGGTGAGGAGGAAACCGCGGCCTTACTCTCCGTCAAATATAACAATGGGGGTCAAAAAGTTAAGACGAAAGCCTAAAGGACTTAGAGTACAAAAATGTATGTGAAGAATCGTGAATACCGAATTGTGAGACACACAATTTCACATGGTTCATCATAAATATTGGCAATATTTGATAACTAGAACTCATTTTCAGTGGCCAATAGTTCCACATACGATGTTTACATAGACAAGAGAACTGGTCTACCATTTTCTTGTGATAAATGTAAATCGCCTCATATTGTTGATCCCACACGGTGTGGTCCAGGAAATCGAAAGCGGCCACCGCTGCCGAGGAAGTATATCAATCCAATTGATGGTAGAATTATGCTACTCTGTAACGCGTGCGGAATAGCTGCAAAAACAGGTCGAAAAGATCGAACAACAAAGGTGAAAAATCTCGTACGTAATTTAATGTGTGTTTGAGGTAAAACGACGGACTTATCTGATAAAGGAAGTCTTTCGAAGCCGTATGCTAAGAAGTATATATGAAATATTGTTATGCAGGATGTGGAAGCATTGCGTAGACTTAGGGATCAGTATTTGAGCGAATCAATGAACTTCGCAAAAAAGCTCGCTCAAGAATGCAATGAACCAGAACTATCGATATTGTACTGCCCATCTTTTAACACAAAAGGGTGCGGATGTATAGTAAAGTATTTGTTTTCTGGTTTAAATTCAACGGTTCATGAACGACAGCTAAAAGCATTGGATCTTTTAAACTATCATCGAAGAGCCGGAGTATTGAATAGAAATGGTAATTTATTCACTACTAACGAAGAAGAAGACTTGAATAACGGTAATTCAGAAAACGAATTGCACATTGACGAATGCGATGATAATTTTATGCAAGGCCTACGCAAACCTCATTATAAATGCAAAAGTAGAGACTATGAAAAGTTCGCACTTACTTCAAGAATTAAACTGAGATCGGAATATGCGCTGTGCGAAAAAGCTACGCAAAAAATATTAATGTATTCTAATAACTTTCTGCACAAAGAATCAAAGACGAACCCTGAAAGGTGATTTATTATACAATATTTACATATCTCGTCTTTTATTTTACATTATTCAGCCAAATTGAACATGAGAATTGATTATATCGATCTAATTTCTCATAGGGGTCCCAGAGTCAATAAAAGATTGAAAAGAATTGCCCGTTTGAAGCCGATTCTCGATATGCACAAAGAATACTGCTGCGGTAACAGATGTACAAGAATTGCTTCGAGCCACAGCAACCTTTTAGAGGGCTGGCGGAAACGGGCTGCCGTTTGCCAAAGGGATACCAGAAGAGTAATTGCCGAGATGCTAACACCTACCGGAGGCTCAAAGGCCAATTGTTATCGTTTTATTAAAATGGTTACCGGTAAATAATCTCGTTCCAAATATTTTTCAAAATAATTCGTCCTTTCTTGATAATAATCAATCACCATTGGATTTGCAAGGCTGCAGTGTATCAACGATCTTTTTGGTGAACGACCACATGAGGAAAACAAAAGGTGACCGTGAGCCGCCTGAGCATGGTTTGAAAAAATACTGGAGGAGTCATTCAAAGTCTTATAAGGCAATAAAGAAAAATTTGGACCATGGTAATACAGGCGTAAACTTGAATTTCACTTCCGAATTGGCACCAATTCCATCAGAAGAAGAATTGCTGACGATGGGAATGGAGGCGGCTTCTACTTTGGTACAAATATTGAAAGTTTTTTGGTTGCCAAATAAGAATTAATACACGAACGCCACAGAAATTTATTATTCATCACGTATTTCTTTTGTTACAGATACAAGCCAAGAAAGCACAGCTCAACTATTTGCAGAACAAGTTAGAGAACGCTGAGTCAAGGCTTAAGGCAGCGGCCACGACGACTGGGGCACCACAAGAAATGCAGGCTGAAACTTTGGCCAATGAAGTTGGACAAGGCGTGGGAAGTAATATTTTCGTCTTAGGACAAGACGGCGTGATTCGTCCTTGGAAGAACGACCAACCCTATGTACAGATTGTATCACAGGATAACAGTTGAGTGGCTATTACTTAAAATAATGAAAAAAAGTGTGATTGTATAATCTGAGAAAATATTCTTCTTTATTTTATTCTATTGATGTTAGGTAAAAAACTATTCACTATATTAACATGTATACACATTTTTACCGCTTGAGAAATTGTGAAGTTTGATGAAACTTTACTAGAGAAAATGAGAATAATCGTTTCCCAAAGATTGGAGAATGAAAAGGTTGATTCTTCCCCTTAAATTTTCGTTCATGAGTGTTTTTCTCTGAATAAATCGCCCCAGAATTCAGAAATTTCATAGAAAGTTTCTCGATATCTTATTCTAAAAATGTTGAAAGCATATTTTGGTATGCTTCGATGTCAATGTCTTGGATTAGCATCGTATTCGGAGCTCTTTTCGTGTTATTTTTGTAATCGAATAGAATTATGCCAGCAGTCGTTGATCCCTCGTAAATTGCAAACGAGTAAAGCATGCTTGACCTTGTTACAATTCTCCCTGAAGAAAGGGCGACAGAGGTCACCACGGCATCTGCACATTCCCAATGCTCGCTTTTCGGATCCAGACTAACAGATTCGGCAGAATCAATTAACCACATTTTTCGGTTTGTCATCTTGCTCAGTGAATTTCTGAATGCCTGGAATTTTGGGAGTGAAAATTTAACAATTTAACAAGTATTCTGAGATTCTCAATTAGATGTCGAAAGCAATTCTCGTTTTGTAGATTCCGGAGATAATAATGCCTGAATTTCCAAGTTCAGGCATTTGTAAATTTCCGAGGAATTCTTCAAATCGAAAATTTTCGAATCAATTTAACAAAATTCTGGATCGAATGCTGCATTGAAGATTGAACCCATTGAAAAATTTTTCGCACGCTATATCAACGGCTATTACAGAAGTCTAGCCAAAGATTATTCTCTCCAGGGGACAAAACGACTCTCATCTTTTCTTGAATATTCATGAAATTCAGAAACGCGGGAAGAATACGAGAAATAAAATCGAAAAGAAAAAGATATGGATTTGAGAGAAAGTTTATTCTGGAACGAAATGCAGAATGGAAAAAAACTGAATCGATGTGGTTTTCAATTATTTTAAATTAGTTCTCATGATAATGACCCTTCAGAACTGATATTTATCAATTGATTTCCGTTCATTGACATCCGTCGTCGGCTTACCATGTTCGTCTTGGCTCTTTGCGCAGTCTCTGCGGATACTAAAATAGCGGGTTTCGAAGTCGAAGCATTAAGAACAATGTAGTTAGCAGCAGGATCGATGCTGAAGTTGAATTCAATCCCAGGTTGTATGGATCCAACGCCTTCGCTGCTTCCGCCAAGAATAATTAGCTGCTGAAGATCGTCGAGAAAGGATGGATACATTCTAATAGCCAGTGCAATATTCGTCAGCGGTCCAATAGCCAGGAGCGTTATTTCTCCTGGGATTGATGAAAATCAATGAAAATTAATTACGTCGATTGGTTCCGCTCTGCTTGCAATTATATAATTCTATAGCAAATTATACACTGCGCAGTTTTGAATTATAACACTGTGCAACAAATTCAACCCTCTTTTTCAGAAAATGGATATTGTTTATAATGAACATTCCCACCCCGTTGCTGTTTGAGGCACGCCTAGCGTTGCACGTGGTAAATCTTTCATCGCGTGCAGTTTTTCGAAATCTCTCTTCAAATCTGCTCCACGAATTAGTGAAGTATATTCAGTTTGGTGGATGCAGGACCCCGAAGATGGTCAAAATACAACTTTTTTCACGATTGAAATCAAGTTTTCTCAAAAACTTGATGTGATAGGTATTTTTTTTTAATGCACAGGCGTGTTCTGGGTAGTGAAAACTCGGAATTCACTCGGCCCAATCCATGTTGTGGCTGTGGGAAAAATAGTGTTGCCCATGGTGTGAAAAAAAATGGAATTTACCTGGGTGTTTCTTGACCATATCAATCATCGCGGTCACCGCATGAGTCGTTTGGAGATAATCACTCGTCGGCGGATCGGGGTAATAGAAATCTCCGAAACCATCTTTACCGAACCAATCGGTTTTCCGATCTTTCACTAACAAGGGTTGCGGTGCACCTTTGTAAACCGGAATCTGTTGAAGAAGCGGTTACCGGTAAGCGGAGAAATGTTGAATTACGATCGTAGATCGGCGGAGATGAATCCCGCGATTAACGAATCCATGGTTTTGCGAAATCTAGTTCAACTCGTTTACTCCGTAACTTCGGTTTAAATTAAGATTTCGATTCTTTTTTATATTCAATGGACTTTGGAATCACTTGAAAAAAATTGATTCCCCCAAACAGATGCATCGGCGTCATTTGGAATCGGATGGACTCTAGCGAGCGAAAAACATTCAAAGTCATTCCGTAATCCGTTCGATTCGAATTTCAAACAAATGACAATTTTCGTGGATCAAAAGTTCACCCTACTCAACTAACTCGCTTTCGCGAATTTGATCGTTTTCAAATTTCCGTTTCAAGCATCAAGCACACTCGGCATATTCCGCGTCTCCGCATCAATCCTTCACCTACGCGGATCAAATTATACCCACATCAAGTCTTTCGAGGACTTTGAGAGTTTTGAGAACATTGGTGGCAACGTCGTCGACCTCAGCGTTTCCATTAACACATGTGATTCCCACAACCGCTATACCATCGTTCATTCTCTCGGCTTCCAAAGCCATGAGAATTGCGACCGCGTCATCGGCACCGGCATCCGTGTCGATTAAAAGCTTCCCAACTTTCGACACGGCTGCAGTGTTTGGGCTGAATTGAAAAACCGGTTAGATAAACAAAATTATTCACTTGCACGTTCAGGCATTGAATGAGGTGATAGTCTAAATGAATTCCAACGATTATCTATCTTATCATCGAATCGTTGGGTATCATCGTCAAACAATTCTAGCTGCGTTATCTAACTTCTTAGCCAATACACGTCACAAGGAGTCCAATTTTGCTTGAAATCAGCCCGAACGCAATACGAGGTTCAGGAAACTGGTACAAGTTCATAATATTTGGGTGCAGAGATCATTAGATCAAGAGCTGAATAAAAATAAAACTTTATCAAATATTTATCTTAAAGTATTTCACCTACGTCTTCAATATCACCAAGCAGGTGACTATGGTGGCTATGGCACCAACTCCTAAAGTTGCCGTCATACCGATTCCGAGTGCTTTCGTAGACTGGAAATTTGTTTTTGAGCCCGTATAAACCGGTCGAGCTGGAGACATAGTACCCATCGCTCTCTCTCTCACAGATCAGTCTCACTTCGTATTAGTGACTTCTTGACTTCTGCATACACACACAGACACACACATAACGCGCTTATCAATTTGTCTACAATAATACTGCAGTACAGCTCAGAGAAACAGCGTCGTTGTGTTTTACACGCATAACAATATGACTTCCGGCAAGCAGGTTCATAGTCTGAGTTTGTCTGATGCCCTTTGTGATACGCGAGAGAGACGCCTGAATAGTAAATACCGCCGAAAAAGCGATTCGAATGTTTGATTAGACCAAATCTGTCAGTTATTCAGAGTAGGCCATATAGTCCGGGAGCCAGTGAACATTTTTTGGAACTTATTTCCAAATTAAACATTATTTCGAAATGATAACAATGCTTTTAACAATAAGTAACACTGGTCGTGAATGGGTCTTTGATATAGCACCTTGAAACAAAAATTGTTGGTCGTTGGGAAAAATCATCCCTCTGTACATTTGACAATATTCTAAAATAATTATTCATTTGTTCATTTCAAGGCGAAGAATTGTTATACATGACATTGCTTGCGTGTGAAAATATGCCACTGTTTATTCTCGAGATGTTGATTGGTTGAAAAAAAATTACAAAATAGCGAATACCACGCGAGTCGTCGCCCCTGTCTCGTCGGAGATGACGTTTGAACGCTCGACAACCCGCATTTGGAGAGTCTGGGGCGAGGCTTCGGTGATTCGGAATAGCAGCCAGACTGTTTTTTTCTATTCACTTCAGAAAGTAGTCTATCATCTTAAAAAATTCTGGTTATGAAAATTAGGACTGTGATCATCGCATAGGCGCAAACGTTACTGTAACGATCGCCTATTAAATTACCATCGCGAAAATGAGTTCCCTAGCTCGATCTATCGGAACTCAATAGCCAGACTGGCGATTTAATGAAAAACATCGTCGATTGAACCGAAAAAACTTTGGTCGCTGCATGCGAAAATAAGTTCCAAAAATATTCACTGGATCCCGGACTCATAGTATCTGCCTGAGTATCAACGAAGGTGAGTGCCAATCCGAGGGAAATCGACCGGATAGTTAGATAATATTGTCGCTGGAGTGCACATGCGATAATATATTTCCTGTTGCGCTGCGATAGATGAATATCTTTGATAGAAATTTTATCGTTTCGTATTACAAAACGGTGTCTCAAATCCCGGATCTAATAGAGAAACGTTCGTTGTAATTCCAAAATACGTTTCGCCACTTTGTACAAAAAAACCATTCAACTATTTCGGGATCCAACATATATAGCAAGATGCTGCCTGGCGGAGAATTATACACTAGTTTGAGGCATCCGTATTTAATTTTCGAATTGGTTTTTCATCGAATTTTTTACCATAAACTTATTGAAAATAATGAAAGTGGATCCTTCTAGGTTGCAGGGAGTCCCTGTTATCAGAAATTCAAGTTTGTCCAATCTCACCTACGAACAAACCTGCCGACTTGACAGTTAGAAACTCCTCAAAACTTTGAATTTTCTCAAAATTTTAGCGAGGCGAAACAGTTAGCCACTCACTGCTAAAATACTGCATCCAATCGAAAAAATGTCATCCAAATCGGATATGTGGCCGAATGATAACAATACTTTGAACAATAAGTAACAATCGGTGCAAATGGGTCTTTAATAGCACCTTAATAATAATCTGGACGTACGATAACCTCGGTTGAATTTGATCGCACACAATAATTTCTGTTATTTGAGATTCAATGTCACGTATCCTGCGGTTGTATTTCAAACCGATCTCTAACTAACGTATAAAGTACAATATGCGTTCAATTGGACGGTTTCTCTCAATCTCAGAATAAACTGAGACAGTTTGAAGGGGCGATCCTAAACGATTGTCGTGAGATACTTGGTCGTAACTTATATTTAGTTTCTCGTGATCAGTTCACGTCCAACTCATCACTGCCAATGTAGTTAGACCTGAGGGTGAGAGACTTGAGTGAAACTGTGAATTGTCAGCAGAAATGGTTATGCACGAATGACTTCGTATTGAAAATTGATCAAAGTAGCCAGCTCCGATTTATTTCCATAGCATCGGGTAACTACTTCATGTATATACGTATATGCTCATCATTCGGTTCTTGTGGTGAACATCGAGGATAGTGATTAATGGTGGGAGCAATAATTTGAAAACAATATTGCAATCATGATTGGTTTCCCTGTATATATTATGGACTAAGTTTATCGTAAAAAGCGTAATTTGCAGCAAGAGTGAAAGTTATTTGCAGGATCTTCGTGTTTCATGCAATACGTATTGTTTCGGGGAAATAGTTACGTAGGTAGGTATCAGAGTTACAGGATTATTTAGAGGGAAATAACAGATTTGAAAAAGAGATTAACCAAACAACATAAACAGTTGTTTTATAATTGGTATACACCAGGGTTGGACAGCATCCAATTACATTTGTAATCAATCACATTCAGATTACAAATTACAATTGCATTAACAGCTTTTCTCGAATCCATTACATATTACAAATGTAATTGACAGCTTTATCCGAATCAATTACAAATTAAAAATGCAATTGACACCTTTTTCGGACTGATTACAAATCACAAATGTAATTATTAGTTTTTCGTTCTACGGAGTTCGGGCACGCCGGTCCGTTCTGGATTTTCAGATTCAATATGGAATTTGGTGAAAATGAACGGGGTGAAAAGAAAAAGACAGACCGTATTTTCAAAGTAGTATATTCTTATCCTGGGGCTACAGCTTTTGACATTCGAATGAAAGTATGTGACTGATCGATAACCCGCGGATAAAAAGTTTTTTTTTACGAAAAACCTCGGATGGACGATGCAGCATTTAATCAACCACTGAATGCGCTCAGAAGTATTCCCTTGTAAACTTCAACGTTGATCTCCTGAATTAGGTTTGTGTTGGGAGGATTACCGGTGCGATTACTATAGTCGACTAGGATCAAACCCGACGTTTTCGTTCCCTCGTAAATAAGATCTGCGTAGTAGGGTGCCGACTTGGTCACGATAGACTTGTTGGTTATTGCCACGATCATAGCTACAGCATCCGCACATTTCCAGTACTCCGCTTTGGGGTTCAACGAAATCCTCTCCGCAGAATCAATCAATCTACTCTTAGTATTGTTTAATTCGCTAAGCGATCTCCTGAACTCCTGCAACGTGAATCGGAGAGTTACACGGTTTACGTGGAAGACAAGCAGCATTGCAAGAATGAAATTTATAACGGATATCTTTCATGTAATCGGTCAGCTTATCAGAGACTCACCATCGGTACCCCGGCTCTTTTGACAGTTTCCCAAGGTATCAAGGTCGGCAGCTTTGACTCAGTAGAGTTGTTGAACACAATGAAGTTGGCTGTGGGGTCGGCAAGAAAATTGAATTCTAGACTATTGCCCGAATTTCCTTGGCCCTCGACACTTCCACCCAGAATTATCAAGCCGTGAAGTTCGCCAAGGAATGGAGGGTACATTCTAGTTGCTAGAGCAATGTTCGTCAGCGGACCTAATGCTACGAGCGTTATCCCGCCTACCAACCCGGAATCAGGTGTTCGATTAGTTCGTGGCCATGGTCAAGACTGGATATAATTGTACTCGTTGCCAGACCAACCTGGGTTCTTCTTTACCAATTCAATCAGCGCGTTCACGGCATGCTCTTCCCGGATCAAGTCTTCCGATGGAGGATCTGGATAGTCAAAGTCTCCGAATCCATCTCGGCCAAAAAAGTAATCTTTCCTGTTGGATACCACCAGGGGCTGGGGCGCACCTTTATACACAGGAATCTGTAAAATCAGAATTCATACGCTAGGACTCTCTTTTGTTCTCCAACATACGCATATTTCTCAAGGGATTTCTGGATGGTAAGAAGATGCGGGGACATCAAAATATTATGTGAACAAACGCGTCCTCGAGAATATCATTTGAATTTCGACTTCTGACAGTAAGTTCAACCTACGTCGAGTCTGTTGACAACTTTGAGGGTCTTCAGAACGTTTATTGCTACGTCATCGAGATCGGCATTCCCATTTACGCATGTGATCGCTACAATTTCATGTCCATCATACAGTTTTTCGGTTTCTAAGGCCACGATAAGAGCGATCGCATCATCAGCACCAGCGTCCAGATCGATCACGATTTTTTTTGTTGAATTGCAAGTTACATGCCCCGCAAAACTGGAATGGTAATGCGAAGGATTTAGACGACAATTTGAAATGTATTTCTTACACGGATTGATTATAAAACCATTTTCCAGCTCAGAAGAACCCACGTTAAACCGGGCAAAATTAAAAAAAATGTCATTCGTCTATTATTTCATTTTCTTCATTGTATTTCATGCGGGCAGAGTACCTATTCCGCCCGGAAATTTTTGAAAATCTTCGGATAACACTTGAACGAATCTACGAAACCTTTTTTTTTGTTTTATTCAACAATTCTGGTATTGAATGTCCAATATTCTTGGCGAAAATGGAATAATTAGCTGTAATTCTCGACCTGCTGATTATAATCGGGTTGAAGAAAGTAGAGTTTTCATTAAGCTTGATACTCAATACTGCTGTGGGTAAAAGATGGTAGCAATTAGGATATAAATTTCCGGTTAAAAGAGGATAGAAATTTGCCACCCAAAGTGATTATCATATTTTGCTTCGACCAAAATCTGTCTACTTTTATCCCACGCATAAATTCTTCGCTTTCAGAAAGTCTTGTCCATTTTCATTTTGGTAAAAGAAAGAATTCTCACGAATATTAGGTGTACAAAGTAAAAACGAAAGCGAAGTTATAAAGCTTATCGATGATCTTGAACGCTTCATATCCATCTCTCAAATAATTTAATACATTCATTTAGCCAGCAAATTGGTAGGATACAAATTTCCATGACCCTAATTATATCAAAGCTGTTGGTAATTTAATGCACAATTTCGATTCTCACAACGATAACGAAATCAAGCTTTCAGAACCAGTCGATACATTTGTGTGAGAAATCCTGGATGAAATAGGTTGAAACCGATTTTGGTTTGATGCGATATATTCGGATTCACAATAAGAAACGGCAAGCAGGATACCTACATCTCTGCTATCCATTCGTATCATATTCCGAATGAATAGAGATTCCATTCATTTATTGGAGAACATTTTACTCGTTAATAAATTCAAGAAAATAGAAAATTCGGTCAAATTGTTGAAAATTTGTTCTTTCCAATTGGCATGGATTTACTGTCATTTTGTTACGTCGACTGCTATTACACCTGCGAACACATTCCCATGTCCTCATTCATCACGAGGAGCAACTTGCCAACTGTGCAAATGACAAATTTGATTTACGGCAAACAGATGGGGATTCGACGATGGGTACTGAAAATCCAATATGTTCTCGCACAAGACAGAATATTTCATCGGATAGATCGATTTCTGTGTTTGCTACAACGTTTCATACGAGATATTTCGTGAAAAACTTGGTTTTAAGCAAAGATCTTTGAAATGTTTGGTTGATGAAATATTTGAAAAATGTGTCTGAAACATTCTTTGCTTCAGGAGAATTATTTTAGATTATCTCATATTATGAACTTGCGCTTGTAAATTTATATCGGAGTGCTTTCACTGCCAGAGCCTTATCATTGCGGATCAAAAACAGAATGCGGAATGCGTATCGCTGATTGCGAGTCAATTTTTGTGAGCGATGAATTGAATCCAATAAATGATGAATGAATTCGATCTAAATTGTCGAACGCTAAATCGAACCGTGCAAATACGAAAATCCTGCTGGTAGGATTTGGAAAAGAAAATAATAATTATGTATCATTGAAATAACATCTCAATGTATATTGATCTTACCTCGAAGAAGCAACTGCTAGAACGCTTATGATCCCGATCACAAATCTGTTAGTCATCGTGATGTGTGGAGGAATCGCGGGCGGATTCGATCTTCAAATGATACTTCCACGTCTGCTGAACATTCAGTTACAAAAATTACCGTAGCACGGAATCGGTGAATTGACACGTCGTTGTGTATTCAATCTAAATAACGTCACCTGACACGTGTGGAAGAGGGGGTGAATTGCATAAAACATTTTATCAATTCGTCTCCGATAATATCTCTCCTCCATGGTCGCCATGCTCGGCTGGCGGTCCCAGTGCCGACGAGGGATGAACATAGCTACCCTTAATTTTCACCCTGCTCCTAAGTTCGTATCATTTGAAATGTTCATCGCTCATATAACTATGTGATAGTTCCTCAAAGCCCGACACACAGTCTTACGATACGCTTTACCTAGGCGTCCGATTGGTTGGAGCCGTGTGTGAGTGCTACGTAGCGTTTATTCATATCACACGTTCTCGTTTTTTTTTTTTGTACTTGGCGGCGATTCGCTACCGCGAATCTTGATTATACTCATCTTTCTCCGTTCCATAGGCTTCATACGCCTTTCAACGAGTAGTCAGACCAAGGGTTTGACTTTGCCACAATAAATATGGCTGAACCCGGCAAGAATGTACCAAGAATGGAACAGGGTGATCTTGAGATGATCGGTTATCTGCTGTAATCGGCACCACTCCTCTTCTTTTATACGTCAATCCGTCAGAGGCAGTTACTACTGCAGTATAACGAAAGAACTGTTCATATTGCATTGCGCTATAAAATTTTCCCTTCAACGGATCAGGTGGAGCCTAGTCCTCATTATAACAACAAATTTGACCTACGACAAGCCGGTCTGCAACCTTGAGATCTCCGGGACGCCAGGGGAACGAACGTTCTTTACTCTGGTCTTTCAGTTTGAACCATAAAGATATAAGAATGGAATACTGGAGTCGGCCGAAACTGCCAGCACGGAATAAAAAGAGAGAGAGAGAGAGAGAGCAAATAGTGCGTCGGTATTATTTGTCTAATGACGCATGCGCAGTGAGTACATGTTACATATTACGCACTTTTTCATCATACTGCTATTTGTGATCAACTAACGAATTCACTCAAATTATCGAGCTAAATAATTGTTTATATTTTGTAAATGAATGCGAGTTTTTGTTCTTCTTCTTCTTCTTCCTGCGGGTCACCGAGACCGGTCTTCATCGATGACTTGGCATTATATTATAGAGGTAACAGTTTAACGAAATTTTGGCGCGGAAAGAAATTTCAAAAATATGATATTGGACAATGTATAATTCATGGGCCTAAAATTCGGCAGATGATTTATGGCAGCATCTTTATTGATCAGGCTTTTCGGTAATCCGAAATCCTCGAATGTTACAATACAGCAGTTCATCGATCGCTAAATGATTTCAAAAGTATATCCTTGTAAACTTGCACGTTAATTTTTTGAACTATCTCTACGTTGGCGGCATTACGGGTGGCATTCGAATAATCGACTATGATCAGTCCCGACGTTTTCTTTCCGTCGTAAATAGCATCCGAATAGTAGGCTGCCGACTTGACAACGGTGGGCTTACAATTAGTGGTTAACGCCACGGCCATAGCCACCGCATCCGCACATCTCCAGTACTCCGCGTTGCGGTCCAACGAAACGGCCTCCGCCGAGTTGATTAACCGAACTTTAGCATTGTCAAATCTGCTCAACGAGTTTCTGAATTTCTGAGGAAACGTGAGAATGAGAGTCAGGCGAGCGTGGAGGATCAGTGACTTGGTGGAAAGCACATTACCGATAAACATTGCCCACACCATCGATAAGTTTATCAAAAGACTTACCATCGGCACGTCAGTTCTCAGCACAGTTTCCCAAGGTATCAAGGTTGGCGGCTTCGACTTAGCAGAGTTGAGTACAATGAAGTTAGCGAAGGGGTCGGTGGCGAAATTGAATTCGAGATTATTGCCCGCGTTTCCCTGGCCCGCGACACTCCCACCCATAATTATGAGCTCGTGGAAGCCGTTTAGGAACGAAGGGCTCATTCTAATCGCTAGAGCAATGTTCGTCAGAGGACCTAATGTTACGATCGTTAACTCGCCTATGGAAGCAAAATCGAGTGTTCAATTATTTCAATCTAGTACGTGGTACTGCGCCTGTTGGGCTTAGAGGTCACGAAGATTCGAGACTGGCTATAATCGCACTCGTTGTCATACTGACCTCTGTACTTTTGGACTAATTCAATCATAGCAATCACCGCGTGCTTTTCGCGGATCAAATCTTCCGGTGGGGGGTTTGTATAATGAAAATCTCCGAAGCCATCACGTCCAAAATAGTAATCTTTCTTATTGGCCAAGACCACGGGGTGAGATGCACCCTTATACACAGGAATCTGCGGAAATAAAATTTATACGTAAGCCTACGACCTTCGTCGTCAATATCTACATATTTGCGAATGAATTGCTGAAGCCTGACTGCGGAAAGAGGAGGAAACATGCGGAGAAATGAAAATAATATCAAAAGAAATTTCTATCACTTTTAGAATATTTTCCTTTCTGCTTCTTCGCGATGTAATGTGAAATTAATTTATGACCATGTCCTCTGAAATGTCATTTGAAGTTCAACTTCTGGCAGTAAGTTCAACCTACGTCGAGCCTGTTCACACTCTTGAGGGTCTTCAGAACGTTCCTTCCTACGTCATCGAGATCGGCATTCCCGTTTACGCATGTAATCGCGACTATTTCAGGTCCATTACCGAGTCTTTCGGTTTCTAAAGCCAGGATAATTGCGACCGCATCGTCAGCACCGGCATCCGTATCAATTATTAGTTTTCTTTTGGGATTTCTAGTCCCAGGCATGGCACAACTGAAATAATATCGCGAAGAACTTGAGGGGATATCCAATAACTTACAGTACATGAAACGTGGATTATGGACAATTCGGTTCAGAATGAATTTCAGTTTTTCATTAATGAACTGTGAGATGATATACAAAAGTCAATTCCATTGCTGGATTGTCTCATCAATGCTGATGTTCAGGGTTTGAAGCATTCGTCGTTAAATTTCGTAACGTTACTCTGTGGACATGGTTTTCTCACGTCATTCACAATTACGAACCACTTTTCCAATTGTCCAAATAAAATATTTGGTTATCAGAAATCCGCTGGGTATTTAGAATCTGGTAACGAACGATGTATCCTCCTCGATCGATATATTATGATCGTGGTCTCGAAAATTTGTCGATTATTGTTACTGAATAAATTTTCGTGAACGGTGTGTCCGTTGAACACGAAATTCGAGCGTACGAATACGAAGAAGGACAGCTTCCCGGGGAGACTGGAAAATGTTAGGTCGTTGTGATAACAGATGTTGTACGTATTGATCTTACCTCGAAGAAATAATTGCGATAACTATCATGATGCCGGTTACGAATTCATTAGCAATCATGATGATTCCGGGAATATTTTGTGATCTCCGGAAAATTGATCAACATCTGGACAGCATCAAGGTGCAAGAATTACTAGAGTACCCGAGCGTCGTGACGCGTCGTATCAACACGCTGTGTTCCATGTTTAATGAAAATAGTGTTGCATGACACTCGAAAGAGAGGGGATAAGATGCGCAGAAAATTGTTTGCATCAGCTTCTGTCAATATAACACATTATTATTCGTCACGAAGCTTCGAACTCTTCATTCTTCCGATAGGTATAGTCCGTTGAGTAATTTTGAGACTAATGAACATCGTATGTGGATGGATGAATCGTCCGCCATTGCACGGTGACAAATTTAGAACTTCAAAATGCCCTCTTGCATCGCGATAATGCTCTCACAGGACGTTCGTGTTTCAGAGTGGTGGTCAGAAACTAAGATGAAGATATTGAGGCATCAGATTTAGGGTCGCGTGCCGCGATTGCTCGGAACAATCAAAAATCCATCATGGGTTAACCAAAATTCCATCAGATTTGACAAAAAAAAACAATTTTCAACCATCTTTTGGCAACAAGGGATCCAATTTCGAACCCAAAAGCTGAATATCTTTATCTCAGTGTTCTGATCGGTACCCTAGAGTACGAATGTCCTGCCCAAGCATTATTGTGCGGCAAGGACCTATGTGAACTTGGCACCCGACATGTTCAAAAATCAATTTTCCAAATTTCTATCGATTCTAAATCGTTTGTAGTTGTTTGTAGTAAAGAAATTTTTTTTTGTAGTAAAAAACCGAAAAAGATACAGCGTTTCGAAAGATGGGGCTCACCCTACTTAGAAATTTTTGAAAATCGTAAAAAGCTGTAGGTCGCGGAATCGTTTGTAGTTGATTGTAGTGAAAGAGTTTTCGTTTGTAGTGATCTAGGAAAGAAGAAACGCGAGGCAAGGAGCATTTCGAGATGGCGGGTGCCTTCTGCTCCTCGTACATTCAATTTTCGGTCCTATGATGTTATTTCGGTAGCTTCAAACAGCTCTACCCGAGGTTCAGACGTAACTTCAAATTTGAAGAAAAATAAAATATACAGAATTTCAAATTTCACCAGTTTTTACTTATCGGAATTACTGCTATCTTTATGAGTTCACGAATATAATAAAACATAGCTAACTCATGACATCCGTACTAATAAAAATTCGAGTCCTGTTGCCATCGTGATTTACGAAAATCCGATAGACGAGCGTTATTCTATACTTGGTCACAACAACGATAATTAACAATTGACATTTCGTTCATTAATAGCGATTTCGATTGGCTACACTGGTGTACACCGAGGTCGCGCACCGTGTTTTGTTGGTGAAGTTTGTGTCAAAGTTTTGTCCCGAGGGTAGAAAATTTCGGGAGCTTGTGCCGGTGTATAGTGTCAGTATGGCGGGGCGAATTTCAAATGTGTTGCTGATTGACAAAACGATGATATTTGTAAATAAATCAGAAAAGCACGTGACCAATAATTTTTTGAAAATAGCTGATCAATCCTCCGAAGAAGAAGCAAGTGATATCGGTCATATGACATTTATTATTTCTTTTTACGCTAAGTTATGTGAACAATAATGCTTTGTTCTCTTCATTGATTTATCATTCATTCTATAATATTGTCCATAAAACTAATAGTACACCCAGTGTACACTAGTGTAGCCAATCGAAAACGCTATAGATGAAGTTTTCGATACGTTTGATCGCTTCTCTCACTTGTTATCAATCATGTCACATCTGTTCAAAGTTTGTGCATGCTGCCATGCGACCTTCTCTTTTTACCTACATTTCGACGAGTCGAAATGTGAACAGCTTTTACGGTCAGAGAAGCAAGTGTTAGCCCGTTGCTCGCCTATTCAAAAGATGATGTGAGATACGAAAAATATGTCGGCCTCAATAATGATTACGAATGTTGACCTGATTTCGCTGTTCGAGTTCTCGTAAATAAGTGAAAAAGAAACTACAATTTCTGATTAGAGAATACGAAAAGTTTCAATTTACCTGTAAATTCGTGAAAATTTGTAGAACTATTTTCACCAGCTGGTGTGCAGTCAAAACTCTGGTAATGCTATTTTTATTTTCCGCAGCAAACTGTTATTTAAATAGATAAAATGGCGAATGATGTAATAAGACGGCTAGTAGATACAGTTACAATGGTCACTCATTCAAACATGATCGAAAAAACTGTCGAAATACTCAGATAAGAATACTCTATAACCCCCTTTTCGTATTAATTTCAAATACGACATGCCATCGACGACTGCGATTCTATCTTGATAATTATACGAAAAAGTGGATTCATAATGACATTTTTCAAAGTTGAAAAATTCAGTGATGAACTTCGACCTCTCCCATCCTTTAAAACAATCAACCCGCGCTTAATTCGCACTCAAATTAATTATCGATGCTCTCTGAAACATGTCTCTACAGAGTCAATGATGCCAATAGAATTCGTGCGACTAGAGAAAAACTTATATCATATAGTACGTAGCCCAGCCAGGACAAAATCCTCATTGACTTAGACTTGGCGCTCAGACGACTGCAGGGAGACGCTCTTATAACAGGCAACGGAAGTCACTATCTTCAGTGTACAGAAATCGCTTCGAAAGCGAAAATCGTAAGTTTTCACAAACGAATCGATCGATTCTGACGAAACTTTGAGAATTCGTTGAGTACGATGGCAGAAAGTGGCCAAGTATTCCACTCTTTCGAAACGTCGATTGGATGAAATGGAAAATAAATATTTCCTGTGTTAGCTAGGTTAGGTTGCTAGCGGCGACTCCAACAGCCTCTAAAGACCGTTTTTACAGTCAAAACTCAAAAGCAGAGATTCGGCGAATGATAGGCGGCTTCGGGTCGTCTCAGGGCCTGAAATAAGTCAACGAAGATTTCATGCTAGCTGGGCTGGTACTCACCTGGTGCAGTAAGGGATATTGAAGAGGAGACAAATATTACTACGAAAAATTTATTGCTGAATTTCATAGCGATAATTATAAAATAGAAATTGTCTAAACTAGCTTCGTATGTCCTGTTCGGCTCGACATCGATCTCAACGCCCAGATGAAACCAGAAATTGCTAACATCGCCCCGCATATTATCGTGCTCCACGTGATGGTAGAGAGCACATCTAGTACATCGAACAGGCTGCTGTTCAACAGATCGACCCACTCATCGTCCAACTGAAAACTCTGGAAAGAAGAGGAAATCAACGATGAATCAGCACATTTTGGAAGCCCCGAGTCGTTAGGGGTATTTCACGACGAGATAACTAATTACCTCGTCGATCCAAAGTACTGGCATCAGCACGGTAGGCAAGTTGGTGGTGATACTAATACTATCAATTGGCCTAATGAACGTATTCACTTGTGCTCTCTTGCTACCACGCACGAGAGTTCCGGTGATCTGTAAAGGTCAAAAGGAAATACATTCAACGATCCTTTCAATCGCTTTCTATTCGATATTTCGTTCCCTGAATCAATGATTTTTCTGCAAATTTCTGATTTGCACCGAAACCAATTTGGTGTTGTTATTTTCGTTTTGTTTTTCAGCTATTCCACACGGAGTCTCAAAATGTCAGTGGAAAAAACAGCAAATGAAAACTAGGCAAACAGATGTTCGCAATTGATAACTAACATACCGGTTCCAAGTCTACGAACATTGTGTGGAGAGATTCGTTCGGTTTGAGTCCATCGACGCCATCCTGGTATACTTTATTAGCTAGGTAAAAGTGTGGGAGAGATAAAAGCGCCGGTACACCTGGAACGAGTGACGAAATGTATTTCATCATGTTGAGGTTGATGGATTGACGAAGTTCATGAAGAAGTTCATGTCTTCAGAAATACAAAATTTTTTTTCAGAAATTCAGATAGATAATTCAGATTCAGTAGAGTCAAAGTGAATACCAGTGTCGATGCTTACCTAGGCATTCCCAAAGTTCTGTAACACCGTCTAAGAGGCAGCCATCATCACCTTTGATTCCCTCAGTCCGGCCGAGACAGAAGCATTGGTTTTTTGAATAATTTGTTGGCGAAGCGAAGACACTTTCATTGACGATGTATCGGTACGCATCTATACCAGAAAAGGTAATATTTCCGTAATAGCTGATACCGACACTCCTGTGTACGTAAATATTACCGAATTTCATTTTTTTTTACTTGCGAAGAGAACAAGAAAAATGATACGATTTTCAAGTTACAGCAATAGGTATTCGATAATTATTACTCGATCGGTAGGTACAAACAATCTCTTTTGATTCACTCATATAGCGACTACCTGCAGATATCCGTATTAAAATGATTCACTGTAGTTTCCGGTGTTCTGAAGGGTGGGAATAACGCTCCATCACTTCCATATATTTCATTGCAGTGGCTGTTTCTCGGCCAAGTATCTGTCACACTCGAATTATTCCATGCAACGATTTCGCCCAGTTGATAAACGTCGTTCAACCCGCTGTTTATCGAAAAATAATCGGTATGGGTGTCATTTTTCTGTCGAAAATAAACCACAGACATAGATATAATATTTGTTGTCCCACAATCAGTGTGACGATTACGAGGAAAACAAAATTTATAACAGAAATAAATGGAAGATTTAAGAGGTCATTGGAGTCGCCACTGGCGATCTAACCTAGCTAATATAGGGAATATTTGTTTTTCATCGAATACGATCAATGTTTTCGAAGAGCGAAATACTCGGCCGCTTTCTGCCATCGTACTCGATGAATTCGCAAAGTTTCATCAAAATTGACCGAGTCGTTTGCGAAAATTTACGATTCTCGTTTTCCAAACGGTCTCTGTACCGATCGAACATAGCGAGTCCTATGGCACCTTAGATATCCAGTTTTTCTGCGTGAGGAACGAAGATTTAGTTGATACTATTCCATTCCTTGCCAGAATCTAGCGACGACGATTTTTTGCTGATCTTTTTAATTCAAATTAGGAAAGCCAATTTCACTTACGTAACCGTACAAGCTAAACCGAAAGCGTCCGTCTTCCAAACGTGGCATCATATCCGGTGCATAGGTCTCAATGATGTTGCATATAATACTATTGACGAAGCTAGTACTATTGCACATTATGTACACCCCATCGAAGAGAAAGTCTCTTGGAGTTGTCATCATGAAAACGGAGCTTGGGTTACCGAAGATAGTTGGAATAGATGCGTCTAATAAGTTTAATTGGAAATATGATATCCACGCGTTGTACTCAGCGACTGTTGCGATTGACTAGAATAGAAAAACATATAAATCTCGCGTCAAACCGCGCAACCACACTTGCGTACGTAATGACTCGGCAACCCTCACGGAAAAATACTTATAGCTAGAAATTGATCGGCAGATTTGATAAATAACTAATGAGGTTCACTGTTGGAAATAATTTGTGTAAATGTTAAATTTTCTCGCATGTTAAAATTACTGTTTAAAAAACGACCCTCCTTTCGTGCTGATTCAGCGTTACTTATCTATCTTGAGTCCACAAAAAATGTTGAATTGCAAATTTAAAATAAATTTCAAAATCTCAACACACACGCAAGAAAAATTACGAATTTCATGTCATTTGGCGATCCGCGTTCACCACCATGGTGGCGTTCGGATGCTAAATTTTCTCGTCATTAGAAATTCAATGTGCAACATCGAGATAAGAAAATGCGTCTGCAATTACCGGATCATTCAGAAAGGCCGAATATGAACCGAGTACATACTCGCGTATGAATTTTATACTTCGTCACTGGCCGTATGAAAACCAAAGTGAAAAAAAAGAAAACACAACTCGGTATTGGTAAAACAACGAATTATTCACAGTATTCGTAGGAAAGAATCTGAAGCAAATTGTGAATAATTCACACTATACAACGTGTATGTGTGCATACGTGATTATTTCAACATCGAAACGACCATCGGCAAATGTCATTATCGCTAGAACACGATCTTGCCTGTGTGTGAAATTTTCAAAATTATTTTTCATTACCACTCGACATCAATGTTTCACGTTGAATTAACATCAATTTTATAGTGGCGTTGTCGGTGGGACATGCGAAATATGTTAAATTTAACACTTTCTTTCTAACAGGGTAGCATTTGCAATGCCGGCAAACCTCATCGGTACCATTAAGCTACAAATATATCGTGCTACTGATCAGTTGTGATGATGGATAGCTGACATGATTATTATGTTATTGGTATGTATGAAAGTGATGATTGGTCGTATTCATCGGGAAATGAAACCAGTTAATTAGAATGATCTTCCATTCGATCGACCGGAATTATGAATTGCAAATGAATTGGTTATCCATTCATAATTCATAACAACGTACGTAGCGACGATATTTTCTGGCATACAAGTAATCCATTAGTTATCCATACTCTGAATGTTGCCATTCACAACTCGGAGTCGAGTAGTTTAGAGTACCATTAGTGTGAAAAAGAATCGTTGCTGGTGGTGGAAAACAGATTTGATCGGTGATCACGGCACCGGCACGAGAACTGTTGAAAATCTAATTAGCACTAATTATACTGCCAAGAAGTGACCTCACGTTCTCACTTACGTTATTATTACCATGATATGGTACCGGCGATGGATAAGAAATATTAGTATATCGTATTATGCATCTAAGAATGCAAGAAAACGCTCCGTACGTCTTTTGTTCACAGGTCGCGTATTTTCCAAAACATCGAGAACCTTTTCACAAGTGACACAATTGAACTGTCAGTTGAAGCCACAGATAGCAACCACCAATCTGGCAGTTATGTCACTCATGAAAAGGTTCTTGATTTTTTGTTTTGTTTTTTGTTTTTCTGTTTTTTCAAATACGAGACCCGTGAGCAAATCACGTGCGGAGCGTTTCCTAGCATCATTGTACGGTATACGTACTATTGAGAAACTGATTAGCACTGATTACTTAATTCAATAGTTTTCATCATAGTGTTCATATTGGTATTTGTCCGTGATGGGAATATTTACTTGTGAGGCATTTTATGCATATCGGATGATTCCTTTTGTTTTTTGGGGTTTTATCGCATCGTTATTGCCAATTTTTTTTAAATTGGGCATTTGAAACTGTACGTGATTACGCATGCGGATAAATTCCTGAACAAATCCCAAGGTAATCGCACGGGCCTTTCCTGTATCTCCCGTTTCATGTGATTAGCTTGAGTAAAAAACAAAAAAAACAAAAAAACGAAACAAAAAAAATCGTTCCGCGGCACTTGGGTTTTAATGATTGGACGAGAATTCTCAATGTCTTCTAATAGTCTGCAATAATTTTTCATTTATTTATCGCAATATACCGGGAGAAGAATAAAATTGCGCGATGAATAATTTATTAGGTATATAATTGAAAGATGAGATAAAGAAAGGAAAAAAAAGCGTGCAAAAACGTTGCGGCGAGTGAATGCCGTGCGTGCGTGTATGTATTAATAAGTGAATAAATGAGAAGAATTATAATATGTAGCTCTAAGATCGGAAAAAATGACGTTGATGAATTTATTGTTTAATGTAGGTATATAAGGTATATATAACTGCTCACCATCAGGGGTAAATTTAGGATCATTATTTCATCAGTGTCCTTCAATGGCGCGGATGCTTTTTCGTCGAATTCAAAACGCTGATATTGATAATATGAAAGAATATCATCCTGCCTTGTAACGTTGAGCTTTCTCCTGTACTGACTGAGAGATTATGGGTTAAGGAAACTGACGAAAATAACATTTATCCCACAGAATATATATGTGGGAATGAAGAAGACACATGCTACATAACAAAACCGAGCGGACATAGATTCTAATAACAAGAGAGTTTTATGAAATTCAAATGTTTAGACAAATAGTTTCATTTTTTCAAAGAGAACGTTCAAAATATCTATTCTATTAATTTTCATTCAAACAAATTCAATTTCTACAATCTTAACGAACGAATGTCTTTATTCTCAATCCATTCCTACATATATATATACAGGTATATGAATATACATACATATATGTATGTCACGTATGGCGTATATACATGTATCTGTATCATCATGCATCTTTATTATAATAAGTTGAATATTTTCCTGCGTCACGTATTCGAACGATAGCTGTGCTTCGTCCCGCGTTGCTCTATGATCCATACGGGATCTGATCATGGGACTATATCGATATACGGTATGCCTATAGACTATTCGATGTTTGTAATTAAGATTCAACAATTGTGTACAAAGTCGAAGGAATCAGTCACAATCGTATCATATAGTTTGACTTTTTCATCAATTTCTTGGATCAAAGGGAAATCGAGATTACGAATTGACTGACTGGAGCGGATGGCCGTATGTCCACGAACTCTGCTTGTATCGTAATTATTCCGGTGATCGTGCAGTTATGGTAAATGTTATAATCTTCGGTCAACATAGTTGACCGCAAGTTTTTTTTTACTTTAAGGAAAAAGTTCATTCTTCAACGAATGAAGGTGGTAGGTATGTACCTATGAAGTTGGTAATCGTAACGAATTTTATCTGACTGAAATATAAGTGCGTTTCATATACTCAGGTGCAGTATAGGTACATAATATTCATTTACACGTGAGATGTGAAGTTTCCATAATCATGAAATATTCATCAAGTCATTGATAGTTATTGCCATATACCTATCGCATAGATTCTTGTTGTTTGACAGAAAAAATGTTATTTTTGTATGAACGAAACGAAAATTCAGTTTGAATTAACTCAATTTCAAGGGAACCTCCTCCTTCTTCTTCTTCTCCGACAGTTTTAATGCCTCCCGTGATACACGCCTCGATACATCTTCAATGGCGAGGAGTGGCGTATACCTTCGTCAATAAATTCATCAAGATAATTTTCAAATCATGATCAGTTATCAATCACTTTATTTACTTATTCCATTTACGCATTCCAGTCGCATAACACTTTTTTTCGTTCAATCTTCTAATTACCACGTAGGCATTCAATGAAAAACTCGTTTGCGTAAGCGACTTCATTTCATCGCCGTATGGCAAAAAAAAACGTCTAGTTTATTGACTATTATAATATGTTGATAGTTCTCATCGAATATTAAAATCCAAGCAACCGGGTCCTTTTTTCTCTATCTTGCAGCCAGCGAACAACAGCTACAAGAGTAAAAGCATAGCGCTATGCGCCATGTGGAAAACGTTCATTTGCAAACACATTTTGCTGAATTCAAGCAATGAGATAAGTTTTAGGTAATACGGCGTTTATTTTCTCTCTCATGCTCTTTTCTCTTTAACTAACGATCACTAAATATTTCATAATACAGGAACCTTCATATTTTGGGAGTATGAATGCAGAGGTTTTGGCAAAAATATCCTCGTCCGTTCTGCAGTATAAACTAGAAAATCTACGGAGTTTGTTTTTTTTTCACCCCCTACGCGTAAACTTGCGCGTATTGTACGAATTTTTCATTCTCTTTTCTTTTTTTGCCTAACGTAATCGCTCTCAGAATTAACTTTGTCTCCGAATATTTTGAAATTGAAAATACGATCAGGGTGCTTTTTAATGCTCGTTCTTATTCCACAATCGCAATGAAAATTCTGCCTCTATATCACAGGATGCCCAGGAGGAATAGGCAATCGCGATGTATTCATCTACATTATCGCTATATCATCATTCGTCGAGGCAATGCAAGCTGCACTTATCTTTTTAGGTTATGATCACGATTAAGATTACGGTGCAGCACCAGTTATTAATTGAATCAATATATGTTACTGACGATTAACAATTTCATCAGAGTTGGTGGAACTGGCCCTGAAAGTGGGATAACCTCTTTTCGAACAACACTGTCATTGTCGTCGCTTTTGAAATTTACCTAAACACGCAATTTTTTATTTGGGGGGGGGGGGGGCGAAGTAATGAGCAGCTGGTAAAATAGCTGTGACTTATATTCTCATGTCTTTGAACGATTCATTCAATAAACAATCGAAGTTAATCCTCGGGAACATGAGTAGGTAGATATAAAAAAATTCAAAACTCATATCACCAGATTTTATAGGAAAGAATAGAGAATAGCGAATAGGAAAAGAATAAGCATTCATTACAGGATACTGGGATGAACGGAAGCCGCCCAAAAATGGATAGAAATGGAATTGGTCACGAAATTGACATAATTTCAAGTAACTGAGTTGATATAGGGACTAATACAATTCTGATATGAGGCAATTCAGTATCGTCTTGACAGAATTTATGATTAGGAAATTCGAGGGGGGTCGCGTGC
This sequence comes from Phymatocera aterrima, assembly GCA_963170745.1. Taxonomy (NCBI): domain Eukaryota; kingdom Metazoa; phylum Arthropoda; class Insecta; order Hymenoptera; family Tenthredinidae; genus Phymatocera; species Phymatocera aterrima. The sequence continues at coordinate 8,783,791 of OY720666.1, forward strand.
CAATTGCGAAAGCTGTATTCCTGTATTTTTTACTTACTTGTAAATGTAAGGACCAATCTCATTGACAATGGGCTTAGCTCCTTTCTGTATTTCGTCTGGATTGGTGACGTTGAAAAAGTAAAACTTGTAAACGACAGGGATCCTCAGACTTTCCCATCTTTTGTATGCGTCGGAACCGTTGGCGAGTTTCACAGTCTAGAATACAAAACAACGTTTCATTCGTCATACAATTGGAATTAAATTTATGACTGCAGGTAGTACGGTACACATGAGAAAATTATTATAGTTTCAAGGTTCCTCGTCACGCGATGCGAAATAATAACTTATGAAAACGCATTAACTTTTATTCTTCAGCAGTCCAGTTTTGGCACATTTTTCCTGGAAGCTGGAGCCCACAGCGTAAATACCGATCTTAATATACATATAATACTCTCAAATTATCGACGTAGAACATGAATCCGAAGCGGCAAAAAACAAGTGAATCCACGGAGTAGATTAATCGTTTGAGAACAAAAAGAAGATACAAGAAGAGAGAAAAACAAAAACAAAAATTGCCTCCATTCGCCGAACGGTTGTTTCTTTTTCAAAATGCGTAGATCTGACCACGTTTTGGACATTTTTTCACGCAATTGATCATCCCGATCGTTGCCACATATCGAACAGCTGAAACTGCGATCCTTTCACCAAAAAAAAAAAAACAAACAAAACGCCCATGTCAATTAGATTGATTAAACTCATCCGTCACTGTATGAGTGATCAATGAATTTTTTGCGGCGCCGTCAAGGTGATTGTTTTCGGTTCTATTCGTAATAATGAATGTTATTATTCGTCCGGAACGATCGGAGAATCGTTCAAGGTAACTGAGGTTATACTCATGTATGTGATGAAATTTATGCTGAACCTGTATATCCACAGATGTTGCCGAAAAAACGATCCAGTTTCCAAACGCATATTTCCCTTATGATCTTTTAGAGAAAAAGTGTAATAATAAGTGTAGACTCTCAGTCTCGAAGTTACGAGGAATTTTTGATCGGTATGAAGAAGAATTGCGTCCGTCTGTCTGTCTGTCTGTCTGTCTGTCCTGTTCGTTCGAAACAATTTGCCGGGTTCAAAAATGATTCTGTTCCATGTCAAAAATTTATGCGTCAAGAGCAATATCAGTGGTTCTTTTTTTTTTTTTTTTATTGTTTGTTTAGAGATAAACGAACTTCCGTTCAAGGAGAAGAATTTCGACATACTGACACGCGATGTTTTTGGAAGTATCACGAGAATCTCTCAAGAGATCTTCTCTTTCGAAATGAATGTCCGAAGAATGATTGATTGAATAAACAGCCGATTGCCCACTCGGTTTCCTGGAAAAATGTATCGGAAGGAGGTTGTTCACTGACAATGAATTCGGAAAAATTTCAAGCTCTTCAATCGTGAAGAATGAGTTTGCAAGAAGAACGATGAACGACGAAATGGAGTCTCGGTGGGAAACCATGAATGCGAAATTAATTGCTAGTTATTATGTCTAGACTCGGAAGAGCCATGTGACATATTTTTATACTCGAAAACAATTATCGCCAATTTTTCATGATCATATGACATGGAAATTGAATAGAAGCCTAATCGTTCGTCTGTCAATGCATATTTCACGCAACGGTAATTTAACAATCTCTTTGACATTCTGCTAATGCAGTGTGATCGAAATACCGATACCTCTACGACTTGATGCTCAATAATTTTTGGGAAAGCGACAAATCCCATGAGGCAACCAGTCCCAGCCAAAACAGCACCGATTGCCATTAGTATACCACTCGCATTAGTCACCATATTTTCACAATTGATCTAGAAGATGTTATTTATTATGTGAACACAACAGCCGTACTTGCCGTTTTTAGCAACTTGCACGTTTTTCAATTGCTCGGGATTGAAGCTACGCTTTGCGCAAACTTCGGAGTACTTATATCTCTCGGTCAGATTCACTCTGAAGGGAAGGGAGAACTCTTTCGGATTTCTATAGGTATCGCGCTGTATCTAAGTTATCGAAAGAAGGAAATACGAGATAAAAAAATGAAAAAATAAAGTAAGAGTCAGGCTTACCGGTTCTCTGCATAAATCAAAAAACAAAAATAAAGAGGGAGAAATACAGCGACAACTCGATCGCATACACACAAAAAATGCTCAATACATTTTGTTTAATGCTAGTAAATATACAATACACATAACTATAGGTATTTATCTATACTGTACCTTGAAATTCAACTTTTCTCACTTTCTTGGAGGTGGACGAACTTGGCAAATTATATTTATAATCCCCGCTATCCTGACAATGAGTTGTAAGAGCCAAAATTTTGATCGGCAGAAGATTTTCCCCCGATTCAAGTAATGCGCAAACGATTCGGGAGACCATTTTTCACTTCATATGGTCACTATAAAATCGTTACCAATACTACCGAGGATATCCAATACTTGCCGAAGAAACCTGCAGGGCATCGGTAACCTTGCTGCCCGTACCGAAAGTATCTTGTCAGCCCATATAATATCGTTCTATTAGTTTATCAGTTACTGACTTTCCCATTCTCTAATCAATGTGCAGTCCACACACATTTTTATCGTCTATTAGTACGATCCTAATGACCATTTATCTTGTAAACTTGAATGAAGACCGTCTAAAAGTTGACGTTGTGCGCACGCTGGCACCAATATGACACCAAGGCTACACAGTCGATAATTGGTCAACTGATACAGAGACTCGAGGACGTTTTTTTCTTATATTTAGATCGATTTCTCATTCTTTCATCTGCTGCATATACGGGCTAATCAACGTGGAGCGGATTATGACTGTTTCAGATACAATCTTTCTTTTGAATTTTGCATCTCCGTATGTCCTCGACCGGGAAAAGTATATATATTTGGTGTTACGAGTGCGCAAAGTGGGCGATTTCCGACGAGCGTGAGGTTAGCATCACGAGTCGAAGGCGAGTCCAGATATTACGTACACAAGTATTTGTGCGAAGGCAGTTTAAGCCGAGGCGATTACTGCTAACCTCCTCACCTCACACGAGCCAGGAATCGCCTATTCGCTGCACTCGCCACACGCCATGATTTCATGTGATTCCTGCGAAGAGGAGTTTGATTTGAGAAGCAAACGAGCCGAGTGAAACTCACGTTATTCTTGTCGATGACATTCATTTTCTGCACTAGCGCGGAAAGCACTTTCCTGCAATGCTCGTAAGAGTAACTTTCCGCACGCTGAATATGCACTTGGTAAATCAAATATTCCTGGCAAGTATTACAAAAACACTATATTTCAGATCAAAGTGGATCGATCCGTAGATATACCTACGTAGATTCAAAATTGACGCGTGTGTCATCATACATCACGGATCTTTGTGGATCTAAATTTTAGGAATATGCATAACTGCTTGGATCTTCGAATATCTACTTAGATCTCGGTAGATTCACATAAATCTGACCAGTGGATCTGATATTGTGGTTGAGAATTCGTGCTCATTGGATCTCCGTGCATCTACTAGGATCTCGGCAGATTTACCGAAACCTTCGACACTTGGTTGGAAAGAGAACGATGTCTACGGACATTGAAGATAAATATACATACATTCATGTCGGTGCAACCGTCCGTTTGATACAATATATATTATGTATGAACACAAATGTTGAATATCGATGAAAATCATTTATAATTAGGTATATATTCCATCCCGATGATCGGTCTTTCATGAACATGAAAGTCTAGTAGAAGGCTAAATGGCAATGATAATGAAAACAAATTAGTCAGCATTACGCAAAAACGATGAATTACATCAGAATAAAATATGATATTCAATTAACGCTCATGAATAATAATAATAATAATAATAATAATGATAATAATAATGCGAATAATGGGATAAATTGTTATTCAGTTCGAGAGTACCATCGCTTTCATTGGTTCGCGAAGGTTGAGGAGGCAACGTCACAGCGCCGCCGCGCAAGTTTTTATGTATAAAGAAGTAAATGGATAACGGTAACAAGTTATACCTACTGGTTAATTATTCTAGCAAATATTTCCGAGCAATACACTTGTCTTATATACCTAATGTTGTCTGCCAATGTTATTCAGCTTTCATTCGCAAACACGTACATGTATCAATTATACACTTACATGGATAAATACTAGGGCTGTGCTGATAGTAGTCGAATCGAATCATTCTAGCTTTCGATCGGGTCGAATATTATTCGAATATTCGAACTGTCCGAATTGTTCGAATGTTTAAGATATTCGAATATAAAAGAAATCCGTGCGAAATTTCAGAAAATGAGTATATCGTAACTTCGGCAAACGATACTTGATATTCGGTCGATAAAAAAGCGGACACTCATTTTCATCGGCCGTCGACATGATATTGTCACTGACAATGAGAAGCGTACGTCTCTGCGTCCCGATTGGATCCCCCGATACAGTATCGCATCTTGTTCGAATTCGAAGGAACTGGCTGATGTTATGCATCGATTAATGTCAATATCGCGTGGATAACTAGTTTTTTTGAGTCTAAGTTATAGATATCGGGGGCGATAATACACTTAATATCAGTTAATAATAAATTGTTTAGCGGATAAAAATTCCAAAATTATGAGAGATTGGCATCTCATATTTTATTGGAAATGATTTTTCAAACTTGATATCATTCGATGAAAATTAGCTAATAATCTGAAAAATTCGAACTATGCCGAAAGAAAGAAAGGTATGTGCGAATTATTTGATAGACGAATCTAATAATATAAATAGTTCCCATAGTTCCGATAGTTCGGAACGTTCGAATATTCAACTACTTTGAATAGCTCGAATTATTCGAGAATTCGACTCGACTATTTCGAATCGAATAATTCGATTCGATTCGGGATGAGACGAGACGAGTTATTCGAATCGAATAATTCGATTCGATTCGGGACGAGACGAGACGAGTTATTCGAAATCTTGAATATTCGCACAGCCTAAATAAATACCCAAAAATTCAATCCAGAGAGACAATTGAGGTAGTTTGGTGCAGTCGGTAGACCGCGGGACATAGTAATCCGAAATGCCAACCCCGATTTCAAAATCCTATATGGCACCTCAGGACTTGTGATATGTGAAATTGGAGCTTGAAAAAATCGCTGTCTTTCGGCGGCAAGAGAATTGATATCGATCGATTCGATTGAAAGTATCAGACTCCCTGATACTGCATCTGCCGGTGGAAAGCCGTTCGCATTCATTTTTGTGGTGTTGAAAAAGATCGGTGGAGAATTGCGACCGAGAGTTCGAAAAACCATTTTCAGACCGCCAAATATTCATATCACCGCTTTGAAAACTGAAAAATTTATTGTATGAGTTGCTCGCGGAGTTGGCTTCGAGAAGTTTGAGGTTCCAGCTGCACCGCTTCTGCGAGTATTTGAGTAGTGGAGTAGTGCATAATATATAATTTATATTTGATGAATTTTTACCGACCGAGTAATATTGTGAAGCAAAGGTTTCTTCAATTTTCTCATTCTGCTGCATAAATTTTGGAAACAATGATTTCGGGTCTTTCAAGAATTCCTTGACTGATTACTCAACTCTATCTGAATCCGAATGAAATCATACTGCAGGCTGGAGGGCGTCATGTGTTCCAGAATTGCTTGGCGTTGAAGTATGTTGTTCGCCGAAGAAAATGAGCGAATACGTCATTTCTTTTTTGCTTCAAAAAAGCGATCCACAGCCGATATCGATTTGTTTAACTTTATGAAGACAAATAACCTGTTTACCACAAATTTGGCATTTTGTTGTTCGAAAAATATCCGCCAGGTCCGTGATTTTCAGCGATTCTCATTTCTTGGGATCCAGAATCCTTTACTCTGTCAAGTGAAAACAAGAAACGTCGGACAGTTCGAAAATCTCCAAAGAATATCATCGATTGTTTACTGAAAATAAAAAAAAACCAATTTTCTCAACAGCCCCACTCTTTTCCCCACTCTTTTTGCTCAAAATTTTTAGTGTTCTTTGCGGGTCGATGTCGACTACTCACCCTAGAACGTCATTTAGGCTCTAGTAAATTAAAAAAAAAATCGATACTGGGCTTGGACAATGTTTTCGGGGCACACAAAAATATACGTGTCCGCACATTTTGTATTTTTGGGGGCACAGCATATTTCAACGCCGACCAATTTTGGAACATCAAATCCGCCAGCCTGCATGATTTCATTCAGATACAGTCCGCTGCATCTTTTTCCCGTATTCCAAGTCTTGCAAGTCGACACGAATATTCAAGGCGTGCAGGCAGTGCTATGCACGTCATACGCTCCAACTGGTCCTGGTTTTCTGACGTCACGGTTCTCGCGGCTTACAACGGCATTCTCGGTGATGTTCACGGCCTCGATTTATACCTGCCGTTGTGTATAAACCAGTCTGTCGGGGTCGCGAGGTAACTTTTAATCGAATTTTGAATCAAGTATGTATGTACATAATCTTCGGTGAAAATGAACCGTGAAGAAGGTGTAGAGGAGATCTAAATTTTTCAATTTACATTCCGTTAAAACTTCTCTTAACACTATTGTGTTCCAATTTACGTTCCCATTTGCGCATCCCATTTTCGTCGGGACATAAGACAGATTTCGAGTCGTTTTTCAGAGCCTGCAGATATCGTTACGGATATGGAATCTGACGACGAAGCTGCACCAGCTCGAGCTTCTTCTGTGTAAAAAATGGAGTCGTGAAAATCCGGGGCCAAGTACGTCGAGAAAAGAATTGGACACTATAACTAATGCGAAGTTTGGTGACGAATGTGAATCGGAACACCGCGAGGACTTGGAACTTTTTCTTCATTTCCAAGCTCAATGCAACGTTTCCGCGTTGCAGAACTTGGGTCGGAAACGTGATCCGTGACTTTTAACGACGGCAAGCTAAACGCGAAACTCATCGACAAGTTAACAACGCATAGTGTATGAGAAGGCATTGCGATTCGGAGGAATAGCTGTGTGAAAAATAATATGGGCAACGTACTTCCACAAATGATGAAGAGGGGGGTATCCCTCGTGTCCAGAGGGCAACGCAAGACCCGCAAGACTCGTGAAGAGTTTGGCGGAGGAGAACTCGTCGAGAATTTGGCTCATTGGATTTTCCCAGAAACTAAATGAGGATCAGAACTCAAAAATATTGGAACTCGTACCTAATTGTAAGAACTGTTTTTTGTGGAGTCAAGTGTATTCAAAATTCCACGTATTTCGTTCTTTGTACGTTTATACAAGGACGGATCATCGGGCCTATTACGGATTATTGAAGCCCTGAATATTCTGATCGGGTTCGAAACCATGGACTGGCACAGGACAGGCCAGGTCCGCGTTGAAGCTACCGAACGTCGTGCTTCAATGGCAAAAACACGTAGAATTTTGTGAATCATGATATTTAAAGTTGTTGCGGTGGATTCAACTTTTCCCCATTCTTAGCGGATTCGAGTTACTTACGATACAAAATCATCTCATCAACATGTATTGGAATTGATCGGTTTCAGCACAAGTATAGTTGCCGAAAAATTCATTCGACTGGCTGTTTATAATAGAATTCTATTTCGACTTGTTCCGTTTCAATCTCAGTCCGTTGAAATTCAAATTTCCAAATTGGTATTGATCAGGATATAATCGTATATTTACTGGGTGAAATTATCGACAGCACGCTTGATGAGCGTGTTACGAAACAAGATTGATACTATTGTCGTTGTTGTCAATGTAATTATGCACGCTAATCGGATTCGATACTCATTCACCGATCATAACCAATTCGATCGATGCGAGTTGATTAAATCCGGGTGTGAATCGCATCTAATGAGCTCATAGCTCATTATAATGCATTTCATTTATCAAATCAATTGTATGTATGTACGTCTCGATTAAACAGATTATCATCAGAGCAATAGCGCATATGGAAAACATGCGTATACCGTGATATCGAAATGCATTCCGCAATTCAAAGTCAAATGAAATTCTGAAAGCAGTATTGACTCGAATTGAATCGGACTGGAACTGACTCACGTCAACTGAAAATCACACCGTTACACACGATATTTTCAATTTGAAACTTTGGATTCGATCTTGAAGTCAATAGAATGTGAATAGTTGAAACAAGGAACTGAGAACGACTAATCTTTATCAAATCTGGTCCAATCGCAAGTTGGCAGCGGGGAATCGACACAAAAGTAACATCATACTTCAAACGCAATTTACCAAGAACTATGTTCCTCGAGTCGGTGGACATCAAATCTCAAAATCTGTTAGGACGATTCGGGTAAAAATTTGAACTGACTACGATATACAGTAAAATTGTCTGCTCGGGAGCAAACTTCCGACGAGAGATCCGCGAAGAAAAAGGAAAGACATACTATTTTCGATTGAAAAAACACGGAGATTGAGTTTGGTGGAATAAAAATTGCATTTTTTGTTCGTTTGTTTCAAGATCATCTTCCATCTCTCCGTAGAGTGCGAAAGCTGTCTTACAGACGGTGAAACTGTTCTTTTTTTCTCTTTTGCAGATGAGTCGTGTACCCATCAGAATCGTATTACCGGCCGTTCAATGGCGAGCAGCGCGCATCTCTCGACGTGTTACTGCTAATAACATTACAACTGTTCAAGTTGGATGGGTTCCTTTAAACTGAATATAAAGTGGACAAAATGGTTATTCAAATAACGGAAAGTCGAGACCCTATGTTCATCCAACGCTTCGACACAATATTCCCAAAAAAGGCCTGTGTATTTTTGGGAGGCGAAGGGCTTGCGGACATTCCTTAGTGAATCAGTATTCGTATCTTTATCCAGACGTTAGAAGCATCGACTGCGTATTGACTCCGTGAAATTTCGATCAAATTATTGAATTTCGAAATAGTGCACGTCGCAGAATGAATGAGAGCTCCGATCGTGAAATGAAATATGAAATAACAAAGTGTTGACAAATTCGTGATTGGAAACCACATATTATTATATAAACCAACGGCAGTAGTGATTGCAGCACGTAGTGCTATAAAATTACCGATAAAACTAAATTATGTTGGTAGAAAAAAAGGTATGGTACAATTTTTAATCGATGAAAAACAATAACAGCATAAGATGACAATGACAAACGCAACGATGATAGCAAGAACGGAATTATTCACGGTCAATAAACTGTTTTGGACCTCGTCCGCGATATTAACAGCCAGACCAAGCCCAAGACAAATATCAGAACCCCGCCTGCTAGGGTGCCCCATTTCACGTAGGAAAGAATTTTCATCGGGTTGATTAGGTCTTCGTTCAGTACATCGATCAACTCATCCGTCAATTCGATACCCTGAAAAACAGAGGAAGAAAAAGAAGGCATTGGCAGAATACGACACTATTTCTGTTTCTCTGTATTGAATTGATGAAATGATTGGTTCATTACCTCGTCGACCCACACAGCCGGCATTAATGCGGTTGGTAAGTTCCTGGTGAGCCCAATTCTTGTAATTGGCCTGATGAAGATATTGAATTGCACTCTTTTACTGCCACGCAATACTGTTCCAGTCCACTGTCAATTAAAACGGAACATTATGGCTGTGCAATTTCTATTTTCTATACAATTTTTAGTGGTTCGTCTTTCATCTTGTAACAGTTGTAAGAATTATGTTATACAGTACAGTGTATATGCTCGTACAATTCACGGTGCAATTCAATGAGCTACCGCCCTAATCTACTCGAGTCGCCCCGAGATTTGAGTCAATCAAAATCCAACCCAGAGGCATAAGAACAGAATCCGTTTATCCTTCGATACATACATACATAGTGAATACAGAATAAACCTTCATACAAAATTTGTTTAAATCAATTTTTGGCATTTCACTTACGGGTTCCAATTCCATGAATATTCTATGAAGAGATTCGTCTGGACTCATTCCCTTGACACCCGTTTTATACACCTCGTCGGCAAGGTAGAAGTGAGGTAGTGAAAGGACTACCGGTGACCCTGCAATAAGAACAGTTTTGTAGTATTTACAAAAAGCTTGTCTCTTTATGATCGTGCCGTGGAATTGCAGAATCAGCCACGTCAGATGAGAAGAAGAAGATGAAAAATATAATCATTGCATTCAAGCGATGGCAGTATTTACAATTTGAAAATTGCATCAGGAGAAAAATTCTGTCTCGACCTGTGTTCTCACCTCAATCTCCTTACGGTATTTCGGGGTTTTCTTTCCAGTATTTTGGGCACACACGTGTCATCGGAATATTTAACCGTTCGTTAAATTATGGCTTACGTTCATATCTTGTTTAAACATTATAAATTATTGGGCTACAGTGTTTGATTATTGGATTAAATAAATTACTAGATATCACGATGAAAATCGTGAGTATTGATAAATTGAAGGAGATAAATCATGAGATACGCGGTGGACTGAGATCAGTATCGACTCGCTGCAGTGGTATTCCGTACAGTTGTATCGAGTGCATAAACAATTGGCAGGTTTATAAAAATTTACTTATAATTTGCAAAAACAGAGATGACAATTAATAGCGTCTATATAAAACTCGCGAACACTCTGAATTTCAATAAATATCATTGATGTATACATAAATTGCGTTTCCAAATTCGATGTCCTTTTCCTCCGCATAGTTGAGAGAAAAAAAACAGAGAGAAAAAATTGTGAATTCTTTAAATATCGTTGAAATTCAACTCGACGTCATCGAAGCATCGGGAAACAAATCTCTGAGCGTTGGGACCCCGGCATCTTGGGTATACAGACCAGGCGTTGAAACCGTTACCAGAAAGTCTTTGGTGTTCGTTAAATATCATTTTCATGCATCGCATATCGTCGGCTATGTCATCGTCCCTCAGAGAAGAACACGGCAGATCGCATGCTCCTCCGACTTGATTGCGACCGCACCAATACCGGTCGCTGAGTTGAAATAAACCGTGATCCCAAGACCAGTCGCCATTGAGTCTGCCGATAGCCGAGGTGTCGAATCTTGATTCGTGGTAAGCGATGCAAACCCATGTGGACAATTGATGCGGAAGTACGTTCGGCATGTCCTTCAATTGTCTGGCAAGTTCGCAACGATTGTAAACCTTGGCCCATGCCATCCCGAAGCTCGCCACAAGGACGATAACAATTATCGACGAGTTATTCTTCATCGTTAATAAATCGATGCCTTTATCTTCTCTCTCTTTCTCCCTTTCTCTCTTTCTCTCTGTATTTATTATATACTTTTGTTCGTTTTATTCCTCTTCGGTTCCGCGGTAGATTCTCACGCGCAATCAAACCTGTTCGTTTTCGTTCATTTCCGCCTCTACCTATGTCGTTGACGTTCTTTAAAAATTAATTATCCATCTCCAATCTTAAAGGAATGAGAATATTGAGTTAATAATTTTGCAACGTGGGACGTCAACCCGCGACGATCGGCCTAAATTTCATATTTATGTTTAATGACACTCCCGCGGTAAAAAAATGACACACCGCGGCCATATCGTATGAAATACATGGATATCGTCGGTTAATTAAATATAATTGAGCCGATTTATTTTTATCTATTCCCGATTCCGCTTACACCTATACCGTTGAACTCCTTTAAATGAACTCCTCGGTTAATCAGCGATTTCCAAGCTCAGAGGAATAAAAATAATGAGCTTCTAATTATGCACCGTGGTCAAGACACTACCGCGGTGAAAAATTATACACCGCAATTATATCATATGATATATATATATTTATACACGTATCACGTCGGTTCATTACGTTCTGCCACAAATTATAGCCGTTTCGTAATAGGTATAACTGAGCGCGATATAAATTCCTCTTGGTACAGACCTCGACGAAAAAAGATCGCGGCGCGGGCGTGCCGAGGGATACAAGATTTATCGTCGGTTTTCCGGAGTTCTCCTTCGGTTTTATACTCCGCAATACGCGAATGGTTGCCGGAATGGGGAGGATGGATCAACGATCACCTATCGGCGATCAACGTTCAACGATCCAGGATCCACGTGCGGATAGAACTTGTCGTACAAGTTTCCGACAGGGCGAGATAACCGAAGAAGAAACGGAGAGAAAGAGAGAGATTGGTTCGTTGATTGGTTGGCTGGTCGGCCAACGCCTAAACGTAAAAAGACACGATCAGACGCAAGACACGAGAAGCACGTGTGAGAATTTTTTGTATATTTCATACTTCGGGCTATCCGGGCTGTTACCTGTTCACCATTCGTTAACCACCTATACAGGTCTGTATACATACTGGGGTGGCTCTTCTTCGGGGGTCGGTGAAATTTGACGAGGACCCCCGTCCCTCCCCGCCCTCGGGCTGTTCGAAAGAAATGAATAAAAATCTAAAAATTGTGAAATTTGAGCGAGCTCTAGTTCGATGGGAAAGGATGCCCGCAAGCTCGTCCTTTTGCCCATTCAAACGACGTAGGATACTTAATCGAAAACATTCATTATTATATTTTTCCGTGTCTGTTGTGCGTTGGAAAGAAATCCGCCATTCCGTCACTTTGTAGTACTTACCGCATACTTGGTCAGTATGTACAAATTTTTCCAGCCGTCAACAAATAATATTTCACAGAGTAGACGCAGCCGAGAAAATTCATAATTTCCCAAAATTGGAATACCTATGTCCGTGGCGGCTACTTTGTCAAATATTATTGTAGATGGCTGTAAAAATTTGTATATACATACATACATACCAACTTTCAGGCACCCTTTCCCATGGAGCTAGAAAGCTCAAATTTCACCAAGATTTTTATTCATCTATTTCGAACCGATCTAGGAGGCGCCGCAGCGTGGTCAAAATTTCACCGTCCCCCAAATAAGGGCCGCCGTAAAACATAACACGTACGTTCTTACCAATTAAGAATTTACCATTCGTCTTTTTTTGTATTGATAAATCGTTTAACAATTTTTTGCGTCACCGTATTCTTATTTTATTTTTTCGTTTCTTCTTCTTCTCTCATAGTATACTATATAGGTATACGTATACTATCATGAGGTACGGGATTCCTAATTATATATAATTTACATATCTATGACTATAGGTTACAATCGGAATGCGAATATGCATAATTAAGTTACCTAACTCAGTAATCATGAATAAGACGTAGTTATGTATATATACATACCTACAGGGAGAACCTACGTGTCTCCAAATTATCAACGCATCGAACATTTTTAGCTTACGCCTATATACATATAAATATCGCACGGGATTTCAACGCGGCATTCGGCATTTCACGTGTAATATGTATGTTACGTCTTCATAATTACTTATTCATTCATAATTAATACTTTTTGTCCCGCTTCTTCTTTATGTTTTTCATTTAATTATCGGTTTTTTTTTTTTATTTCTTTTCTTTTTGGGGGGGGGGGGGGGGGGCTGCGCAGTTCATTCGAGCGGGAGAAGCAAACACTTTTCGGAATACAGCAAGTTTGAATCTCTGAATGTTTATGTACAGGTATATATATATACATATACACCTATATATACCTACTACTACGGTGAACCACGTGATTCTGTGCTATTACCTAAACGCGAGGCAGACATTTCGTAATCTTAGAAAAACAGGAGAAAAAAAAAAAAAAAAGAAGAAAAATGGTGAAGACACCAAAAATTTATCTCAACATGTAGATTTACTTCACAAGATAGCATACAACTATCCTTCCTCTTGATAATCGTTGAAGACTCACCGTCATCTTCGAGGTTTAAGATGCTCCAAAAAATGTTATATCTTGTCCGAAATCTATCGAAAAACGAAATTCAGGTCTGAATATCCCCTGAAGCGATCGGTTTATCATCATTTTTGGTTATATTTTTTTCTTCCTTCTTCGGGAAAAGCATTTCAACGCTAATGGTAAAATAATTTTCTTTTTATGGTAGGACAGAGGTGAATCGGTGTCGTGGTTCACTCTAATCATTCAGATTTTGATCACGGTCTAATTACTTATTTTCGAGGCTAACTGCACGCTCATTTCATCGGCGTAAGTTACGTCGAATCGAAATTCCGTTGTGTTTCAGATAAGAGTTCGCGCAGCTCGAGAATACATCGCGTTATTAATGCCACGAAGACGTGAGCGACATTATACGACCTTTTGATATTCCTATAGAGCCGGAAAGTCGGATAACTGTTCACCGTTTGCATTACATCTTTTCATTAAATTTTTACGTTTTGAAGGTTTTCAAGTATTTGAAACAAAAATTCTTGGATATGACCTTTTGGCATTAGTGGAAAGAAAAATTTGATTCCTTTATATTCCAAAAGGTCACACATGCCCCGATTTTTTGAACGTATTTTTACGCTTCTCGATGAATACGAACAAGAAAACTTGTACAACCTTTCGGCATTGAAATCGTACTTTCGACGCTTCCGTCCTTATGGCATTAGTATCGCGATATGCATACTTGCACTTTGCACTTACCAAACTATCGAGCCTCGAGTTCCGAATGAAATTTAAACTCACGCAATATGCTGTCCTTTAAAAATAATATTTACTTGCTCATTGATTAGGTATTGGGTCCCATCCATAATTTCTCATTTATCTTCTTCTAATTTACTGCTCTGAATTCCGTTATTGGAAAAAGAAAATTATTGATCTAATGACACGTAGACGTAAGTTTAACCGCGGCATGGGACCTGCGTTGTGACTGGTTGTGACCCCAATAATAACGAGGATGCGCTCATAACAGTGGAAAATGAGAAGATCTCGTTTTCTCGTCACGCGCGTTTATATATATATGTCATTAAAATTGATAAATGATTACATCGATACGAGAAAAGCGGGTCGATACGATACGATACGATACGATACGACACACTTACCGCATAGAAGACTCAGCGGTAATTATCCAGGCCGTTTGGTCGACTGCAACCGGGTTTCTTCGTAAAAAAATCAATTAATTTATCGTATTCTATTGATACTCGCATAGGACGCTAATTTATTCGAAGTAAAACAAAATTTGTTGAGCCAATCCGTCAAATGGCACTTGAAATTGCCACACACAGGCTCTCATTGGTCTTTTATTCATGATTAAATACGCGGATCAACTTATCTACACCTCGCTTTTCATGAAATGATGTCATATCGTTTATCTCCCGATTGTTCAATGTTGGTTCAAGATGGATTACTTCTCCCATTGAAACTAATTGCGGAATGAATCGTTATTCTAGCTTGAACATCCCGAGAAAAATTGATCTCCCATTATTTTTTTTCAACATTTCCGAATGACCGTGATAACAGGAAAATTGTATAAGACATTTAATCAACTCCAAATCGTATATACATGTATGTCCGTGAATAGATTTTCCGGAGTTTGAACACGATATGAGTGCAGCCATATCAGAGTGCATTTTGCAGAAAATTTGCAGAAATTTTCAGAGTTCTCAAGTTTTCGAGTACCTAAACTTAACGGAGAGTCTGAAAGATTAATTCTCCTCTCTGCAAATCCATTGACACTTCGAAGACATCTGAAAATTTCCCGCAAAATCTCTGTGTAATTATCTGCACGCATGCAATGTTCGAATTTTGATAATCCGGACGAAAGGACACCCAATTGAAATTCGTGGGACTCTTAACACCGTATTACAGAATTTTTCACAACTATTCTGAAATAATTAAGAAAATAATTAGGTAGGCATATTACTTGTTCATCAAATGTAATAACGATGTATGCAACCGAAAACGTCCTCTACACTTTGCGATGGCAGCATAAAGATCAATAAAGCAATTATAGTCTGCGTTTGGGCGTAGCTCGAACACGTCTTACAAGACATTCAATTCTTCCGGTGAAATAATTCGAATATCGGCTTCCTCAAGGTCGTAAGTTATTCTGAATTCATCAGAATACGGAATAAGTCGATAGAAAGAAACTGACTTTTCGACGATTCCGGTCACACCGAACGAGTTTTTTAGAGTCCTACGGATGGGACCGTCCGAAGCGTTGTAATTAAAAAAGTTAAAAAACCAATGTCCTCGCAAGGAATATTGTTTCGTCAATATGGAATTTCAGTGGGCGAAGCCGTATCCGAGGTTGCATGGTCATCGTGGTTTTTAACAAATAGCTATACAACTTTCAACTTCCATTCAGCATTGAAGTGCACGTATATTACGTCGGATCCGAAGGCCTATCATTGAAGCTGATTCCGACTCGAATACTCCGAGAAAAAATTGAAAACATCATCCTCTCGGATACGACGCGAAAATAATAATTCAACAAACATTTGGCATCACATTTCTGATTCTAGCTGTTCTATTCAATCGAGAAGATGTTCAAAAGTGATTTCCTCGAATTTCGAAACACTTCCAACGTATTTTCGATTGAATCTAGCAGCCGCGAGAAATGCACCAATCCGATCGAATGTTCCGTGAAGGCAGGTACAGTAATTTTTCCTCGGCGTGTTTCGAAGTGAACGTTTAACGGATGCATTCGGAAACACGGCTGATCGTTGAGTCAGACAAATATTTCAAACTATGGAGGGCAAAAGCCGGCCAAAAATAATCAATTGATCGAAGATTTTTTGAATGATTAATGAATGAATACACTTCTCTTTCGTCTTAACGCTCACCTGCGCAATTCCAGAGTTCCATAGCGCCGTCTAAAAGACAGCCATCGTCTCCCCTGATTCCCTCAGTACGATTAAGACAAAAACACTCGTTTTCAGAATTATTTGACGGGGAACTCAAGAAGTTGTCTGCCGTAACGTACTTCAGTCCGTTTATACCGGCATATGTTGTTTCTTCGTGATAGATGAGGCGCACAGTTCTGTGTTGTGAAATTTCATCATTTATGAGTAAACTGATGATCATCGCGACCATCATATAATGCATCGGATGCTTTTATCGGTACCTGCAAATGTCGACGTTAAAATGGTCGAATTTGGATTCTACCGTTGCCAGAGGCGGGAACAGCGTGGCATCGGATCCAACAATTTCATCACAGGTACTATTTTCGGACCAGGTATGTAAGGTGGCGGAGTCTTTCCATTCGACGATATCCCCCAAACGAGAAACGTCGTTTGTCCCGCTGTTAATTGAGTAAGGGCCATCATACGAGTCATTTTTCTGAACAAAAATACACACCAGCTGTCAGGCAAATGCACTGGCGGAGATTTAGGAGTGTGTTGCCACAACGAAATATTTAGTGGAACCCGGACTGCACTGTGAAAAATGCGTTGTTGAAGTTAACCCTGTGGTGGTCTGAATAGCTCCATTTACTTCGGGGTTAACGGCCGGTGTTAAATGAACGGTGTCAAAACGACCAGACGCGACGGTGTTCACGAACAACACTGGCATATACCTACTTGGCACCAGAAACATTGTTATCGGCAGAAAATCTGCTAGCACCGAAGCAGTGGCCCATTATAGACAATTAATTAATTAATTTCCACGATGCATGTCCTACAACGATTCTGCATTCAGACATAACAACCTTATTCTATAATTAACAAAACTCGTAATAGTCCGAGAGCCGGTGAACATTTTTGGAAACTAATTTTCGACAATTGAACAGTTTGGTTATCAATATCCAATGGAATCGATGAGTTCAAATTACAAACTTATGCTACTTACTTTCGCGGGGATGAAACTTGTTATACTAATTACTGATACCCTGGAACCCGTAAACATGTAGTCTGGTCGATTGCCGGAGCTGTGAAATGAGTCTGGCAGACATTCGAAAATCGTGAAAGAAGAACTCATGCAATTTATTTTGGCATTTTTGAAAATTTGCCAGATGGCAAAATGCGTTATACAGTTGTCTGAAGAAGCAGTCTGGCTATTATTCGAGATCACTCAAGACCTGCCAGACAGATTGACCCGGAGATGCGTAACCTGGTAATATATATGATTACAGTCTCAATTTTGTATTTTATTTCGCATTGTTTCCGGAATAGTATCTGGTGTTTTTCTTCAACCACTTTAGAGTGTAATCTATGATCTGAAAAGATGTT
The DNA here is from genome assembly GCA_963170745.1 of Phymatocera aterrima. Taxonomy (NCBI): domain Eukaryota; kingdom Metazoa; phylum Arthropoda; class Insecta; order Hymenoptera; family Tenthredinidae; genus Phymatocera; species Phymatocera aterrima. Next base: position 8,801,720 of record OY720666.1, read on the forward strand.
AGTCAGGCCAAATTAAGACTGTTAATCACCTTCGTTGGTACGGTAAGCAGCATTCTTGCGAGATGGAGGTCTGCGCATCGCCGTGATTTTTCCAATTTCAGACAAACATCTTCAATTGAACGAAAACACTTTAGTTACTGACACTGAATGCGAAAACAAGTTTCAAAACTATTGTGGATACGAAGGGAAAAGTGCCTATTTTATTTTTGATATCATACGGAGTTTGCTCGTCCTTATACATCAATCTATTCCTCCTACTTGACTCGCGAGAATATGTGTGAATATGCTTCACAGCAGTGGTCGCTACCTGTCAGGGTAAGACCGAAGCAAAATCGGACAGACCGGTGCAAGCCCAGTGTATTTCGTAAAATCATTGCCGATGAGTTTTTCGTTCGCTGCCAATGCACACAATGACGCTAAAATTCACGAAGTAACACGACTGCTTGGGTTTTCGCCACATGAGAGATGTGATTTTGACTTTTCGGCGGTTTAAATTTAACACCCAAAAATTTGACCACTGGCTGCTCCGTCATGGTTTACACCGCCAATTTTTCGCGTTGTACGAAAATGATTCAGAGGAAGGGATGCGATTCCACTTGTAGTAAATTCGTGACGAGATTAAAAGAGTTTGAATGGGAAAATGATAACGACATTTTTCAATCCGTTTGATGATAACTCTATCGTAATTTATTCGCGATAGGACTTTGAGGAAGTTTAAACCTGCCGATGCGTGTGTCACGCGTGTTATCACCACCAACTCGTTAATCATTCGTTAGAATTTGTAGACCCAGCTCTTATCGTGTCGCGATTAAATGTTACATGTAGTACCTACGTATGTGGGTATAAATACATCAAGGCACTAAAATTTATTGACGTATATTTAGAGGGATTCAGGTAGTACCTGGCATATAGATACGTGAAAATTTGAGCTGATTTAAGCTCAGAAGATGAAATCGTTCTCCGAATATCTTCATTTTGGAATCATTGTTAAAACAGCTGAATTTCAGGTTCAACAGAATCGAAAACTATCATCGAATTAGTTTGATACGAATTAGTCCGGTGAAATTGGCGGAGGAACCTTCGGGAAAATATCGAAATATAATTTCGTTAAATCTTATACTCACATGACCCAATAGAGAAAATCTGAATCGCCCATCGGCCAAACGAGGCATCGTAACCGCCGTTTGGGCCTCGATGGTATTGCAGACGGGGCGAACTACGATGTTCGTCGTATTGCACATTATGTATACCCCATCGAAGAGGAAGTCCGCCGGGGTGGTAGTCAGGAAAATAGAATTTGGTTTGCGGAAGAGCGTCGGAATAGCGGCGTTCAATGATATCATTGAAAGAGTCGATGATCCAACCGCGTAATCAGCTGCCGCTAATATTGCCTGGAAATCACGTATTCAATGTACATTGCAAATGTAGTATAGGTACATAGAATCTATGAGCATTGCATGAAGCTGCGAATGTGAAAAATGCAACGGAGAACAGAAATGGCACAGATATTTATATCACCTCTTCATTGATATCTGGCGATGTGAGATGTCAGAATTACGTCAATGTCAAAAACAACGGAGGTACATTTCGTACGCCTACGAGATGCTCGCGCAATATCTGATACGAGTGAGATATCTGATAGCGTTTACCAAATCAATTAGTAGATTCAATGTCCTCACACATCGATTAGATGTACAATCATCCATCAATTTTTTAATTTTTACCTTCTGGCCCATATACCGTTTCATCTAATTCTTCTAAAATGGGGCGTGGCGATGGATGATTGTCAACTATCTATCCACATGCAGCGCATGATATAGTGTACCGAATTGCATCAATATTGCAATACTGCGAAAATATTGCTACCATTTTGAGCGCTGTATGGGCTGGTGTTTGAAACATCGAATCTGTCGCTACTGTGAATGATTGCGCAGGTAATGTTGCAACTCGAATATGTACCTGACTGCAATAATTGAATTATAATTTTGTGCAACGCATGAAATGAAATGATATGACACGGATGATCAATCGATCACTCCGAAAGAGGGATTAATGATACGAATGAGAAGACGAAGTGATTATTACAGTATAATGAAGAATTACGATGGACTTAGATTACCATTCCGTCAATCTTTCAATTCGTACTCACCATTAAGGGTAGATTAACTATTGTTATCTCATCGAATTCCGTGAGAGGCGCCGATGCTTCTGTGTTGAATTCAAAATGATGATGGTCATAATACGAAAGAATGTCATCGTCCCTCGTTACATTTATCTTCGTTCTATATTGACTGATGAATAATACTGGTTTTAAAAATTAATCAATTATTACGACGCGGTTTCTTCTCGTTGGTGAATCTCATTCCAAAACTTTCAAACAGAAGTTTCAAGAACATGAAGCTTGTTGTTTTAGAATAGAAAAGAGAAAAAAAGTAGATAGCGAAATGAGGTGATCAGCAATTAATTTCGAATCCCACACAGTATACAGATAATTGCAGCAATATTCCTGCACTGTTGCAATATTGCAGAAATATTGCTGCAATATGTCTTCAAGTTTTGTTCTGCCTGAGATATCCGTCACAATATTCGAGCGAATTGTTTCGTTTCGCTGTCAAAATTCGAGTCGAGAATTAATGAGGTGATTGTGCATATGGGGCAGATTGCCAAGTTTAAAAAACGATGCTTTTAGCCGAAAACCATAGAAATTTGACTAACTTGTAAACGTAGGGGCCAATCTCATTGACAATGGGTTGTTCCCCGTTTTGTACCTCGGCCGGATTTGTCACGTTGAAAAAAAATATTTTATATGCAACGGGCATCGGCAGTTCTCTCCATCTTTCGAACGCCTTGGAGCCATCGACTAGTTGGACATTCTAGAAAATTGGAAATTTTAATGCAAATGAAAACTCTATATTTTAGTTTATAGAAGAATTTGAATTGCTGTTAACTTCGTCGAGAAAAATGAATCAAATTGAAAATGTTATCAACGCTGTACTGCAGTGTAGACGAAGGTTCGGAATATGACTAATTTGATGATAATTTATTCTATGACCAAAGGACCAATCCTCCGGGATTTCCAGGATGAAAAAATTCGCTTTTTCGGACCTAACGTACGGCAACACTGAATTCACGATCAGCTTCTGTATTTCATGAATCGTTTTTTTTTCTTCCGAACCTTATAACCTTCGAAGAAAATTTTTTTTCGCGTCGAACTAACTCATAGCTCGTTCATGTTAGTCTGCGACTGGCTTTTCGATTTCGCTGTGATCGAATTTGAAAAACACATTTGTTGGAAAGTTATGAAATCGTCGGGCAGACGGATCATGTGGAACGACCTCAGGCATTACGAAAATAGGTGTGACGAGCCAGCATCGAGTCCATAACCGCAGTTGTATCTACAAGAGTACGTGTAATTTGAGGCAATATTTGCTCAATCATACGTTTCGCAAGATACGGCGCTAGGTGAGAATATCCAGAATTTATTGTGCTAAATGAATTTTCAAACATTTATATATCCGTATACCAATTGGTGATAATTCCACCCATTCTACGAAGGGCTTGTATATTAGATATGAAGAAGCGTTAACGTGTGGCTAGATAGTAATACCTCTACGACTCGGTCCTCGATGATATTTGGGAATAGAAGAAATCCAACCAAACCACCAGCCAGGGCTATGGCACCGCCGATTACCGTAACGACAGCTGCCGCAATGGACACCATGTTGAAAAAATTCAATCACACCACACTATCAAGGATATGAGTTTTATGAAGCACCTCGCGAGCTATTTCAGTTCTAGTTTTCGTTTATGCTGTATGCCCAATCTCTCTATGTATGATCCTGTGCACGCGGTGAACTTGAATCTCGGATAACTCATCAGCTAGCTATCTCAACTCATTACTGTATGATACAGAGTATTTTTTTGGGGAGCTGGTATTGTTGCTGCATTATCTGTTATCGAAATATCAATCGATGTGGGGGAGGATACTATATGAAACACTGATAAATCAATCGGTAGAATTTAGTGGAGCTAAGGTCCAACCTACATCGGTCAAAAAAATAAACGTTGTCACTAATTTCTTCCACTTTATCTGATCGTGGGTGTAGCCAATCCGCATTTGGTTTAGAGAATAATCATTTTCATTGCGTAACGATCAATATCTTATATCATACATCTCAAACTTTGATGATCTAGCTAGAGAAGAGCCGCTCTTAAATTTCGTGAAACCCGCAGAGTTATTGGCTTCGCGTTCATACGTCCGGGCAAGAATTTATTATTCCTGTACGGACTTCTTATGGCATAACGTTCACCGAGAATATTCCAAATATCGTTGGTTCTTCAGCAGTAATTAGCTATAATGTGGCATGTAAAATTAGAATCCCATGATTGCGGGAGATCTCACGCGCAGCTAGTACCGTCGAACATCGCTAACTCGAATCGCAGGAAAAGAGCAAATTTCTTCGAGTAGGAGAGGTTCAGTCTCATCGAAGTTTTCGAGTTATATCGAGGGTAGCCAAAGAAATATTCAACTCATAGAGGCTCGTAAAAATCCGTAAAATGTAGCGGAGACAGTCTTTAATTTAGGACTTAGATACATTTGTGGATACAATGTATATAATAATATTCAAAAAATTCGAATCAATCGTTCCTGTGACTGACAAGCGTTAGCTCGTAGGCGGAATTAGCGGCTCTGGTGGTGACATGTATCCTTTCAGGTCCTTCCCAGTTTTAGAGGCCAGGGTATTGGAACTTTGAGTTCTCGAGATAGCCTTTGACTTGTATAGGTCAGGTTCCTTTGAATCCCAGTTGCAGAGGTGAAATAGTGGCCCTGGGCCAAGTCAAAAGTCATTGGATAGCTCCGTTGTCTAACTAGCGGGGGTAATTGAAATGCTATTTTCGCGCGCCGGGACTTCTTCGGCGGCTCACATCGCAGCTGTTTTCCTAGTAAAATATAACTTTATACAGTGATTCTTGTAGCCATTTTCACGCGCTTACTACCCGTTACATTGACATTCACCCCACTCAGAGATTTTGTACTCAAAATTGCTCCCAAAAAGTTATTTTCGCATTCAACCAAGTTCGTCATTTTTGTAAATCTGTTTTCTTTATTCAAAAAAAAGCTCAAGTTGCCCTCTTCGTGACACCCGACCGGCAAGGTGGGCAGATCATTCGTTCGGCGCCGGCTACGTTTTTAATTCTGCAATTTTTCAATTCGTTATTGCTGGCAAAAAAGTGGCTCGATTCACCTGAAATGCCATATTTGTAGATTTTTAGATTTGATAACAAAATAATTCGATGTAAAAATAGTTCATTTTTGAGGCTACTCTCACAGTTTTTCGGAGTAGGAACCGCTCCACTCCAAACCAATCAAGTGATATATGTTTGTCTATCCTGAAGAGTACAAATTGAGTCACGCCAAAAAAACTAGAGTAAATTCTCTGCTTATTTCATAAGAGATCATCGAATGATTCTGGAGATCCTAATGCTCGTGGCCTACTCCTCGATCCTTGGATCTTTTTTGTTCCTTTACTGGCAGATGTAGATATTTGTTTTGCGAATTATTTCATCCACGTCATAATTGTTATTTTCGAACAATAAAGTGCAGCACAAGCTCTTGAAATTATGTTAGCATAGTTTCTGGAAGATATTGTACGAACAGATTTCAAGAATGCCAGAATGAGGCGGTGCAGGTTCATATATTCTTTGGAAAATAACCATTTCATTGCGCAAGATCTACTTTTGAATGGTATATTTAATGACCAGAAAATCTCATTTCATCCGGAGCTTGGGACAGATGTACCTACTCCACCATTCAAAGGATAGATAAAATCGAAGAATCTACAAATCTCGGCAATATTTTACTTGGTATGAAACGTTAGATCTGAAGAATGCTGCGGAGTTGTAAAAGAATATTCGACATTCACTCTCCACCGTAGACAACAGATGTTCATTAAAATTAACATAATACGATTGCAATAGCAACAACAGAAGATTCCGTTTCATTCAGATCAGTTGTCGCTGAATTCAGTGGTAAATACTAGATAGAAGAGTGAACGAATCTCCAATCATACGAAAAGTTTAAAATCGATAAATCACAATCACAGTACTTGTATTTATTACGTAACCGATCTAAAATCAAATCGTATAAACTCGGATCAGTTGAAATATTTATCGTTGCTTCTGATCTCGCTTATGTTGAGTGTAAATAAGTTCATATTACACAACAAGTTACTCGATTGCTTTTCTGAATCTAGATTTCAAATTGACATCATCAATATCTAGAAAAGAAATTGACTAAGAATTGAAAATTTCTTCAGGTATGTACAGAGTGAACAAATTTTTCGAAAGTCTATTACAGTCATAATCTTGTCATTCTCATGGATCACGCTCTTTGGTTTATTCAAGTCCGTAAAAGGACTAAGCATACGAGTCTAGGAATATCCGGTTTTCAGTCTCGACTCAAAATCGGATATTAAACGCTTAAGATTCTCCTTTAGACGTTATTCACGGACTTGTATACGTCGAAAGATTTTTCACCGCTTGAATTCAATGTCAGAATCATTCAAGCTGGATAGAATTTGTTGAGTGGCGTTTTTGAACCAAAGAATAATATTCCGAAGGTTCTATATGGGATCGAAAAACTTAAATAAGTCAGCAGAAATATACAACAACAAAAACTGTAGATTGTCAAAGGAGTTTTCTGGATCGAGAGCTTCTTGTTATCCCCAGAGCGAGAAAATTTCCTTCACATTTCAAAATCAATTTCAAAATTTTTCACCCAATGTAATCGATACCGTGGATAAGATTGAACCGACCAGGGATTTGGGAAGAGATGACTATCACACGAAATTTCTCAATCTCCTCAACGATTCTCAATCCGAAATCCCGCGACAAATTCGATTGACTAATTCATATATCAGCTTATAAAAAAACCTATCCATAAAATATTCGAAGAAGAAATTATCGGGGCATATAGGTATATACCTCAGGTGAAAATTAACCCAGTAAAACAAGAAGAATTGAGTATGTAGAAAACGATATTAGTATACAAATTAGATAGAATTTCAAAGATCTGTGTGTCAATTCTTTACAATTAAAAATAAGTGGCACACAATCCGTTTCAATTCTATCAAATTCGTGTTGATTCCGTTTTTACACACTCAATTCGGTTCAATCATTTTCGTTTTACTGGGGAATTACGAAAGACTGTGAAACACCACGAAATATCGTAAATGTTGTAAAAAAAATTTTTTACTATCTACCGTTTTTCCGAGAATTTTCAAGCGTTTCGTAAATGTTCGTGGTATACAGTTTCCCGTAAGTTTTCGTAATTGATTTTCACCATTATCTGCAGTGTGAAAATATTAAGGATCTATAACGCAGTATGTGGATGGAGATTGTAGCTCAGAAAAACTTTGAATTGTATTTAATTCAATTTTTCAATATTCATCCTGTAATCACGTCGATTTGAACGTGCGCGGCGGAATTAGAACCTTATCTGGTATGAAACAAATGAAATTGTCATTGGTTTTGTCCAGTTTGCCTATAAAATTTCTAAATTTCACCTCATTGGATCCCGATTGTACCACCAGAGCGCGCAGATGTCGTCCTGCAGCGCCTCTTTCAGGGAACGGGCAGTCCCTGCATTGAGATCAAATCACAATTATTATTCTTCCACTGGTAGCTCGAACACGGCGGAAACTGCGTTACCCACACAGCGTCCGAAGTTTCGTCGAAGTAGTTTTAGAGGGATGCGTTTGATGGCAGCAGGACCAAGCTACCAGACGCGGTGAACAAATTGATCTTAAAATTTTGATCGTCAGGTAGCATACCGATCGGCGAGCAATTTCCGCTATTGAATTTAGTACTCTATGTACGACAGTGTATAGCTTCACTTCGATGGTTGAATGTTTTGTGAAAGGGGAGTAACACAGTGAAATCTTCGTAAAAGCCAACACAACTAGTTTTTCGCTCTGAAAGTCTGAAAGTCGTAACTTTCTAGTCAATAATAACAAACCGGGGCTATTCTACAATGAACGAGTGAGAAAGGAATAACAGTGAAGATCGATAGACCGATAACTTACCAAGGATTATAAAAAGGGAGAAAAACAAACGTAATTACACGATAATACATCGCGTCCGCAGGGCGCTTTTACAAGTAAATGTCAATACATAGCTCTGCATGCGCGTAGTGTGTGATTAATTTTAAGTGCATATATAGGTATATATATATATGGTATATATGAATAAATATCTTTTATCCGCAAGATTTATGAAGAAGAGAGACAAATAGGTCGAAGAAACATAAAAAAGTAAAGATATACAGTCACATGATTGCAGTGGTCAGCTCACGCGAAATACTCAATCTTCATAACACATTATATCTACCACGTATTGTTATCCTATTCTTTACACGTTTTCAAGGTCCAAGTTTCGACTGAACTATCGTTAGGGAATTTTGTTTGCCTTTATTTCTTCATTTGTGTTATTCTTCGGTGATGTGTTCTTAATTTTTTACTTGACTAATAATTGAATGATATCCAAATGAATTACAGTGAACACCCGACCATTCTACCGATACTATAATATTACATAGTTGCACATTTTGTTGGTGAAGGTTTATCTGTCAGGCCTCCTTTCCAGTTCTCCTATCACATACTGCAAACGGAAAGATTCACGAATACATAATGGTGAGTTGTCACTCGGACGGTGGTTCGGGAAAGCGGCGGTGATGGGGATTGGCGATGAGGGATGAGGGATGAGAGCAGATAGGGTTAGGTCGTACGCTCTGAAAGATTCTCTCCTCCCTCCATTTCCGTTTTGTTTGTTGTTCTTCTTCTGTTTTATTGTCGCTTATCTATACCTTCAAACTCTTATCGGAGCTTAAATACCCATAATATAAGTACTGTACATATCTACGCATTATTATTTCAGATATTTCTCTATCGCATCGCGTGACACACTTGTTCATTTTCATTCAGTATAGTTAAGTTTGGATATCTGTACCTATTGCGTATAGATTATAGTTATAAGTGTACACTGCATCTATTAGGTATGTCATTCCGTATTCGCTGGTGCTCTAGGTGTGCGCGACGCGCGCGCGCGCGAGTGTGTGTATGCGGGTGATGTGACGCTTTTGAATCGTCTGCCAACTCGTGAGTGTATATAGGTATACATCCAGTGTATCTGGTGTGACCACTTGAAGTGGGTAAGATTCACACAGCAGACGCAAAGCGCGGGTCATGATTGGCTAGCTCGCCGAAAACTTACCCTGTTTACCAACCGTATTCCTCATTTGTTTGGAATATCGTTCAACTTCAAGTCGTCGCAATCAAACACGCAGAGCTAGGCAGGTTGTCACGTGGCCAGAATACGGCGGTGAGTACGTATCCTGCTGCATCTACGTAAATACATACAATCGTTGAGTGTAGAAAGGTATACAATTAGCTGAGATTTTGTACTACCTGAAGTTGCCTTACAACGCTAGCAATAAACATACCACGACAATGGACAAGATTAATTCATATCTACATAGGTATATACCTATATGAACTCATCGGTATTATACAGTGTAAATTTCTAATATCAAGACACTTCGTGCAGCGTGCCGGTCTTCCTTCGCGGGCCATAATCGTCAATTGTTATGCTGACAAAAAATTGCCGGCACTGCAGTCTCGTCATGAATACTTATTGGTGCGGTGCCGTAGGACTCGCTACCCTAAATGTAGAGGAACCGTTTCGAAAACGAGAATCGTAAATCTTCGCAAACGACTCAATCAATCTTAATGAAACTTTGAGAATCCCTTAATTATGGCGGCAGAAATTGGCTGAGTATTTCAATTTTTCAAAACATTGATCGGATTCGATGAAAAATGAATATTCCGCATGTTAGCTAGGTTAGATTGCCGGCGGGGACTTGGACCTCAGAAATTCACTCATGCGACACAGTTTGTTTTTGAAATCCCGAACCAAATCGTATATTATGAAGAAAAGATAGAGACTATAATAATTAATTGTTGATAAAGCTGTGTGCTAAACCAAAATCGAGAGCTCTGAATGTTAAAGGTTCTTTAGATACGTCCATGTACAATACATAACTGCTGAAAATGATATATGTATTCATTCGAGGCAATGCAATACTCCTGCCTTTACCGACTCATATACATCATTCTTATATTTCGTATCATTCATGCGGTTGACTTTCCACTGTTTGACAATATAAATCAAACCAGTATAGGTACTGTTGGAAATTGAGCCCATTCTTTACATTAGTTTATAAATGAGACGAAATATAAGAATGACTAATCTCAGTCGGTGAAGAAAGGAGTATTGCATCGCCTTGAGGTAATGGAATCACAAAAAACGTATATATATTTCGAAGCGATTTTTGGGCTAAAATTTTTAGGTGACGCGAAAAGGAACAATTCATCCGGAAGATTGTACAAAAATGCATTTTCCGTGATTTTGTTGCTTTCACGGTACGAACTTCAGCCTCATATAAAATTGTAGATAGTATAAACGAACAGGAAGAAAATTGTAATATGCGATTCCTCGAGGACCGTATCTTTTTCCCCCCCTTTGACGCGAGGACTGCTACGCAGACACATCACGGTCGAGATAAAACAAACGGTGATAAGTCCGTGGAGAAAATCCGGAAGATAATGATCAATAATACTGCTATCTCTTGAGGAAAAAAAAATGAAGGAAAAATAATCAAAAAAATTTGAATAAATTGCGAGCTTTTGTCAAAAACGTTGCATGAGCCATTCCACGTCAGAATGATCCTGTGAAAACACCGTCATGTCGCGGATTTTTGCGCCACTTCACAAATCTATAGTACTATGGGAGAAAAAATGTTCCACCGGAGCGTTTTCAAAAATGTTCCAAAACGACGCAATTATGGCCACTTGAATTTTTGAGAAGCGCCGTTACAGCGCTCCATTTGAAAATTCACATCTCCCAAACTATTCATCATATCGGGTCGATTCTTGCGGCATTTTTTTGGCAATGAATGTGCCTTTGTGGAGAAAAATATTGACTGCACGGTCTTCTCTATTTACACACTTTTTATCAACGATTGTTTCACTGATTTTGTCACCGTTATCGCGGGACTACACGGGCAAATATGAAAAACGGTTCTCGAATATCCGAAGTCTTCCTCTGCAAAACAAACGAACAAATTCATGGAGACTTCAATGGTTCCGGAAGAAAAAACGACAATGTCTCGCCGCGCGAACTGCCGGGTTGAAGGAATATTTATTACCAAGAGAATTTCGTAAAAATTAACCCGATACGATGAATAGTCTCGGAGATGTGAATTTTCTAATGCAGCGCTGTAACGGCACTTCTCAAAAAATCGAGTGGCGCTAACTGCGGCATTTTTGAAAATTATCGCATACGCTCTGACGGAACGTATTTTCTCGTATATCACTAGAAATTTGTGGAGTGGCGCACAAATCCGCGACTTGACGGTTCCTTTCTAATCCGTCTGACGTGGAATGGCTCATATATAATGCTACAATCTTCCCAGTTAATTGCTCTGGAAAGGAATCTTCATCGATATAATAGGCACATCTATTACTTTGTCGAACTGCTTTGAGCATTACTTTTCATAAATCGCGTTGCTTGTTCTAAACCTGATATAACTATGCATTTATGGTACGAGGTATAAGAACATGAACGGGACGAAGGAAAACCTCATCGGAATTAACCAATAATTTATCATCGGAAGCTGTGCATAGCATCCATATATCCAATCCTTCAACAATGGTCAAAAAGCTAATTCGATAGACCGACCCAAGATCAAATCCAATCAAGATCAAATTCTGATAATTGATGAGAACTTTTGATATCTGTGTGTTTTTTGCGACTGCTATTCATCTCGACACTCATCTTCGTCACAAGTCTTACATTCATACCTACATCGATAAAATTTCGCGAAATTGAACTTTCTGACAAAAATTTTGAATCTCTACAGTATTCGTCGTTTTATGCATTCAATTTTTTAATTCTCATTTCAGGTATAATACACACACACACACACAGATATCTCTCGCAAGTTCTTATCATTATCATTATTTTCTTTCATTCTCTCCAACGATTCGCGTCCTTTGCCTTTAGATAACCCCACCTATACCGATACCTGTAGTATTATATAATATATATATATGACAGTCGAGTCCGAAACCATGGAGAAATTTCCACTGAAGGGTACCGTTACTTCGTCAACTGCAACTTCGTCTTCTGGCCCTGCACTGTTGACCACCACGCCCACCACGTATCACTCTGTCGATGCCAAGGTAGGCATCCTCTAAATCATCTCATTATTATTACGTTTTTTTGCTTATTTGTTCTTACTTCTCATCTTTCTCTTCCTCTCTTACTTTTTCTTCCTAATTTCTGCTATTTTCACGTAGGTATACCTACCTCGTTACCATGTCTTGCTCATTTTGATTCTTACCGTTATCACTAATTATCATAATTTATTATTATTGTAATTATTATTATTATTATTATTGTTATTATTATTTGTCTCATTATTGTGTCATTATTGGCAAATTTATACAATTTCCGTATAATTATTTATCTATTCGATCGCACCACGTTAGATCGTCAACAAATCTGCGCACCATGCTCCGAAAAAGAATCCTATAGTACTGACCTACATTTATTTTCTCTTCTTCTTCTTGTAGTACATAGGATTGAAGAAAATGTGGGAAAATTCGAGATATCGGTAATAATGGGCATAAATTTGTGTATCGAGGAGACCACACTTACCATTGGAAACTCAATTATAACGAGTCTCAAAATTTCGTGGAGTCTATGTAATTATATATATACCATTCAGATTCAACGGAGGCTGCAGAGGCACATAGAAACGTTAACGCTGCAAAACGAGGACAAGTAATATTGGCTGAAATTTTTCGACCGCGAAGAATGTTCATTTACATTATTTGGCGATTTTTTGAATCCTCGACGCGAGCGCGCGCCTCTTGATAAAAAAAATTTAAGCCATGAATATTATTGCTCGTTGTTTTGTTGCGTCGACGTTACAAACTCCAACCCGAGAGGTTGCTCGCTCGTCGAAAGCCGGATGATTTCAACTAATTTCACACGATCTCGTTGAGATTTAACCTGCGATTGTAATAATTTCATGAATTTCCGTCGTCCCAGAATTATATGACAGTACCTATACGAAGCGACGCGATGATTTCACTAATCGATCGGATAACCACCTAGCTTATTCACACTCATGAATTTTCACACTCCGAGCGTACAAGTGCGTAGGTACATACTTACACTATGCGTAAACGACGAAGATCGTAGGACTTGCATTCAAATTGAGCGAGAAATTTATAGATAACATTCGGACGGCTATGCGGATCCCGATGAAATTCAACCTGCAGTCATAAATTTTTCTCATTCTATTCATTCCATCGTTCGGAACGTTGTAAACAGCGCGTCTCCTATCCGTCAACCATGCACACGTCACTGCAGATAGTAGGTACGCTGTTTCTAACGGAAACGCGGAGATACGAAACTCCTTGTTGTTTGGGAGCCGGTCGATCCCATCCCATTACCAAAATACTAATGCCGCCTTACTATCATACATATATATATATATATATATATATGTGATTAGAGTCATGGTTGATGTATGCACGATATACGACGTTATTGGGAAGGTCGGTCGAAGCATGGGGCGGGGGCAGAGGTTCAGTTTTTGAGTGATTTCATTGATCTATTATGCAGCATATACCTGTGTACTTGCAGTATACCGGTTTCAGTCATTCAGCGTACATGAACTAGCGGAAGTTGACGTAATAGTGAAACCATAAGGTATATATATTTAGGTGAATAGGTATACCGAAATGTACACACATCGGGTAACACCTTCCGATGCTACATCGGAAATCGTCAGTTGCTCCGAGATATAACACCATGTTCCGAAGCACTTGAATTTCATATTATTCCCATGTATGCCGCAGAAGGTGCGTAGCAAAAAAAAAAAAAAGCTAGTGAAACAGTATTTTTCCCCTGTGTTTTTTCTTCTTTTTTTATGCTACGTGGTAGATATTTGATATGACACGTATATGTTACATATATCTTGAGAGGATCTCGTGAGTTCGTGTATGGTAGGTATATATTTCATGTTAGAGAAAGACACTTGTCGATTAATGGAAATACTGAAAACGTCTTCGGGTCTATACTATATTATGCATATCGGGTAATCAATATACGGTATTGAAAATCATCGAAAATTGATAATTTATATTTAGGTTCAATTGCAGTGAAAAGCTTTACCTGATTGTAACGAAGTATACCTGCCTATTCGCACATCATTATGTGAAAATGATTGACAATATTTAAAGAGTGCTTAAGAGATATGGAAGGTGATGCTAGAGCTGCCTATAGCAAACTATTCTTCTATTCTCAGGTTTATAGATATGAGGTGTAATGCGCGGGAAATAGATTCGCGTTGACTCTTTTCATTTTATTGTCTTCTTCTTCTTCTCTGTATATCAGGATGCACGTGTTATATAAAAAAATTTTATTCGACGTGGTCTCGAATGACTTGGCAAATATTTGCGGTGGGCGGATTTCATTTTTGGAGTATGCCGTTCAACGAGTTTGTCACTACGTGGGGATCGATCGGGGGGGGGGGGGGGGGGGGGGGACCGAACGAGACAAACAAACAGATTTCTGCAAAATTAGTTGTTTTAGTATCCGTAGTGTAAAACTATATGTGTGAGCGCGACTTGACATCTGGTGAAAATGGATGATTGAAATCGAAAGAGGATGTAACATGAAACAAGAAGTATGTTGTAACGGCATCTCGAATTAGCCTCTGAGAAATGAAGGGCTGCTAGTATAGGGCTGTGAATGAATTCCTTAACTTATTGTTTGATTTCAAATTATACAAAGTGCGAAGATATACCTGTACATGGGAGAATTGAGTGGCTAAACGACCCCAGCCTGTGTTTTGTTTTTCATTTTCGTTTTGTTCCATATTCCCTCTGAAAACAACGAAAAAATTGTACGTTGATTTTTAGTTGTTCCAATTTTCTGGGCTCTCTCAAAACCCATTTTCTCTTTTCACATTCATACCAGGGTGTCCAGTGATCGTGAAAATTTTTGAATCATGGAAATCTCTGCAGGGAATTTAACAGTACCTGGGAGAAGCCTGGAAATCTCTGGGCATCTTGTTCGCTGTCTGGAATTTTTGAAAAGTTCTGCCTCTGCGTATCAAAATTCATCGAAGACTCGGATGATTTGCGCGGTAACGATTCCTCCCGTGTTTTCGAGGCCCGAGCCCAGGGAAATCGGCATTTGCTATGTGGTATACTTCCGAAAATGCAGAGTGGATATCGAATCGAAAAAAAATGATTTGCTTTTTGCCTAGTTCCAAATCTATACCCAGTTGCTTCTGTGTTATCGTGTGCGCCAAGTCGGTCTTGAAAAATGGAAACTTTGTCTGGAAAACCTGAATTTCTCATGCAATTTCGTATCGATATCAAATCGGACGCCCCGCATACGTATCGCTGTCACGTAAATACATACATGCATACAGTGTATGTGGGTACAGAATTTATTTGCTTTCCTTATCTCCGAGACTCCGACTGTTTAATTAGTTCTTCACACACGGTTTTATTTCATCTGGATTTATTAATACGTTTTAAGATACGCGCTATCTGTACAGCTATACCTATATTAGAATTTGACAGTGAAAATAAATGTCATTGCAATTTCGCTCCTTATTTGTATATACACATATCAATACATATTTGGGTCGAATTTTGTTCGATGAACCGAATGAACTGTGTCAGTATACTGTAGTCGTTACGATTCTACTATAATAATGCATGAATAATGAACCTAATGAACCCAGTCACTCTCCACCTGGGTAAACGAAGATACTCAGTACTATTCACCTGTACTAATTATGAACAAGATTCGTTCCAGCTATCCTCTCGCTCCGAAAAGCGCGTCAACTTTCGACGACGAAAATTGTACTCAGGTACTACATATCAATTATTGAAAAACTTTTCAGATTGTGCCACTCATCGCAGACTAGCATACTATAGCCCAGCTTTTTCCTACGAATCCCCTCTCCGATTGTGAATTTAAACCATAACTTATAATTATTTGTGATGAAAACAATATATATATATGTGTATAATGATCCGATCGTGGTCCAATCGGTGATCGGAATTCACTGGATTTGTTCTTCAAATGGGAAACTGCGAACTCAATTAACAGCAGCTCAATTTAACGGAAGAGAAATAAATTCGGAAAAAGGAACTGGTCCGAACCAACTTGATGTTTGAACTCATTGTCAATTTACAGAATGGGAATGGCGTAGAGCGCGGACACACAGGCGACGCTTATTCACGATCAACGGGCTTTGTCAATAGGGGAGCGATAATTAGCAGCGACGAAGATATGCTGCAGGACGTCGACCAACACATGGCATCGCAAGAAGCCGAGAACAACGCCTACCTCGAACGAAATATCAGGCTAGACGATGGGACGTCCCATTGTGAGTTTTACTCCTTATCGTAATAATACACATTGCGGTGTTCAAGTTTCCAGTGATGTACTCACGGGTTGAATCGATCATCGAACAACCGCGCGCACCTATCTCATAATAATTTACGCGAATATTTTACGATACGTGAGACAAAGATTAACAATTTTTTCTTGCATTGCGGTATCTGTATAATACTGTAAATAATTTCATTTGCGTCATGAATCAATTGCGTGCCTGCGCGAGTGTGCCTTCCTTCTCCCACTCGTTCCAAAAGTCCGTTAAACTTTAGTACGGTTGTTGAACGTGCGGCTAAATAAAGTTCAATTAGCAAGAATCGTTGTCAACTGTGCACCCCGTGGTTAATTATCGTGTATTTGTGGTTCGCCTCTACAAGTGGCAGCATCCCTCTTCTATAGAATTAGTTTCTGGCATATACCTCTGCGGAGAGTTCGTTAGCGCAATAATTGGCTTCGTTGTCTCGTTCGACGAGAGTAGGCTGAGGCGAAGGAGCAAAAAACACTTAATACCGTATTTAGTATCTTCTGTTTCCGGAATACGATGCAGGCTTTTCGCGTAAATATTTTCCGATGAATCGGAACAAGGAAAGAACACTGAAACAGAAATTTACTCTTTTTTTTCTTTTTACTTTGTATACGATCGACAGACTGGGAAACCCGAAATAATGGATTAACATCTCTAACTATGGATTCAAATTTTCAATTCTTACCGACGTGTGATAAAACAGCGTTCGATCCTCGCTGCTTTTCGTTGCTCGGTCGATGAATTCAATCTCTTGTATAAACATGTATAATAACACGGTTCATCATCATGTCGTTTCATCTTCGAATATAGTAGTTATAGTTACGTATTGAAAATAATAATGACGATGACAATAGGTAATAACAATAATAATAATGAAATGACAACTCAGCGAATTCCTTTAGTCAATTACTTCGATCGGAATTTGCAGGCGCGCGCTCATTCGTTGAAACACCTGGAAAGAAAGAATGAAATTGCTCCGCGCGTGAAGAGCAACTTGAACTCGCTATCTTGAATGTACAGAAACCGTTTCGAAGACGAGAATCGTGAATTAGCGCCAACGACCCGATCGGTTTTGATGAAACTTTGACAATTTAATAAGTATGACGGCAGAAAGTGGCTAAGTGTTTCACTTTCTCAAGATATTGATCGAATTTGATAAGAAATGAACATTCCCTATGTTAGCTAGGTTAGATTGCCAGTGGCGTCTCCGAATTCCCCGGGGAATTCCCCTTAAAATAAAGAAGAAGAAGAAGGTGAAGACGGGTAAACAGTTAGACGCATCCGCTCATATTTATTTAACAAGCGGCTCGATCTTGCTGTTGGAGAAAAAAAAAGAACGACAACAACAATTATGAACAACAAAAAACAAATGCGGATAATTTGTTGAACTTATCGGCAACGTGCCGATAAATTTAGTATTTGGCCGTGTCGCCTATTTGTCATTTGTATGCGCCTAACGTGGTACATACAATATGTATGTATATATACATCAAGCACTCGTACCATACATTGCATGTAGAGTAAGCTATAAAATGGTCAGTCGACGTAAGGTTCTCGTGGTTTACGGTTCAGTGTTTGTTACAGCCAAGACCAAGCGATATTGGTTTCAGAATGTATGTTAGGCCCGCAAATTTCGCGGGCTAGTATATAGTTCGCAACTCTGTTTTTTGTTTTTTGTTCAAATTCATCGATGACATTAGCGATACGGAATCGGGGAAGAGAGAACACATAGCTATGAACAAGCAAGACGCCGCGCAATTAATAGGAGCAACAATAAATTGGCATAACTGCATGATTGACGATTTATGAAGTACGCCGTGTTCTCCGATTGCTTTTTTCGTTCGATAAAATCGAGGGGCCATTCACACGCGGAATGAGTGACAAGCGATTTCACGTGATTTCACGCACGCGATTACGGTTGCAAATTACTTCTAACGATTTCAAGCGATTTCGAGTGATCGCCCATGCGATTTCAAAAATTCTGTGCATATCTGCCAGCGATTTTCACGTAAATCTGAAACCGGAATTTGGTTAATTTTTCGCGATTTTAAGCGACTACGAGTCATAAGATCTTGCATCGATTTCATTGATTTCAAGCGGTTTCCACATCGCTTTCAGTCATGTCGCGATTTTACCAAATAGATAGCCCCTCGGATAGAATTCAGGGTTATACCTCCCTCCATCCGTCAGGGGAACAATCGAGCTGTAGGTAGTACTTTGTACTTGTTGATGAAGATTTTTGAATTAACATCATTAAATTTTTGCATGCGCCATGACTTGCATATAGGTGCATAGTATTCTTCCTCATTTTTTCAATTCGGTTTACCGATCTTCCTCCACACACTGCCGAGTACATGCTGCGTATCTACGAAGGTACACAAGACTCTCATATGCGAGTCTCTCCACTCACAGCTATCACTTCTCGAGAAATAAAAGTGGCGAACCGGTTTTTCGTATGAGAAATTTTTGCTCCACTCGATTGAAAATAAGAACCACGTGAGAGTTGAACAGCCGAACACAAACACGAGCACACATACGGCATTCAGGTCCATATGACAACACATTATGTATACCTTGAGAACAGAACCGCGTGAAAAAGCTCCCTCGTGTCAGTCAGTGAGTTATTCTGTGAAAAGTTAGCCAAGAACGCGGACTGCGATCTATTTCGAATAATGTTTCATTCACCATTGATACAAGTGTAGATCCAACTATCACACTATATCAAATTCGGTTGATCAACTCTCGAAAGTAAAAGCATAAACGCGTCGCTGCGGACCGCGGTATAGTTCACCGCGAGGAAGTAGAAATTTATTATTCAACGTCAACTGCCGTCGTTTGTTGCTGGTCTCGACTAAATACTAGTCGTTACCAGCCGCTCCAGATTCGTGGACTTCGTACTTCTGCTCGCATACAAGTGAATTCTGTTTGAGTGAATTCAAGTGTGACGATAACATCTACGTGTGTTATATACCTACTCAAAAACTGGATCGTATATGTTTTCCTTTTGAATCGTGAACGGCAGGATGATGTGATATTTTGACAATCAATCAATTATTAGCGAATGGTAGAACGAACTATCGTTTCTATTCTACAATTTGACGTTGAGTAGCTCGTAGTGTGATCGGAAAAGTGGAAGATCAAATAGTGAATATAGTTGCCTATTTGACACGATATGATAATGCGAACGAACGAACATCTGTGAGACGTGCAGCTCTCAAGTTTTCGAGAGCATTTTGTTTTTAACCGCCGTTTTTACTCACGTGTTGTGTTCTGCATATCAGCATTCGCGAACCGATCTCGAAGCAGTTCGGCATACCACTATTCTTTCATTTTAGTTGGTTTATTTGATTCGATATCGTTCGGATAAAGGAAGACGAAGCATGAGCCAGTTGTTGCATGGATTTGCAATTTAAATATACATAGACAGGATATAGCTAGGAAGTTAATACCTCTGTCTAATACACCGTAGAATTATGATGAAATGAAATTCGCCAGGTTCAGTAGCCTCTTTGGAAAGCGTTCGAGCGTTAATATAAAACAATATTGGTGAAACGGAGCGGTATTATCCACTGCTATACCTGTACTATGGTGTCCGGTATGAATAACCGTAATATTAAATAAATCCCTGAATCAGAGCGCTGCTTTCACTATTCGTTTGAAACTCAGAGCTAATATCCTTGCGGCGCGATTGCAGCTGCAGTGAGCTTTATCTGTAACTTGGAACGATTGATAAGTATGAAAACAGTGACGTAAAGTGGATTCATGTGGTTTAATTCAGTAGTGGAAAGATTTCGTGGCGGACGTGGTGTTTTTCGAATTATGCTATTCGAACTGTAACGTATCCCCAATTCGTCAGTATAATATCCAACTTGTATTCGTGCATCATTTATGCAACGTCGATCGTGTATATCGATGGGCTATAATATACAGTCGTTCGCGTAGGTGCGATAAAGATGAACATAAACGCGCGTTACATCTACATCGGTGATATAATATACCAAAAGGTTTGAAAACGGAAGACGTAGACCAAGTAACACAAGATTTACCTGTCCTACCTTGGTTCGTGTTGTTGGTGACTATGTATGCACATAGGTATATCGAATGTCTCGGGAGAGGTTTGAAAGTGCAGCACTTTTAGGATTTCGATTCTTGTACGTGTGTATATCTATAAATCGATCGTAGAAACGAAAAATAAAATAAAACCAAGGATAGAAGCGAAAAGGCTAGGGTGCAGGCAAAGGGAAACGAG
Organism: Phymatocera aterrima; assembly: GCA_963170745.1. NCBI lineage: Eukaryota > Metazoa > Arthropoda > Insecta > Hymenoptera > Tenthredinidae > Phymatocera > Phymatocera aterrima. Next base: position 8,822,542 of record OY720666.1, read on the forward strand.
GGCGAGCCTTTTCCCAAGCTCCATGGGACCGCAGCGTTGAAAGAAACTTATCGCCCGATGGCTCGCGACTATAACGCATACGCCTATACGAAAAGTGATTATTTAATACGATACTCATACGCTCTACTCATTTATAATATTCGTGTCATACACAGCATCTCTTCGTTCAATGCATCAACGATCTTGAAATTCTATGTTTCATGTATTATAGATCATAGCAGAGGTACTACGTATACATGAATTGAAAATCTATCATATCTAAAAAAGTGGTGAAAAAGATTTATCATTCGTCGATGGTCCGCACGGTTTTGATGGTTGAGAATTTAGAAATTTAGAAACTTTTCAGTGGCTTTTTTTCTTTCATCTTCGCTACATTTATTACCATCAGATTCTTGTTTCATACCGTTATTTCTTCTGGTTAACGAACTTTTTCACGATCGAGAGAAGAAGAAATTCGGCCTCTTATTGACGATTTTAATTATTCAAAAGAAAGACTAGAATATGTAGAAAAGAAAAACACTTCACATGAAATTACAATGACAAGTTTTGCTAAGATATATTTGATATAACTCTATATAGCGCTATATGGAATATTGTGAATTCCTTCAATATCTATGTGTGAATCCCTCCCTTCGTCTTCATATTCATCCTTTTTTATTTTCTTTGAACTTCTAGTTTCAGCAGAATCGGATGATATTCCTGGCATCGGACAGTACGATGACTTTCATACGATCGACTGGCAGCGTGACATCGCTAGAGATCGCATGCGCCATAGATACATAATCAAAAAGAAGCATGATTCTATATGGGACCTGATCAAAGGAGCCCACGACGCCTGGTCAGGATGGCTATGCGTTTTACTCGTTGGATTTTTCACCGGCGTTGCTGCCGGCGTTATTGATATCGGTGCTTCGTGGATGACAGACCTTAAATTTGGCATTTGTCCACAAGCATTTTGGTTCAACAAAGAACAATGCTGTTGGAGTTACAACGAGAGCAGTTTCGACGGTGAAAATTGTTCCCAGGTTTGAGTTCACACATAAGAACACGTATAACTTATCAGAAGCGGACAAAAATTCGCTCATTTTGATTCGAAAATCACCCAAATCGGTTCGTTTACTCGAAAGTTACAGCACTTTCTGATTCTCGAGTCATCGTCAATTTAAAATCATGTGATTTATGTTTTATGGTAACTTAGAGCGATAAAGAATACTGTTTTGTAACAGTAAAAAATGCGAAAAAACTTCTAATTATCATGATATTTATTCTTTTGGTTCATTATTTCCACAGTGGATGTCGTGGCCGGAAGTATTCAATCAATCGAACAAGGGAGCAGGTCCTTATATCATATCCTACTTATTTTACATTGCCTGGGCTCTACTATTTGCCTCATTGTCAGCTTCGTTAGTAAGGATGTTCGCACCTTATGCTTGCGGTTCTGGTATACCTGAGGTATTTTCGACAATAAAAATCTCAAACGATCGAGTTCCATCTCTTCATTTCGTCTGTGATAAATGAATTGAAATTCCAGATCAAAACCATACTGAGTGGTTTCATAATTCGTGGATATTTGGGCAAATGGACATTAATCATCAAATCTGTTGGCCTGATACTCTCAGTATCCGCGGGTCTAAGTTTAGGAAAGGAAGGGCCGATGGTCCACATAGCATGTTGCATAGGAAACATATTTTCATATCTGTTCCCAAAATATGGAAGAAACGAAGCTAAGAAACGTGAAATTCTGTCAGCAGCTGCTGCCGCTGGTGTTTCGGTTGCTTTCGGAGCACCGATTGGCGGCGTACTTTTCAGCTTGGAGGAGGTTAGTCCGAGTCCATTTTCACTCTTCTTTAATGTCTCCTCAATTTGGAGAGAAGATTTTAGAATTCATCTTCATTTTGTTGCACAGGTCAGTTATTACTTTCCGCTGAAAACACTGTGGCGGTCTTTCTTCTGCGCGTTGATAGCAGCTTTCGTATTACGTTCAATAAATCCGTTTGGAAATGAACATTCAGTCCTATTTTTCGTCGAGTATAATAAACCTTGGATATTTTTCGAGCTAGTACCATTTGTGATGCTCGGAATAATGGGAGTGAGTATCATTTCAGAGATGTGAGATAATTCCAATTCAAATTTATACTTTCTCGTCAAGAAATCTTGACAATTCTTACGGTGGAATTCATAATACTTTAACAACTATTTCAGGGTGTGATCGCAACGCTGTTCATCAAAGCAAACTTGTACTGGTGTCGCTATCGAAAGACTTCAAAACTTGGACAATATCCGGTAACGGAAGTTTTGGTTGTTACCGTAGCCACTGCCGTTATTGCGTTTCCCAATCAGTACACAAGAATGAATACTAGTCAATTGATCTACCTGTTGTTCAGCCAGTGCGGAGTCTCCAATTCTGACATATTATGGTTCGTATCAAACTCCAAACGATTGTATTCTCTTCCAACGATAAACAAAGCGAATTATCAAAAGCAAAGTTTCAATCGAGCACATCTGAAATTCGGCTTTTCTGTCGGCGTCTCAATATTAATTACAATATTTTCTTCGCAGCGATTACGACAGAAATTTCACAACCGTGAATTCTGCTATAGAGACAACGGCTGCAGGTCCAGGAGTACACAAAGCAGTTTGGCTGCTAGTTTTAGCGTTGGTTGTGAAGTTGATAATGACCATATTCACGTTCGGTATGAAAGTACCGTGTGGATTATTCATCCCATCTTTATGCCTGGGTGCGATAATGGGCCGAATTGTCGGGATCGGAATGGAACAACTTGCTTTCACATATCCGCACATTTGGTTCTTCAGCGAAGAATGTTCGGCCGGAGTCGATTGCATTACTCCAGGTCTTTACGCTATGGTTGGTGCAGCCGCGGTCTTAGGCGGAGTGACAAGAATGACCGTATCCCTAGTCGTTATTATGTTCGAACTAACTGGCGGCGTTAGGTACATCGTACCTCTGATGGCCGCCGCCATGGCGAGTAAATGGGTCGGAGATGCTTTAGGGAAGCAGGGAATCTACGACGCGCATATTGGGCTCAATGGATATCCATTTTTGGACAGTAAAGATGAATTTCAGCATACAAGTTTAGCCGCGGATGTTATGCAGCCTAAGTAAGTTTAGGGAAACGTTCGATTTCTTAGGATATTGTACAATGTATTTTATATTCTATTTTATTTTATTTCAGGCGTAACGAAGCGTTGAATGTTTTAACACAAGATTCGATGACGGTTGACGACGTCGAAACGTTGCTCAAAGAAACGGAGCACAACGGTTTCCCCGTTATTGTATCTAGAGAATCACAGTATCTAGTCGGCTTCGTTTTACGAAGAGATTTGAACCTTGCTATAGCGAATGCGAGAAGATTAATGGAGGGAATAACTGGACAATCTCTTGTAATATTTACCAGCGGTAATAACGTCCAGACTCACGGTCCGCCGCCATTAAAATTAAAAAAGATACTGGACATGGCGCCGATAACTATTACAGATCAAACACCGATGGAAACGGTCGTTGATATGTTTAGAAAATTGGGACTCCGGCAAACCCTCGTTACGCATAATGGGTAAGACTCATTATTTCCTTTTTATTTTGCTGTGAGGTAATAATTTCAACTCTGAAGCAATACGAATTGTTTTTATTGTATCTTGTTTTCTTTCATCTTCATCTCGCAGGCGACTTCTAGGTGTTATCACGAAGAAGGATGTTTTACGGCACGTAAAACAACTTGATAATGAAGATCCTGGCTCTGTTTTATTTAATTGAATTGTACAATTCATAGGTTTGTGTAAATTCATGCATGTGGAAGAAAAACTAAGAGAAAAAACGAAAAAAAAATCTCAATATAAACGCGCCTAGTATTAAATTAGGTCATTACCATATACGGTATCAGTTTTAACGAATGCCACAAAGTTCACATAGTTATCATACACGGGAGTGCTATGAAACGGAATTCGTTCGAATACCTATCCATTGTAATTACAAATCTTGAAGCTATTTTTATTCTTGATTTTTTTTCCATCCTTTATTTATCGCTCTTTGCCCATCCCAATTTATTATGTTATATATATTTACATATAGTATATATATATACATTTGCTTCAATATACATATATATATATATATATATATATATATATATTGAAGCAAAACGGATTTATAAGGACCTTATGCCTTATTGGTTATTCTTGAATTATTTAATGTCTCAGGGCTACTTAAAAGTAGACGTCACCGGCTGCATTCAATAGAGACACGAGCTATTGATTATTTATCATTTATTTTCGCCTGAAAAGTCTCACTTCTTCTTATTTAGTGGTTATTTCATCGAACAACGATACTGAACCAAGAATGAGATAGTTCTTTTTACTTATTCTAACCGGCAGAATATCAGGACAATCGCAGCCGCCGAGTCTCATACTCATTAGCGTTGATTAATCCACGTTCGGATAATATAATCGCGGCTGTAGAGGTTTGACCCCCGTTAGCGTTGAATATATCGGGATGACTGGGTGATAAATATATTCGCAACTGCAGAGTTCTTACACCCATTAGGTTTGAATATTGAGAAGGTATAATAATTGTATTGTAGAGTTATATAGTTTTGTGAATTTTAGCTAAACTTACTATATTTTGAGCGAAGTTACTAGTTCTAAAGCTAATTTAGAAATGCGCTGCTGAGCGTTAGCCGCTCGGCCTTATATAGGCAAACATTATTGCGTATTAACCTACGGTTCGTCCTTTTCGCTGTACAAGACTATTTCTTACCATAGATTTGTTCCGAAATTCTATTTCCAATAAGTTTTGCTAGTATTCTTTTCTTTCATTGATTTTAATATCAAATTAATATTTTACAATGCTTTTCCAAAATTTGTCGATGAAATTTCGTTTCAATATATATATACCCATATACATATTTATTATTCATTTTAATAACAAAATGGCAGCCTCCTTTCTGCAACTTTAGTATATTTGTCTGTATGAAACTGTTATCTGAATGTCTATATAGAAAAAAAAAGGAGTAAAGTAAAACAATTTTTGAATGAATGATGAAATATAATCGGTATCATATCATTAATATTATTATTATTACATATATGTGTTGACTCCATCTCTCGTGTAGTTTGCATACATACCGAAGAATTTAACACACTATGCGAACCACGTATGTTGCAATTAATACAATTTACTAGGGGTGTGCGAGTAGACCTTTTTTTTCGAGTCGGGCCGAGTCGAATAATTTTCAATTTTGTCGGGTCGAGTACCCGAAATTTTCTGGTACTCGAATCGGCCCGAATACTCGAACATTTTCGGACACTCGAAGGTTTTCGGGTACTCTCATTTTTTTAGGTACTCTAATGTGTCGAAATACTCGCATGAGATACAGTTAATCGCAATTGAATGAATAACGATGATATCTATTAATAGTCATATAATTTAATAAAATTATGATTAGATTGATACGTTTTCTAAATACATCCCACATCTTGGTTCTTATTGTTAGCTACTAACCGTATTGCTAAATTATATAGAAGTCATAGCCAATACTCAACTAAATTTGAATTACTCAACGACATGGATGCATGGAGACATTCTTCTAAAATCCGACAGGTACACCCGAGTAAATCGGGTACTCGCACACTCCTACAATTTACTATTATTATTATTAATATTTATTGATATTATTATTATTATCATTATTATCAGATTTGTTAGAAAATCAGATCAGTTCCTGGGGGTAAAGATTAATATCTACGGATGCAAATGATTAGTATTGTATATGATTAAAATTTGAAACATGCATAATCGTTTCTTTTTCGTAATCGATTGTGACGGAACGAGAAGCTGTTTCATTGTTCATTTTTAACTTGCCGTTTGAACAAGGGAAGTTATTATTTTCTTCAGTTTTTCTGTATTTTATATCTTCTTCTGGAATTTGAAATTTGGAGTTGAAATTTTTTTGGGACTCGATTACTTCGTAATATTATATCCGAATCGCGAGAAATATTATTATCAGCTGTCTCGTCACCGTTCAAACGTAGCGAAAACAATTGTATTTTCCATCAATTTTCGGTTGAAATTTCGTCCAATCGACAAAGAAATAGAAAAAAAATATTTGCATCCATTTATTCTTACGGTTTCAGGGATCTTCGTCTTTTAAATGCAACAATCGATAGAATAGTATGTTCGTTTTTTTTTATCCTCCCCATATCGAAATTCTCTTCCGGATTATCTCTTTCGATTAGTATTACGCAATAGCTTTCTTCGATGTTATCTCAGAGTAATGGGAAAATTTCGGAAGTATGTGATCGCAAATTTTAAGTATCTATTCTCCACTATGTATATTATTTTTTCGATGGAGATGAAAAAAATACATGCCGATTAAACAATTCGAGAATTATTGTAAAATGCGTTTCTTGGTCCGAGCGTCGATCTGTCTTCATTGATTTCTTCATGCGAATCAATCTAAATGAAACAGAACGAAAAGAGAAAAGGAGGATAGATATTATTTTGGAAGTACCACTTCAATCCATGCGTCGCTACGATGATATATTAAGATAATACCGTAGGATGAATTTCTATAATACCCGTGACGATCAAATCAGTCGGTGTTTAAATTATAAAATGAATAAAGATCGATATTTAATCGATTATTTTCATGAATTTAAGTATGTAATACAAATACATACCTACGTACCTATGTATTCAGGCTCGCGGTGATTGTATATTATACATCCTTCTACATGAAAGACAGAGATGAGAACCAGATAAATAATATCTTCTGCACGATATCAATATAATATAATGATGTTAATGATATCTACGATATTTATAGGATATAACATGATAAGATGACGACGATGCATGTATCTCATTATTGTATGTCTGTATATTATTCAACGAACGTATATATATATATATATATATGTATATTAGATAGGTACGTACGTACCTATAGATGATTGATATTATGTTCACTGAACGTGTAAATATTATTATATTATAAAAGATTGGAAAGAAGAAAAAACGTTGTCGAGGTGAATGACGAAGATGCGTTGAATTTTAGCGGAATCCTAATCGCAGCATGTGTATGTATATAATGCGTACGAAAAATTACGGAAAATCAGTGAACGTTGTTCCGATCGGACAATGAAAAAACAAGAAAAATAAACGAAGTTCCATGAAATTGGATTCGAGAAGAGAAACGAAACGAAATTTATAACGTTTAATAACAATTTTTCAAGAAAATTTAAAAATTCAACGATGTATATACGTGATTGTATATTTTTATACCGGCTCTCTTTTATGGAGATGAGCCTTGAGAGGGTGCTATACTAGTATTGACGCTGATGGCCGAAAAAAAAAAAAAACAACCTAACCCGGGGTCATTTCACTTATTTCGACTTTTCCACTTCCGCATGCAACGCGGAATATTTATGTCTTAGAACTTGTTTGTTCAATGCAATAATAGCGACAAAATCTTACACAGCGTATAATTATTTATAATTAACGATTTCAAACAGCCGATAGAAGCCCTGTATAATAGTTTCGAAAGCGCTAAACATAGATGGCTCCGTGCGGGGCGGCGGTATATTTGGTACGACGCACGTCACTCGTCGGCTGAGATAATATGATATGAATATACCTATATAATATATTTTATGTATACGTATTCATTCAAATATTATATGAAAGATATACGTGTGGCATTTTTCAAATCATCCCTGGCCGTCAATTAAATGTATCGAATATATTTATGTCATGGTTACTTTATCACGATTACGGACAAAATGATGTCGGATTTTTTTTCAAACGAGATGTCGTCCCGCGTGTACCGGGGTGCTCCGATAAGATCGTGTAACTAAATTACATACATGTATATAGATAAATATATGACCTTCCAGACGCGTTTGCCATCCCGATTTGTAGACAGCGGACACACATCATATAATGGTTAATTATCACATAGCAATTCAAATACAAATAGCTGAGTTTTGAGGCAGCCTTGACTATCATTTTATAGCCTTGCTTCTTGATCAAGAGATCATCATCATTCTTGGTCATCGGGGGAGCGACGATGTTAATTTTCCGAACAGAATTTTCTTTTGCTTCTGGGGTAGAATTTTTCGTTTCAGCATCCTCGCCTCCACACCTTGAAAATTTGATTCATGATACCGGTCCGGTTTCACGCCCTTTTGCCCCGATCTCTCCGGCTGCACAAATTGTACGCTGAGGTGTTAAAATTTGCAAATCATTCTTCAGCTCGCATTGAGAGACTTTCCATTTTATCGATAATGAGTATGACACTCTAGGGTGATGAATAGTCTCACTTTTCACCGGTTTTTTGGCTACACCGGGCAGCGGAATTGCCGCCAATCCCGAGGGGCCACGCACGGCTCGGAATATTCTGGAATATACTCCGAATATACTCGCGATTTATTAATTTCGCCGATGAATTCAATACGTATGATGTACGGTGCAGTATACGCTCCCGGATACACGGGAAAAATGGGAAAAACCCGAAAATTTCCTTGTTCTTTGAAATATTTTTCACAATTTTCACTATCCGGCGCGCATTTTGTGCGTAAACTTTTCTTTGTTACATTTCTACCGGTCAACGTTGGATTATATCGAGTCGTTACTTTGATACCACGCAGAGTGAGGGATACCAGTGATCCGTAAATCGACGTACCCGGGACAACAAATGTTTTTGCCGGGATTTTGTTTCCCACGATTTCTGTATACACCGAGAATAATCAATGTATCGAGTTCAAAGCTTATATGCGCGTAACGCAAATCATAAATAGGCAGCTTTCTGATTACCCGGGAGACTAGCATCTTGCAATTCTCCTTGCGACGATTGAAACTTTGTTGTATCAGAAAAAGAACGTCATTGACGTTCGTTGTGTTGTTGAAAATAAATGAAAAACATGCTACGACATATTTTTCTTCTGTCATTGTTTCAGGTTTGAAATTTATAACATTGAAGAATCGATAATGAGTACTCCCTCATTTTTCCATACTACAGATTGAAAATAAAAAATTGAAGAATAAAAATACCGCGCGAGCACAAAATTTCGGGCTCGAGACAATTATCTTGTTTTTGTTTCGAATTTTGTTCAATATTAGTAATATAGGATCTTTTAGTTGAAAGAATTTATTCGCATGAACATTGAAATTAGATGAAAACTTGGGGCTACCGTATTGATTCGTAGCACTAATGAAGACAATCGGAACTTTGGTTAGGGAAAAATGAACAACTGGTCAGGGAACGCAGGGAAAAGAAAGGGAATTTTTTCCGAAAAAATGGCTACCGCGTTAAAAATTGTATTTTCTCGCCTACTCTTCCAAAGAAGAATCCAAATTTTGTGACGGATTCAAAATCGAATAAATTTCATCGTCGTCGTTGATTACAGGACCTATCAATGTATATACTGGACTCTTCGAGATCAAAAGTTAATGAACAAAACGAAAAAAAGACTGTTCAAATATCGTCGCATGCATATATATGTGAACGCGGTTTATCACTTCTGTAATACAACTATCAAAGATATCGTTATATTTCTGACAAAAAATGAACATAAATATTGTTACCGAAAATCTTATTATATTAATATGTTTCAATTGAGATATGTTGGAAATCAGTTAGATTTTTGAATTCGTGTCGAGACTCATCGACAGCATATCCGGATCATCTTCTTCCGCGTGTATCCCCCACATACTCGATCACCTACTCACGGTATTACATTTTTTGGAATTCCTGTTTTCTGATATAATGTATATATGTATATATGTATACGTAAACACCAAAGATTCATGGCTTGTATATTGTATACACGTATAATACATATAAACCACGATAATTTCTGGGCTTTGAACCTCGTCTCGGTGATTCGTGCCACGCAGCTTCACAAGTCGTGCTCGTTGATAAACGATAAAAACTTCAGGTCAAAGGCTTCCATATCAGTTCCACACGCCTATAGACCCCCTTATGTCCTATTAAAGTATTCGGCTGATACTAATTGCAATAGCTGTCTAATTGCACTGATACGTGGTTATGATGCAGTAGCAGAGCAGCATACATACGAGCATGTAACGTGTAATTGCTTGACGTTGGAACTGCGAAACGCCGGGGCGGCGTGTCTGCAAAATGTATTTCTTTGTAGATCGCAGCGTCACGATTATATGTGTAGGTATACATACATATCATGCAGAAATTGGAGAAAAAATTCATAATTCTATACCCAAGACTTAACTATCTTTTTCCATTAACTTTCTTTTTATAATTCATTTTTCAAGTTTTCTTGAATTGAATCGCAACTAAGTTTTTCTTTTTCCTTTTCGTTTTGTAAATGAAAGTGAAATAAATGAAACAAACTAAAGTCTGCAGAGATGGAACTATGGACTTTGCTTGTTCTCTTACACATAGTATACCTATATACCTATATAATATACAACACGTAAGCTCCGCGGGATTCACAATTTGATAAATTGCTGCACGGACACGCAGAAAGAAAAATATCGAATTTTACGAAATCGGAAGAAGAAATTGTAATGGGTTTAAATGAGTTTTTAGAAATCGTCAAAATGATTATGGCGTCTGGGGAATCGCACCTCTCAGAAAAATAAGACAAAAACACGGTATAGGTATTACGTATAATTTGAATTCGATTAACGTGCTATATATGTAATACGTTTATATACTGCAACTACACGCGTTATACGAGTGATTGGTTAAAATGAAAAACGGAATTGAATGATGATAAGGAAAGAAGATGATAGTTACTATATGCAACCAATTGAGTCTCGTCATAACCTATATTATCAATTCGAGATAAAATATTCCTCTCTAAAGCAACGAAGAAATAGGAAATACAAATTTTAAATGACATGCTGTTGCCCTCGGCATGTTCTCCATCTCCCCCACATTTACTCCCATACTTTCCTTTGCTTCTGCAGCAGTCAACAGAAGAAAATAGAATAGAAAAAAGGGAAACGAGACAAGATACATTTTTTCTTTCGTTGTTTTCTTCTTGTCAGAGATTAATGCAGTCAAAACAGAATCTATCTTTCACAAATTAAGTTTGTTTGTGATTACCCAAGTACCTAGAAACCGCTTCGAAAACGAGAATCGTAAATTTTTGCAAATGACTCGATCGATTTTGATGAAACTCAGAGAATTCATTGAATATGTTGGCAGAAAGGGGCTAAGTATTTCACTTTTTCAAGACATCGCGCGGATTTATTGAGAAATAAATATAATTCCCTATGTTAGCCAGCGGTGACTCCGACTCCCCCTAATTATAATTATAACAAATTCAAAAAATTTCGAGTACCCCTAATTTTAGCACCTGTATGAGTAAATGAAATACGTCGATTTCGAAAAATCCGATGAAAACAAAAAGATGTAGAAGTTAATTTTCGGACATCGGAGGTACTGGTTCCTGGTCTTACTGCCATGAAAGAAATAAAAGGTTAGTAATTTGGTTGAACTTGATGTGTCATCATTCGTTCTCGAGATATCGTCGGGCATTGATTCGTTCAAGTCAATTCGAAAACTCAATTTTTCAATTTTCGGGTAATTATAATAAATTTCTTCAATGATGAAGCGGAAAGTTGGGGATGCAAAAATGGATAGAATAAGAAATGAAATCTTCACTCACATTACTCTGTTTCTCAGAGTCTCAGCGATAATGAACGCCCAAGATAGATATATGCGATTTTTGTGATGAGTGTGATGAAATAAAAATATACTATGAATGCAGCATTGCGGTGAATAATTGAAGCGCGGAAATCTGCATTATCATACCTATGTATACGAAAGCTCTCTGCAATCTTATAATATATTATACAACAGTCATAAAAATATTATTGCTTTTGAAAATATTTTATTATTCTTATTTTTAGCCCTGGACCATTCTGTGCAGCACGATTGAAGACATAATCGAAATAAAAGCGTGGAAATTGCTCATTATGACGGAAAATAACATGCATAACGATCAGTATGTAATACTGATATACTTATATCAAAGAAGTTTCATGATTTTTCTTCGGTAAACCATATTTTCGTATGTTTAAAAATAGTGACGTTACGACCAGGCCTGGCCAGTCATCGTAAGACATCTGACAAAATATGAAACACATTTCCGTGAATTAGTTGATCCAAAAGAAATCCAATTATGACTCAGTACAATTTCTCAAATTATGTAATAAGTGACGAATCTATAAAAAACAAAACAAAAAACAGAAAGAAGAACTTACATTTTGCAATTCTTTCTCACGCTTGATTAAAAGCGTAGCGTAGGAGTGAAAAATGGAAGGGAAACCGGCACAAAATACAAATTTATAAACGAGGAATCGGATGGAAAAAAAATCGGAGCTGACAATTAACGAAAAAACGCCATTTCGAATCTGAATCGAAGTACAAGATACGATCGTGAATTCGGCTCAGATTGTCAATATCTGCAGTTCTGCGATTGCCACCGATATTATCGGTAAAGTAAATAATTTCCTTAATTCGCCGTTTTTGTAGGTTTTCCCTCTTGTTTAGGATCTTAACATGTCCCGAACCGAAATTATGCCCCGAAGAAAGGGAATGGAAAGCGAGAGCCGAAGAATCAATTATGGATCCAGGTTCAATACTATTATTCATATGCACATATTCTTTCAGATAAATGTTGAGTCGTCTCTCCTATAATATAGGAGAGATGATCGCAATCTTGGCAAAATATTTGATACACGCAATCGTATTTTGAACATTTCAGTTTCAAAAAACTCCATGACTGAGTTGCCAATTACTGGGCCAATAGGTGACCCCATGGCGATCCCAATAATCTGTCCACAAAAATGATTACTATTCCATTTATAACTGATAACATCCAGTGCCAATTCTTATCTGGCACATTGCTGAACGATGAAATAACATCTAGAGACACAAGAACATGGTCTTCGCGGTGACGGATCGCAGACCATTTTAGCTTATTGACCACTGACCAAGTGTCTTTGGCGTGAAGACTCGTTTGCCCAACAATTTTCGTCAATAATAATGCTCGCAGAACTTGGAAGAATCCATACGTCGTAGCTGAATATAAACTGGCGACGGTAGACCAGTTCTACAGATTTTTGGACGACTGGACTGGACTGGCCTGGCCTGGCCTGGCGGGAACGTCGGTATTTTTGATAAGAAAAAAAGTATTTTTTAACGAAAAAGAGCGTGAAACATCTCTTGAATGATCTTGAACGATCAAGAAACGAGCTACTCGAGATATGCGTGTAACGAAGTATAGGTATAACGTTGGCAATTATTATACTTATTATGTGAACGATCATCTGTTATCTGAAAATTGATAACGTCGAATGAATCTAGCAGAGAGTCGCGTCCCCACATCTCGAACAGTCTGTAAAGTGCCATCCATCAATGGTGTCCGAGCCCTGGAGAAGGATTACTCATACGAGCGACTGTACTATACTATGCTATAATATCTAGCGAGTATATGAGTATAGGATGCTGCAGTGAAAGATCATTGGGTAGCTCATGGTAGAGCAATTGGAGGCTGGAATGATCTCTTGAATAAATCCATCGCGGTGCTAGATTCCTCTCTACAGGTATACACATCTTTTATCTATGTGTGTACAGAAATAGAGAAAGAATAAATAAATTGCATAACATTTGCAAGTGATCAGGAACATCGAAGACAGGCACGTGACCCTGTTTCTCTATTTCACACGTGTCTTTGGCATACCTATAACTCGTAGCACCTTGTACATGCCCGGCTGTCTCTGCGGCACCTACGCGCAAGGAGTAAAATCCATTTACAACCTCGGAGGAAGGTTGAAGAATCGAGAGCAAGGATTTTTGAACAGCCAATCTTGGCACTTGACATGGTGAGTACATCAATATTGGTTTGTTACAGTATTCTGCCACGTTGAAACATACTTCGTTCACAATGAATCTCGAGGAGAATCACACTGTCCATGCATTGTATAGTTTGTCCGAGACCGCGTGGGTTTCAATGTGTCAAAATGCTCCGGATACGTGAAATATTACCGCAATAAGGAAAAGAAGACAATAATGAATGAAAGAACAAATTGTTCTGAAATATTTATCACGGTGAACGATTGTTGGATCAACGATTTTGGGAACGCGACGATAGGGATGTTCCTCAATTGTTCTCTCATTTATATACGTTATACTTATTCATTGGCATTACGTCGCGCGGGCTGTAATTGTTATACTTGAATTTGAACGGACGGGAAAAGTGGTCGACCTGAAAGTGAAGGTTTTTTCGAATTCATGGCCACTCTGCAAAAGTTACATATTGCAATTAGATAATATAATTCTACCGCTTTACACGATCACTTTACTCCCAACATTGCGGTTTCGTTTACAGGAACAATTATCATAATTCTTTGTCAATTATTCCAAGCCATTTTTGCAATACTCGTACTGCTATCATACTTCAATTTATTCGTTTTTTCAAATTAAATAAAACATAGATACGAAATGAAACAAAATTCGTAAATATTTTCGCATAATGAAATCGTTGAATCGCTAATTGTTCAAATTTCTGTGACTAGATGTTAGAAATCAGCGAAGATTTATTTGCCAATGCCACCGTCGATCTCCCAGAATTTATCGACTGTTGCATCCGTGCCGATAAATATTTATTCGATCCGACCGAATGTCAGTTAAATTAACATAATTTACGTGAAACATTGACATGCAGTAGAGGTACACGTGTGAAAAATTTGCCATCTATGCTTTTCTGGACTACATTTTGGTGCTGATTCGGCACCGCGCTTGAGCACGCCGCGCCGGCGCGGCGTCTCCGCAATCGTGAATTTTTCACATCAAATTTTTTTACAGTAGGCATATAGAAAGTTGATAATGCCGATATACGATTACAAAGCCGCTCGAAACGTGGGCTGTGAAATATGGCTGCGAAAATAGAACCAAAATAACGTTATAACCGTGAATAGATATAATTTTATCTCAAATTTGATTAAACGCTTTTATAAGATATCTCAGCACTCGCGTGCAGATAATGTCAACAAACGAGAGAAAAAGACTGCGAACAGAATTTACCAGGATCACAGATCACCGAATTGGTAACCTCTGCGTGCTGTGAATAATCTGTTTCCCTAATTCTGTTTAAATTTGATCTGTTTTTTTTTTTCTCATGATTATATCAGGTTAACGATACTCACACTGTATATAAGGGAAAAGTATGGTACACCGCGCGGAGGCAGATTTTTCACTAGACCGAGTAGGCTAGAGCCTGGGGCGGCGGATATCGGGAGGGCGCTGAATTTGAGACCAAAATTAGTTTTGGCGGCGAATTTGATCCGCGCCAAAATGAAACGACGAAAAAAGGGCGGGAAATTTTCTGAAGCCCGGGGCGGCCGATCCCATGAATTCGCCTCTGGGTACACGCCTGTTCATTAATCGTTTCGCTCTGAAGTTAGCTACGCTTGTGGTAAGTCGCTCGGAGGGTGAGGCAAAGACCGATCAGCGCCTGTATTTTCGAATATATTTAAATGCTGCGCGCTGATCGGCCTCTGCCGTATCCTCGGAGCAACTCGCCACGACCGTAGCTAACTTCAGAGCAAGACCATCAATGAACAGGAGTGTATATATACATACATTGCATACATTGGACCACCAGGTAGATCGGACCGTCCACAGGAAAGTGTAGGGCAACCAATGCACTTCCTATGGACGGTCTCATTTATCTCGTGGTCCAATTTCCACCTCCTTCCCCCTGTATGCTACCCACCCAACCATACAAATCTGCATTTCGTATACATAATTCAAAATTCTAAAGAACGAACAATATATAACGGAGATTACAGAATAGACGTATGTACAATGTATGCACTACATACACTCCTAATATTATAATACGAGGTAGAATTTACCTTCTCGTTCGCAGACATCGTGCCAGACAGATTGTGTAAGGATCATCATCTGTAGTCTATATCTTATGTATATACCTATATACCCATAACTATACTGCACTCGTGTATGCATACATAAAACGGGTGTCTAGAAAACCGGTATGATAAATGTAACGATGTGCAAAGTGTTACCGACAGGCGGCAGACCGATTGTGCCTTTGTGAAACTGGCTGCATCACGTACATACGTAACATACTTATATGCGTACGACGATTATGCGCTATGTATGTATGTATGTATGTATGTATGTATGTCGTATCTGCACTCTGCGCGACCCATACTTCGCGTCCCGACAATAGACCGCAGCCACACAAGAGTTGAACCAGATTTTGAAATCCAAATTTCACCTGCACCTTATTCCTGTAATTGCCAGGTTACCAAACTGCAGTTTCAATGACGTGTACCTTCATACACGACTTCTTTCTATTCATTTGAATTTCCAAGTTGAGACCGTCGACTCCTTTACAGGTGCAAATTATCAGTAGGCTTCTGTTCATTCTTGTTTCTTCCTCGTGACTCTTCGGCACTCCGAGCTACCGGTATCGCAATGTATTCGGGATCTTCACGTTTCGAAAATCGTCAACTTCGCAATATTGCAGTAGATGATTGCCCGGATGATTCACCTCTACCACTTCACGTTTAATGAGCGTCTTATTATTCACAGATTTCTTTCGAGAAATTGACTATTTAGTATACAACGTATGCCACTAAATATGGTACGAATTTAATAACTCCGGGCTCTGTTCAGGTATATTATAATTACCATATTATGTTTTATTCATTCAAGATCTGCTCTCTATTATAGGTTGACGAATTTGTATGGGTACTATACCAATCTGTTTTCGACATCTCTTCATTATGCAATAAGAAAAGAGATAGAAGCTCGGCTGTAGAAAGTGCGTGCGGCGGGGCATATATTTCCCGTCAATTCGCATAGATAATCAAAATATGGATTTTGAATTGACAATTTTTGAATGTTCTCACGATTACGAATTCTTTTACCACGTTGGTCATGTGATCAAATTTTCATCCGATCACAAAAACCAGTTCATTTTCACGGACCAGGGCCAGTCTCAATTTCAGTGAGACTAATTTTCTATGAATTCGTGGCAGTAATGCCGAAAATTGTGTTCCCTGCTTTCTAATGCTGAGATAATAAATTCTTTTCATTTTATCCCCTGTACTGTAAATTTCGTTTCGATATGACAAGATTGACATTGGAACTGGTGCAGATAGAATCGGGGGGTGAAAAAAAAACAAGAAAAAAAAATAGAAGCAGTCATCGTCCCGAGATCAAACGGGGCTCGAAATTCACATTTCGTTTTCACCAGAAATTGTGAACAAAATTCAACACTGCCACTAAGGATTGAGGAACTGTGTGTGTGACCTTTTCTATGAAAATTTACCCTACTGATGATTAGGTATTGGAAACGAGAAATATAAATTTGAGAAATAGCGGATCCTCATGATCCTTCGATATCATACCAGATGCAGAAGACATTTATCAACGATACGAAAATTTCAAGTCATTGAACCCGCACAGAATGGCCCATATTTAATATCATGATAGAGCGATGAAAGAGAACGTAATTTTCACCAGGAGAGCGCTGTCGTCGAAGATCGAGAGGTGGCTCATCCGGCTCCGACATTTTTCATTTAATTAACACGGAAACAAACTGCTGATTCGCGCGATTCCTCGTCGTATGACACGATATCGCGATAACTAACACAAAAATCTTGAGAATTCCAGTTTGCAGAGATACTTAAATTGTGGAAAAAAAACGCCTTGAAGCCGTTTCGATCGATCCTACCGTTCGATAGTTGTCATAATTATATGTGATGGTTTTTTTCCAAAGTCCAGAGTCAAGTTGTGATGTTGACCTGCGTCGGTTCAACGTCAGTTCATTAGTTGCATGTTCAATTTCAGCGAATTGCGGCACATAAGTCAATTCATGTTCGTCCATATTCATGTCATGCAAAGGTCAAATTTCTTCAATTTTTTCATTTCTATTACCAGATAGATATTTTTCTTTAAGAAGCCTTCTCGCGAGACTTGCATAGTAGGCGATTTGTGCTCGAGCTTTCCTCTTACTATGGGAATATATTGAAATGCTTATGAAATGTAGATAGAGTTGTATCACTTCTCACCTTTTGACCGATGGAACTAGCATTATATTGCGAATGACGCGGCTATTCGCGCGAAGTTTCTATATTCAGTGATTATTCTTCATTGGTAAACTCCCCGGAGCCAGTCGCATGAGAATAAAAAATCGATCAAGTTGTAATTCGAGTCTATGATGCACATCTAGAGAGATTTTGAACCGATCAACAATCTCCCGAAGAGTGTTATTTTTCAAATGTGGAATATATTTCTCACTTCTTCGCCTGTCACACGCTATACATATGCACACGTACCTACCCTTATATAAAAAATATGTAAATCGATCATGTATGCAAATTATGGCTGTATGTATATCCACGATAAGCATCAAATCTTCTTCGGAAATTACCTTGGGGAGTAAAAAAATGAAGAATAACGTAGTTGATTTTCAGTCATCGAAGAATGAATTGACGCTCGGTTTCCTTGTGCAAAACACGACGAATTTGAAGTAAAACGATGCGACAGTGATCGAGTACCTCAAACAATGCGAATGAAAAACTCCTAACAAAAACTATCTACTGCAGACCGACGCTCGAACGCGAGAGTAAATTTTGCGCAAGTCATTTTGCGATGCCCCGCATAGTATGTATATATATACGTACGTACACCGCTGCACATGATTCGTTTTTCTCTGAAGTTAGCCAGGGGTCAAGCAGGGCCCACCAATCCGAGGTGTTTTCAAATTTGTTCAAATGCGTTAAGCTGATCGGTCCCTGCCTTACCGTTGGAGCAACTCACCACAAGCGTGGCTAACTTCAGAGCGAAACCTGCATTAATGTGCGGTAGTGTGCATAAGAGAGTAATCAGTTTTTAATGAATATATTGGGCATTCCGTGTCCGCTCGACTAATGATTTGCCCTCACTATTTTTGATTCGCGTCACGATTTTTCATACGACTTTTCTGATCTCGGACAAGAACTCCCGAATGTTTTCAGATTTTTTCTTCTGGCCGTTAATTTTTTTGATTGTTCAAACCTCTCTAAAAATTGGTCTTTTTTAAAACTTCTCACAAATCATACTGTTTCTCCTCTGTTCATTTTCTCTCTCATCCCATGGTGGGCCGATGTTTTTCCTATTCATTGTAGCACCTTAAACATTTCGAACGAATAAAACACCATGTTTCAACGTTCTGAAAATTCTCAAAAAATTACCAAAAATTTTGTGTTCGATTCCGGATCTTTCGATTGCGGTAACGACTCAAAAAACGGTAATCTGACTTATCGGGTGGTTTTTACAAGGATATCCGTTAAACGAAAAACATTTGAGAACTCATTGAAAAAGGCGTGGAAAAAATCCACACGGTTCGACTGGATTATGAATATTTCGAGTGTACAAACATCTACAATTGGGGATCGCGCGTCGTCATGGGTCTTGCATCAAAAGATTCAGAATCGAACAGAAAATTTGTGGTAATTTTTTGAGAATTTTCGGAACGTCAAAGTCACGGTGTTTTATTCATTCAAAATGTTTAAGGTGCTAAAATGAATAGGAAAAAAATCGGCCCATCATGGGATGACGGTCAAAAAGTGCAGAACAGAAGGAAAAGTAAGATTTTTGAGAATGTGTTAAGATTTTAAAAAACGACTAATTTTTAGATGGCTTTGAATAATCATAAAGAAATAACGGTTAGGTTAGGTTGGGTTGGGTTGGGTTGGGTTGGGTTAGGTTGGGTTGGGTTAGGTTAGGTTGAAAGTTAGTTTTAATATTAGTTTTTAAAAATTTCTTTGAAGAATATTATTTCAATTTCATAATTGAGATAGTTTTTAAATAAATGATTGGGCAAAATAATAATTATTCAGTAGATAATTAATGAAAATAAATATATTTTAAGATTTGTTTACAAATTTTACAATTTTGCAGGTTAAATTAATAAAGTTTTTAGGATGAAATTTTATTATATGTTGTTAAAATAAGTAAATGAGGTTTTTATATTTAAAAAATTAATTTTTTTTCTAAATAGAGAATTGATTTTCTACTAAAATGGACTTATTATTTTTTAGATTCATCAAATAAATTAGAGGGAAGAAAATGTTATTCGAGGCAAATAATTTTTGTTCTCGGGTTTTGATTCAATTTTAAAAACTCAGGAGTGCCTTTTTGAGATCGGAGAATCGTACGGAAAATTGTGAAGCGAAACAAAAATGATGAGAGAAAATCATTAGTCGAGTTGACACGGATTGCCACATATATACACTATGTTTATGCATATAAATGCGGTGATAATTTTAACGAGAAATTGTCAACTGTATGCATGTGTATAATATTGTATATGAATCACCCGATTCGCTGGATACACATATCTATGTAAGTGTACAGCTATGATAGGTGGTATGCAACTCGTGGTTTCTGCGGTAAATTACGTGATTCAGTTGACACATAATGTTAATTTTGACCCGTTAGTTATGCAGCCATCCAAAGTATGAAACAGTATTCTATGAAGAATGAATTGAAAATAGTAACCTAATTTATACCTACTCAACATATTTTCGAAATTTTCTCAAGGATTCAATGAGCATCATTGAAATGGTCTGGCCAAATGAAACAGGAAAAAAAGTTACTCAAATTTACTCGAAGAGGTATACGTACGTGGGTACATGCCTCGTACGATGGATGTTACATACGTCGCGAATGAGAAGTGATTCAATAGTTTATACTAATTTGAAATTTCATCATCTTATGTATTATTTTAATTTGAATTTTTTTTCATTTTTCAAGTGCATAGTCCAAAATTTGTTTCCATAATTTCTATCGGTATACTAATTTCGAAAGTAATGAGCAAGCTATCGGCAGAAGTTTAACATTTATGTAGAATTTTGGGAAGATCAGCTTGGCTATATACTAATGTACGTGGCTACGACAGAAACACAATTTTTCAATCTCCCACTGGCGTACATCGCGTTATCAATTAGGTTTCTTTTTAATTTTTGACATTTTTTCAACAGTCATTCGCGACACCGCGATACGCTCTTTAATCATTTCTGACGATTAACATTTACGTTGCAAACGAATCGTAAACCAATTTCGTACCCGTTTTCGACATTTACCTATATACGAATATCTGCAGCGCCTAAACTCTCGGAGTCTCGATCGAAAATTGCTCAGCATGTTTGATTGTACATGTCATGCATAATGTTACACAAAAATGAGTGATAAAGGTCGAGATAACTTTTCACGATTTGTCAAACAATTGTTTCAACTATCAAAAGATGTGTCATTTCCTTTCGCGTAAACAAGTGCGGAAGTAAGCAAATGTAACGCTTTTTCTCAGCGTGAATAGATAGATAGATATACCTAAACATAGAGATGTGGATAACCTTCGGTGAACGATGGTATCGATACCTGAGTAGATTCGCCTCTTCCGACAAAAACCTCCGGCACACAAAATTTCCTATTTCTCCTACAAAAGTTTAGTGAAATAAGAAATTTAATTGCGAATTTGAAAATTGCTACGCCACATTTGTAATCCTGCTAGATTCTCGTATGGCCGATGCGTCGTAAATTCGCCATCATTTTTAATACGACTACTTTCAAACCCGGGTAAAAGTGTGCATTATAACTACAATTTTTATTCGGAAAAATGGTCTAGCGTGTTCGACGTGTTCAATTTTTCCCTCTACGCTGCACGCAAACGTATAGCTTAACATCGTGGACATGAAAATTACACATTTTCGTTGCAAAACGTGATTAGCTTTTCGAAACGTATATCTGTATAATCTTCATCCATCGGTCGTACTGCATTCAAAAAAGTTAACTAACAATAAAGTATGAGCTGTCAATGAAACGTACATAGGTATTTACGTATATAGATAAAAAAGCTCCGGATTCTAGAGCTAAAACCTTCTGCATTTTGTGTCGATCTTCAGAATCAGTTGATGGATATCCATTTTTGGGGGGGGGGAAGGGTAGACAACCGCGCAGTTCTTTTCTGATTGTGAGCAAAACTGTTTTCGATTTGCATCTGAGTTGAAAACTGTTTGCCGATTATACGGTAAATAGGAATGTTCGTTGTTTGGCTTTTGCTTTTTCATTTTTTCTCTTCCCCTCCTCCCCGGCGTCTTCATTTCTTCTACGTAGAAAAATTGTTGCGTAGTTGATACCATAGGTGTATGTATACCTGTATGCATATCGTTGGTGTAGAGTCATTTTACGCGCAGACGATCATTTTATGTAATCTTATATACATATCTAACGAGCATATAGTGGTACGTATGTATAATACCACAATACAGCACTGTGAATACATATAGTTACTCTTTCTTCCTTCCTTTCTAGAAATTGATTCTTTTCTTTCGTCGTCCATCTTTCGTTCGTCTGTTTTTTTTTATTTTTTTTTTCCTATGAAATCTACTGATCTAAGCGAATTTCAAAATTATCTCAAAATTGGATCGTTCGTATATACTATAGCCATACATTATACCTATGTTTATCTGACTTACCTAAATTGCAGAAGTTTACACTATATAACTATAACATATCGTCTTGTTTTTTCTTCGCTTCGTTTCCTTCTTCTATCCGTCATTTTCGTTTTCCTCTATCTTTTTCCCGTAAACATATCTACGTGCATGTAACTCATCCATTCGTGGTGCTGCATGCAGATATACGCGTATACCTGGCCTGGTGCTGGATAAATCTCGTTTCACAAAACAGGAAAAAAAAAGAATGATCAAGGAATCATCCGACTATTCGAATCTGCCATGCATCTTTTGATTCATTTGTTCGGGAGCGGAGTAGACCCGCGGGTATACAGCATCTCGCTAAAAATACGAAATCTGTTAATTCCGGATTGTTTCGTGTTCCGAATTGTCCATTACAGTCTCATAGTTCCGAGCATTTGGAAAAACACAGACGATAGCTGTCAACGATAAACTGTTCGGGAGACTTTCCCGAAAAATATTCGCTCGAAAAATTTTCCTGCCGCGGGCCAAACTAATTTTTTTCCTGGAAAAAATCTTTTTCGTAGCATATACCTTCACCCAGGTACAAACTTTGCAAGTGACGACCGTTTTGGATAGAGTTATAAAACGGTAGGATAGGTACATGTAATGGGTAAAAATTTCAAGAAATTTAAATTTTATCCGTATCGATCGATCGACATAATCGATCAATTCATGAAGCGAGAAGATGAATTATTACGCCATCCGATGTAACAACTTGTCACGTTGGAATTTACAACGTTTCTGTTACGAGGTGGAACCCACTCGCCTTCGTTTTCAACATTCCGCATTACTTTATGTTATATTATATTTATTCACAGGCTACTCGACAGGTTTCGAACAATCATAAGAATATGTGTGGAAAGCGAGAGGCTGAATTATCACCGTAGGACAATCCTTGTTCTCGCTGAGATTCTCATCATTTTTTTTCACAAAAGATCACATAATAATTTTTTCAAAACTGTCCCAGATCTAAAAAAAGAAAAAATTCAATCTCAAAATTGATACGATAGATCGACGATTCAGAGTTGAATAGGCTCCGCAACAGTATGCTGCTGATAGTATGTATATACATACGATAGAGCGTGTATGTTCATAGATACATGTACATTTGATATCGGTAACTATAATACATGAATGAAAAGTAATAACCTCGAAAAAGCCAAACTTTCTCGACCCTGTCCTACATCCGGACTAATTTTTAACTTCTGGATCAGCCTTCTTCTTCCCGACATATTATACCGCGCACATACATACCTATTATATCCGGTATATTAACGATCTTCACATCATAGCAATAACGCAATTTATTGTTTCACCAAGCTCGAACGAAACCGGGCCGCAGTCGACTTACGAGTGTGTGTGTCGTAGATATATAATACGTACGTATATAAATACTTGTAGTGCGAATTTGAATAATATTCGCATACCCAATATCATATGTCTTCAATAATTGTTTCATATCATTGTATACTGTGCAGTCATTGCGTATATATAATTGCTTCGGAATAGTATAATTTCTAATTTTTCGTGAGTGCGTATATCGTTCTCATTATATTACACCTATAATTGTAATCTATGTACAGTGCAATACAAATTAAATATATAACGTACATGAATATTATAAAATTCACAAATATTTAAATATTTATTCATTCATTCATTAATTCGTTCGTTCGTTCGTTCAATCATTCATTTATTCGCATATGTCACGATTTGCTCGTCCGTCTTTTTCAAGAACGATGCAATGTCAAGGATATGAGCATACGATATATATATTATATACCTATATATATATATATACACACACATACGAAAGAGAAAAAGAGAGGAAAAAAAACCTCAAATTAAAAAACCAAATGGAAAGAAGAAAGGATTTTTTTCGTCTCTCTCTTTTTTTTTTCTCTTATCTTTTCATCTTCAAAGAATATTATCCTAATGTAATTCTCATGTCGCGTCGGTACCTACGTGCTGCGGATGTCGGTATATATTTATTTTATTACATATATATGATACGTATGTATGTATTTATGTATAATATTCTCGCGACGTTATGTGCAATGACTCAAGTTGGCGTATCATTTGGAGGAAAAAAAGAACTAATTTTTCGTTATCTACGCGCGGGTGCTTTCTCTTCATTTTGCAAATACGTGTACCTGTTGCGAATATATATATATATATATATATATATATCAATATATATACACGGCCTGCATAAGTGCGATATTCGTAATACAATTACCTGTTCGGCGTATACCATACGTATGCGCGTGCGTTCGTACAGCAGTACTATACGTCCAAGAAAGAACCGGAAGAACTGTAATATTGAAATTTATTTACTGCACGAAAATGTTCGTGATGATGGAAACATGAATATGAACATGGGCCCGCCTGTATTGAAACCGTATAAATATGCATATCTTGTATCTGTAACCTATAATAACTCAACCAAACACACGCACTGCACACATACGCACACAGAGATGAAATTATTGTATCACCGTCCTTGTTTCTCGTAGCTTACGCTCGCGATGATAAAACGAACAGGAGTAGGAGAAGGAAAAAAATACAGCTAATCACATTTTCAAGGCAAATTGTCTTACGCGAAATGACTTCGGACGAAATAAAGAGAAGGAAGGAAGGAAGGAATTGTCCTCCGCGCTCAGGGCGTCGCGTGCGTCGCGACGCCTCAGGGCATCCAGAAGCTCGGTTCAGCAACTTATCGCAGTGAATTTTCGCCATTGTTTCATATCCTATGCTTTTTCCATGTTTCATCGATTAAATAGGAAGGCGCGATCAACTCGGATCAGCAATAATTTGTATCGCTGTAGGCAAATGCCAACATACTGCGCAATTTCTATTTAGCATGAACCAACGCCACAGAGGCGGCCTCTGGGCTCTGGGCCTCTGTACACAAGTTCAATGAGGCTTTTAATTCATGCACTCGTAGAATTATTGCGAATAAATCGTTATTTACTAAGCGATTATTTACATACCACCGACTGTCACAGTTTTACTGCTTCGGTCATTAGACGTTTGATAAGCAGTAGCGGATGCACTGCCAATCAGTAACTGTAATAAATCGCTCTATGAAAGGCTATGGTTTCACGTATAACTAACGGATTAGCGATCGTTGCAGAAATTTAATCGGGGGAAAATTTACACGCGTACAAGGAAAGTGGACGCTTAGACTGTAAAATATATACGTCGGGACGATCTTTTCCATCTTCTTCTTTTCCCTCCTCATCCACTTCTTCTTCTTTTTCCGAAGAAGGGATGAAATATTATCATATTTTCAATATTCTGTGTGTGTGTGCGTGTGTATTTGGGTGGGAAGGGGGGTGGGGGGGTCAAGATTGCATCATGTGTGTATCAATTAGTAGTACACACGCGTGTGTAAGCACGTAGCAGGTGATACGCTACACCGATTTGATCGGCGAGTTGTTACAGCATCGTAATTGAATACGATGTTCATATTCCGATTCTACATATTGTATGACGAAGCGACATTATTCGCCGAGTCGCGATTGTTTATCCCGAGGAAACTCTAGACCCGAAGACAAGTATAAAAATACAAAACGTGATATTGTTGAGCTAGTAGGTGAAATTGTATTATTCGGTAGACATATATCGATCAAAGAACAGCTCTCTGATTGATTGAGCGATGTGTTATCGATTGATTGATCGACTAATATAAGTGCGGCAACAAGAACAAAAATTACAACGAAGAAGAAGAAACTATTCGGGACAAACGTTTTCAATTATATCTCCGACATAGTAAAATGTGAATCGAGTGCTCAGAGACTAGACGGAATAAAAATAATTGGAAATAAAAGAAGAAGAACTTTGGAAATAATAATCGCGCGATGGAGAATAACTGCCTGAGGTCGATAGTTGTTTTTGGCGAAAATCACTTATTTCGGCATCATTCGATCCCTGATATAAGATTATAATTTGATAGAACCGATAATTTAATTGCGAAAGAGATTCTAGAAAAAGCGAAGGAATAAATGGTTCAATGTCAGTTGATTCAAATCTTGTATCTTCGGTGGGTTTGTTTGCTCGGATAGGATAGAAGAGATTCTCTTTTACTTGGTCGAAAAATAAAACTGAGAATACGTAGAAAAACTTGTTGTAATTTATTACAAGCATCGTGCTGTGCAGCTCTGTAGAGGGAGCAAGCGAAATGTACTAAGTGAGTACCACGGCTACGTCCCGTATTACCGGATGGCCTGGAGCAATTGCTGACGTGACTTTATCTCTTCTTGGCGCTATTTCCGTCCGGACAACCTGCCCAGGTAGTCAGTCGATCCTGAATCTCAGTACGGAGAAGACGTTGATCGATCGCTTGCGCGATCGTACGATTTGAAGAAAACATCTAGTACGGGGTGAAGCTGGACGAACTATTTATATTCTGCGATACAAGCCTCAAAGACTGAAAGCAAAGATACTAATAGATTGCTGATTTTGTATGAATGAAAGGGACAATAAAAAGTACCAGTAGCTGATAATAAGAATCGATTTTATATCATCGGAGAATATTGTTTCTTTTGGGAGAGAAAAACTGGAGTGGAGAACAAGGGGAAGAAGAAAAGGCAAAGGAAGAAAATTCTATATTGGAAATTTGATTTTCAACGGATTTGAATAACTTCAAATTATCTTTTCTCCCGAAGAAATTTTCTCTCTGATTTGCGGCCAAGGTATTACTAAGAAATAAAAGTGAAATGGATAAGGTGATCCGAGGATCCGAGGAGGAACGAGAAGTGCGTCCGCATCTGGCAAAGATGCGGGAGTCTTTGGCACTCGCCGAAACTCTGGCTAGGGCATCTTTAATGACATCGCCGGCCGCCAAACGACGTCTGGCCGCGAGAAGCATCGAAATGGGAGAATACGCAGCTTCCGGAGAATACGTGCCGCCGAAAGCACTGCTCATTTATTTAGTCAGGTAAATTCCATTCGGCTATTTATTATTCGCTGTATGTACACTGCTGTTCATTAATGCTTTCGCTCTGAAGTTAGCTAGGGCTGCAGTGGTGAGATGCTCCAACGGTAAGCCAGAGACCGATCAGCGCGAGGCGTTTGAATGGATTCAGAAATATAACGCGCTGATTGGTCTCTGCTTTACCCTTCGAGCAAGTTACCACAAGCGCGGCAACTCCGGAGCACAACGATTATTGTACAGGAGTGTACTTACACTACATTTGGATCGCATTCATAGTGTGCTCATGATCTTCGTATGCCTCGTTTACTTTGCATCGGTAGATAGTCATATCGTTCGATTATTTAACCGCATCCTGACCCGCGAGTCATAATCTTCTCCAGACTTCTATCAAATACTTGATTGCTCATTATTATTTGTAGATCATTGGTATAATGTCTCACTGTTACAATATCTCCAGCAAGAAATTTTCTCTTGCAATAAGCTGGTATAACGCTTACGGAAAGCTTGCTTCACGTCGCGACGCTTGCAAATTGAAACGAGACTGTCAATGGTTTTTCAAAAGTTTCCCAAGATCGATTCGCAAGAACAAGC
This sequence comes from Phymatocera aterrima, assembly GCA_963170745.1. NCBI lineage: Eukaryota > Metazoa > Arthropoda > Insecta > Hymenoptera > Tenthredinidae > Phymatocera > Phymatocera aterrima. The sequence goes on from OY720666.1 coordinate 8,850,630, forward strand.
GTCAATCGAGGTGATGGCCGAGCTATTCCCAAGGCTTGCGGAATTCTTGTTTTCAATGGCAAACGTTACCAGGCATTTCATTAGATGTGTGCAAAGGTTTTGCTACCGTTTCAAGGGCTTTTCAGGCCATACACAAGACTTTTGCAAGCTTTTCTTTCTTGCGCGGGAACTATATCACATTGCTTCGCAATAATTGATTGAATCTCCCAGAAATCATCTATTCGCATGTCTAAATATCTATCGTTCAATGAAGAAAGGAAACAATTGTAGCTTCAGTTTCTCGGGCATGATCAGTGCGGATTATCACGTGTCACAATGATTATTGTATTGAATTTTATTACCTGAAGAAAACCATTCAATATCTAATTTCGCTATAATATCGCAATAGCTCGATTATGGGACACCTGATTCAGTGCGAAGAAAATGACGCGAATTCAGTAGAGCTGTGCGTGAGTCGAATCGAATTATCCATGTCCAGAAATGGATGAAAAAAAATTAAGTTTCAACCGGAAAATTCAAGAATCTATGACGTATGGAGAATTTAAAAAAATGAGCATAATTTGAACATCAATTGAAATGCGTACCGTCGTCGCATTCGGAGCGCATTTCATCGTTGTGAACATGCAAATTTCCCGCTTCCGCATTCGCCAATGAAAAACTGTATGTACGGAACATATACCTGTTCCTATACGTACTATATATAGTAAGAAAAATTACCTTTAGTTAGATAATAATTTACAATGTAAATGTGTCACGATTCCAAGATGAGTTTTGACCCTACCGAGTGGTCCTCTATAGTTGACGTGACTTCAAACACGTTTCCCATGAGTCACTCGGGACGAGTATGCATTTTTATCCCCATATACTTTTCTTTTTCCGGAACTTCTGCTTTCAAAGTCAGTGCTTATCGCTTCACGTTCGTCTACTGCACGGTCAAGTATTTTTAAATTCTGTACCTATCTCGCGGTATGAATTCGTTTTTGAAAGAAATCATGCCGGCGCGCCGCGCCGGGTAGGGGGATTCGATTTCATTCATTATAGTGGCTGTAGGTGGCTAACGAGTTCGGAAGATAATTCTATTTTCCTAATTACTTTGGTCACAAGACCACGACAGGACTGAAGGGAGATTTCAGAAATTAGTCTGATATTCTTACATCGAATTTCGAATCTCTTCGTCAGTTGAGCAACCATTTCGGGTAGTAGGTACTTTTGGCATATTCACGAACTTTCGTAACGAGATTATCAGTAGCCTTTGCCTACTCATGTGCCGCGAAATGATGACCGACCGACGTTAATTAGCCGGAATCGTGTGAAAAGCAACCAAACAATATACATCGGCGAAGAGTTTTGCTATAAAAAAATATATATTCCGCTTACAAACGTCTCGGACGCGAGGGTCCGAAGTTTGAAAAATTATTCAAATTTTATTCGTCGGTTGAAAGAAATCTTCCTCGGTTGCTAATAAGAAGAATAAGAATGAGATGAAGATCAAGAAGAAGAAGGAGAAGACAAAAACGAAATTCACCCACGGTTGGACGACCCGGCATGTCCTCGAAAAATAATTGTAATCATATTTCGAAGATTTATTAATCATTAGGCAGAATTCAATCACGCAACGATCGCTAGATACCTGACTCTGTGCCATCGTTTCTTGAACTGCGAATAAATGGGCGAACAGACAGACGGAATGCTGCTCGTGAAGATGAAAATCTCGGATCGATTCATAAGACAAACACATCTTAACTTGATTATACCTCGGCCGTACGATCTGCATTGAAACTTTGAATCGTCTTTTAAAAGACTTCAATTGCAAAGCAAAAAACAAATCGATTTACGGTGATACAAGTCGCGTAGAACACCGGTACAGGCTCACCATTTAATGTATGCCAGATGAATTAGAAGTCACCTTGGACTAAAATTATCATATTACACCAACGACTGAGTAATTGAGCAAAAAATTGTTGTACCCGTATTTATCACGTCGGAGAGATTTGCGAGCCCGAATCCCATTGCCAGTTTACATATGGCTACATAAGTATACGAGTAATGCGATGTGATAATGATTAGCGAGCAGCTACTTTGTTACAAGAAAAAATAACCCCCCCCCCCCCCCCCCCCCCCTCCCACGCCCTTTTCCATTATCGTTCGATTGAATTCAAATCAGGTATAGGTCTTACAGGCGACAGTGCGCGCTCCGATGAAATGTATAATCATCATTGCGATCGTAACGATTAACATAGGTACATATGTATATGCTTTTCATTGACGGTGCAGCATTGTAAGTCATGCTCATTGCAAGGTTGGAAATTGGAATGAATTCCTTCTGCATCGTAGTGATTCAGTTTGAGAGACACAAAATTTAACCCTTGAATTGTAAATTGAATAAGAAGTGCAGGAGTCATCTATGCCATCGCTTGGTGAGAAATAGAGAACTTCAAAGTGCTCCTGACGTCACATTAATCGTGACAGGACATTCATCTTTTAGAGCTGTGTTCGGAAAACTGATATTAAGATATTCAAGTAGCAAGCGTCCAAGATTGGATACCCTGAAAATCCTGAAAATCATCGGCAATCAATTTTTCGTTCATTTTTATGGAAATCTTGGTTTTCCAAAAGGGGATTTTCAATCGTTTCGGGCAATCTGGGAAATCAACCCCAAATCCGAGGCTTGAATATCTTCATCGTAGTGTTCGGAATCACACCCTAGAAGACGAATGTCCTGGAAGGATTATTGCGATGCAAGAAGCATTTTCGAATTCTCCTTGGCGGATAACTCTCGCAATTCTTATTCGATTCGCAATCTTTGGGTGAGATTTCGTTGCTTCTGAACAGCAATGCCAACCCAGCTAGCGCGAAATCTTTTTCGACTTTCGTTAAGTCGACTCAGACGACTTAACGAAAGAATCGTCCAAGAATCGCCGAATATTCGTTTTTAGAGTCAACGCTCGAAAGCGGTACATTCCGTGACTCTCGAGCGTCTTTGAGTCGTCCCAGAGCCTTTGTGCTATATAGCTGAGAAGATTCGAACCTTACTCACTTTAAATTTGCAGAAAAAACCAGATTCCAAGTTTTTCCTGTCAGGTTTTCCTCAGTATTTTGTCCTCGGTAATGGAAATTGATATTTTTGTTTCATGCAGTTGTTTGTTATTCCAGCGTTGAATTGATGAATCAGGTACAATGGTGTAAGTACATACGCGTGTAACGGAATAGCATAAAAAACCCGCAATATCGGCTCGGCGAAATAGAGATAATTCACCATGAAATACCTATAAGAATTGATTTTTCCCGAATATTATCCGCATGCACCCTCTGAAACGTTTTTTGACGTAAACTTCTCTCATTCCGTATAAAATTTGTCGAATTCATTACCGGAATAATAAATCTTGTCGATCAACCAACGAGTACCGCTGCAGTGGGAAATTTATGATAGAAATTCCATGGAATGATGTATATACGTACACAAAGTGTAAAAATAACCCTTTACCTATTCGTCAGCTCGCGAAATTTTGCTTGAAAATCAATCTCTGATCTCTGCACAGCTCTGTTCGATGGGATGATTGGTGAACAATATGAGAGATAGTTATAGCAGATCGCGTCCCAATCTCTATATTGAAATGAAATGGCTCCACCGAGTAAAACGGAGTCGAACGTATGTAGCTACCAGTGCAGGTAGCTGCGAAATGGAATGCAAAATAAAAACACAAAACGACGGACAATTGGAATACCAAACTGACGACGTTTTTTTGCCGTTCAACGAACAATATATCTGGAAATTGTGATATTTGAACGTAAATTGTTACTCGCTCTTTTCAACCACGAATACCTTCCATGTCGTCAATCCCGTGAACCGTATATACCTATAGCTTACCTTTGCCATATATTATGATTGTAAATATAACGCAAAGACTTGCGTAGGTATGGATACGGATTCACATTGCTCAACTTATTACACGTCTAGTATCGAAGGTAAAGGTTTTATGTAAAACTTCGACCCAATTCAAGTTCGTAATTAATCCGGCACAAGCGGTTTAACGAACTGTTTCCCGAATTTTTAGTTCGATAATTAAATTATCGCAATTTTCTTCGTAGCTTAGTTGTAAAATGAATTAGGACTTTCAATCTTATGCAACCTGATCCTTAGGGTGCTATTGAAGACCCTTTTTCACACATTGTTACTCTCATTGCTAAAAGGATTGCGATCACTTCGGAATCGCGATTCGTCCCCATTCCTACACCACGCAACCGATTTGAATGGAACATTGTGGATTGGTTGCAGTACTTTGGCAAAAAGTAGCCGAGTACTCCATCTCGCTAAGGTTTCGAGAGAATTCGAAGTTTTTCACGAATTTTCAATTGTTAGGTTAGGCTCGTTCGTAGGTTAGATTGGACAAATTGGAATTCCTGGTTGAACTTCTCGACAATTCATTGTCACGGAATACTCGGCTACTTTCTGCCAAAATACTGCATCCGATCCACGTAGTTCCATTCAGATCGGTTGTGTGGAACAGGAGCGGCGACGAATCGTGATTCCGAAGCGATAACAATGCTTTTAACGATAAGAGGCAATGGGTGCGAACGGGTCTTCGATATCACGTTAAAGCTGATCAAAATTACACATCAGGGGTAAAAAGTTCAGTAGAAAGTTGCCCAAAAAGTTTGGAGGTACAACCGCGTGGTAACGAAACATATTTCACTGAACAAATTTAACAAAATCATTGAAAACACAACGTCAAAGAATTCCTGATCGATTTTCCCTAGAAATTTCTGCCAAATCGTGTCAGCGACTTGATCGGAACCATAAAAACAGTATTGATATGGAAAGAGGCTTCTTGCTGCCATCTCAAGTTGTGAGATTTATTTTTCATTGCCGTGTAAGAAAGAATAGCTTACGAAAATCTTGTGTATAGTATGAAAACCCGTTGAGCAAGCTTTCCGGAAGCGTTACACCAGCATGTTGCGAGGCAAAATTTCCTGCCAAGGATTCCCATCCGGTAGCAGTCCAATTCGAACAAGCTCACAATCAGTGGCACATATCCACGCCCCACGGATACCTACAAAATCGGTTTTCTTTGAAAATTGCCATCGAGTCAAACCACAGAAAATTTTGCTTGGACCAAACGAATTCTTTGTTAATTTGAAGAACGATTCTTCAATTGAACAAACTTTTCAGCAGCTTCAACAACAAATTCCTACGACTGTGAGACAAACAAGCTTTCGTTTGCTTCAGCAAAACATTTCTTGAATCGGCCTGCAAATTTTTCAGTGGATTTTTACGAAAAATTTGTTCGACTGTGAGACAAACATATTTTTCATTGATTCAATAAAACTTTGTCTCTGCGTGTTGATCTCGAAATATCACGTATTCGGAAATGAGGTCAACGATCTTGAATCCAGTTTTGAGGCAAATTTTTGTACCGTCTCCTCCAGACATTATATTATACCTACAACCTGTACTCACAAGCCGCCTTGGCAGTGACATTACTTTTCCAAGCTCAACGCACCTAATGGGCAGGTCGACGGCACGGACGAGGTTTCGAAAATTACCGCCCGATTTGCAGTAGCCACGCGACGACACTCGCGTATGAAACGAGGATTCGCTTCATTGACAGTTGAACTTATTCCAACTGAAAATTCAATTGTTGTAAGCTCCACCGCGACTGTGGGTCGTTCGGAATTATGCAGCCAACGGTTGTCTCTAGCTTCTACTAGCTCAAACTAGTTTCCATGAAATCGGAAAAAGAGAAAATAAAACTCCGGCGAGAATTTTGGGGTAATCAGATTTTTATGGTAAACATGCGGTTGACATATAAACCTCATTGGCAAATTTGTACTTTTTTTTGTTCACAACGATTGAAATAGGTGTCGCCGATAAATATCTCTGCGAGATAACCGTGAAAAAACCGAAGAAAAATCATGTACAACTTTTCGCTAGCTGCGATGCAGCTCCGTCTTTGGTATACTTCATGACAATTTCATAGTTTGCGAATGTGAGACGCCGTAAGTCTACTAAGTGTACGAAAAAATCCGCAACGCGTAATAATGTAACGTGTGAATTGTTGTAAAAAGAGAAATTTTTGGATACGATCCACCCACGATCGATAGTCTCCTGCGTATAGACTCTGTCGCAGATATTGATCTCTTATCGGCCTGGAAACACGAAAATTGGTTTGTTCGTCATTTTCAGTTGGACACAAGTTGTCCTAATGGACATTTTACAACACGGGACGCGATGGTAACATTTTTCAAAGAGTTGGCGTTTTCATCAATGAGATTTTCAAATCGTAAAATTCGCAATATGATCAGATCCGCAATATGACTGAAAGACGACGAAAAGACGTCCAACGTCCCTTTATTAGTCAAGAGGACATTCGGTGATTTTCAGACGTCTTTTAGTCGTCTTGCGGTCAGAAAGCGTTCTTCTGCAACCTGGGATATACGTGTATACCTGCTAGTGCATACATCGCAGCCGAATATCTATTCAATCAACTTCTCTTAGCTAGTTATTATGTACGCTTAATTTGAGTTTCGCCCCATCTCACTCGCAACATACAATCTCCGGAATCACAGTTTACTCGAAAATAGGTAATCAATGCGTTATAGCATACTCACTACTTTAACAGCTGGGAATTAATTAAAGATATTCGTCAGTGATAAAAATGAGACACGCCTCCAGACAAGCGAGGCATAATAATAATCAGTGGCGAGTATGGCGATCAATCCCCACTAATTACTCTCCCGGTCAATTACACTTTTATCGTCTTGAAATTCGATTTTCCGTCTCTCTCTCTCTCTCTCTTTCTCTCTCTCCCTCGTCGCATTTAGAAAGGTTGGATTTTGCGCGCAAACATAAAAATTAATTCATATCGTTGGATAATATTTCGCGATAGCCATAAAACATAACTATGTGTATTATGAATGGGACCTCGATTCTATTTTGCGATCATATCAGCTACCATATATGTAAACCTACCATTAAAATTAAAATTCATATCAATGAACGTATCTGAACAGGATATGCGAGCACTAGGAGCAATGATCCCTGTAAGGAACTAGCTACAATCGACATACAGCCACGTGCTGGATGACGTAGCGGTGGCCGCAGTGGCTGCCTATAACTACGTTCACACATACTACTACATTCATATAGGATATACGACGGAATTATTATGCAAGAGGATCAGAAATCAGGTTCTCATTCGAAATTAGACCAAAATTCCATGCAACCCATTATGATATCTTGTTGCTTTTTTCTTATAATTTCCCGCTCCAACGAGGGAAGTTATTACAATCAACCCGGAGATGAAAATTTGAGTTTTCACCGGATGTCCACGTTTTCAGTTCTGGAGAATCATTTGCGATCATTTTTGGACGGACGCCCGTGCGCGTATACGCGTATCTGACGGATACGGAAACGGATTTCAATCTCCAATACACGAATCGATGCGGATCTACCCAACTTTGAGCTGATTAAATTTCGAGTTCGATCGGTTCAGTCGTTTCTTGAGTTTCCACATGAAGAAAATTTCGAATCTTTATTTTTGGTTCGATGATAACTTGAGATCGAATTCACAGATTCCAACTCTTGATAGGCCAATCGCTGCGGATTCTTGTGACTCGAAACCGATTGCATTTTGAAAGTGACCGGTTTCTCGGTTCCCGTGTTATTCCGACTAGAAGATTCTGACGAATGCGAAAAATTCGGTTTCTTCTTCTTTATACTCGTGACTTTTAGTACGGATAAGCGGAAACCAACCAAAGTAGGGAAGTTTTCGGACTGGCCCATGGTCAGCCTATTACCACTTTTTTTTTCTTATACCTATCCGCTCGTACAGAAATTCTTGTTCGCGTTCAATCCATACTTCATCCATACTATATACTATATACCAGATTCTGACAATATTGTTATCAGGATTCGCAGCATGATTTATTGGAATATTTCTTCAGTCAATAAATCTGCGATTATTATCACAACCGATCGTGTGTTGTGTGATATACACGGTTGCCTCTTTCCCAATTCTCACTGCATAACCTGGATTTATTGACATTTGAAGAAAGAAAGAACGAATGTGTGACGTCATTCATAATGGAGTGTCCCCCTATAATTCACAAAAATTGCGTTATAGCTAAAAATACACATATTATACATACGTTTGTCCACTAGTCCACTCTGTTATTTGTATTCGCGCGTGATCGGCTGTGACATTGGCATTGGCAATCGCTGTTGAAAGAGATCAAACAAAGAAAGAAGATAAAACCTTAAGCTCCCGGATTGAGTTTGAAAACAAAAGAAAAATATTGGATCGTTTTGCAGGAAAGATTGTTACAACTTAAAGAAAAGTTGTCATTTCAACGGTGGTCTTCGATAACCAGTCCAATTCTTGAAGAGGGCAGGTAGTTCGGGACATAAGACTCAGAGAATATCGAACAAGAGATAAAAAAGAAAACCGAAAAACAAAGAAGGCGAAACTCAGAGGATATCGCGAGAGCGAATAATAATTGTTATTTTATATCACATTCGACCCAACTGTCATAAAATCATTGGAAAATGTCAACGAAAAGTTTGCTGAAATGTAAATCCGTGATTACTTTCGCGCACAGGAATTTTTCCAGTCTCCTCTTTCTTCAGCCAAGGTAAGGAATCTCAATCTTTCAGCTCTTCTATTTCCGTCATTGTTGTTTCTGGTTCTTTTTTTTTTTTTTTTCAATTCCTCTTTTTTCATGCATTTGACATATTTGAAATGAGCATAACATCGCAATGCGTGTTATGTTATTACTGTAAACGAGAATCCGCAAGAACTACATAACAAGCATAATTATCTCATGTGTAATGTATACGAATACTGTATGTATGTGAAGACATTCTGATTCTGAGTTTATATAGAACGCTAGAAGTTTGAGTCATGCTGCTTTGACGTCACTTTCTATCATTCGTTTTGTTTATAACAATAAACCGAACTCTTGTATTCTTCGTACGATATTATCCGCTCTACGTACTTCTACCTAGAACCTATTTAGCTACTATGTAATACGTGACGGCGTAGGTATATGTACTTGACGTAAGAATTATTCGAACAATTCTCTCCACTTTTGGCAATCTTTCTTTTTACGAATATTCGCTGGATCAAATTTGTTCATCAAGTAATGGCGATGGCGCGTTAATCGTATGGGTACAGTATTGTCTATTCCCTCGGGGAACTTTCCGCGTCCGATTACATTTCGTAATAATCATTGGCTCCGATTGGCTGATAGAACAGGCTGCCGCAAAGTAAGGATAAAAGAAAATGGCAATTATTTGTTAAATCATGATTCTGACGGATAACCACAATCGATTATACACAGTTCATTTCGTGCTATGACGACGGCGTCAGCCTTACCCACCGCGGACTGTCATCCCACGGATGTGGGAATATGCAGTGTGGTGTAAATACGCAATACATGGAACAAAATCGATACCGTAGAGGACGCATTTGCGGAATCGGACAAAGAAAACCGCTGAACGAGAATGCCCTTGTATATCTATTTGTATAATTCATACGAGGCTGTGTAGCTTCGTTATACTGACCACTATCTCCGGTGATAACATCTCTCTCTTTCTCTTTCTCTTGCTTTAGCTTTTTGTGGATGATTGTTCAAATTTCACAGATAATTAATGTGAACCGAGATTATAATATCTGAAAGATTTTTGTCTTCGTCAAGATTGTTCGCCCCATGCTACTCGACTAGGTTTCCAGCACTGGGCCGACACTGGCCAGCCTTGGGCCAGTCTTAACCAGCACTGGACCAGCCCTGGCCACCGCCGGCCCGCGAGTTAAAACCTACCCGGGTAGTTATTCGAATAAGCATCGAATACATGGCCTCTCGCAACGTTTTCCATTCCATAATGAGATTTCAATCGCACAAAACTTTCTGGGGCTCCGTCACTGACGGGTACCCGGATTTTTTCGAAAAAGTACAGAGATGCTGATCAGCTCGGAAATTGCGTTTTCAGATTGAATACTTGTTTCTCTACGAGATCATATGACTCGATTCTGGGGCATCATTACTCCTCCTACTGTGATAAAATCACTACCTGACATACTGTGTACGTACCATTCGCAAGATCATCAGCCGATGACGATTATTATTGAAGCAGAAATTCTCAGCATGAGATACGATGATGTTGAACCAAATTTCGATTTCAAGGGTATAAATTTCCAAGTATTCGAATATTATGTGACACAGGTCAGCAACCAGACTATAATACATGTATAATATTTATTCTCGATGAGTAATGATACATGTGAAAGGATGTCATGACCATAGAGATATGAGTACCCATCATGCACTATGACGAGCCATCCAAAGAGCAATTCGCATTGGTACAGCGTATCTGGATTAATATCTCACTATATATGTCACACGATGATTGGCATCACTTAATAACAACAATAGAATAGAAAAGGAGGAAATGGACGTTCATTGTGCGGTCAGATTTGCATCACGATTTATTTTTACTGCAAGTCCTAGCTCATCTTGCATACACTTCGCATTTTATGTGATTTGAATGTACTCATGATCACAGCACACACTTACAGTGGAACCCATTACATTATGATATATACAATTTTACCCACAAATTAACGAGCTATCGAAAATCCATTCGCACCCATTGCTACTCATCGTCAGAAGCATTGTTATCACTTCGGAAACGCGATTCGTCGCCGCTCCTGCGTCACGCAAACGATCTAAATGAAACTCCGTGCCGGGATGCAGTGCTTCGGCAGAAAGTGGCTGAGTATTTCATCTCCGCGAATTGACAGAAGGTTCTGCGAGGAATTCAAATTTGTCCAATGTAACCTCCAAACAAACCTAACCTAACAATTTGACATTGACGAAAAACTCGAAGTTTTCTTGAAATTCTAATGAGATGAAATACTTATCTACTTCCTGCCAAAATACTGTATCCGATCGACAAAGATCCATCCGGATTGTCTATGTGGGGTAGAAGTGGCGACGAATCGCGCTTCCGAAGTGATGAACATCGTTTCAATAATAATTAACAACTGGAGCAAATGGGCTTTCAATAGCACGTTGAGTCCGGTCTCTTCGTCCATTTCTTTGATTCCCTTTTCCATTCTACGTGGTCTCATCAAACGGTCAATTCGTAGAATTAATTCGATATTGTCAATATCGACATTGCAATATATCCGCTCGCCTACGTGTCCGCAGACACGTATGACGTAGGCACATCGTGAGAAAACATCCGCAAAGTCCACTAATGATTAAAATCATCTAATCACGATTCATGCAGACTGCAGGTGGTGAGACATATAATCTATTACTGACACACGTCATTGATTATTTATCACCACCTCGTTGATCATGGTGTTACTTTGTTTGACAAAACAGAGATTATCCGGCTGAATCAGGTGGTAAAATATCCACTATTAACACCTTGAACTTGTGTCGGGATGTTAGCCCGGCGCAAAAACTAAAGTTAATTATTATCGGTATAGAAGAGTTTCTTCATCGCATTGAGTACAGAATTGTATAATCTATGTACGTACACGTATGAACGTACATCTATAGCGGATGTAGCAGGCTGCACATTAACGATCACGAGGTGTAAAACAGAATAGTAGATAAAACAGAAAATAACTTTCAAGACATTACTGTACCTGAGTGTACTTTCTCTGCGTGCATTACGCGATACCTAACCCTAACCGTGATCAGCGGGAAGCGTAGGTATGATCAATTCAGGAGACTCAAGACACACGTGAAACTGATGAAACGACCGAGAAATAAGAAAAAGAAAAGGCAACAAAATTTCGGAACATCTCGTCTCAATTCTTGACCTTTTTTCGATTCAATTGCTACAAATGAACTACAGACTCGGTAATGCGAAAAAAGATTCTATGATCAGCCTATTTCCAAACCTGCGATCTATACCTAACTAATCTTACACTGAATCTTTCGACATACAGACAGAATAGATCCTCGCGATACCACGGCAAAAAAAAAAAAACAAGAACGAGGAAAAGTACAGTCGGAAAAGACTTTTCTATTCGAAGAAGGCGATCCGGTGATAACGGTAAATGTATAAGTGCGCCGAAAGTTGCGATTTATAGACTGAAATTCCAAACTGACGAACGTTTTCATAACTTAACTTACCTATATGACGAGGCCTCACGACCTCTTCGATCTTTAAACTCTTCATACGACCCAACTAAGCTAAGATTTCTCTTTCGCGGCATTTGCCACTTGGCATTTGTGACTTGTTGCGTTGTATATGAGTCGGGTCCGGCAGCTTGTCAATCCGTTCATTAATATCTCACAATGAATGATATTATACATATTTACATGTATACCTACCAGGCAATGACAGTTAACTTCACAGATTGCACCTGAAGTGACTCTATTTGTCAGGTAAAAAAGTTTCACCCGATACACATGAGTAGACAAAGTTATGTACGTATGTATACCTACGCGTTGAGTTATTGGTTTGTCCGAGCGAGCGAATATACTGCAGACTATGTGTAGATTCGAATTCGTATATGCAAGATTTTTTTATTATCTACATTAGTCAGCATCCTAGCTCTATGAGTATTTCCTACGTGGAATCGCGGTTGATTCGCATCGGCATAGGTACCTTAACCCGTGTGCAAATTTTGTTACTAAATTCGCGAAGCCGGTCAATCCGGATTTCGGACATCCGCGGATAGTACCACGAAATTCATATACCAGAATCGAAGTTTCGTTTTCGAGAAAACCACTGGAACTGCAATTCGAACTTTTAATACTTTCGTCGCTGTATTAATTACAATTATAGACGATTGGTAGGTATTTAGTTCCATTCGTTGGGTGTTATCATGGCCGACAATAAGTGGGAAAAAGAGACTTACTATCTGTCTTGACGTCTCACGAGTCATTCATTTCGTGGTCGTATTGTACTGATCGTTTTATTCGGTGAGATACTATGAGATTAGATTTTTAATGAAGATCCTGCGGCTGCCCCACGTTGGGCGCAAGTTTGCGTCACCGTCTACGGACACGTTCAGGAGACGATGATCTTCTTTTGCAAACCAACCGCTGTTCGGTCTTCAGGTAATCCCGTGGTTATAACTTTTTTCCCTGATAACATTTTCATTACGTATAATATGAACTGGGAAAACGTCTGAAAGAATTGCGTATTGATCCAGGTTTTTGCGCGTTGACGTAGAAATTCCCATTATTTCACAATTGCTCTGATCGAACTTCCTTCCGCTGTAGGGAACGATTGTCCACTTCTCGGATAATTATTATTCGAGTAAAACGTAGTTATTCGCTCTTTCGCCCATCAGCGCAACTTCCAGCTCACCGAATGTAATAATTCCGGGTGATGGACACAGACACGTGCCTGTGTATGTAATCTTCCTCGATAAATTCGAGTATCAAATTTTTCGTATACCGGGTATATCCATTGGTATATATATATACCTGTATCTACATACCTGGAAATATTTACACGTAGAAACAATTTTTTTGACGTAATATTCGACGAAAAAGATAAAAACTTTCACGACCGACGGCGACCTGTGACGGATCCGTGGATAAATTCCATTACGTACGTACATACGTTCAGACTATAGGTACGCATATATCTACTGAAGATCGGTGACGAAGGTATGTTGTGCTCTAAGTTTCTGCGATTATTTTCAAGTTTGAATACTATAACAACAAATAAACATACCCAGATGTGGATCGAATCTTTCGCGTTTACTTTCGAGTTATACAAACTATATATTTTTGTTTGTTTGTTAAGAAAACATACGCATCGGCGGCTATCTCCGCGACTATTATATTCCCCATCTCTGCACGGTTGGAATGGAAAAGGAGTATAGAATCGTATGGTATACATCGTACATACCTGTACCTATATTTGTAAGTAGTTTACCGCGCACACACGTATTGGAAACGAGAGAACCCTGCAAGATCAACGTAAGAAGATTCGATAGAATATTGCCAACGTAATACAAAAAATTTGCATAATTATGCCACGTGTCGCGTCGGGCCACAATGCAACACACGTACGTACGTCAACAAAAAGGGTATTGTTGAATCTTACAGCTCAATTCTTACGGAACAATGTCTTTCTTATCCTCAGCAGTATCACACAGCTTCGGAACGCGTTTAGGCGTATTATTGGTACGGGTGTACCCATATTGCATTATACTTTTCTTGACATGCGCAAGGTGCGCATGTCCCCGTAGTTTGTCTGATTTTTCGCCTTTCATATTTTATACGTTATTTTCTATCATTTTCTTCGTGTTCATTTCTCCCCGCTTATAATTTGAATTGCGGTGTTCGGTTATGCTTGGTTATCCTATATACCTACGTACACTTTACGCCTTATTGTGAGTCGAAAAATTGGAAAATCACCGGCCACATTCACTCTCTACGGCCTTAATAATACTTTCTGTGTAATTTCTGTCCGAAAATATTTACTCGTATAACCTAATCTATACGGACTGAACTATACCTATTGCACATTCTATCCTGTTTACCCAATAGACGGAAAATTTCATCTCTTCAATTTTCCCTCGCGCTATCTACAATCAACAACATGAATAATAATTTTCGTCGTTACAGGAAATAGGTGCATACATACGCTATAAAAATCCAAAACGGCTACCGTATAAAGATCACTAACGTGTTTTGAGGTTTGCTCACATGTCTCGGAACTAATAGTTATAGTGGACCAATTTTTGAAACGGTGCGAACAAACAATTGAGCATACCCCGGAATGAACATACCTCAACATTTCTCATATTTCTTATTCTCCTCCTTTTGTTTCCTTCTTTGTTTTTGGTCTTCCTTTTTGCGGGTTAATACATTTATTTGCGGAATAGTTTTGACTTTCGCTCCCGCTTTTCAACGACGTGACCGATTTTTATTTCACAATACGAATCGGTCATGATTCGTACAATTATACAATGGCAAGATCATGTGAAATACTACCTACTACCTACTACTACCCACTTACCTGGTCAGATTCAATTTGTCTGAAACCTTTGTTTCGAATTGACATTAACCTACTGGAACTGGTTGATCTATCAAGTAAATAAAATAGGAAAATTCACTACTGTAGGTATAAACCCATATATTTTGAAAATGGCTATGACCGCCACCGCAATTAATTGCGTAATAATAATTATAACTATAATTATATGTAGTTATGAAGGCGTATGAAGAATTCTGTTGGAAATGTGCATTCTGTGATAGGTTATCGGTATGTGACGGTAACTTAACATTCACCTTGGGCCTTGACAAAACAAACATTTATACTATTTAGGTACACGTAGGTATATGTATATAAATATACACAACTCGTTCGTACATAGGTATATACATACGTATACGCTCGCTCGTCCGTTCTACAACGTTATATTTATGATATTTATGGAACACGTTGTCCAAAATGGACTGCGATCGACCAGTGAGAAGAAATTACGTGAGGTTCGATCGATTTATCACGTTAAAACTCAAGATGCGTGGTTTTCGGGCTAAAATGACGAAATAATTTATAGTTGGGTACGTATTTACAGGAATTTATCGGAGTAGATGATTCTCTCGTTCTAGAAGAGAAAAAAAAGGAAAAATTACGACGTGAGGATCACTGCATCGAGAATTGGGACGGGAAAATTGTGAATGAAAAACTGAGAGTCGATCACGTCAGGTACAGATACGAGAAGGATTTTGAAAAATCGAGATTTGAAATCTCATCGAGATGTTTTTAACGTCGTAGATACAAAAAATCAGATAATTTTCTTCTTACTTGCATATACTTACTTGCATATATATGTTATGTATTACTTATACGAGTTTGATGAACTGTTTTGTGTTTTTTAATCGACCGGTCTTCCGCCTGTTCTATAATATTGTAGAATCCTCCTCAACATAATACTTGTAATAAAAGTCCAATAAATTTTGGTCTTTTCCATTTTTTTACGGGTTATTCAATGAATTCGAGAGGAGGAATGTTTTATTAAAAGATGATTATGGGCATAGTGTTATATCTGTAGATTGTACGTGTCGTTATTATTAAAGCGAGAAGAAAGAGGAGGAGAGGAGGATAATTTGATTAATTGTATCAAAAATCACAAAACAAACATAAAAAATCGCCAATGATGTGTTCATTTATAGACGAAATCGGTAGAATCCGGTATTCGTCTGCTATAAAGCGTATCGAACAAAAAAAAAACACATATACCAGTCGTATAAAAGAAGATGCAGCTGGTTTCGCATGTTGGTATACAGAGAAAGCCAACATGCTAAGAAGGAAGAGACGAGGGAGAGGATAGAGCGAGATGAGTCTGTGGGGGGGGGGGGGGGGGGGGGGGGGGCAGCAGATAGATATCAACGCGCGAGATTGGTATAAGAGTCGAGCCCCCACAGTTTATAGTCAGTTAGTTTGAAGTGGACGGATCATTTCGCCAAGTATAATCGTATATTGGCAAAGTACGTTGCTGTAATTCCTGAGCCAATATCACGTTTTATGTTTTTCATTTTTCATTTTTCGTGTACCCAGTTATTTCATTCGCAGTTGTTAAATTGTATGTAATCGACAATCGTAAATTGTGTGGAAAAAACTCATAGCTTTTGCGATAGGAAATAAGGATACTTAATTGAGGCTGGTTCTGGAAAAGAGTGTTTTGTTTTGAAAAAAAATCATTCGAATCAGAAGACAAAGTTTATTGGAGTACACAGAAAGGCTGATCGCGGCGTATAGCATGGGAATTGAATGTTTGTACCCAGATCGTCGTGAATTGCTGTAAATAAATTTTGAGATAAAAATTTCGCGATAATTGTTGCGGAATCCATTTCTCGAGTCGATTCGCTTTGAGGTTGAAGGGCAAGAAAGTATATTCGTTGAAATAGGTTTGTTGCAATAATCGCGGGAGGAGGAAGAGAAACAATAATAATAATAGTAATAAAAACTCTGTGAAAAGAAGTGTAAAAGATATAGAAGCATAATCCAATATATAATCATGTCTTCGCAAATGATGTATCTAACGCTGAGAAATGATGAAACTCTGGCTATCAGGACTGTTCCATCAGCCGCAAAAGAGGATAGTCTAACACCGTATCATCTAAAACATTTCATCATTGAGCGGTAAGAGCGTTATTCAAATATACTTCAAAGACATAACATATTTTTAAGAAAACGTGGAAAATATTTCATGATTCGATATCTCTGTATGTATATGATGAAAGAGATTTCTGAACCCGCGGCAATTATATGGTACACCACGTTTTCAGACTTGAGGAGATTAATTTTGAATTGCTTCACGGCACGTCCCATGTGTGAGTAAGACATTTTATGCGGAGAGTTTGTAAATCATTTTTTCATGATTACAATTAGATTAGCGATTTTAGTAGCGCGCCATTGCCCGTACTGTCCACTGTCCACCGTAATGTGCGGATAATCTACAATTTCGCAAATGACAAATGAAGAGCAGCGCGACGCGGAACAGAACCAGTTATTTCTAAACTTGACTGGTGCTATACTATATCAGAGAAACATAAATTCCAAGTTATTATTTTGAAATGTACCCGAGATTGCGGTCGTAAGAAACTCAATAAGCATTCCCACAGGTTTTCCATTCATTCCCCCCCCCCCCCCCCCCCCCCCCCATTAAATTCAACGGTTTCGAATTTTCATTTCACCAATTCTTTACCCATTCCAATTTTGAATTCTAACTCCCTTTTTATGGTTCAATAAAATGTTACTTTCACCGGTTGCATTCCACGCACAGAGACTCACTTTAAAGTAGTCTCCCCTTTCATTTACACTTCATCTTGTAAATATTCGCTTCTACTCACTATCTCAATTTCATTTATGGTAATCGCTAAAGTGGCGATTGTTAGTGGCGAAAGTATAAAAACGTCGGAGACAGAATGGCCCACATTGAACTACTTTGTTGTTAGTCACAGTCGATTTGGGATTACATGGCGCATTCGGACTCGCTATGTTAAATGTACAGAAACCGTTTCGAAAACGAGGAACGAAAATTTTCGCAAACGATTTGGTCAACTTTGATGAAACCTTGCGAATTCATCTAGTACGATGGCAGAAAGTGGCTAAATATTTCACTTATTCAAGACATCGCTCGGATTTGATGAGAAATAAATATTCCCTATGTTAGCTAGGCTAGATTGCCAGCGGGGACTCTACATTCCCCTCAATATACTATTACATATGGATAACAGAGAATCAGCCAATTGAATTAGTTACGAATTGGTGGCTACGCATAGACGAAGAAGAACCATTTCAGTTTATCATGAATCAATCACTTAATGGTTAAATCTGAAACAGACTTTTCTATGAGTAACTATTTACTTTGAATCGAAGGTTCGTGATAAAGAGAAAATGATTTACACAATATCTCATACGTGACAATTGGATGAAGCGATGAAAAGGACCAATAAATATTCACAAGAAAAGTGGAGATAACTGGTTTCGTTGAGAATAACTCAATTAGCCGGCAATTAGAAATGCCACAGGATCAGTACCGACTCGCTATCTCATGTTGAAACAAATTTCACAATCACTCTGTATAGACTTAGATTAGGGACCGCGAAGAGACCGCAATTGTGAAATCGTTTTCATATCGAAATAAAGAATCGAATCAAGATTCGCGGCAGCGGATCGTCGCCGCAGTACAAAAAAAGGGCGCGCAAAAGCCGAAAATCTTTTACCCGAAAGGACTTTTATACCTGCGAATAGAGGACTGTATCTCCTAAGCGAGTAAATATTTTCAAATGAATTCGTATGGCTGGAACCTCCAGCCGATACAGACTTTGACTAGATAAATTTTTTCGAAATTGATTGAGTAATTGCAGAGATATTAGCCATCAAAGTTGATGAAAAACACAATCTTCTCCTTCTTCCTCTTCATCTTCTTCTTCTTCTCCCGCCCATTTTCGCAAACCGCGGCTTGGTACCTCGATATCTGTCGAACTATTGTTTGGATTGACTTGAAATTTTGAAGATGGATATTCGCAACTGAGATCTCGGTCCCTATTGATTTTGGGGCGAATTTTTACATCGAAAATTGTATTATCTACGAGTCGCCAGCCAGTCTGGCCATACACGGTTCTATTCACTAAGCGCCAGTCTGGCCATACACGGGTTCTATTCAGTAATCGCCAGTCTGGCGAGGCACGAGGTTACCTCACTTACGTCACACACCTTCCCGCTGCTGCCGTGCAGCGCGATGTTGTCTACTTTTGGATCTTCAATTTTTAGGTTCAAAGGTCTAAGAATTTGACACAAAAAAGATTTCTTTTCTTGTTGGGTTCGATCGTGCTAGCCAAAATAATTCCACAATTACCTCAAAGTCAGTAAATCACAATATTCCGAAAAACTACAATGGATACTCAAAGCTGAATTATCTACAGGTGTGATTTTCTAATTCCATGTAATGTACAAGCTCCAGAGTTTCGAGTTCAAAATATGAAATGTTAACAATTTGATCGGACCGTTATAACGGCATTCCGTCTCCCGAATTCGTCTTCTTAATAAATTGTGAAGTAGTAATTTTCGATACAAGTGCGTAAAATAGGATCTTACACATATGATGTAAATTTAAAGTTAAAACAAAAAAATGAGTTTAAAATCGCATTTTACGCATATGATGTCAAAAAATCTCGTTTGCCTCACGAATTCTACCAAATCGATTTTCCATTCCATTACATTTGAAAAAGAAAAAAACTTCTCAAATCTTCGGAGTGGGGCACCTCAAAATAGCCGAGCGTGACAAATTCACCGCTTCACTTTTTGGCCTTTTTCGGCCAGAGTTATCTTTCCAAATATGTATTTTTTTCCAATAGTTATAGTTGTCAGTAGAATTATCTTCATACAATCCAACAGGGTACATAGACTTTTGAGCTGAAAAGTTTGAAGAATATCTATTGGTTTCTGATGAGAAAACAATTTCACGTTTCACCGAATCAATACCCAGCGGCATGCCGCGAATGACGAATTCAATCCGAGGCTGAAGTTAATAACGCCAACGAAACAAAATCACGAAGAATAACATCGACAAAGATTTGTTGTAAACATAAAATATTAGCCTTATGCGAGCGCAATTGCCAGTCTGGCGCAGGCTGGTAGTAGCTGCGCCGTTTACAGCCTGCTTCTGCCGTCACGTGACGTGACGCGTTTCGCTCTTAATGACGTCATAAGCGTTGGCGGATGAGAACGAAGTCTGCGCATGCGCAATAACCGGGATGTCGACTATGCCTCGGTAGGTACCTGCCTACGCAATACTGTGGTGGTACACGCGGAGACGTTTTACTGCCGGATAACAGTAGTATCACCTTCTAAGGTTTATGTGGTACATATGTACATTATACATAGCTACTATATCCGTGTATATACCTAGATTCACATCACATTGCAGCTCCACATTTTATCGAGCAAAACCTTCACGGTGAACTGCTGAGTGGTATAATAGTTCACTATTATTGTGTACGCGGACTATAGTGCGGATCATTTTAATCTTGTCAAATATTTACCCTTCATTTCATACCGTATCCGAATTGCTGCAGTACTGCAATTCATTTCGTTGAAATACATAGGTAGATATTCATATTCATGCGATATCTCAGAACGGTCCTCGCCCGCTTCAGGTAACAGTACAGTGTGCGTATGTCCTTATGTCTTATGTCTTATGTCTCACGTCTCACGTATTTCAATTCTGTTTACTCACACTGGTATCGCATACCTATGACGTGTGTTGTTTATCTTAATGATACGTGATAACTGGTGATGATTGTGATGGTTATTGATAGTGAATTTATCTAAAAATATTCTTGGCAGTGACCTTGTTCAATCAATTTCCGTTCATTTTTTCCTCGTTTTGTGTGTGTGCACGGATGAACTATATAAACTCCGGTATAGTTATGGATACGTGAATTTGATGAAATACGAACTTTAGGCTCTCACAGTAGAGGGGTTTGTGATTAAAATCGTTGTGTAATTTTCTTTATTTCAACTAACGTTTAATCACGCGTTCGGAATGTTTCTAAATTTCACGCGTGACGCAATTGACCCCGGGATGCGAAATCGGCAACGATTTAGAACCAACGATCAAACTGCAGAGGATGAGATCAAATAACCCGTAAAGCTTGACTAAATTCTGTCTGTCCGTACTTACAGATGAGATCATCGATCCCTGTAGCTGTTATGTAGCGGCTAAAAAATCGATTTCCCCATTCAATTAGAATTCATACCTATACGGCTACATAGTATCGAATTTTTTAACGATATTTCTTACATTGTTTCAACTATTCCTGCGTTTCTTCTTTCCTTTTCAACTTTTCAGCTTCGCGGGGGTTTTTTCCCTCATTCCAACGTAAGAATCCCATGGAAACAACGAGCAGGCAATGTTGAATGCCTGCTTCGGAGTGTAGGGGCACGACCTCAATCTGAATTGCTAAATATTGTTCAAACTTTGTATGTAGGTGGTGATAGTACAGGTTAGGCATATGCACAGAGTTGATCCTACATTAGGTATACATACATGCATTGTTCTAAATCTAACAGTAATGAATCACTCCATACGACGAGGTCGGAAAAAGGTTAAAAAATGTATATAAGCTGTATATGTATATACTTGTAACGATCATGCGCGGACTTATTGTTAGCTATTCCAATCCCTCGAAGTATTTCAATTATTCGTACGGATTATACTATTTTGTTATTTTTTCTCATTTCTTATCGCAATAATCTTCGAATATAAGTATACATACATATAGGTATGTATATACGTTATATCGCAGTTGAACTGAAGACCTTGAGTTTCGAAATAGTATAATCTACATTTAGAAAATTTTGAAAACATTCTAAGTTACATAGGTAGGTGCGCAGATTACGTGCGGCGAGAAATTGGTTATGAAAATAGTTGGAACCGTTAGATATTACGAGCGCATGCGTTCAAACAGGGCTTGCCCAACAAGTTTTCCTCCCACTTCCGTTTGACATTGAACTACAACGGCCTTGCCGTTCTGCCAGAGCTCTATAGTCCGACTCTAGGTCATCCGGCACCCAGCCCAGCCGGCGAGCAGATCAAGCCCGTTTCTTGCGGTTTTCATTCGAGTGTTATTTATAACTTAGGATGAAATCTTAACTTCAACTTATCTCTCTCTCTCTCTTTCTCTCTTTGTGCCCCCCACTTTATCTCGAATTTGTTGAACAATAATCATTTGTTTTTTTTTTAGTCGAGCAACGTCAGAGTTCAGTTATTTTCAAGTTCGAATATAACTGAATAAATATACGAATCTTTTTGTTTCCTGAGACTAAATTTGAGCACAGCTTATTGAATATCTGATGAGTTATCGATTGATTATTTAACACTATCTGTTTAATCATTCATTTGTGTATTACCTGACGGAAGCGCATTACAATCTGTACATTATGTAAACGGTCTGATGTCATTTGTCAGAAATCGGATGTCGGTCGCTCGCAATGTGGAAGCGAAGAGAAACCATTTATGGTCATTCGACTACTTAAAAAGAAAAAAGAATTCAAGCGATATTAGATATACGAAGAATGACAAAATTCAACCAGTTCCCTATTCTTGAATTGATTATAATATATAACTGCTGATTATATATTCATTCCTATGAATTAGTTTGTATCTCGGTGAAATTTCAATTTCCTTATTTTTCATTCTTTGTTTTCTTATCCCTCTTCGAATCCGGAAGTTGGAATTAATTATTACATCGAGATTCAACGCGGTACAGTTACACGTTTCGGACTCCGCGGTATGCGACGAGACCAGGAAGCGGTCGTATGTGACTAATTAACTGTAGGTCTAATGTTTTTATAACTGCGTGCAAAAAACGTGGAAACTGCGTATGAGTGCACGTGCTACATACTTAGGCACTATAGGAAATATGTAATGTAGGTTTACGCGAGGACGGTAAAGCAATGATCAGGAAATCGATCGAACGGGGGGTGAAGACAGGTCAAGAATTTAGATGCCGCGCGCGCGGAGTAGTAACCTTTCGAAGGCTACATTAATTCGAGAAATTCAATCTATGTAGGTACAGGCATCGCGGTAGAACGTTGCCGCGTTTACGTAATGTATATATACGCTCGCTATCTACAGCCGTGCGCAGATCGCTGACGAGTTTCTCCTATAACCGCAACAAAACGAAACAAAAAATAAGATAAAATTTTATAGCATCTGGGTGAGAGAAGAAAAATCGATAAAAACGAAAATGAAAAAACGAAAAATGCCACGTTATACAAAATATTCCGATTTCACAATGCTCTGTTCAATTTTCAGGATGGGCAGTTTCACGTCAGCGCCGAAAATTTTGAACGAGGATGCTCAAGACTCGGACATTGCATTACCGCCTAGGATGTCTCGGTCGGAAATGCTCGAGAGATGTCGATGCGAATGTGCTCAGCCTCTGCTCAGACGTTCATTCAAAGGCATGATCAAAAATGTCGGTGTTGATATTGCTGATGACTTCAAGATGCTGCAAATCAACGCAGTCTCGAAAAGTGAGTTCCCAAAAAACGATCACCTCACTACTTATTGTTAGTATACTATGTATAGAAGGTGATTCAAAACTGCCGTACCAAATTGCGAGGGTCGATGGCGCGGAAAAAACCAGGACGAAAAATCCGTCACCAATAATTCCTGTGCCCGATAGTTCCCGAGTTACGGAGGATCTAGGTTCGCCACACGGCTGGCCTGGATGCCTGAGGACACACAACTCGCATATATCGGCGTTGTGATTGGTTTGCTTAAATATTCTGTAACTCGGAAACTATCGGCGACAGAAATTTTTGCTGGATGACTTTTTCGCCTGGTTATTTTTTTTTTCCAAGGAATCCACTATCGCGATTTGGCATGCGTTGAAAACTTCCGTCTCGTGATTGGCTACAATTTTGAAACTTTATTGTTCCATATTTTGAACGTCGATCGATTTCTAATCCACCGTATCAACTACGACCTTCGGGACTTATAATTTGATTGTTTTTCTCTTTTGTTTCTCCTTCAGCGTGCATACAGCCCCTGAACAGTCCGCATCACATACGAGTCTTTCAGTGGAACGTGCTGTCGCAATGTGAGTGCACTTTAAGTTACACATGTGTATGCATGTATGTATGTATGTTGACTTTAAACCGCGGAAGCGATTTCAAGTACTCGAACGCGCGCGTGCGTAGGCAGGCACTACCTATATACGCACGTTCTCATATAAATATCGATGGTAAGATACCTTGATTGATACACAGTGCCTGATACGCGTTTCGAATGAGAATGATAATGATAATGACAATGATACAAATAACGATAATGATGATGAGAATACGCAGGCAATATTGGTCAAACAATTTTACAGCGCTCGGAACAACGAATGACAGTTTCGTCCGGTGTCCCGACGACGCATTGGAATGGGGAAATCGAAGATATCAAATTGTCCAAGAGATACTGGAATACGCACCGGACGTAATATGCCTCGAGGAGGTTGATCATTTTAATTTCTTGAAGGCATGTTTGGAAACGCAAGGTTACAGCGGAATGTTTTTCCCGAAACCGGACTCTCCCTGTCTCTATCTCGATGGCAACAACGGTCCGGATGGATGCGCCGTTTTCTACAGAAGAGACAAATTCGATTTCGTCAAATCGGACACGAGAGTGCTAGAAGTTTGGCGTGTTCAAAGCAACCAGGTCGCCGTTGCTGCCGTTTTAAGAACAAAGGCTACAGGCAAAGAGTTTTTGGTCGCTGCTACTCACCTCAAGGCGAAAAATGGCGCCTTGTTATCAACGTTGAGAAACGAACAGGGAAAGGATCTCCTTGATTTTGTTAACGCCAGCGCTGAAGGAAGGCCGGTTATA
The DNA here is from genome assembly GCA_963170745.1 of Phymatocera aterrima. NCBI lineage: Eukaryota > Metazoa > Arthropoda > Insecta > Hymenoptera > Tenthredinidae > Phymatocera > Phymatocera aterrima. Next base: position 8,875,508 of record OY720666.1, read on the forward strand.
CTCTGCGGAGATTTTAACGCCGAACCCACGGAACCAATTTATAGAACAGTATTGGAACATGCGGAACTTAATTTGGGCAGCGCTTACGCAGGTGATTATCGATCGCACCGTTACCTCGCACGCGAAACCGCGGCATCGTTAACAATGATATGAGCGATAAAACAGAGATGAAAGAAGAGGGAACTGTGACACTCAATAACAATTATTACTGTCTCAATTCTTTCAGATTTATCGAGCGAAATCGGGGGAATCCCGTCGATAGACAGAGAACCGCCGTACACGACGTGGAAGGTGAGAGAAGAGGGTGAAGTTTGTCACACGATCGATTACGTATTTTACAATAAAGACGCTTTCACGGTGAACGCAGTACTGCAATTTCCATCCGGCGAAGAAATCGGTAAAGGTCGAGTACCTTCGTACCAATATCCAAGCGACCATTTCTCCCTCTGTTGCGACTTCCGGTTTCATGACCAAGAAGAAGAGGACAAAACCGATGAAACGCGTACAGAGGAATTAAAAGGTACGAGTAGTTTATGAAATGTATTTCTGCAGGTAATTGGGTAACTCCTATTATTCATACTTTACTTCATGTGCATACTTATGTAGCGCGATATCGAACGTACGTACGTACGTATGTATGCATGTACGTATCTGCCCACGTCGCGTCTATACCTATGTCGTAGCACCATCGGTATAAGAGTACCTACCTATCGATATTATATATATATATATATATATATATATATATATAGATAGATAGATGTATAGGTGATGTAGAATATAGGATTATAGGCGACGCTGTAGTACATGTATATACTATATATAGAATATGACAAAAATTTGTTTGAACTCCGCGTTATATATTATAATAATATTGGAAATCTGCAGCGTTGCTGCGAAATTTCAAATCTGGAATCAGAATTGTGAATTTCGATAGGTTAACAACATTTTAACTCTCCATTGATATAATGGAATATTGAATAGGTACCCACGTGCCTTTTTTTCTCTCTCTATATATATATATGTATAGTATATATAATATATTGCGTTTTGTGTTCTTTTAGTAGGGAATAAAATTGTACTGTACATTATGTTACATATATACCTGCTGTATGTGTATGTAGGTAGATATGTATTACATATCAATGCGTGGAGTTGAAAATGAAAAAAAAAAACAAAAAGAAAAAAGGAAAAGGAAAAAATCAAACAAACAAAGAAACAAAAAAACCAACAGAAACGAAAGTAGGGAAGGAAAACCGTTTTGGCGATTTCTCTCAAATAACAGAATTGTGTGTATAGTAGTCGGTACTGCCTGTAATAACTTATTTCGAAATCGAACGATATGATCGTGCAGGGTGGGCCAAAAAATAAAAAAAAATCTCAGACCGATTTGAAACGTGAATGAAATCAGAACGGGTCGATCGATTTCCAAAACCTTTCGTCTCGCGTTTGAAAATCAAACAAATCTTCATTCCTCGCTGAGATGCACGCTTTTGAAAAACGGCTTTCGAAAATGTCGCTGGGAGAGTGAGAAAAATTAATATCGACAAATGTTCAACTTAATTTCCATCTGAAATTGCGAAGCGAAGTTTGATACTCAAATTTTAGCAATTCGCCTAGACTCTGTTCACATGCCACGAAACGTTTCTTTTCATGTCAGAGTCAAAAAGCGCGTTTCGAGTTCAAAATCCTGATTACGCGGCACTATGAAAAAAACTCCACTATCAAAAGAGTCGGCTGTGTGTGCGACGTCGAGAACTAGATTCAGCGCGCAATTTGCTTTTTTTCGATCGCATTGATCATACGAATGATGAGGAAATTTTGAAGTATGAAAAATAAGAAGAACAAGAGGAAAACACAAATTTTTGTAAATTTTTTTACAAATCAATCGAACCAAAGTAAATAAGTCTTCGAATCGTAATTCAATATGAAAATTGAGTTGAACGTTAGTTGATATCAATTTTTTTCTGCACCCTCCCAAAAAATTCTCAAAACTCGTTTTCCGAAAGCGTGTATCCTCAGCAAGGAATAAAGATTCGCCGGATTTTCAAACGTGAAACGCGGAAGGTTTATTCGTTTAGTTACGAACAAGAAAAAAGAAAAGTTTTTAAAAATCGATTAACGCGTTCGGATTTTATTCACGTTTTAAATCGGACCGATCTTTTTCGGCTCACCCTGTATATATATACACGTACGTGTGTACATATAAACCAAAGCCGAATCACCCCCGTATGCGTATAATATCCGTGAATTCATACTAACATTATATAGTATAGGTATAGTTAGTGGTATGTGTAATTGAATAACTACGAAGGCAGATTAGATTAGATTAGATTTCTGTAATGAAATTTTTTATAGTCAAAAAGGAGCAAATTATTTTCAACCTCAATATTCAAGATCACGAACAAGTTGGTGAATAATTATTAGGTAAAAACCATTCAGATTTGACTTCCGTAGAATAGAAAATGCGGGTTCAATTCAAGTATCCGCGAATATTCCCGTTCTTTGGATTTTAGCTTCAGGTTCCTTCTTCGTTTTCTTTTCTTCTCTCTTTTTCCCCCGTTGCAACTTTATTTTCATCATCTACCCACCTACTACGTAACAAGGTGAAATTAGTTCGGCGATTGATCGTTGTCTCGAATTTCGTCTTTGGTCCTACGAATTTGACGTTGAACAATACACTCATGCGAGGAATAAGGATAGTATACGGTACATGATGCACCGGGGAGGGTTTTTGCGGATAATAAACTAACGAGCCAGAAACCGAATTTATGATGTTCGAGTTGCCTGTACGCAGGCGTTTGTCACTCCGACCTACGATGTCGCCTAGCCCCGAAAACTTCCAGTATTCCTAACTATTATAACAATTAATATAAATTATTCCAGTAACTCTGTTATCTTTCGATGTTCCGGAAGAATTGTGATTTAGGTTGTAATGAAAGGAATGAGAATATATGTATTATTATTATTATTATTATTATTATTATTATTATTATTATTATTATTATTATTACTACTGTTATTATTGTATGCAATCTGTACATTGAATTATATATTTTTAATAACAGTTGCCAATGACGAACGCATGAAATGGTCCATTATTTTTCAATCCGGTGAATATCCATTCCTGAATCTTCGTTATGTGCGCAATATTTGATTACAGAAATCTAATTAGGAATATGAGTATTACTGGATCGTGTCCGACAATATGGTCGCACAATTTCGCGGTCATCTTTTCTTCAATATTGGTACATAATAAACGATACGAGGACGGAAAATACACGCGGCATGCAATATTGCACGCGAAACAATTACAAGTAAGTTTTTACTATCGGACGCGAAAACTGTTCTTGGACATACCCCGATTCCAGATCACGGCTTATCGAATGATTTCGGAAATGAGGAAGCAACTGATATTGGTCTTCAAAGATGAATCTAGTGCGATAGAAATTGTTGATTGAATCTCGCGTTTTCCTTTCGATGCATGATTATGAAGATCGCATGAGATACGTAAATTCGCTTTGATTTGCATCTTCGGACAGCCTCGAAATATTCGGCATCTTCTGACGACAGACAGATCGGTGAATTCGTTCGACAATCATTTGCCAGACGTTCATTAGTCGATGGGATGTTCTATGATTGAATAACAATCTCTTTATTTAGCCTGTAAAAACTTGGAGCCGCACAAGTGAGGAAAATTTTTGTTCCATGGCAAACGTATGGAGTTGGTGAACAGATTGTGACGAAGGTAGAAAGAGACACGCACAGCGGAATAAGAAGAGATTTCGTCTAAATCCTAGGCCTTGGAATTCTCGAAACCGAAATTCTAGATCGGTACCAGGAGAATATCTCAGCCAGAGAGGTGGCATAATTTGGCTCTTTTTTCGAATGCATGGAGATTGGAGAGGGGGCACATGAAGGTAGACGCAGGGACACGCAAAGTCGAGAGACACACAAAAGCGTTCCATGTAGGTATATCTACCATCGTACGCGTTTCAAGCTCGATATCTCCGCGCGAAAATACAGGTAAAAGTAGAACGAAAAAATGTTTATCTTTATGGCAATAATCACAAATAGATATCCACGCATTCGCGTTGTTTCGCGAATCTCACAACCCCATGAAACGAACACTGATCTGCATTGTCTATACAGATTTACTCTCCAAAATATGAACTTTAATTTTTTCAACTACCTGCTGACGAGAGTAAGGATCTTCGATGATTCCGAAAATAAAGAAACTAGCATGTTCAAAATATAAAGTAGAAAAAATATATTCGTATAAAAATGTTCTCTACATTCAGGTATATTTCATTGCTCGATCCGTACAAAAATTATCTGTTCACGTACCCATAAAGCATGTAAGATTATACAGCCGATTGTATTTATAGTTGCATTTATAGTTGAAACCTAACTAACTATTTTCATCCAGTGTGCGATTTCCGGCTTCCTCCAAATACGTTACGAACATCGATAACGGACATACCTCGACTGATTCTCGTTCAGTCGATGAAGTCCTATCTTCGAATTCATGTCAACCCGTTCCATTGACGGGAGTCCAATCTTATCCGCGGATATCTTACTTTAAATATACTTACTCTCAATCACACCAAAAGGATTTCAATAGCTTCCAAACAAAAACCATTCGTACTCTCCCCGCCCAAGTTGAGGTGCGTTTATGATGTCAATTTGAATCTTTGAAATTGAGCGAGGACTTTTTTCTTTTACGAATTATAATTATACGTACTCGAATGACATAGTATGCTGCATATTTGAAAGTAACGCTGCGGGCAAGTATGTACAGATGTGTGCATTTTCGTTGTGATTATCTGTAATGTAAGTGAATCTGGGAATTTTGAAAATGATCTGTCCCAAGTGATTATCTTCACGGGCGTTTTCGAATCACTTGGTGGGTGGCTTTTTTACTTTTGTTCTTTATTTTCGTATCAACCGACGGTGTCGTTCACGCGAATGAGTTGATAATGTCAACGAGACTGACGTACGTCCCGGCAACAAGTCCGACGATGCCGAACAATATGAGGAGAATATTTTTCATCAAATACCACGTTCCGGGTCCCGTATCTGGCCAGGTTACACATATCTCGATAATTGCAGGAAAGGCAATCCCCAGGGCCGAGAGGCACATCGCTCCGAAGAGTGATATGAACAAACCCAGGCACGGTATAGCGATCGCGAGTATAACTGCGAAATAAGGGATACATTCATTATAAAATATACGGAATATATATCCGTATATATATTCATCGGAAAACTCCCGTTTTATCGAAAACCGTGGCACAAATGAGCGCGAGGCATTCGTATTTGATATCGAACCAATGGCCGAGAAGCTCAGTTGAGATAAGAAACCAGGGATTTGACTGACTGTGAATAATCGTTTACTCACACGTCGCCAGGGTGAGGATAGTCCTGAGACCGTATTCCCAGAGGAGTTTCCTACTGGAAACACGATGCTTGAGATATGTGTTCCAGATGATCTCAACAGGGACGTAACCCTGGAGGGCATAGGTCATGAAAATTGCAATGGCAAACATGATTTTGATGCTCTGAGCCAACCTGAAAACGAGAATGAAGATGATGATGAAAATGTCAGACCTCGTTTGTCGAATCGTCGGTCTCGAAAGTTGGAAGTTATCAGTGGAATTTCGTGGACCAACTTACACAGCGTCGTTCGGGAGGTTCAGAGTAATACTTCCAGCAGCCTTTGCTCCGTATTTGACGTAGCCAAAAAATCCCATCATGGTATACAGGACGACGATGACCGTCATTCCGATATTCAGAACACCACAGTAACCTCCGAAATTTTCCGGTGTTTTCATGTTGTTCTCCAACGCAATAACCTGTTCACGTAACATAACTGGAATAAATTTTGGATTTCGGTTTCACTCTCCAAAGCCTCTCCTCTACGGCTGACGGATCCGCCGAGCTGGCAGAACTCAGAACAAGACGTGAGATACCGAAAAGACAAAATTCTTTGGGGTAGATGGATGATAAGATTTCTCATATTTACCACTCCGACAGATTCCAATGCGAATATCGTTGTACCAAAATACAAAGAAAAGCTTCTGAACGATCCGTACATCTCTGTTTCGCCGATTGGCGGTAGATCCTCGAAGACATATACCATAATCATCGCGAGTCCCACGAAGGTGATCAAATTCGCCAATGTCGAGAATGGAGCCAATAGTTTCAAATTCCTTATGTAGCTGGTCAGAGTAAACGGCACGAGCAATATCAACATGTGCAATTTCACGTCTATTTCTAACCAATATTGGTCGGCCACCTGTAATTCATTGCCATTGATTGGCTCGAGTGAGAAAAATAGCAGGTACAAAGAAATAACTTGGCATTGGCTTGTAAGCGCTCTATTTAGCAACCTGCTTTATATTCTCCGCAACGAACACTATGTAGACACAGCAAATTCCTAGTTGATATACTATTAGGAACCCATCAACGATGCATCTGAAAATCAACGAGGTTTTCTGAATATTCCACATGTTTCTGCAGATGTTTTATAATATATACAACGAAAAAAAGAAAAAGAAACCACGCATGAGGATGAATTCTACTCGAGGCCCGATATTTCCGTCGAGGGGCTCATAGTCACTTGCGGATTGAGTGACCCGCGATTCCGAACGATTTCAAGCGATTTCACTTGGTGTCAACCGGCCTTTCGAAGGATTCCAAGTGACCTGACCGCACATGCGATTTCAAGATTTCTGTGCACATTCTCCGACGATTTTCGTCTCAATTATCGACTGGACTTTGCTCGATTTTTGGCAATTTTGATTTCACGATTTCATGCGATTTTCACACCGATTTCGGAGTCATTCTTCACAGAGTGGTTCGCGATTCCAGCGAGTGAATAGCGTCTCGAATTCGTCTGTTTTTCAGCCAATTTCCAAGCATTCATAATGATATAATACTCACGGCGCGAACGGTGCGAAGATCTTGCAGGGTCCTGGCCCCTGTTCCAAGGCGTATTTCATGCTCATGGGATAACTGAGAATCGGAACTTTCATTTTTTTGCAGAGTTTGTACTGAGCTTTAACGAGAACGTGCAAACAGTATGTTGCCAAAATACCGATCAGAATTGTGGCTATGACTCCAGTGACCAAACCACTGTTGTAAAATGCATTCGGCATAGCTAGAATTCCAGTTCCTAGGCAACCCTTCAACAAGTGGATCAACGTTTCCGTATTCCTGTTTATAAGAAAGAGACATCATTAAACATTGCATGATTCTGAAGTGACTATCCAATTGCTCTTTCTGCCCCCAATACGCCGATCTCCGCGCATAGCATTCCTCCACTGTAGTATGTAATTCGGAATACTCACGATGTGGGATTTGGCCTGTTCCGATGCTTATGCGGATCGTATGTGTCCTCCGAATCAGGAATAGGCGACGCTGTTCCATCCGTTCTGAGCAAGACATTATTCGCTGTTTGGTTTTCCGTACTGCAATGATGAACAATCTGAGAATTACAGCCACGAAGATGACCTGTGTTATTTCGCCGAAACGCGACATTCTGCCGCAGCCAAAATAACGCATAGCGAATCTTGTGCTCGACCTTGACTAGGTTATTATTCTCAGGTCAACCTGCCCAACTTTGTCGCCTCTTCTGCACGTAACAGTCTCGAGCCAAAGTGCTGCGAGCCTCATGTTTCTATTCTTCCCTTCGCGCCCTGGGGTTTCGACCTTCTTTTGATTGATCTAAAATGAAATGAAAATAGAAAAATACTCACTTTCCGGTATTCTGACTGGCCATTAGTTGCAGGCTGATATGCTCCCCATTTCTATCTTCCATCGCTGCCGGTATCCACTATATGGCGCTGGAAACTGGCCCCCGTATTGATGGAACAAAAAGAAATTATGATAGGACTACATGATTGATAGGATATCGCGAATGAGTACAATTGAAATACAATGATCCATGAGATTTAGGGTGAAGGCACTAAGTATGGAAATTGACGGAATTAGTGATTCCTTTGAAACTGATGATTGCATCGATCATTAAAAATTCACATCTGCCACGGCGCAGCAGTGTTTCATTTATGCGTAATCTTCCTCGGAACGAAAACAAACACTTTACAGAATAAAGTGTACCAATTGTCGGACAAAGAAATGAGCATTCACTGGGCCGAAGCTGATTCCAATGGCCTAATCAAAATCTGCATTGCATTGTATGTACGTACGTACAGAGCCCTGGCGCACACTTAGGTCTGTCAACCGATTACCCGAATCGCTACATTGAGGTCAAACACAGTCAACTGTTCCCATTCCATCACAGATAATTATCTTTTTTCCCCCCTCTAAATTTCGTTATCCCAAGCTCGTGCCGCGGGAGATTTCCAATTTCCTAAAAATCTTTAAGAAACATCATTCCATCAGTTATAAGTAGCTACATGACGCTGACGCTGTTCTGCTTCTGTCCGATGCAATATTCTATCGTCTATTATTAGCCTTGGCACGGTTTTTTCTCAAGAAAGTTCTGCTCTATCGGTCACCAACGGTTCCTCCTTTCGGGATTAATGATCGGAAGATCATTCTTGAAGCTCGTTCGTCTAAACATGAATGCAATCCGCAATGCTAGGTGATAATCGACAGCGTGTTTTCTGCTAGAACGCGCAACTTTCTCATCACATAGGTATAGTTGATCATCGGTAGACTGACGTGAAATGTTTTGGTATTCAGTTGTTACTGATTGTATGTACTTGATCGTTTCTAGGATCGGGTATCAGTTTCCAGTGAGGGATCGCCAACTCGCAAGCCGCTCTGAATCTTCAATTCCAAATATGTTAATAGTCCAAATTTTGTCAATCTACGGAATGTTAGTTCGGAATGTTGAATATCCGAAAATACATTTTCGGACGAAAGCGTGTTCGGCCGAATAGCCTTTCGATGCGCAACGGTCATTCAATCTAGCGATACATCTAGCATGAAAATTTCGCTCTCTTGATCCTAATTCATCACTGAAAATTCATCAAGAAATGGATTAACTACGGAATTGTCGATCTGTCAGGACCGTTGCACATTCTGAACAGTGCATCGGAAAAATATTGCACAGTATTGAACTTCGCCGGTAGAAACATAGACGCCTTTATCTCTGCGTGCGAAGAAATGATATATACTAAATTAGTCATCACCGTCGCTCTGTCAGCGCGGAAAAGCCGAGCCGATCTAAATATACGGCGGCGCGGCGGTGCAATGGTACACTAGCTTTGGGCTCTGAGTTACCACAGTGCGCTGAGAATTCCCACCCTCAGCATATCCAGCGGAGAGCCAGGAAGTTCAAATTACTCGGTCGAGTACTGCACACGCCGCTTTGGCGTCGCCGACCTATGCTTGCAAATGAATAATAAAATGAATAAATGCAGGTATGACTGTATTCGGCATTTATGATGATTTTCCGTACACGCTTCGAAAATGTCGTAGTACCTGTACCGAAATATTCGGAAAAACGAAGGCGAGATCGTAGAGAAATTCAGATATCCGGATTCTCCAGAAAATCATTTTTCCCAAAAATGTTTACCGCGTGAACTCCGTACTTCTGCACTCCGTATATTATAATTGCTACACAAAATACGATACACGCGTCATCCAATTACCAAATCGTTATCGTCGTCTCGAGAATGACCTCTGCCATCTTATCGCGTTGGATGTGGAAACTTTTATCCACAGCACTCGCCGCCGAACAATCGCCCGATTCCGTACCGTAAATGCTATGATAAAACTAGGTTTACACGCATACACGTTAAATTTATCGATAAATTAGGTCAAATCAGGTGTAGGAGTTTAAATTTTTACTTCGTCATTCAAGACTGAATGCATTCCTACAGGTACCCTGTAGAACTCCCCGCGGCTACATGCTCGATTATTGGAACCAGAATCAACTTGCAGCTAGTGTCGTCGCCGGTCGATTTCGGTAGACAAACGGAAGTCATAATCGGTATTGTAACACAAGAAACGAAATCATGTCGGCCGCTTGACTGGAAAACCGGAACATCAGAATGTCAGGGGAAAAATGTTGATTTCGGTCAGAGAAAACTGGGAAATGTCAGTGAATTTTCCCGGCGGAATTGAGTGTCAACCATGGAAATTCGTTCAGAATTATCTCCATGATCATTACCGATCGATTTATTTTATCGGTGAGATCGAACTTTGTGATTCTCGAGCGTGATAATAGATCTACACATGTAACACTCACCTTATACACAGTCGCCGTTATCCTGATCTTCCTGTCTCACCGTGCAACCCCTGAAGGTAGATTATTTCGGCACCCTAATGATAATCAATTGCGAGCAGAATTGAGAGTAAAATTTAGTAGCGGTGATAATTGTCACGAATAATGCGACCGCGATGACCGATTTCTCTCGACTGTCCGGCGGCACTGTATTCAAGCTCGACTTTTCGTCTCATATGATCCATTCGGCCGGCGCCGAACACTGCTGTGCTCAGCATCACGTGGTCTAGTTACGGCTCGGGTGATAATTCTTTGCGGAGCATCATTCGACTGGATTTTCTCAATTAGGTCCTCCATTTTCATGGCGAACATATTCATAATACAATACAACTATGTCCGAGTCCTTCATGAATTCTTCGTGAATATTGAATTCATCCCATCGCCGCGGAGATCTAGGTATAGGTACTTCAAAAGTTGGCATTTCAAATTACGTGAATCCCAGTTCGGGAAAAGAGTCAATTTTTGGACGGAAGTTATGCAGCCGAACTTTTTTCGCGCATCGGTAGATCAGTCTTCGCGAGGCGATAAAAGGAATCGACTATGTGTGGCTGCAGCTGGCGCAGTCGATTCATTCACAACTCTGCCATTCGAAAACAACGAACGTTTCAATTACCGCCATAGATCCGATCTCTGCTGACCGTTTACCGCAACTTGACACCGAAAAAACCTTTCTGCTTGTCATTCTGGCCGATATTTTTTAGTCGCATTATCTGTTCGTTAGATTGCCTCATGTACCATTTCAAATTGTTCTTTTATTTTTTCTGCTTCTCTCGATATCAACTTATCGACGATTTTCTATAATTTTCATGCTCGTATATCACTCCGTCTCAACGTTTTCCACCACGAAAGGCGTATTTTGTTCGAAAAAGCACAACACACGCCTTTCTTTCGTCTCCCGCTTGACCGTTCTATCGTCTCTCTCTCCCCCTCTCCCTCTCACTTTCTATTTCTGTTTTCCTCCCTTTTCGAGATACCGCGAGTCCGTGTGTGGCGTGAGAATTGATAGTATTGTGCGACGTCCTCATCATTCAGAAAAAAATGATCAGTTGGCGATCCAGCATAAACATGCTTGCTTCGCCGCGGTTCTGAGAAAAGGTATTGAGCTTACGGTCCCTCAGAAATATTCGTGCCATCTCGTGTCGACGAAGAAAATTTTTAGTAAGACAATAAGATGAAAATGAAAATTGGTCTAGAACTGCCCGATTGGAATTTAAATTGAAACTCTCCAGTCTCCGGTCTCTGGTAGTACTTTTCAAGAGTGTGATTTTCTCGAAAATCAGAATTGGCGGTGAAACCTTTCGGACTTTGGATTCGTGCAATCAGCTCGAACATTTCGCTCGATAAGTCGCGGACAATATCCGATTGGTATTGATGAACAAATCTAGATGAATTGGACATGGGTATTTCTCATTCATTTATTACAAGAAATTATATCTATCCTACAACTATAATATACAGATGACGGTCTCAAAATCTCGAATGCAAAATAAAACTGCAAAGTCTGTGATACACAGACATAATTTCATTCATATTATATTATTCTCTATAATATCTTGTCTTTTCGACAATAATGTATATGCATATCTATATATGTATATATTAATTATAAAAAAATTGATCAAAGTTTCAACCGATCGATTGATGATACGCGTATCGGTTGAGGCAGCATCAAATATCGAATGAAATTGCAATCAGAATACAAACGTGCAACAGAGATATTGGCCCGCTGGAAAGTGCATCTATACCCAATTCTGCTTTTTGTCAATTGGTTCAGTTGCTTTTCTTTTTTTCCGGTGTGTTTGACCGGGTTTTTTTCTTGGTTTCTCAATTGTCGTTGCTGCCTCGTTGCATACCGCGTAATAGTGATAACGATGATAACAATATTAGCAATATGTTACATTGAATATAACAAATTGTATTTTCATACACACCGATATCTCGCAGTATCAGGCTACATTATACCGAGATGATTCCTTGGAACTATTCGCTCAATCACGCATGCGCGCGGACTTCGTCAGTCGTTTGACTGGCACTGATAAACAGCAGAATGTCAGACCGCGCAAAAATCAAAACAGTCAATAGGAGTGCTTTATTCAGCGCATGCGCAGCTGGGTGAATAGTTTCGAGGAATAATCTCGGTATAATATATGTGTTTCATCGATTCACTTAGACGATTATCGCATACGCTCGAACATACGTATATATATACCTTGTATACTGGCAGATTCAAGAACTGTACAGGGTGGGCCATTTCGAATGTTGCAAGTGAAAATCTCGAATACCAAGCGTCGTATAATAAATATATCCTTCTCAAAACTCGTAACTTTTCTTCGACATATTCGTTTCGACGACGCGCGGTATATTCGCGATATCCGCTTGCAATATTTCAAATGCCTCACCCTGTACGTACAAAAACCGCGGCTCCAATTTCAAATACGTCTTATAGTGTCTTTTTCATATTAGATATATCCTACAGGCTGTTCAGAAAGAGGAAAATTAATATTACGTACATACACCAAACGCGGGTGTTGGATTGCGATCACTTGGAGCGCGACGCGCCAAATTTTCGACAAAATTAATCGAATGTGCACACGCTGGACAAACATCAGGCGAGGTTTTAGCGAGCCGGCGAAACACGACACCGCGCCCACTTCAGCCGAAACCGCAATCTTTTTTCATGTAATACCTGCTCGGAAGGTTTGATTACCGAAGTGTGTTTGGCGTGCGGAAAGTACCGTATTACCGCACTAGTGTGGAAAGCTCCTTTCCACGGCCCTGCAAGAATACCGGATTAATTCTGTTCGCGCTTTATAGCAATTATACCGGCGACGGCGATTCTGTTAACGCGACGCAACGACCTGTGAGCTTGGAAGATTGTAACGTATAGGTAGTTGTACAGTAAAACCCGCCGATATCCTAATTACACGGTGAATTTCAATCGACGCAATCTCACTCCGAGATCGGTAGGTACATTATACGTACCTACGTACATATTGCGTGTGTACTAAACGAGATATCTAGGATGATAAAATGTAAAAAAAATGTCTTATTTTTGTGGGATAAGAAGACCGATATCGAATAGCTGCGGGGCTAATCTGAATGTTCGGAGGGCAGACCTACGACAAAGTCCGAACGGTGCACAAATTTCGGTTATTCGAATCGATGGAATAGTTAGAGGAAACCGAATGGTTCGGCAACGCGAATATTCCGAGTGATCTTATTATTCGAAAATGTCGATCGACCGACCGTTTCGGATGTTCAAATTTGTTCAACGGATTATTGGATGCATTGCACCCGATTTACTCTATTCAGAGAAAAATGATTATCCGTATAAATCGAACGGTTTGAATATTCAAATTATTCGGATCATTCGATTCGTACTGAATTTCTCCTTATTTCGAGCGATCCGCGCACTCCTAACTGTCATCCGGATAGATCAAGAAACCTGCATGAAATCAGTTCACCCGTGCTATTGATCGTCTCTTCCGATAATCGAACAGACGTTATATATCTGCAAGATATTAGAAGACGAATAAAAAATCTCAAAACATTACTTCAAATATACAGAATTTATAATATACTCGCTACATTCAAATATACCTTACATACCTATAATACATAAGCATTTAAATATCTCTCTAATGTATAATATATATTTTCTTATCGTCATTAAACATCATCGCGGGCATCTAGTTGTATAATATGTCGGTATATATACCTATACATGTATACGTACATACATCTGACTATACACGATACAGGTATATATATATATATATATTCTAGAGGAAATTATCACAACCTTTACTATATAATGAATTTCACTGATGTCACATCGGGTCACACTTATCGTATACGTTATAATATACATACACATATGTATATATATTGCAAAATTCGTTTTCTGGTTTTGTTCGCGTGAAATGGAAGAATAAATAAATAAATAAAAATAAAAACCGAGCTTATTTTTTCATTTTTCGTTTCGTTTTTCTAACGAAAACAAACTATCAACACTATATATATACTTATACCTATGCTATACACTACATATACTCCCGAGGATCGATCTTCCGTATTCAAAATATATTATATATGATAAATGTATCACTGGGGGGGGGGATAACTACATAGGAACTTGCGCAATCGATAAACATGATATACTCTAAACGTACGATGTAACTCGGAGTTTTCTTTGCCACTGCGTTATATTAAACGAACAATCACTCACGATCTTATCAATTGTTGCGAGCTTCGGACGACTACCGGTTCGGAACACTCTCAAGAAAGAATAGACAAAAACAATTGTAGGTAGGATATTCTGAAGTTCGTACGAAGAGTATAAGAAAGAGATTTCTCTCGATGAAACGATCGCTGCGTTGAGCACTCGAACACTCTGCCGGGGCCCCGATCTCTTCACGACGATTTTTGAAAACTTTGTCTGTGAGATTTAGATGGAAGGATCTGCTTCTCTTTTCTGTTCTTCTTTCTTTCTTTCTTTCTTTTTTTTTTTTTTGTTTTTTCATCTCGGAAAAATTAGGCGAAGATGAATTTTTAGCTGGTAAATTTTTCTATAATCTTTTCAAGACTCGTGTAAGTACCGGCGACGAGTCCGAGGAGACCGAATGCTACCACCGCTGAGTTTTTGGCAACCATTATCATTTTTTCGTTGCGACTGGTAACGTTCCAGAATGCGCAGGTGTGTATTATCGCCGGAAAAGCTAGGCCAAGTCCTGACAACGAGAGAGCACCGATCAACGAAATGAATAACTCAAGTTCAGGAATCGCGACAGCGAATAGAACTGAAAAAAAAAAATCAATCATGATGTACCACGTCAGAGTCAATTACGACGAATTCGATCGAATTGTCAACGAATCTCTGATTTTTGTAGTTTTTTTTTCGATTGGCGAATCGTCGATTGAAGAAATCATACATAGCATTGATGAAATTTTCAAAATTGAAATAATTTTTGTTCCGTGGTATACTTACAAGTAATTATGACGAGGGATGTCCTCATTACATACTCCCAGAGAACTCTGTGTGAATTTTTCTCCAGTGCAGGTCCCAAGTACTCGCTCCAAGCGATATCGATCGCGACGTACGCCATCAGAGCGTGAGTGACGTAGATACCGAGTGCCAAAAGTATTTGAACAACTTTGGCAAGTATTTCATCGGGAAGATTCAGAGTAATGCTGCCCTCTATTGCGGCACCGTAACGAATGTACCCGAAGAATCCCATCGCCAAGTATAAAAGTATAACGGTGACCATTCCAATGTTCAAAACTCCGAAGGTACCGCCGAAGGCTTTCGGTGATTTCATCTCGTTCCCGAGTGGCAGAATCTTAAATAATAGATTATCGACAAAATTGAAAATCAAAAATCCCCGCATCGACCATGTTGCTTTAGATTTTTATAGTATGAAAGTTCGAAACGTCGTTGTTATCCTTACCACGCCGATCGCTTCGAGGGCGAACAAAACCGTGCCGAAGAATAGAGGAAAATTTGCTACCGATCCGATCGGTGCTTTGTCTTCGAATACCATAGGTTCCCTGAATATGTAGTAGAGTATTATTCCGAAGCTTACGAATGTTATGGCGTTCGCAACTGTCGAGAATGGTGCCAACAACTTGAGATTTCTAACCCAGTTTATAACGATCAGTGGTAAAAGTATGATCAGCATGTACCACCTGACGTCCATGATTGGAACGTGGGGCTCCAAGGCCTGTGAATATGAAACAACGACGATATACAGTTATCGGAATAATTAACGAATTCACGTAATACGACGAAATGTTAGGTACACCGATGATCGAATAGTCGGTGAACATCGGCCGCGATGAGGAAATCCCTCAACTCCAAATACAAAAACAACAAAAATTGGATTCGGAAGGTTCTCTAATTAGATTTCTTGAGGGTTGCGCAACAACGTCACGTGTTTTATAATAAAAGAAAATACTCGTGGCAGTTGAAGATCCTCCCTTAATATCTGATACCCGGATGATAAATTTGTCGTCAAAAATAACGTGTCGATAATTCGGAAATAATAATTGCAATTTATAACGATTGAATCGAAGCTTGCATATACCTATAACTGTAGGCGAGGGAAGGAAACACTCTCGCAATCGTTTACACCTCTCTTTGAAATCTTTTGAAATCTCGTGAAATTTCACAGAATCTTTTGAAATCTCTTGAAATTATTGAAATCTTGAAAATCTTGGTAATCCCGTGAAATCTTCTGAAATCCAATGAAATCTAACGAAATCTTTGGAAATCCCGTGAAATTCTTCGAAATCTTAGCAATTTTTTAAAATCCAGTGAAATCCGATGAAATCTTTTGAAATCCCACGAAACCTCTTGAAATTTTTGAAACCTTTGCAATCTTTGGTAATCTTGTGATCTCGAAATCAGGTGTACGCCATCTACATAGATTGATTGACCCTTCGACCGTAGGCTACGTCAAAAATATTCATTTCAAGACGTTATTAATGACAATGACAATTGGGAATAATGCGCATTGCACAACGGCATTAAGTAGGGTACAATGCATGATGCAAAAATAGCTTCCGGTCTTAAATAACTCGTTAAGACTTAATTTGAATGATCCAATTTAGACTATTTTCATTATTCTCTGCGTCTGACACGTTGCAATGCCAATTGAATGTATGTCTATTTCTCAAACCGTGTCGTGCATCAACTTAACAAACATTTACCATGTTAGATAATAATTCTACGCGTCAACGCGACTCACGATCAATCATCACCACCGATTACATCGACTCACGGCCACGAAAAGACTTCCCGACTTTATTCCGGGTTTAGACATATTACAATGCATGCAATACATATATTTCCGACTGATTCATGCCTGATGAGAATCCAGTCGAAATTGGCAATTTAAATATCAAGTTTCGACCATGTCATTGAGTTTTTCGGTCAGTAGATACACGGAAGCATTCATATACTTACGGATTTAATATTTTTCGAGATGAAGACAACATAAACGCAGCATGCTCCCAGCTGATAGAGGGATAGGGATACGTTGATTATGTGTCTGTTATAAAAATGGAAAATACGTGTGATCAGTATGATATCTTGATCGTAAAACGAATTTTATAAATCTATGAAAATCGGTAAATTCGGAAACGTCGACGTGCCCATAGTCAACACAGTCAAGACCGGAGGAAGCCTGCTCTCGATCCCGCTACGGTGGCAATTGTAAGATCCAGTTGAAACCGGATTTTTGATATGAAAAACCGAGAGATCAAGGCGGATCAAGACATTTTCCATTCCGGCCACCGCGAAGACGAGGAAAAAATCACGACACTCGAACTCACAGCTCGTAAATTCTGAATATGCTGTCACTTATTGTTAGGTGGCCAATGAATCTTTGATAAATTTTCGAAACAGAATCTGCCGCCGGAAAATTGGCGAAAGAAAATTCATGATTCGCTGGTTTCTTATGAAATCGGCTCAGCCAATCATCAGATAGAGAAATAAAATAAACCAAATTACGGTCAAAATTGTAGTCAAGATTTCCGAAACTATCTGCACCGCCAGATCTATGTCAGTGAAGAAAATTTGACCGAGCATTCGCGTTCCACGTATCCGGCGAAAATATTGTAATTTTGGATTTGTTAAATTGACTTTCTCTAATTAGCTGAATTTGAATTTATTTTCATTTATTTTCTCCCAAATCTACAGTTGTTTCACTTTTCACGAACTAAATTTCGTAGTGTGAAACGAAGCGAAGTAAATTGAGTGAATTCTTTACCCTGAAGTTTTGGCGAAACCCCTGAAGCAAGCAGGTCCTTCCCGAAGTGCGTGTTCTGCGGTTGCCGGATACGATAAAGAGGGTACTTTTTTCCGTCTACAAATTTCATACTCCGATTTTACGAGAAGGTGGATGCAGTACGTGCAAAGGAGTCCGATTGCAAAGGTCCCCCCGAGGCCAACAGCGTAGCCAGCGTTGTCGAAGGCCTTCGGCATCGCGAGGATACCCGTGCCAAGGCTCCCCTTCAGGAAGTGAAAAAGCGTTTCGCTGTTCCTGTAATTCATCGAAGCAAAACAAATGCACGGTCAAATAGATCCAGATGATTTTTTCTCGTTTGCTTGGAGTGAGCTCGGAATTTGCAACTCCGCTCTGTAAATTGGGAACCGAGTGAATATAATGTTCGGTGAAAGTCGCCGACGCCAATATTTTCCGTGTTTTTTTTTCCCCCGCTTGAAAAAATGGTCAGAGAACAGAGAAGATAACGAGTTCGAGTTTCCGTAATTTCATTCGTACAACATCTGCATTTCAATTCGAAAAATTCAGGAAACAAAGATCAAACGAATCGAGAGTGACGAAATTCGAGAACAGTCGACTTTTTCTCATCAACATTTCCCAAATCTCTAGATTTTAGTGCTGCTTCACACTGGAATTGATTTCTTTCTCTCTACCACTTTTGAAAATGAAAATAAATCACCGAAATTCAGCATTCCTGAAAACTCCGAAAATTCGTAACTCCGTATACGGTTGTGATCTACTCGGAAAACGGGGAAGCAGTTCGTCACTTCTTCGGCAATATTTTCGAAAAAGATCGACGTCGTTGACTTTCGCCGATTCGGTGAAATGACACGGACGCCACCTCCTCCCGACATAATACTGTGATTACAAAATCTTTCGCCGCATGATATTGCTCATATTTTGTCATGGTCAGCGTCGGGTATAGCGGGTGTCTATTCGGCAAGCTGCAGCTATGGAACTTCAAGGGTATCATCGTGAGACGGTGACATGACGCCACATTCACGATGACGTAAGTCTCGTAGGTCGACGTCTTACGCACGCCGAAAATAGATTTCAGTATAACCATTCGGGGTGCCCGTAAAAGAAGACATTAAGGATCAACCGTCCGTTGAGAGAGCAATGATGATCGAATTAATGTCATGTCTTTAAGGTGAAATGAAAAACGTTTTTCCACTTGGAATTTTTCAATCCTAGTTTCTCGGCGAAAGCACACTCGATTAATACGAAATTGATATCGTCGACGAAGTAAGAGGGAACGAAGGAAAATCGGAAAAAAGTTTAACAAATCATAACTGTCGACGAGTTACTCTGTAAAACTGTCTTTCGATTTTTGGAAATCGCAGAGCGCGATTCCCTTCTTTCTCTCGTTCTTTATCGCTGATAGGCAATTTCATGTGAATCGGTTGTATTTTTGCTGCGAAACTAGGTTTTGAAAAACGTGTTTTATTTCACCCTCAATTTCGAATGACAGAAAACTGCCGTTACAGTCTGACGTCAATGTGAAAGCCTTTGTACACGTTATTGCGTACAGCCTAGTACGGTCTAGGCAGAATTGATAGGAACAGTTCAGTCTGATGGATAATAATAAACCTTAGAATAACTCGGATGATGAGGTAAAACGAGAGGTGAACGTTCTTCAACGATTATTAGTAGGTCCCCATGTAATAGTCTTTTCCCACTTTCTAAATATCGCTGTAAAATTTCAATTCAATGAATCTTATTGTCTGAACTACGAGAAATTGACTTACGTCGTTGGATGTTCGACTTCTCTGTTGCAATAGGGATCGTAGTCGTCGGTAACTTTGGTCTGTTTTTTCTTATCTTGAAGTTCAACGAGGTAGACGTTGTTGGAACTTTCGGCCGTCTTGTCATACCTGTACAATTCGTAATCGAATCAAATCAAGGATATACAAATCAAGGATACACAAACGCTACGCTGCGATATCGCAGAGTCGACTTACCTGGCCGGGGCTTTCTGTTGCCTTGAATCGGTAATTCTCCCATTCTTATCCGGCACCGAACCATTTATTCCACCGACAGTGTTCTGTGATGAGAAAGAAGAATTATTTAGTCGCGTCAAATTCGGTTTAGCAATTATCTATGTACAGGTTGTCCGCGAAAATCATTAGTAGTACTGCTACTTTTTTCGAAATGTACTACGGTCAGTGTTGGACGAAAACAGCATATCATAAAAATATAGTTGACGCAGACCGGGAATGACCTTTGTGATTTTTGAACTGGGAAAAGTGTTGCGGCAGCCCACTAAACGCCTCTGTGCATTTGGCTGCCTACATTCAGGCGCCGGCGTAACTTTTCGACTGATCTGCGGAGCACTTAGTTTGCGGAGACTCTGTGGATTCAGATTCCCAATCAAAGGATCTTTACGTTAACAATGTTCACATTTATTGGCATTTTTTCATATTTTCTAATTTTTTCCCCCATCATTACTGCCAATACTTGAAATATACAGTGGAAGCTTATCTCTCATTATTATCTCATTTCACAAATTGCAATTTATACTCCTAATATAATCAAGAGTTAGTTGAAACGATGAGCAATTGCTCATCGATTACAGCGTTCCAGAATTCATTAGCAATGTTATTATGTATATGTATATTTTTCTCCCGAGAAAGAAGAATAACATTGTTTCAGTTTTGTAAAATGTCTTATGATATAACAAGATCATCTACAATCGACTTTCTCTAGTGCATGTATAAATTGACAGTGACCCACAGTTTCAGAGAGATTCTGTAAAATATTGAAAATCATATTTCCGTCATCAGCTTGAGTTACTTGGTTACGTTTCCCTCCCTTCCCCTCCCCCTCACCGCAGTTGAGATAATGGTGCTGACTTGGATATTGAATGCCTTGAAGTCACCTCAGCGGTCAATATCGAATAACGATAAATTGCCAAAACGAGTTCGTGAACGAAATTCACCTACCGCACTTGGTCATGGAGTTTAAAAAGCGTTTAAGACAAGCCATACAGCTTATAACGAAAGGAAAATTCCATATTCCATGAGTTACCTGGATATATGTAATTTATAAACCGTTGTAATCACAGGCGTTCATAATACTATTCCCGAACACGCCCATACCTATACCTACATTCTTGCAGCGTTTACGTACTTATAGTAGGTATAATTTATGACGAATGATAAGAGGAAGGAAATATATGGCTGAAAAATTCTCTTTGCAATTCCGCAAAGGCGTAACATCGCGTGCCTGGTAAAAGCTCGTATGCCCCGATATACGAATTTTTTTACTACTCGTAAAAGTGAAATGGCATATCCTGTATTTGTTCTCCGTATTTCCGCAAAAAATATCAAAATGCGTTCAGAATACTTGAAATTTGGAAACTGATGGATTGACGGTAAAAGGTTGTGAGTACCGGTGGTCACGCCCTTGCATCACTAGATTTGTGAAGAAAATTGGTCAACTAATGGTCGTCATCCATAAAAATTTGATTTTCTATTGCAAATGTTCCAAAAACTTGTGAAACGCAAAAAACACATCGATATTTTGAAAAAAGTGCAAAATTTTGACATTTTTTCAATATCGATGAATCTCTACGTTTCTGCAGAAGCTTTCGGAGCACTTGTAATGAAAAAAGAAGTTTTGGTACCAACAACCTTATACCGTTTAGTCTCGCGAGCAAATTTTGGAAAAAATCAATTATTTCCAACTTTCTTCAACTATCGATAAATCTTTGCGTTTCGGCAAATTTTTTAACATCTGCAATGAGAAGAAACATGTCAGCGAATACGACCTTGTACCATTAGACGCGCGACACGGCCGCTAGTATAAGTTATCTCAAAACTTGAGATGAATGACTAAGCGGACAGACGTCAACTAAAAACTAACAATCAACCTACACAATGAATGTTTTTATCGCCTAATTAGCCGTATCCGCGGAGAATGCGAGGCTAAATTTCAATCGGTTGCAATTTTGTACACCTTCGACAACTTTTGTTATACTCGGATTTCCGTCTGCATTTTTTTCGTGTAACCACAGAAACAAATCACATGTGAACATAAAAATGAAATGGACAAGAGAGAGATCGATGAAAGTATGCATTTTGGAAAAAGAATTTGATGAGGAAATTTCTATTCCGATCTCGTCATAGTAATACGCCGTTAAAAATTTCGGCGTCATTGATTGAGGGTTGCCCTGTACAAGTGATCAATACAAAATTGCACGTAATGACGGTTTTGGTGTCGTTAAAAGATCCAGTTCATATGCATGTAGTATATCCAGTTGAAGCCGCACGATCGTATTCGCACGTGTGGTTGCAGGTACCTCCGTCTATATTCGTTGTAATTATTACCTTGTCGTTGAGCGCGCGAGTGAGGCGCAGTCGGAAGAGACGCTTGCATCTAAAATATGGACCAGATGGTGCCATTCAAAGTTAACGTTCCGTGCACACCGGATTTCCATTCTATTCGATTCCCATATAACATGGAATTTCATATCATGTATCGCCAAAAATTTACTCTCATACCTAACTTATATTCGCATTAGATGCATAAAATTTGCCGTATACTTATTCACCAGCGGATTCTGTGTAGTCTATCATTTTCGCGCGTACATATAAGTATGAAATCGAAATTTCGTAACTACGGATCGATCGTGAACACGTACAGAAGTTATCCAAGACCAAAGAAATTACGAAAAATAAACCGGTTCAGCTTGGATCGATTTCATTTTTTCTTTCTTTCTCGTATATCGTTACTTCCGCGCGATCACAATCCGATCGAGATGGTCAATCAGGGCAGGAAAACTATAACGTTGAAAAATTCGTCGCCAACTCAAGGTGCGCGTAGTTCGAAGAGAGGAAAATTCGACGGGGTACCATGGAATCGGTGAAAAATCCCGTTGGCAAGAAAAAACTGTAATGATAACCCGCCTAGCACGAAATCCTCTTGGACCTATATCAGGTCCTGAGACACCTCAGGGACGCCTAACAATCGCCGATTGTTCGCTCTTGAGTCTTCACTGTAGAATCGGACGTTGGGCAATTTTTCAGCGTCTTCAAATCAACCGAGGGCCTAATAATATAAGTTGGATATGATTCTGCGCTAGCTAGGATGAAACTGTGAAAATGAGACGAAATCACACCGGGTCGTAACGCAAGAGTGATCCGTGTGAGATAGAATTTTGAAAAATGTGGATAGAGATATATTCAGCTGTCGTTTTATACTCAAGTTTTTCATCTCATCATCTATCATTTTCTTATCTTCGCTACACATAGGTGTATATGTCTGTGTATATGCACGACATAACAAAACAGAACGTGACACAACATAACATAACATGTTACGATGATTAAAACTCATTCTCAAGTTATCTAATTGTAAATATCAACCTAATCTATATACTGAGGTATGTATACCTATACGCCTCTACCTACCAGAGTGTTATTTTTGTTCGAGCATCAGCGATTCGCATCTACGAGCAATTCCGTTCTATACTAAATTGATATGAACCTAAAACCGAACGGTGGATAACCATGCGCGAGAAAAAGAAATATGTCCCTGCATATACCGCGAGTAGGTATATAGTTAGGTGTGTACCACTGAGATTTACGGTGTGTGCACACCTTGTGTAGTAAAACAACTACTCGCGTGCTTGTATACGAACGGGAGCACTCGACTACGCATTTGCGTCAATACAGAAGAAAGAAAAAGAACTGAAAGGAGAGAAAAAGAAGAAACAAAACCACACAACAACCTGCACAAGAAAAAGAGAAGTCGTGCGGCGAGTCAGAGTGGAAATTTCCGACCCTGCAGGGCCCACTCTCGCTCGCCTTGATAATACCTGATCGTATGTACAGGTATACCTACGCGTCAAGTCCCACCTGGATATGAGGACACTTGGTCAGGAAGAACAGGTATCACGTGACCGTTAATAACGGCTGATTGTTCCTCGTTTTTTATTTGTTCCGTCATTTTTTCTTCTCTTTGCTCTGATTATTTTCATTAGCTATATTAACGATTCTCAAATTTCACGCGACACGAGGAAGCGATGTCTTTTTTCGGTTCAACCACGAAGCTGTACTGGACTTGAGCCAAATCACCACAATTCCTTCACTTGTGGAGTTCATCAGGGACGTAGCTATGTAGGCGAACATATGCATGTATATGAACGATATACACGGTGTGTAACACTAAAGATGAACGTTTCTCTCGCTCACGTGGCTATATACGTATATATATATATATATATATATATATATATATACCTGTATAATATGTGCGATATTGCCGAAACATTTCTGCGCGAATTGTGATACAAACATAGGTACACCTATGAACCCTTATAATATGAGTACCGTACATTCATTTTTTTCTTGTTCTTTCCACGTTCCCCGAGTGCCGATTAGGTACTTGGAGAATTAGTATATTGTGCGGCAAGGGTGGAAAATAGCCAGTTTTTGTCGAGCGTGAAGTTTGACGCACCAGCCGAAGGCGAGTGCTGCGATCAGACGAGTAAGAAATTGCCCATCCGCCCGAACCACACACGATATTTTCCGTCACACCTGGGAGGAAAAACTCGGTGTTTCGTGCCAGTAGTGCGCCGCGCGCGTCGCGCTAGACAAGCTAGAGAGAATAGCCTACAAAGCAAAGAGGCTCGCGCATGCGTACATCGTGGATACTGCATTTTCCGTACGGAAAAACTAGCCCACTACTAGTGCGGGAAAGGTAGGATTCGCGATGCGCGCACGCGCCATCGTCTTTCCGCAGGCCTGCATTCGGGAATTGGCCACCGTATGACCGCTCTACAGGCACGGAAAGCTCGGACTTTCCGTGAAGTTGTGACAATAATTCTTATACCTTTGACTACGATTCAAGCGATTTTTAACTGACCGTCGGACTCCGTAGTATAACACTAATGAGAAGATCGAGAGCGAAGAGAACAGAAAAAATAGTACATTGTATTACAAGTGCGGATAGTAGGCGATCTCCGTCGAGCTTGTGAGGTCAGCATCACGAGCCGAAGGCGGGTGCTGCATTCACGCGAATACGTGTGTGGTTCGTACACGAGCCGAAAGCGAGTGCAGCAATCCCACAAACATTCGTGCGAATGCAGTATAAGCCGAGGCAAGTGTTGCTGACCTCACGCCGGCCAGAAATTGTCTAAACGCGCTCTTCACGCGCCATATTTTTTGTAGATCTCGCGGAGGGAAGTTTAATTTGAGAAGCAAACGAGCCAAATAAAACGCACGCTATTTTTGTAGACGGGACAAGTCATTCTCTGCACTGTTCGTAAGAGTAACTTTCCGCACTCGTGCGGAAAAATACTTTGCACACTGGTGCGGGAATACGGCACTTTACGCATGCTGAACATGCTCCGAAAATTGAACTTTCCGAACGGGTATTACAAAAATAGTATATTTCGATGCAAGAGGCCAAACGGCCGGTTTGCACATTACAATAAGTGTGCGAATTAGGCGCGAACGAGCCGAAGGGCGAGTGACATGCCTTCTCACACTCGAATAGTGTGCATTCCGCCCTTTTCGCCTTGTGTATCGAACGTTATTTTTTGTTACACCTCATGCTAAGCCCGGCGAAACCCAAAAATTTGACGAGATGTCAACGCTAATTTAACAACGAACTGACGAACTGACTCAATAAAACGTTAGATGGCGGCAGTAGCGAATGACACGTTTGCGTAGGTACTAGCGAAAACGTTTTGCGCACCGCCCGCGCCATATACAGATTTTGCACACCGCTCTCGGGCATATAGTACTGGAATAAACCATTGTGGATACCTGTAAGCGATACGCAAACGAAAGCTGTGCATGCAGATATAAAAAAAAACAAATTTGTCTCATTTCTTTCCATAGCGTTGACTTTCTGTTTATTGCTCTTCAGCTGAACAAACGAGCCATCACGCATAATAGGTATGTCTAATTCTCACGATCCGGCTAAAATGAATGCTAAGTAAATATATACCTAAAGGTATGTACATACATGAAAGATTAGAATATTTTTATGGCAAACATGAGTAAGGTATAGGAAAGTTTTCAATAAACGACGACAACAATATTGTCTCACGAATAACATATCTCTCCGTAAAATTGATAAAAATAACGGTTTCAGCTCGGTATAACCTATACCTCTATGTATGTTCTATCGACGGATTGATTGATGACACATTCCTCAACACTGCGTACATCCGTGCATAGACTTGGTTTGTCCTCATAGTATAAACTTCAGCTTTATAATCGTACTCATTACACCCGGAGATGAAATTTTATAGTTCGAAAGAAAATTTTCACAATTCTCGTGCTCCATGCTCGTCAGACGAGACTCGATATGATAATCGATCTCGTACACAAATATTGACGACAAACTGCGAAAGTAGAGCGTATACTCGTACACGTTATGTACTTTTTTTGCAGGTTTTATCTACGTACGTACATACATATAATACCTAGTATAAGTACATCTCGCTGCTGTATATAGACATACAGATACAGACATATAGACATCCGCATCGAGTGCAGAAAATTTTTCACGGTTTCGCTAAATAGTCCCGTCGATATATCAGGTATCTATCATATATGTATGCAGGTATAGTAGGCATGTAGGCGTATTAGGAATGGGAATACAACTTTAGGTACCACTGCATGGACACGGCTATACCACGTGTTATTTCACCGTGCAAAACAGATCTAATTACATTTTATATCCAATGTACAGTGTATGTACATACATACGTACTACATACTATAGGTGAGACATAGTAGAGAGGCCAGGTGATTGCGAACCGTGAACTACATTATAATTTGCACCCGTGTATCGTATACCTGATGGCGATATAGCTACGATAAAATTGTCTGAAGAATTAATTGCGGAGCCTCGATCCGATGTTGCACAAAGCGCAGCAGGCATTTCAAGTTTTTTGTTCTCTGTCTGCACTAAAATCACAAAATCAGTAAAATCGTTGGAAAAAAAACCGTTTTTCCGAATTTTTATGTACAGGTTCTACTTAGTTTCACAAACAACTGACTCGTATACTCGCCACTTGTTATTCGTGTTAGGGGGCTCCGTTATCAGCTATAACCAATCGGCTGGAATCCACTACCCATATGATTGTTCATATAGAGTTAGTTGTCAGAAAAACGCAGATTAAGATATATCTACGTACATCAATTGCACATTGAAAATTGAATACCGGTTGAGATAAGAATGTTGAGTGGTCGAAACGTATATTTAGGTATGTGTGCATACCTATACAGAGTGACCCAAAATTGACGCCGAGATTCTTAACGGGGTATTCTTTGTTGAATACCGGGATCGAAATTCGACCGAGCTGCGCGACACACTGACACTACTCCTGTTTATGGAACGCGCGTCATCGGCCAATCATAACGACGGACCCATAAGAGAAAGTCCATGCATTTTGGGAAAGAAATTGATGAAGGATTTTCCAACCCGTTATCAACAAGAGAACACGCCCCCCTTCAAAATCTCCGCGTCTTTTCCGGTTCGACCTGCATATCATAACCTGCGCATACGCGTAAAGAATTTCTTCACATTGCACTATATATACACTATGTATGTATGCAGATGTATGCGTGCATACCCATATCACGCATTCGCGATTCACCGTTCAACAATCGAGTGTAAAGGTATTTTAATTATGTCAAGACAAGTGATTAGTTTTGCCCGCATTTCGCTCTTCTGTGTCGGTATTATTACATTCGCTTACAGTCATTACTTCCCATACTATATACAGGGTGGGACAAAGAAAACCGGAGCGATTTAAAACGTGAACGAACGATATCCGAACGCGTCCACTGATCTTCGGAAACTTTGTTTCACTTGAAATGAGAAGAATGAACCTTTCGTCCCGCGTTTAGAAATCCGAAAAATGTTCGTTCCTCGTTGAGATACACGCTTCGGGGAAACAGGGTTCGAAAATGTCGCTCGGAGGATGAATAAAATTAATATCAAAGAATGTTCAACTTAATTTTAATCTTAAATTGTGATTCGGAGCTTGATTCTGATATTTTAGCAACCCTCCTAGATTCTATTTGCGTGACACGAAACGTTTCTTGTAATATTAGGGTCAGACTGCGCGCTCTGAGGTTAAAATTCTGTTTTCGGGACATTATCAGGAATGTCCACTATCGAGAAAGTCGGCTGTTAATGATGTCGAAAACTGAATGGAAGTATTTGCTTGTTCTTCGATCGCATTGATCGTATGAATTATCAGGAAATTTTGAAAATATGGAAAATGAGCAGAATAAAAGAAAGATACATTGTTGTCAATTTTTCGTCATTAATTGAACGGAAGTAAATACGTCTCGAAATCATAATTCGAGATGGAAATCTAATTAAACGTTAGTTAATAATAATTTTTCACCCTTCCAGCACCTTTTTTGAAACCCGTTTTCCAAGAGCGTGTATCTCAGCAAGGAATGGAGATTTTTGAGATTTCCAAACGCGAAACGCAAGGTTTATCCTTCTGATTTCGAGTGAAACAAAGTTTCTGGAAATCGGTCAACACGTTCGAATTTCATTCACGTTTGAAATCAGACCAGTTTTTTCGGCCCACCCTGCATAGCGACCTCACGGCTTACACAAGATTGTACATAATAAAAAGCAGAACAAAACAAAATTAATGGACTATTGAAGTTACGTCAATCTCATGAGAATGGTCATTTTGTAATGGAGATAAATGAGAAACTTTTGTATACTTCCGCAACGTAAAACAAATTCTATAAGTACTTATACACACACATATTATAGGTATATATAGTACATACCTACAAGTACTCACACTGCAACGATAAAACAAACGATTCGGTTCGTCGATCGCGAATATTACCTACTTATATGTAGAGTATATGATTATTACAGGTACTATACTTTTAGTTATACGTCTCTAAACACAAAAAGTATGTGTATACCTACCACCTATCGTTTTATGTCAACGCCGCAAGGTAACTTTTAGCAAATTGACTCCCCCCCCCCCCCCCCCCCCCCCCCCCAAGAAGAAACCATTGCTAAACACATTATTCGCGGATGAAATTTGACGAGATGAATTATAATTAGGATATTAGGTGCACCTGAGAGGCCATTGAAGTCGCGGGTGGCGATCTAGCCTAGCTAACTTAGGGAATATTCATTTTTCATCAAATCCGATCAATGTTTCGATGAAGTGAAATACTTCGCCACTTTTTGCCATCGTATTCAACGAATCCGCAAAGTTTCATCATAATCGATCGACTCGCCTGCAAAAATGAACGATTCTCATTTACGAAACGGTTCCTGCATATTCAAAATAGCGAACGCCGCAATCAGTCGCAGAATTCCTTGAGAACGAACTAAGTTTGGGAAAAAAAAATCTCCAAATTTCAACGGTACCGAATCTGTATTCAAACCAAACGAGGAAGAAAAAGATGGACGCGCGCATGAATACACAACTAAAAAGTGTCAACCTGTTGATTCAAATGACTGCGGTATGCTCGTACGTACATACGTATGCATACACGCAATCTGAAGCACACGTTGTATCCCGATGTAGAAGCCGGCAGTAGAACACGCGAGTCTTCAGTCAGCCGCATGCGTAGGATGTTCGTTCCACTGCCGGCGTAACTACTTCGAATCGAACGTTGAGGTATCCGAAGAGTCTTTGGACCCGATTCTGGACTACCGGTACGAACGAGGATCACTACTACTTGTGCGTATCCGTGTATATCAATGTTTTAATTGACTTCCATTGTCAGTCTTGAAAGACGCTCGATTATCGGGCTTAATGATGAATAATGAATAACGTAGTTATAAAAATTGGCCAACGAAAGAGCTGCGATTTGAAAAAGCTAATGAGAAGGACAAATATTTTCACAGCTCGAGGCAGACGGCGAAAAGTAATGTGATATTCGCAAATTTTAAGACGTTCTCAATTTCATTCTTATCCATCATTATTTGTTCGTTGTTACAAACCGCTTCGATCTGTTATTACATCCGAGCAGGTAGACATCTGCTGGATTCTTATCGAAAATACAAATATTATTGTAAGAAGAAAGATGAGACCCCCCCCCCCACCGTATACGTTTCGCTCGACTAAAGAATACTCAGATATACCTATATATACATGTATCAAAAAGTATACCGAATCTCGTAACTAATTTGAATTTATTTTCACCTGCAGGAACTAGCATATCTCTCTCCGTGCGTGCGATAGTATGAATGTATACAGATAAACAATACATACTCGTGCATGGATATATGTCACGTGTTTGATTCGAACGATGAACGTGATTACACGGGAAGCGAGGAAAGTGGAAGAATCGAGATTTTCAACTCCTATCGACAAGATAGGAAATTAATTCCTTTTTCGAATTCCAAATGCACCTTCATTGTGAGATTATGAAACTGCACTTACCGTGCTGGATGTAAATCCAAGATTTTCGTGAGCAGTCATCGTGTACAATTTTTCTTTCTCCAGGCTTCTCCGGGCACTTCTAATACATGCGGCTTTTCAAAATTATCGATATCTCTGATAACGTGCGGTTACCATTTGCCCACGATTTTTGGAAACTCACTGCAGCATATGATGGGGCGTCGAAACACAAACCGAAGAAGAAAACAAGAATGAAAAAAAATTTCGAAAACAGGAGAAAAATGAGGATTGCAATTAAAACGTTCTCAGATGCAGTCCCAAATCAGGAATAAGATCTAGTTCAGCTGTGACGATCATCTATCGATCAGTTCGCTCTGCGGAGAGGTTGTTCTCGTTACGCTGCGACAGGTGCGGTGGTCGCGGGCGGACTGGACTCCGCACTTGTGCGAAGTATTATATTTATACAGCGTCGCGGAGCCGCGAGCTTCGCAGGTCGTGCTGTCATTTAATTCATAGACTGTGTATGGTTTCGACGGAAGGCTATATATTCTTCGAACTACATACTGTCGCCGATTTCCTGCCTCTTTTTTCACTCCGGATTTTCACGTGTGTATGGTATGTTTAAATGTACATACATACCAGAGTGAACACCACTCAAGAAATTGATCTATTGAATAATGAATAGTTGAATCTGGTTTTTGATATTCCCGCAAGAACAGTACTGAATCACAGTTCGTATTCATTGCGGCCCTAAAAATTCTTTGGAGAATTCCAATCCAGTCTGAGATCACCGACTGCTTAGATAATTGCAAGTTTTCAGCTACGTTTATCTCTACTATATTGGTAGGCATGGGCTCTAGAATGGTTCGTTTAAAGACGAGTAGGTGTGTTCGTACGTATATACGTACTCTAGCCACTTGAGAATAAACGAATAGTTGTTAGAGATTGAGATTTCTTCACGGTTCTATTATACCTTGCAATAGCGTTCATTATTTTATCACTGCATACGTGTGAGCTACAGTTCAACGCACAATTGCAATCAAAGAGTACGATACTGAAGTTTTGAATCAGTCATGATTGATATCCGTGTAGGTAAGTACTCATCGAAGCATCGACCGTTGAAATCGCGATCTTGGGTTATAAAATATACAGTCGAATGGGAACGAAGACAGTGGGTTCTCGGAGAGGATGAATGTACTATCCTTCCATCTTTTTTCCTCTGATTTGTTTGTACGATTTTCGTCATCCTCGTTTCCAATCGACCGCATCCTCACCCGCGCCGAGAAATTTTGAGAAACGAAGTGAGAAATTATTCGATCGAATTAAAGTCGCAAGGAGTGCGAATAGGAGAAATATTTTTTTACACCGAATCAATCGATCCGAATGGATTTCACAATAAGTTACGTTTCATTTTCCCTCAAGCAATCATGCCGTGTATAGGATGTTTGTTGGACTACAACACGCGTGTTTGCATAGGTGGAAAATTTCGCACTCAAAATATACCGCGTGGCACGATTTCTCGAATTTTTAGACGCGTGAAAATGGAAAAAAATCAAAGCGAACTCAATTTTCGAAGACTCGTTATGCGTCGCCCGAGCGCAATCATGCATTGAGCACGTGCTCGGCTTTGCGGTTACGTAATAAGTATCCCAAGTTTGAAGTTTATTTAGAGACGACCGGAGGAATCTCGCACTGTAATAGTAACTTCGGCTAAGGAAGTTCATTGACAATTCACCGGTAGTCATGATTGCGGTGTAGGTATTTTATTCTATAATTCTATGATAGTCACGGTGGCGGTGTACGAGAAAATTACACATTCTCTGCGATCCGACTGACGATTGGATTGCATTCATCTAGGCAATGAAATCCGTCATCGTAAAGATTTTGTAGAAGATCGTAAAGCCCGAACACTCGATCACTCGATCACTCAAGTGATGCGGAATGGTGACGCTGGCCTATAATTACCGCCACTAGTAACTTGAACTTGAACGGAAATAAATACAATGCATGACCATAATTGGAAAGTTACTTACAGTTTCAAAACACAATACCGAAGATCGTAACGGAAATATAATGATACTGATGCGCCATAATTCTTTTTTTCCCGGGCAAGTTCCTGCGCACAAGCGAAGCGGTTGACCGCTACGTTGCACGTTTGATTGGTATTTGAATTCAGTTTTTTTTCCTGCGTCGTTATCGGATCAATTCAACGGAAGGAACAACGTCGAGTAGAGAAAATCCGAGTCAACGAACACATCCGAGATCGGCATTATGATTTCGCAATTCTAAACTGTGTAAAACTTCATCCGAGAACCGTCGAGGCTGCAGAACTTATATTCTACAGAATATCTAGATCCTGGCGAATCGTCGAGCTAAGAATATCACGCAGCTAGCTGAGGCGTGGATTATCGTCGAATGAATTGTTATCCTCGTTCTTTTCCTTCCAATTCAAAGTGGAATCGCATGATTGATTATGATTGATTGCCTCGTCGACTCCTTCGATCAATTGGTCGTTGAACTCGAAACTCGGTCGTTTTCCTCCAAATTTTGTTCCCCATGGCCGAAACGGCAGTTTTTTAACACTTGATCACGTTAACAAATTACATTACGCTCAGCGATATGCAGACCGTATGCTACAGACGTAAATTTATGTATCCAAGTATCGTCGTCGTTGAGATTCAAGTGAAAACAAATCTCAGCTGATTCGTCATAGGCAAAAAATGTGATGTAACGCGAAACAGGACCGACTCCAAGGTTGCGAGCGAGCCCTCTGGGCACTCTTCGCGTCCTTTCTCTCGGAATTTTTCCAGGTGAACATGATCGATCGTGCGCTACTGTGATAAACGGAGATAACCTTGGCTCCAAAGGATTGAAAATTCCCGGTGCGAGAAATGCATCGTGGTTTTCTCGTCTTCGCGAGAAGACGATCTCTAGCGGTTTTCACAGGCATCATTATTCCCATGCGATGCAGCTTCGCGCGGGTTGAATAGGTATGCGAAAAATACTGCCGAGCTATCACAGTATTTTTATTGAGAATTTCAGTTGATTTGAGTTTGTGCCAATTTTGGAATAGTCGGACCTAAAACGACGTCGCGCATTCTTGCCAGCGAACTAATCCCGGAAACGCGAATTAGCGATCTAACAAGCATGAATGAGTTTTTCGGAGTTTCCAAGAAACTATAGTTATCTACATACCTAAAGATACAAACATTCCTCACCGATCATTCGGCGAACATGAAAATACGGTTCGGATGTCCTTGGTTCCGGACATTTACTTTCGATCCAATTCTAAGTTGGAACAGAGCCAGATATAGCGCCTCCTCACCTTTGCGATCGTGCCTCCTGAAATTTATTCTAGCCCCACTTTTTCCTACCATATGATAAACCTACTACCGATAACTCATTTGTCTACGTATCGCGTGCATTCTCACGTATTATGATCTAATCAGAGGATTATCCCGTTATGTTGATGAAGTCTGCCGTGGATCGTCTTCCGCAGCTAGAAATTTCCCTATCGTCTAGCGTTTTCCGTGTTCGTTCGCACCTTATTGTAGGTAGACATCAGGGTGGCATATATTTCATCGTTTTTCAATTAATCGAGAAGATTAGGAGATAACTTTCCGTGGACTGTGCTTAAGAGCTCGCAAGGAGCTTTAAAAATTGAGGACTCTAGGAGAATTCAATCCGATCACGGATCTGTGGCTTGAGATTACTCGCCCAGAGTATTGATTTAAAATTTCAAAAAAGACAAAAAAACAATCACCGACGATGAGGCACATACTTATTCAACTGCCGCGTCGGCTCCCCGGATCGCTAATAATATGCTCAATGTTTCGAATTTGAATCGGATCTTTTTCTTCCAAACCGTAGGAGTAGATACGGAGTCCGTGGAAAATATCACTCGGAACCTATAATAATACTTGATAGAATCACTCGAATTTCGATATAATGGCAAAAACTGGCATATCAAAAACATTTCTCCTCCATATGGTAGGGGATTCGAAACTTTGAGATCAAAGTTTATCGATCAGCCGATATCGAATTTGTTTTTGATCATACCGATACCTACTATGTAGTCGCTGTACAGAAATTCGCGCCGATTCGCTTCGCGTAAGACTTCCCCGCATGAAATGAATTTTCATAGTCTATACATGCACATAATGTTTGCTCAAAAAGAGAAGTAACTACAAAGTGCGTAAAGAAGTAGTCAAAATTGTGATCGCCGCGTTTAAACCTGAAATGGATAAACGGTCGTTTTAATTTCGTCGTCCATTAGCCACGAATCTCGTCTTCTATCTATGTTAACCTTTCCAAAAACCGAGATTGAAACATTCCATTCCATTCCATTTCATTGTATTCCAGAGCATCGTGGATGATGCGATCCATATATACATATAGGTATGCATATCGACCGATTTACACACAAGAGAACAGCAATCGAATCTGAGATTCTCAGTAGAAGGTGTATATCGGCTTACCGATTGTTATTTTCACTCGTGCAGATATCACAGAAGCAAAGATCTGATATCACGGACATATGTCCTATCTACCTCTCGCCCACGTATGAGAATGTATGTATATATATACATAGGTCAGAAATAAAAGCATAGAATTGTCGTTTGATCGATGCAGAGACGAAACGCTTCCGATCATCTCTCACGGAAAATGAGAAAAACGAGATAATCAATTGGTCGAAAACGAGCGGAAAAAGAAGAAGATCGGTGTGGGAAGAATTATATATAATTAATCGAGATGCGTATTTGACGAGATACCTGGTGTCGCGAGATTAGGCACCACGTACAAATTAACTCCTTTTTCATACATATTTGAAACGCCGGTCGCAAGCTATAATATGAATCTGGAGATACGAAGATGGAAGATACGATCCTCGGCGGATGATACATTCATGCAAGAATGTACCATAAAGATAAATATCTTCTCCGTTGACAGATGTGATAGGTTCGGATGTCTGTATGCGCAGGTATGTCAACTGATGGACGATTTTATACATCGCGCGGTTATTGCGTAAAAGTTCATTCATAAGCGTTTCCCTTGGGTACAATATTCGTATACTCGGGATGCTTTCGGCTTAGAACTTACAAAGAATTCATTAAAAACCTGCGAAGGTATTTCTGTTTTATTGATCGATAATGAATCCCACAGCTCTCTATTTCAATACAACGAAAATCTTCCGCGTTACCGTAAGTTGACGTCAGTTATGTCCTAATAGGCAGATACTTTGATCAATAATAGACGCTCGGAAGTATTGCGAATAAAAAATGAGAGCCATTCGGAGGGGATATTTTTTTCTGAGTCCGTTTTCACGAGTCCGTATCACGACTTGCAATACCGTCGTCGATGTTGTGCAAACAGAGATCCAAACTTTATGCCATGGCGTATCGCAGATCCGGGTGAAAATTCCTCTTGCCAGTTGAGTTGAATGGAAATGATAAATCTCGTTGCATCGCGTGGGCGCCGGGATGATTAGCGATCTTGAAGACGATCTTGAAGACTTTTTCCCAATCCGGATCGCAAGTGCTCGCAGTGAAGCTCATCGCGTTTCACGAACGTCAACTTTCAAGGGAAAAGCTAGAACGAACATTGTTGCGGATGCGGGAGAGGCGACATTGATCGTGGCCGTGACTGCCCACCTGAACTTCATTCGCGCCTACTTCCGGTCTATGATCTTCATGACGCAGGTCCTTCCTTCTGACTTTCAGCAATCTTTGATGCATACATACAGAGCAGAGGGGAAAGTCATCGAAGAAATAAACCGACCAAAAGTGAACAAGAGTTAGCGAAAGTTTGTAAGATCGCTGCAGAGATATCTCTATGTATGTATATACGTATATGAGAACGGAAAGTACCGAAAAAGCGTAGCCACAACGACCGCGACGCCGCGAAATCATTGTGCAACGCAGTGTATTTTAGTGAGCTCAGGTTCGAGGCAGTCCATACAGACCTTCTACTGCAGCATCCAAATATCCGTGTAAACTTAACTGTTTCATCAAATGTCTGCGATAGAACGAAGTTTGTTCAACCTGTCTCTCGATGTAACCGGTCAGGTATACAGGTATTGACCCGGAATCGACCAATTATGAATTCTTTATAACAGCCTGACGTTTCTGGGAGAGAATTGAAATCGAAGATTTCCTGCCTTAATATGGATGCCAATTTTTCACGCATGTCGTATAATTCATCAGCAGTAATAGCACGTGTCGTTTGCTATGGCTCTGGAGATTTGCGGACAGCATCTAGGCGAAGCCGGTGGAGGGGGGCAGGGGCAAATCACACAAAGGACAGGATTACAATTAGGCTCGCGAAAGTAGAACTGATTGAATATAATCTACATGTAGCTAGGGACCGACGCGAGAGTGGGTCAAATGGGTTTGGGAAATTACGTAAGTAAATCTAGCTGCCCCCGTCGTTCTTTGGAGTTCGCGAATTCGTGGATGGCTTATCTCGAGAAAAAAAGACGACTAAAATGAAAAATTGAGGTATGGTCTGATCAGCTAATCTAGATTGACAATACCGTGCTAAGATTGCCAATTGTGGATAACAGAAGAGACGCGTTTATAAAACCTTGATTTCAATATCTGTGCAAAAAATGACCGGCGTCCTTGAGCGGATTGATAAACGTTCGTCATATCCATAAAGAACTCGCACACCTGACTGGACGCGTTTTGTGAAAATGATAAAACGAAAGATAAAGAAAAATTGACGTTGTGATCGAATAGATGCAGAACCGGTGCGCGGTAAGCGACAAACTCCGGGTTCGGTGATCGGTGTATTCAACATATAGGTACCTCCATTCAAATCTCCATAATCAATTTCAAGTGGGCGAGCAGCCTCTGTCCTCGGAGTACGTAACGCGTAACACGTAACGCAACTCAGGGATAAACACGAGACACTTACTCACGGATTTTAATTAAACATTTACCTATTAAGTCATTCAACTGTAATAGTAGTCGGACGACGACAATCGGCCAAGTGGATAAGTGTATGGGTAGATTTTGCCTCGTTCTACTCTGCAGCCGATGACTCGCGTGAAAAATTCTCCAAACTCGATAAGTTAGGTCAGAGATACGTACGTGCATACGTAAATTTTTCTAAATCTTCTCGATCCTCGGTTACGTTTCACGTTTTATGTTCGCGCCGCTTGCGAAGAGCTTGAGCTTGCGTAATATCCCGCGAGATACGATCGTGCCAAAGAACAATAAAATTAGACCCCCCAGGAAGTTCTGACTTATTACGAACGACGAATCTCCTTATCCGTTTCACCCGTCCCGATTTAATGATCGTTATGGCAGTGCTTCATCTCAATCCAGTTATTTAATACTCACAATTAAAAAGATAATAGCGGATGATACCTAACGCGTGAAATACCGTTCTTCCGGTTCCCATATGGGCAACAGATGGACCATTACCGATCTGCTGAATATACAGTACGAATTACGTACTACGTCGACTTCGGAACATCGTCGCAACCATCCATCTCTCTTTATCGTCGACGGCTCATTGCGTATGAGAAAATATCCTCCATGGCGAAGAAGAATCGGCGAGTCCTGCGGTCGACGAGCTTTTTTACACAGCTATATGAAATAGATGTGACACAAGTTAAGATCGTAAATAGGCGCTAAGGCGGATGAGGTCAACGCGAGCCATATTATAAAATAATATTGGAACGAATGCAGAGCCATCTGTTCCGTCACCGATTCCCCTACCGACACACTCTTTCTTTCACTCTGATATCTGTTTCTGATACACATCTATAATTTCATGAAACCTGTTTCCTCTCGGAGTTCACAACAGCCGCCAGTCCGTCTGCCGCACAGCATAATAAACACGAAACGTACGTCTATATAACTTGTACCCATGTGTTCGCGTGGCTCCCCGTAAGCCCGAATGGCAAAACTGGGAGAATTTATTCAATTGAATAAAGAAGAAATGGCAATACTACGGCGATATTGTAATATATGCATGTGTGTTATTGGCAGGGGGTCGAGGTCTTCGAAAACGTATAATAAGATCGCTCAGACTCCAATAACAATCGACTGATGACGTGAGCAATTATACCCATGCATATAATATAGAGCCTGCATGCAGTTTTGCGCTCGAGAAATGTGAGCGCCCCGCATCCGCTCTTATAATTTGCACGTCAATAACGAATCGCAAAGGTGTGTGTACAGGGTGTGAAGAAATTGGACGTCCCCGTTTCACCGGATGATTTCCCAGCCCGAGATCGGTGAAGATCGCCGAGAACCTTGTTCAAACTCGATGTCAAGTTATTATAGGTACTATTATGGCTCGAAAAATTCTACTCATTAGAAAAAGCTACTTCTACTTGTCAGATAAATCGTGTAGTGATCGAGAGTAGGCATCGAGGGCTTATTCGCGACCTACGGTGGTTTCAAGACGTCCGTTTCTCTTGACGTGTGAAGTTTTCCCCAGCCAGTGAGAAAATTCGACAATGAATTTCTGGTTGAACTCCAACTATATTTTTCCCGAACGTGACTCGACCGGTAGGAACACCCGGCGCGGCGGAGCGACGGCAGGTAATTTTTCGACACCCCGTACATACATGCATGTCATATCGAACAATGATCAGAAGAATATTTTAACTTATGTAAATTTTGAATAACATTCGAAATAAACCTGCTGCCCGAGTCTGGATTTCTTATGCCATGCGCCCCTTCTCCTCGCGTTCTTTGTCGTTCAATACCCAATTATCGATATGCGTCTGATGTATAAGTAGGTGTATATTTTCGAGCATATCGATTTTAGAGAGGCTCCATCGGGTGAGTAATTTGCCCGGATTTACTTGCGACCAAATAACAGGCTACACATAATTTATACATCGTCGCGTCGTGACTGCAGTTCCCAATTATCTGACTGTATGCATGTACCCACAATCTCTGTACAAAGCGGTCTCGCAGCTCGCTGCATCGTCGGTTCTAGCTTCCACTGTATAATACTGGTGCTAATGCAGTAAAAATCAGCATGTATTATAATTCGATGTAAATATACCGACGTTGTTAATTGCTTTTATCATTTCATGGTCGCGAGACCCGAGATTCTCTCCGTATCTTGAAAACACTACGTTAACGATTTACAAAGGGAGTGGCATACCTATACCTAATGCGTATCGATGAAATCAATAACAAATCGATCACGTTATGTGTATGCAGGTTTAGACGTTATTTCAATCCGCTTCTATAATAGCATACTTCATATTCCCGATCAGTTATTATTCATTATTCCAGTAGAATGGTAGTTAACAGAGTCCCATTGTGCGCTACAGACCGTATTTTTATATCGATATAGCTCGCGATGAATTTCCAACAAAAAATAACAAGATTTCAGTCGATTCTGTAATGGAACAACCAGATTATCATAGATTTATTCATTATTCACGGCGTTGATGCGTTTTGAATAAAACAAATCATAGATATTCGATTCTCAATGAATAAGTAGTCAATTGGCATATATATATACCTATATATACATACATCTCAAATTACGGTTCGATATCGTTGTAAAAATTTGGAAGAAAGTTGATTGAGTCCGTGTAGAAGTTACGTGAATTAAAGCCAATGAGAAGATTCATAAATTGCGTATCGATTACACGTGCAGCCGTACACGCAGAGAAAAGTTTTGTTGAATCAAAGAAAAATTGCTTTGTCTCACAGTCGAACAAATTTTGTATTGAATCAACCGAAAGATTTGTTCGATTCGGAAATGATTTGTTTATGAAAAAAAAACAATTGGTTCTTTGTCGTAAATTTGGTTGACTGGAGAAAATATTTTTCTGTGTAGTGTAGCCGTTTCGGATTAGTTTGCTTTGCAGATCTGATAGAATCACGGGGGAGGGGGGGAGGGGGGGGGGGGGGGTTTGCTTATCGGCTCGAGATTGTGATTTCTGTCAAACAAACAACGAAGAAAATACTTATAGATCAAGTTAGGTGAATAAACAAATTAGAATTTGACTTTCGAGGGCAAGATTAATTTTGCGGGAGCATGTTGTCGGGGCGCTTTGCCGATCTCGAACCGAAAAATCGACCGGGGAAGTGGCGACGGAAACATTTTATACACCCCGTATATACGGCAGCGTTGCAGTAATTTTCTTTTAATGGCAGGCAGGCGCCGTTTTTATGTATCGCTTATTGTGAAAAATGTGAACTGGATCGTTGGAGAAGCAGAATTATCAGATACCTACGCAGCTACCAACCGGTAGAAATAAAATCACGGAATTTTCCTACCAACCTTCGTTTAACGCGTGTTAAACACTACTGCACTCACCTCGCTATTCATACGTAGTTACGCAAGTTTGCCGTTGAACCCGCGCGGTTGACGAGTTTTGAGCACGGGGTCACGTGGTCGATTTTAGAGTTTATCGGAGTCTCGGTCTCATTTATTCGTGAAACTTCTAATGGATTTAGTGTTTTTCTGTGAAATAATTGTACGAGTTTCAGGAAGTGCGCTTTGATCAACTAGATTTAGTAGATCATCATTACGATAATTATGAATCGAATAATTGGTCAGATATATACCCTCAAATTCCGCCTCGCAGCGAAATAAATATATTGAAAATTCGTAAGATATTTATTTCGCCCCGTATCTGACCGGAGCGCACTCCCTGACACTTGAACGATTAATTTGCAAAAAATTCCAAATCGATTCGAAGTTCTGCGAAAAAGTGAGACCGACATTCATAAAAACTCTAAAATCGGCCACGTGACCCCGTGCCCAAAACTCCCTGAGGGCGTCAGAAACTCTTTCTTTCTTCATACTCGGTAAATTTGTAGCTCTTATTTATACGACCGATTTTCCTACTGCAGTTAGCGTAGTATTATGAATTATTCGACACCACACACAATACTAAAAGTCAAAGAAACGGTAAAACAAACAAGAAATTACATGAAAACCTATAACGACTTCTTTATCGCCGCGTCTTCGATAAACGCGGGCGGTGAAAATCTTGCACAGAAATAAACAGAGAATCGGAGGAAAACAAGAATCGAGTCTGCAGGAAATGGTAGTTCGATTTCGACCAGCTACAACCGCATGCGAGGATCGTTTCAATCGATAACACGCATTGCCTACTTCTTCTTTACTCGTAGACAGAAATTTTGTTGAAACAGAGCAAA
This sequence comes from Phymatocera aterrima, assembly GCA_963170745.1. Classification (NCBI taxonomy): domain Eukaryota; kingdom Metazoa; phylum Arthropoda; class Insecta; order Hymenoptera; family Tenthredinidae; genus Phymatocera; species Phymatocera aterrima. The sequence continues at coordinate 8,917,055 of OY720666.1, forward strand.
ATTTCTTCGTCTGAATGTCGAACAAATTTGTTGTTGTTGAACCAGCTAAAAAATGTTCTCGATCGAATGAACGATTTGTTGATCGGACGCAAAAACTTACGATTTTTACGAAAAAATTTGCTCCGCTGTAAATTCGATTGATTGAAGAAAATATTTTCAAGGCAGTGAGTTTATCTCTCGTACGGCGCAATCTCCCCGTTCGACGAACGAGTTCGGTGATCGTAATTAAACAACAAGAGCATATCAGATCAGATCATATCAGACGAAATCAGATGAAATCAGCTGTTCTGCGGTTACAAATCAAAGGAAATCTACTCGTTGAAGCGTGCCAGTGACGCGTGAATCGGTTCTCGGTCAACTATGTTACCTATATGCGAGGTTCGACGATTCATTCCATTTGATATCTAGATCCATTGCAACGATTTCAAAATTTTTATTAAAATCGGTTAAAACAATTGTGAGCCACGATGTCGCGTCTGCGGCTATTATACCAGCGAAACGTTTCCGCGCAAGACCGCGCTGTACAGAAGCATAACAATTCCCAATCGATGTGTTTTCTTTCAACAAAATTGAATTTTCATAACTTCATGTACTCGTACACGCGTGACTACATACATACTCCTAAAAAAATCCCTATTCTCTTCCGCTACCTGAACGATGCGCCAGCGATATACAGGTGCGCTCATAGTTTATGTTCGAAACGGAGAATACGCATAGATGATATCCGGCCGGCCAACATCATCGTGAACATTTCGCTCAGATCGTAGGTTCGAAAGGAAACGGAGAGAAAGAAAGAAAGAAAAAAAAAAAAGAACAAAAATTATGGACAGTCGGTCGTCGCTGCGGTATTCGTAGTATACTACGATCCAACGAGGCCAGTGTTCTGAACCAATGACGCAATCAGTCTTACCTACGGGTGCCTATACCACTCGCGATCATTATCACGGAATACAATCTCTTCGTGCGATTTATTGGCACACGTTCCTGCACAGGTATATGAGTGTACCTGAATCGACCATGTGGTTCTGTAGTACCTATAGCTAGGATCGCCGATTTGACCTCCATATATACCTGGCAGCCGCGGGAGAGTGCAGTGCAGCGGTAACCCCGTATAGGTGTGTGTGTGTGTATATATACATCATTGTTCTGCGAGTAAAAATCACGGGGAGACCTTGCAGTCCGCGATACCTTCACCCGTGTAACTATGCGAGTGTATACAGAAAACTGCGTCATCGTATATCCTACGCCTGAATTATGCTATCGTTGTACAGTATGGCGTGTCGTAGCTTTTTTTTTGGAAGAAGAATGAGATTGAAAGATCGCGGGCCACGAGGTCTGTGGGAAACAGGTTCGATACGTTTAAATGTTGGTGAAAATACTTGTGAAACAAATTTCTACGAATTTTTTTGGAAATTTGAACATTGCAGGTTTTTTTTACGAAATTATATGCAGAACCGCGAACCGTGCTTCACGGGAAAAATTGCAGCGATTTAAAATGAAAGAAACTTCGTGCTTCTTCATTGGGAAAGATGAAGACAACGTACTGCAATTTTTCATGAAAATCTACAATTTTCGTCTGAAAAATTATTCCAGCGTTGCTACGCTCGTTCCTCTACGCAATTCCATGACTTTTCCATCAGGTTTTCCGGACACAAGATTCTCATTTTCCAGGATTTTTTTTTTCCAAGCGAATATCGGAGATATACTTTCAGTAACAAAAATATGGTGCGCATATTGCAAAAAGTGAGCGCGAACGCTATGCGTGAACACAAAATATATATTTATACCGATGAACAAAGTATGAATAATTTTACGATGCGACAAAATCACGTTGCAAACTTCAGCTCCATAAAAAAATCGAACTATCAAAGATCGAAGCGAGAATTTCGGGTTCAACTAAAGAATCCGAGTTTAATCGAAAATTGCAAAATTTCTAGGTTATTCATGATTTTCCTTGTCTATACCCTGACTTTTCCAGGACGAACAGAATAATTCCCTGACATTTCCAGGTTTCCAGGCTTTCCAGAAAGCCTATAGCAACCCTGTATTCAGACCTACCTACAATTTGGTAGGAAAGAATTGCAAAGGTGTATGAATTTCAGCGATAATTCGTATAGCAGCAGAAATTTTCACCGTGGGCGACGACGGACGGCCCTTCTCCTGCAGGATGCGGATCTCCGTACAATAATAGCACGTAGGCAGGCACACGGCATTCAGAGATTCGCCTAACAATTAGTCATCTAGCTCGCCTATGCCAACATGTGATCAATGTGCGTAATAATCGGTGACGATAAAACAAACGGCTTCATTTATTTGCATAGATATACTTATACATGTGCATGTATGGATGGAAGGACCCGCTGATCATTTGTATAGGCAGTTTGCATATTTATACCACGATGCACATACTATATACGTATCCATGTTCACAACCGGTCACGCGAAAAGTGGATTTTTCCGTTACAGCTACCCGTGCTGCAGTGTACACTAGAATACTGAATGAACGGGGTAATGGAATGCATACTATATGCCTGAATTGCATAATTGTAAACGCTCTTCATTCGGTCATTATTTTGCATGAAATTACTCGGTTGAAATATGCATCGCATGCGTGACCATGCGACGTCATGAGTTACCGTGGCCTAGCTTCCGTGTCTGATTACCGATCGTTCAGGTGAAATAGTACGGAGAGCCGTCGTCTCCTTTCCTTACCTGTGCGAACACCGAAGCATGATTTTCCGGCTTTTCCTAAAGTCTAGTCTCGTCTCGTCTCGGCGTCATTGAATTACTCCCTGACAGACCAAATTATACCCGAAGGAATTTATGCGGAATAAATTTGACTTCGTTATCAAAATTTTCACGTGGTCGTCGACACTTTGGCCTTTCATGACTCTCCATGATGAGAAACTTCCCTCATGATGTCAAACTGATATATAACAAAGCACGCGTGTGATTCGTTCGGAAAGCTCATTTCATTGTTATAAGTGAGGCGACGAGACGTCACTTCAAACGATGGCAGGCAAATTTGAATTGACCCAACGAAACTCGAGTCTGAATTATTCTGATTAGGTGCAGAATTTTTCGACGCGGTCTTCGCTCCTATGTAGCGGTGCAGTGGTTCTTCGAATATTTTTCAACGTCGCGGCTGTGGCCTGCAAAATATTCCCACATGCCTAAGCTGAATAGGAACCCGTCAAGTCGCACGAAAGTTTTTGGCGTTCATTCAAATACAAATAAATATATGAATATGAAATTCCCGCAGATGGCGCCAGATCTGAAATAGAGATCAAAGGTGGGCGGGTGTAGCTTCGTAGAATTGCAAACCCGAATTTCAGGTGAACGGTATAGAGATATGAATTCGGAGACATCGGTGAAACGTCGCAAGACGTTTTTTCGTCACGACCGTGGTGCTATACCTGCTCGGAATTATCATACGCGGCACGAATATCTCTGTGTGAGGGGAAATTAGTTGGCAAATAATTGTGAGTGCAGTCGATCCTCGAAATCGTGTTAAAAATTCTGTAACACGGATCATTGACGGCTGTGTCGTCCGTCGAGTGGAAAAACCTCGGCAATTACTTGAAAAGCATTCTGAATCTTCCCCAGCGACCAATTTAAGACTGTAGCAGTAATGATGACCTAGCTATCAAAGGATCGCGATTCGGTCAATTAAAATCTGCGCTTAAAAGCTGCTGGCTTGGAATAGCCAGAGTCTAATGACTCCCAGAAACTCCTCCCCGCCCCCTGATCCGTGATCATTTCCGTCACGCCGGAAAACCGTTACGACGGAATTCCAGGCAAGAAATTTTCCCCGCCGCGCCGGAGAAAATGACGAAAAACATTTCCTCTTCGTGACCAAGCTATCTTGCGAATATCGACGAAGGTAGATTCGAAACTTCGCGATCACGACGCACTGCGATTTATAAGATGAAACAAATCTCCGTTTGACAAATCCATGTGTCATTTTAATAAGTATTGATGCTTATTTGGCACTTGAACAAGTCATCGAAGGCTCACGAGATTAGATAGCTCAAAATCATAGGCCGCATCGAGTTCTGGAGATTACGATAAATTCCGATACGAGATCTGACTAAGTAGATCCGAGCATACAGAAACACTCGGATTCAATATTCTGGGTCGATTTCAACTGGAAACCTGTTCAGCGCCAATGAGCATAACTGACCATATTTAATGTCGTACAATATATTCCACAACTAATCGGTCGAATTGGATCTGAATTAGACGTGAACAGACGTGATCAGATCCGGTAATCTTGTTTCCGGTTGCGCAGCGAGAAGATCCACCGGACGATACTTTCGCAGCTGAGAAAATAATCGTTACTCATCGCGTCCAAAACTCTACACATATCCGTACGTACATATATTATCCTAAAAAGATCGGTTTTCTGTACTTAGGAGAACCCGAAAAATGCTTTGATCGTCTGGTAATAACCATCCGTGACAAACGAAGGTCACTAAAACTACGAATCCTAAAAAGCAGTTAATCATCGCGGACTGGGCACGCGCCCGCGCGTTATTTGCTCAGTAATAATATACGTGAGTCATGATACATGAATTCCTTGAGCTTCCGTAGAGCATATTCCGCGGAAGATATTATTCAATCCGTGAATTAATGAGCGAATGAAAACAAATAAATAAACGTGCGTCAACAATTATTCGCGCTCAAATTGCTCCTGTACCTACATACGTGTATAGCGTAGTTAATTGCGGCATTACGCAATGCGAAATCACACTTTTCACACCACGAAAAATTCCCGAGTCTCTTTTCGCAAATGATATTTTATCCGTGAATGTGAGCATCCCTCGCTCGTGTCTCTGTATTTGTCCAGTCTCAAGAATAAGTGCAGCTATTGTAACTGAATTATTCGGAATGCGATCGAAGAATAGATATAGCTATCGTCGAAGGTGAACTGCTCTACATACCTCGCTCAGAAGTAGTTACCATCCTTTTTTATCTCGAGACATTTTCTACGAGGATTATTAATGATCTACTCCGGTTTAGCAAGGATTCCAAGATCTTCAATGGGAGCGAGAAAATTTTTGGCGACGGAAAATTATAGGCACCTCGTTCCCGTTTCTTTGATTAAAATTCGTATACAGTGCGAGTACGTGCGATATTACAAAATTCTCATTTCTCGTCGGTAGGATAAATTCTATGACAACTCATCGAGCTGAGATTATTCGGATACTCTGATGTTCGCTCGTTGCCCACGTTTATTGGGAATTTTAAATTTCACCAGTAATTATGAACCGTCTCCAAAAATCTCTGATATTGTTACATCTAGGCGTGTGGATATAAAAATCATTATCGACTTGTGGAAGCTTTGAAACATCTCGAGTGTTGTTCAGCAAACGGGCAAACAATTTGCTCCGGTTTTATATGCTCGAGTAATCAGATAATCGGTCGGAGCATCCGTGACAGGGATCAAACAGGGATCAAACAAAGACTTTGTTTTCCTCTTCTGGGCATAATTGTACGGATAGTTTCGCACCGAGTATAAGACAAAAGTATGATAACATTGATTTTTGATAACTGTCGAGGATTAACCGAGAACAAATCAACCGATAGACTCACGATAATTGACTCATTTACCGATACACTTCATTTACGAGCTCGAGCCTTTTTTTGCGATAAGATGATATCGGGCATTGCTGCTAATCCTTGACATTTTTTACGTGAGATAAACTACTCGTGAATGTTTGCTCTGTCCACCGCCTCACGTTTCTCCATGCAGATGGCGGAGAAATTAAAAATTTTAATGATTTTGGGCGAAATTAAACGGCTGTTTATGAGGACCTGAGATAAAATCTGCAAGTCGAACATGGACACCGCAGATTTGATTGGTAATTATGCAGTTGACGCGCTGAAGTGAAAACACGGTTTTTCCGCACCTAATTTTTGCACAACATTCACCGAACTGCACGAGCGCAAAGATTCGAAGACCGTGCGCCGGATGGCTAATCACACCGTATAAAAATCAAAAGTAATGCCTAATCATTCATATAGATCTATGTATGGCATATCAGAGTTCTATACGCGCTCAATTATACGGTATGACAAGGTATGTTTCCAATCGTTCTGATTAGCGTGGCCGATTATCTACGGCGGTATATACATACATTCCATGGTTGAGACGATTGTCGTTATAAAAACGAATAGCCGGAATAGCGCGAGAAATAATCTTGATGAAAATCAATGATTTAGGTGTCTTAAGGCGATGAACAATACTCGAAAATTGGTTCCCAAACAACCGCTGCCTGTAGGCGCTCTTTATCTTTGACAAGTGACATGCTAAAGTGTTTTGTAAACAACTCCGAACTCCTTTATTACGATTGGAAAATTTTCGACACGAAGAACTTGCCGATAGTGATAACGACTCAATGCTCTCGCGTGTCTTTTGGAACGAATAAGGGGCCACACCTTCCGCGCATGATGTCGTTGAGGGACGAGTCTAGTGAAATTTGAAAAATCTCACCATTCGCAAGCCTCGTACTGGCTTGTAATTTCCAGAAATTCTCCACGAGGGGATCCCTGACCTGCGAATCGGGGGAGTGTGACACAATAGGTGTCACAAGACTGGGAAATGGTGTAAAATTCCACTCTACTCCGGAAAAGGATCATAGGCTGTGCAGCAGTTTTTCTAAATACGCGAACGAAATCTCCGGCTCCCGCATAGAATCCGGAATTCATGAAATTTCCGCTATACTGCTACCGCCTCATCAATCATGCCGAACGAACACCATTTAGGTACATAAAATAAAGTTCAGCAGCTCTCGTATCTAGGTGTATAATACAGAGCATTGCGGAGGACAGAACCGTGAACGAACGGGGATAAATCCCAAGTGATGAATAGTAATTGGGGACGCCTGTTTCTGGGTGCCCGAGCGTGAGCTTTTGCTCAATGAGATAATGATTCCGTGGGGACGGTTTGCTTCTGTGCTACACACACGCCCGCGCGCACACACAGTACAGCGAATGAATTTGGCGCAATACATGTTACATACACACCTTTTCGTCCATCGCGGAAATATTCGCATAACCATTGGAAGTTTCCGTCGCTCATATGAATACACCTATGCATACATAGTCCGCTATTATACAATACACGCGTCGGAGCATCGCTGTGACGTGTAGTTGGTGGTTTTTATTTTTTCTTCTTTCGTTTATTCATTCTCTTTTTAATTTTGTTTCGTTACTTTTCTGCAGCGTGAACAACGTGCAGACAAGTGTCGTGAAGGTGTTTAATGCAACGTAAATGTTCCCGTAATTAATTGTTCGACGTGGAACGGTCTTTTATGGGAAATTTCATCGAACGCCGCTCACTGGTTTGATCTAGCGCCTATAACGTACTCTTTCGTTCGTTTGTTTGTTAGGTTCGTTTTTATTTCAGTTTTTTCTCTCCCGGACTTTAGATAAATTGGTAAATGTAAGATCAAGCGTGATAAATGGGTCATGTGGCTCGATACCGATCGTAAAGTAGACAGTTTCGTGAAGTGTGTTGAGTAATCCACTGATCTCCTTTCAAAGGTTTCAACGATCATTATTTTCTCCCGCATCTGCAGTTCACATGCATCAGTCCACAAAACTATGCATAGAAATTCGTCGACGTTTGTATCACAGTGCAACGTGGTACACAAACTTTCTATGATACAGGGTCGAATTTTGAATAAATCGAACTGAAAAACGCGCGAATATTGAACAGAAACTGATCAATTTTATTGTATGCGGGGATGGTCGCATTGTAGTACGTCACACTGCTGAAATTTCCCGACAGAGTGAGAGCATAATTAGACACGAAAACGAGGATTTCCTATCTCCATTATCATCAAGCTCCGATGCGCTTTCACTTCAAATGGAAAACATTTCGGGCATGAAAGCGAAGCTCGTTAATCCGTTCGTGTTCTTCTCGCGGTTACTCAGGATCTTCGTTAATTTCGAGAGGAGAGTAATGAGTCTGTGAAATTAATCGAAAGAATAATGCGGAGACGCGGATCTACGGAAGTAATCGACGATGCCCTGTGATCGGTTGAACGTCAGAGAACATCTGCAGTCCTTGGAGGTGATGGGGGCCCGAGTCATACTAATCATTCGTAGTCATTGAGATTCAGAATACAACTGCACAGGTATAATTTACAGCTATTAAATCAAAGTGAATAGCCTCCCGAAGGCAACTTTGAAGCCACGGTTGTAAATCGTTCGATAAATTGTACGTATTTCGAAATCATTGGGAAATAAATTTTGAAACGCGTGCTGCATTATATTTGTTGCGTTTTAATGCACAGCTAGCTACAACATCTACGGGTGAATACATCCCACAACGTAACGTATGCAAAGTTTTTGCTTGTGATTTAATTCTACGGTAGAAGTACCCGATACGTTGAATTTAATGCTCGTGGTATTCCATTTTGTAAGATGCATCCCGGGTTTTTTCGACGCGTACATTTAATTTGTCCAGGTAAAACGGTGACCTTCGAGGAGGCTGCATTCGGTACAATATTTTTACCTGCACTCCTCGTCTTGACCACAGTCCATTCGCATGTTACTGCGACGTTGTTTATGCAATAAATTCTTCCGGCGATCTTGTTCTTCGTGAAACGAACCAATGAATTTTAACCCTTTGTGTGTATGCACGAGGATCGTGCAGGATGCGCGATGCATGCGCAGTACGAAAAGACGGAGTTCATTCTCCCAGCTCTTCATCGTTTTAGTTTATAATCTTTCAATTATGTAGCTATCACGAATTGTTCCGAACGAATTTCACCAAATATAATTCACGCTTCTTGATCAACTGCACATCGCCGTTACAGGCGAGTCCTAGATCCCAGATGTCCTGTACGAGACAAACTCTTCACTGTCCAGACAACAGAATTATCGAATGGACCGGAGATTTTCCGGGCTAATTTCACTATCCAGATTTTTGAATCCTTGACCTAAAATTGACCGACCAGAGAATAATCGCGCACGTCCCTGCACCACGGCACTAATCGCGAATGTCAATCGCGGAGTCTCTGCTTATTGAGTTTGCAAAAATTCGCGGTTGCGTTAGCGATGTGAATGCAGTTTTCGATGAAAAATTTGATATAATTTCACCGAGGAAAGAAATTTACTCGACAGAGATAATACAAAATACGGGTCTCCTCAGATGAGCCAAATAAATGGCATATTCTATCGCCGAGTGATTCGAAATTCTGCGACCGACATGCCTCGGTGATTTCAAATTGAAACAGCCGTGTAGCAAAACGAGGTTTTAATAATTGCGCTGATTATTACACCTAATTACCAGCTGCGAACGCCCCGACGCGTTCTATCCGGTGGACAAGTTGTCCTCGCATTCTCGACGATGCTCATGCGAAGTATTCCTGGCAGCTGTATGTATATACCTATAGATATATACTATACAACGACGCTTTTGTACAGCATCGCGGTATACCCCGCTTACTTCCGGCACGAACCATCTTCTCTCACGTATTATATGGATAGAAATAATGATAAGTCTACTTCATTCTCTCATCCTGTGGCAAAATTGAGGTTCGATAAACGATTCTTAAGTGAGAAAGTTTATTTTATCTATAAAGCTGTCGGTCTTCCAGCTCCAAAATTTATTGAACTTTACAAGGAAGAGTATGAAGAATGTTTAGATGCCGTCTACACACGTCTATGTACTACATACATTACGTATTCGTCTATTCGGCAAGAGTGTCTAGTAGTTGTTTTCCCGTTTCCAACGTATTCGTATAACAGTTATGCAGATGGTGTGTACATTACGATGTGTAATTATTAAGGTTTTCATGTGAGTCGGGCAGACTTTTGATAAGATGACCTCGCCGTGCAAAGGTCGTACATTGACGTCCGCTTATAGGGAATGCTCAAGATCATAAGCTGCCGCGCCGCGCCAGCGTCTTCCTTGCATCGTTTCGTCGCCTTCTCTTCCCTCCACATTTTCGCGAACACTCGCTTAGCGAGACGGACACTAATCAATATAGCATGCGTATTCACTCGGTTGGTGTATCCGTGTGGCACGATACCGAAGTGTTAATTATTTGTGCCTTCTTTGTCATCTTAATTGGAGAGAACACTGCAGTATTTATAATACATGCAGATTACATGCACGCACTATACAGTGATGGCAGCAGACAGAAGATCGTTACTTTTTTTCACTGCAGACCTCAAGGATCAGCGATCTATAGCGGGGAGATCTGGAAATGCCCAGAAAGATAATTTGCGGCTATTCTATCCGAGACGCAAAACAAATCTTCGGCAAGGTTTCTCCGCGGTCAGGGAATTCGTGAATTCAGCGTAAAATTAGTAAAAGCCAAATAAAAATTTATGGCGTCGCGCAGATTCGTTAATGCGGTATTCTTCAGCTGCGAGTAGCTGATGATCCACGTTTCAACTATAGATCAAAATATCCGAAAAATTTGTCAATTTGAATATCGTCGACAGGTCTGTAGCGACAAACGTGTTCAGTCGACGTTTTCAGTTGAAGAACCGACATGAGGACATCATGTGACTAAAATAGGGCCGGATCGAGGGCACAGGCTATTAACTATGCACATTACAATTGAGCTCGGTAACTTGTATTTCGCGGCGAAGGTCTCCTCGTCCTCCTCGCGATACTCGTGTCTTGATACGGCCGTAGGTATACGCGGGACAAATTGAAGGACTTGTCCTTGATTTGTTTGGTACACACGTGTGTCCCAGTATTCCGGAAGTGCGATGAGTATAAGTACGCATATACGGCTATATTTCAAAAATTGTTTGCCACGTGTTGAGCTATTTCATTGCACTTACATCTAACGATGTCGCCATAAACAGCGAGGCAATAACTGAGAAACGTGTGCAATGAAGTGATGATAGACGAAAAAAGAGACATGCATTCGTGTATTTCGCGACATGGAAATATACGATTGCGTCATATGATACGCAATTGCTTCTGCGTATCAGGAACTAAAGAAATTATGGAATTGTGAATTTTCTGCAATTTTTGTGTGCTCGTGGGTACAACAGTCGAGTTTCGATCGAAAAAAATTCATTTCGCAGATAATAGAAATGTTGTTTTGAGAGGATGAACTTCTTGTTAACTGTAGTTCGATTTTCGAGCGTTCGCCTGTGTTTTATAAGATGAATTACATCAGAGAAATCCTTCGTAATGATGAACAGTATAATTCCAGACACACCAAGAGTCATGAATTATGAGCACTACAGGTTTTCAATATTCCACCGCCTGCCTGCAGTACCAATTTCGGGAGAAAAGTCGTTCGACCACAAGATAAAGATATTCGGTAATTCTGTATATACTTGCGTAGAATTTTGACGATGCATGAGAAATTGCATCGTGAATTTAGAGACTCCGCTGAAACAACGTGACAGCATTATATGATATGCCACAAAACATAGCGGAAACAAAAGATGAAAGTTCGACAGTTACAAAAGTAACAGCGCACGAATTTCGTTTGTCTTTATTAAACTCGACGGATAATTATCACCCGTGTCGAACCAATACCGTAGCATGCTTATGCCTAGAACCCAGTTTGAAAATTTGGTAGAACTAGCAGACGGACAACATTATTCTAACGTAAGAACTCTCGAGACTTGAAATATGCGAAAGCGTATAAAGGTCGCAATGGCACTGCCGATAAACTCTTCCCCTTCCTACTGTACCAACGCAGAAATGTACCGATCAGATATTGCAATTTTTACACGAGTGCAGTAGGAAGTGCACATTGAAAATCGTTGACGTATGTACGGCAGTGGAAAAGCCAGTTATTGAAACATTGCAGATTGAATGTCCTGCGCTCAAGTGACTCAATTAATTACATGAACATTGAAGTACACACAGCCTACTATATCGAGCATAAACAGGGCAATAGAATTATTGTAATTGAGTAGACAACTGTGACCTATAAGAAAATACCAGATATATCTGGTATGTGACAAGAATTATAACGCAGGTTTTAGCGCCGTTCACACTTGTTGAGAATGCTGAATGAAACGAATGAAGGGAAATGATTCTTCCTCATTAGTTCCACCGCGCTCAGGGCAGCCATCTAGGCTTGGTAAGATTTCACTTAACTCCAACTATTGCAGCGCTTAACTCACCAGACTGAGGAATCAGGTTACAATTGTTTCACTCCGAGAGTAAATTCTGCTAGAAATTTGCGAGTCACTATTCTTCATCTCCTGGATCACGTTGGAATCTCAATCCATGAAAAAATATTTTGTTTTGTACTTTCGCTTTCTGTATAACAGATCGTCACTTACATGTATGTAGGAATAAGTGATTGCTAATTTCCAACAATTATCGACTCCCCGACACGGTTCTATTAAGAAACCGGTAGGAATTTGCCCGATAGATATGTAGGTAAGCAAAGAGAAGTAAAGTGACTTTTGATCGCCAGTTAACACATCCGTTCTAGCTTTGCTAACATTGTACTGATAGGTTACGAATTTACTCATATATACGCAGAGGGGGAATTCATTGATTCAACGAAGGGATTCTGTTCTACAAAATTCATTTGAACGATCGATGAGTGTTGAGTATTTGATTCAAACAATTCACGCGTTCGATTCGATAATTTCGGTTGGCGCATACATATGTGTATACGTAACGGTAGTTAGCTTAAGTGAATAACAATGATGATATTTTTTCAGTTATTCATATTCTACTTTGTATCTCACTGATGTTAAAAATCTTGAAAAAATTGAAATGAAGTATTGACTGATAACGGCGTTGATCGAGAATTACAGCAGTACGTGAGCAATTAAAGTATCATATGGAAAAAACACGATTCGAAATATTAATGTTCGATGGGAATTCGTATTTGGTATTGTAGAACGAATGAATGAAAAAGTTCACACGTATTCGATGGTTTTGTTCTTATTATCAGCGTCGGGGTAAAAGAAGAATGTCTAAATTCCGATTGTAAAGAACGTTGAAATCGGTACAAAATTTTCGAGCGTAGATTCGCTGCAACACATTTTTTCCAACGGTGCAGGTATATCTGTGCCCCTATATCTCTATAGATTTTTCCCCTCGTTTTTTCCGATACAGGCAATCGATCTTGTTATTATACGACGATAGGGTGATGCGGATTAGGTTATGAGTGGGTGTAAACATATAATATTGCTTGGGATTAGATTGTAAAATGTGTTTTCTGTTCTCAACGATCACCGCAGGCTTACCGGTACTCACACGCATTGATTCAGAAAATAACGCGGAATAAAAGCTAGTTCGTATTTCCGTATCATTAGGTATGACGTGAAATTGAACGTGTAATAATTTTCAGAGCGTTCTAACATAACGAGGAACATCCCTCGCGGACGTGGCCGCGTGAAATACACGTGATAATCCCGACCTCGCGACAACAGACTTCAACCATTTTTGGCGAATATATGTATCATTCAAATTTGCGTTTTGAGCGTCAGCCATATTGTATCCGCCATTTTAAATGTCACTAATCGGATTTCAATTTTGAAAAGAGTACCGTCAACCACCCGCAGGAACCAAATCTCATCGCAATCGGTGGATTACTCCCTGATATGCACGTATGGAAGACCAAAAATGGAATGGTGAGGAGTGCTTCACCCCCGCAGAGTGAAATTCGGCCGAGTTGGTCAAACCGCTTGTACAACGGGCACTGATCGCAGTAAACCGAATTCGCTACAAGAATCAATTATTTTCATTTCGTTTCAATGCCTGTTCCCTGTTTGAAATTTCAATCGAATAATTCATTCGCTCTGTGTTCTGCACTACCGACGGAAAGCTGTGTGCACCGATCGAGCGATTGCAGAAAACTTGTTTTCCCATTGCCAGTTCAATCACCGACAATTTTACTCTGCCGGCAATTCAGCCGAAATTCGTTTAGTTCTCACGTTATCCATACTCCGAATGCGGTGTGACCGTCGTGTTATCACGGAACATCGGCGCAACACCGTATGGGCACATCCGCTATTTGAAAAACTCTATTGAAGAATCAATACGTCAGGCGAAGACAGTTTTCGCGCCAGAAGCAAATGGAGAGACCGGAAGACTGTTGCAAACGGCCAGCCCCGTTAATGGAGGCGGTTTGCTACATTCACTCGATTTGTGAAAGACGTAAAATCGGTTTTAACTCAAGATGTTGAGAAACAAATCGATATTTCATGGTCAATTATTTAGAAAACATCGAAAAATCGACTAATTCATCTCAAACAATGGCGTTGGCGCCAAATTCAAATTTTAGTTAAATAATTACAAAATTTTATAGATGAAGTTAATAAAACACAGTTAAATATGATACTCCATTTTATTATTGACGGTTAACGTCGTTTTCCAGTACTTTTGGAATTTAAAAAAGATTAAGATTGTATACATACGTTTCAACTTGACGTACTCAGATGTATGTTGTCAAGTCCGTCATGGGTTAAAGATCATGCTCATTGATCCGGAAATATAATACATGTAGTCGATCTGTGGAATAATAATTATTAATAAATAACAATATCTTTTTTTCGCTGATTCAGGTCAGAAAACGAAGCTTAATTATCTTACCTTCAGACAAGTTCTTGATGCAGATCGCAACAAATTGGCGAAATTATCAAATCTAAATGACACACCCACAACATGATTCACAATTGACCACGGACATTGAATTAAACCATTCAACTACGTCACACGTGACTCGTTTCAAATACAATAGTTTTTTACATTATATATATTTTGTACACGAAAATTGCAACACGTAGATTTACAAATTAATAATTTACATACTTTAAGAAGCGCGGGAAGAACACCTACATCTCGTAAAATGGTGTCGATGTGTTGCTAAAAAACATCGAACATCGATTAATCGAACCTCGAAAGCATCGGCCAAAAATAATCGATTAATAAAAAAAAAATAATCGAGAAATTCGATTAATCGGTGGGCATCGTCCATCTTTAGTTCTAACCTCACTTGTCATTTTCAGGAGTTGAATGAATGCGACAATGAGCCCTAATCTGAAATAGCTACTCCCGTGCATATTTCATAAGAACTAATTACAATAATGAGAATACAAGTTTTAAGACTGTACAAGGATTTGCTGAGGTACGGAGAAGATCTCAAGTATACAGACTATACATTCTTCAAGAGAAGAGTGAAGGGGGGCTTCAAGAGCAATAAACTTTTAGTTGATAGAAAGGAAATCGAACATCAAATTGAGGTAACGATTATCCTCCCCGATTTAAGTTTCGCTTGTGATCCGATATGTGTTATTTCTACTTTTCAGAAAGGATTAAAATTACTGAAGGATCAAAGAGTGGTGTAAAATCACCGTAGAAAATTCTACCTAACCTTCTCTCTTTCTTTTTTCTTTTTATTTTCTTTTTTATTCTTTTTTTGTCTGGTTTTTCGCTCATCGCAACTAAAATAATGAAATCTTTCAAAATTTACGAACGTTTAATGACACACGGAAAATATCCTCGACTAAGCACGTTGCTCAAATCAGAAAATGAACCGCAATATCACATGGCTCGATCGATAGCGATAAAAAAATATTTAGATTATTCCAAGGTACCAAAACTCAACGAATCTGATATGGAGATACAATACACAAGAGGCAGTGGTCCAGGTGGTCAAGCAACCAATAAAACAAATAACGCGGTAGTCATAAGGCACAAGCCGACGGGAATCGTGGTGAAATCACACCAGACAAGAAGCATGTGGGATAATAAAAAAAAAGCTATGGAAATTTTATTAACTAAGTTGGACAATCTCGTAAACGGTCAAGAATCAATAGAATCACAGACTAAAATTTTACTCGCTAAAAAATCGTCAGACAGAAATCGGAAGCAAAAGAAACTTGAAGAATTGAAAGCGGCTTTCAAACAACGCGAAGGTCTCGAATAATTCGAAATTACGACGTTCGATCATTTCTCTTTTTTGGCTCCTTCTGTCACTTCAAATAGAATGTAATGTAAATGCATAATAGAATGTTTTTACATGGTCATTATAGTAGATATACGTAGAGCATCGTCATATACAAGAAAAATATACGTTCATGAAAAAAAAAAAACGTCTCGTTCATTATCCCTATAAGTATATACCAGACATGTACCTATATAATATTGAAAATAATTTTAAATTAACAGCGTTTGTGTTTCCGATTGATTATTCTTATTTATTAGGTTTTCTTTTCTTCTTTCTTTTCTATATTTGAATCAAAGCAAAAAGAAAGTAATATTCAAATTTCTTTATTCATATGGCTCTGCGATCATTTCATCATAATATGAAAGGACACATTGCAATTGATATGCAGTAGTGGTATTCACGATGAACGATAATGCTCGATAATGATGGATAAATTATGTTACGTGAAAAGAGAAAAATGAGAAAAAAAAGAAAGAAAACCCAAGTTATATATGTACGTACGTACGTATGTACACGCATCCGTGGTTTTTCATTCTTTACCTTCATTTTTCTACCTTTTCCGAAGTCTAATATGGTAGCCCCCCCCCCCCCCCCCCCCAAACTCTCAAATCAAATATGCAAAAATTGCGAAAGAAATTAAAATATCACACTGTTATTATAATAGAGGATATTGTTTCAATTACACAAGACAAGAGGCTTATTTTTCTGTATGGAAAATTTGTAATTTTTAATAATATAATCATTAAATCCGTTCGGGATCGATGAAATAGTTACATGACATTGTTTTCTCATTTTGTTTTGTTTTTTCACTTTTGTTTTTCGTTTTTCATTTTTTGTCTTCGTTTTGAAAATTAACGAGGTATTTTATTTTTCTTCCTTTTTTTTCTTTTCTTCATTCTTTACTTCCAGCTATCCAGCAGTTTTTAAGATGATGTGAGCTTAAAATAGGTAATTTTATATAATTACAATTATATTATTTATTATGTACGCAAGTATAATGGAAAATGTTTTCTGTTTTTTGTATACATATGTAATACTATTTGTAAAGCTACGCAGCAGAGTCAGAGACAGAGAGAGAGAAAGAAAGAGAGAGAGAGAGAGAGAGAGAGAGAGAGAGGTACACAGAGAGTCTTGTGTGCTCAAAAGAAATATCTCCTTTTTTTTCCACATCGGTTTGTTGTTTTTTGTTCCTTCCTTTCAACTTTTGAATACTATCTATTATTATATCACCACTATTCACCCGGCGTATTGGATTCTGACAACTTGAAGATGCTTGAAATTTTAATCAAAATACGAGTACGCGGGTCCCCAAAGAGCAAAATCTTCAGCGAGATGTCAAGTTTCGCTACCTCGCCAAAGAATTTTCCTATTTGTCAACCTCGTGTTAGTATTATGTTCATTATTTCAAGCAACTTTGTTCACGATTCATTTATTCGTTCATTTGGTTGTCTATGTCTATGGTATAGCGACAAGAAACAACCGCAAAAAAGTATTATCGTGACTTTAGATAAATTTATTGCAATAAAAAAATAAAACAAAATAAATAACAAAAACAGAAAAAAAAGTGACAGACTTTTTTTTGTTTCTTCGTATTGAACGAACACCTTTTGACGTTTCAACTTAATACATATGTATGTATAGTGATAGTAGCAGTAGTTTAGTAAACTATAAAAAAATATCTTACTACAAAACGAACGATTTTCTTAGAAGAACACGAAGACACGACATTTAAAGAATGTATGTACAATACAGCGGCACGGCACGGCACGACATGGCTTTTCATTTAATCTAAGCCGCCGAAAAATCGACAATAATCATTATATATGTAGTATAATAATCATAGGTAATATTAATAATAATAATGATAATAATAATATAATATGTAATTATAATATTACTGAATCTCTACTTATTGAACGCGTTAAATACTAGACTATGAATACAGAAGTAACTTCAATCTGTTTGTAGTTTCATTTTTTATTTATATTTTTGTTCTTTATTTTTCGTTTTGTTTTCTTTTATATACAACACTTCACAGTCGTTGACTACAGTATGAAATATTCAAACTTTTATACAGTTCAGTTTACCATTTAATTACATTTTTGTGTTTAATATTTTTGTATTATTATTATTATTATTATTCAAGTTTAAATATTTAATACGAGATACGAATTTGATAATAGTTTTTCAACTGTTTTTTATCCATCTACCAAACTTTCCTTTACTATTTCTAAAACGTTTGGTAGGTGGCTGAAGATTTGATCTTGGAGACATTGAACTTCTTAATCTTCTATTGCTAGCCACTGTTACCGATAAAACACCATTGTCCATATCAACTTGTTCGTCGATTTTAGTCATTCTAACAACCGGTTGAAACTCTATACTGGATCGTTGATTTTCTAATTCCACCGAGGATACGACAGGACTAACTCTTTGAGATACTGAAAACGTAAATTCTATTTCAGAATCCCTTGCTTCAGACGATATAATAGTCTCTCTTCTTTGACGTTTTCGAGAATTTTGCTGCTTTCTGGATGTTATATTAAGATTAGTATCCTTTTTACATGAGTTTTCATCCTCAAAATCTGACATTTGTACATCTGACGAAGTTGTATCATCTCTCTGTCTTTTTCTAGACACCGAATTTGAGTTGGACTGTTTTTGCAGCACGCTAATAGACGCCGTTGTTCCTTTAGAAGAATACGAATTTCCTACACTTTCTTCACTATTCGTTTCTGAGCTGTGCGTTTCGGAAGACATTTCTTTGCACCCTTTCTGTCTTTTCGATAAAGCATTACTACTAATCTGCTGCGATCTAGAACCAGTCGTAGTTTGAGCATCTTTTCGGCATGAATTCAAACGGTTTTCATCCTCGATATCAGATTGCTGAATTTCGGAAGACACATCTTCTTTTTGATTTCGCCTGGAAATGTTGTTAGAATTTCCCTGTCTTCTCGAAGCTGTAACAACCTGAGAATCTTTTCGCAATGCATCATCTTGAGCTCTGTCATCGACATGACAACAGTCTTGAAATTCATATGCGGACGCACTTCTGCCTCGGTGTTTTCGTGACGTCAAATTACTCGCTTGTTGCTTTTTCGAAACTGCCGTCTGACCAAAACACTTGGAATTTTCATGATTTAAATGAAGATTTTTATCCACATCACTAGCGTCCTTGGAAACTCTAGATAATTCTTTGTTAGTTTCATATGAGTTTTTATCACTTTTGTCTGAACTTCGATCATTTTTCGTTGATATTAATGAACTTCCACTGTTTTTAGACAAACTTTTCGCCGTGTCTTCAACACTCCTATGCCTTTTGGATGAACTTTCGCTCTTCGAATTACTGTGAGTATCCGTACTTTTTTCACACTGTATCCAATCCGATATATTCTCTGGATCTTTCTTTTCATCTTTAATTCCAGGCTGAATCAAACCGTTACTATTAGTTTCGGGTATTCTTATATCTGAATCATTGTGCAATCTGTTAAAAACTGTTTCTGAATTGAGATTTGAACTCTCTGACAATCTGTCATCTATTTTAACATCAGTTGAATTATCTCTCTCGCAATCTTGGTCGACGGATTGTTTAGCTTGTAATTTTTTTCTCATTTTAATCCCCGGCCATCCCGTTCTATTTTTTCTGCGTTTTCTTCTCTTCATAGGAGATTCGACGTTCGTGGTTTCCCCGCATTCCGAACTTGCGCATGATGAGTTATCCAAACAATTTATATCCTGACAATTGTCGAGTAAATCCAACAGATCCGGTGGAGGACCTTTTGGTACATGAGGATGAACCATACTCAATTCTATCGAAGTGCTTAATTCTGCTTCAAATGAATCTTCCAAGCCAACAAAGTGTTTTCCGCAAAGCATATCGTCAATATTCCTGGCAATTTCTTTTAAATCTTCATCAATTTCCGATTTTATTTCATGTTCGGCCTCTGGTTTTGGAGTGTTTGCTTGCGATCTAACGGAGTGCGTTTCTTCGTCGATAATACTTAGATTAGGTGATTGAAATTGCTCTCTTTTCCGAATTATCGTTGACATAATAGCAAGCGTCGAAGCATGACATCGAGGACTTTTTCTAGGCGACCTACCTATACCACCACTGCCTCTGCCCCGACCTCTTTTTCGGTTAATTTCGTTTCCTTTGTTGAAACTCCTCGTTAAAGTTTCATGAAAATTTTCAATCTCGTATGGGAGTAAGAACGGTTTCTGGTTGTCACCTTCGCTAAAACAATGCCAGAATTCAGCACCCTCGTCTTGACGTTGATAAGTTTGATACCAGGGTTCGGATTTTGGCACAGCTTCGAACGAAAATTGTAGTTTTTCTACTTCCGGCGATGGTTTAGAGGAAAAATACCTCTCCGGATCTCCGATCTTTGAATCAACAGACTCTGTTTTATTCAGTTCGTCACAAAAGGCAGCTTGTTCAGATTCCTTCAACCCAGTTATCGGTGCCTGGTACCTCAATCTACTCCCTGGAGTTTGGAATTTGTAATAATCGGCGTTATCCTTAATCAAAGCTTCAGTCTGCGTCCGCCTCCTTTTTCTAGCTCGGCCTAGAGATAACGAATCTTGAGAATCTTCCTCAGCGTTATCATCGGTTAAAGAACTGGAATTAACAGATGACTGTATAGGAAATGAACTCGAAGTAGAATTTCTTTCACTTTCAGTATCATTTGGCAAGATGCTATTCTGCTGATCACTTTCACTGCAATCACTGGATTCATCTCGTTTTGGCTCACCGAACATAAAAGACTCAGCTTCATCGCTGAGTAATGAAAGTTCAGATTTTCTAACCCGTTTGAAACGTACGACGACAGGCTTTTCGCTCGATGGAGCATCGTCTTTCTTCAATTCATCATCAGCACCTGCTCCTCCTTCTTTTATTGATATTAGACTTTGAGAACTCGGTACTGTACTTGACCGCAACTTGTTTCCCAAAACTTCCACTTTATAATAAGCACGATTATCTTCTATCAATCTTTCTTCAACCGAGAGCCTATTTCTTCCTCTAGAAGTGCGCCCTCCTCTCCTGCTGGTTTTAACTACCCTGGAATTATCCTCTTTACTAATTTTATCAACTAAGCTGGGAGCTCTCGAATCTTTTTCTTCATTTTGTACTTGTCCCTGGTTTAGATTACCGTTTGAGCTGCTGTTTAATCTATCGCTATGAATTTCTTCACACTTTTCACTATTAATCTGAGTCTTCAGAGATTTTGGATAACGTTGAATACTGTCCACCGGTTCTTGAAAACAAATATTTTGACTGGTTTTCAAATTTTCCTCATCTATTTTCGAGTCATGTCCGTTAACACTAACCTCTTCCGTTTCAGTTGGATCAACGCTTTGCCCATCGTTAGGAATTCTATTATCATTGGTCTTTGAACAAGTGTTATTTCCTTCCGCTATCTCAGTACCTGCTAGACAACTCAATTCATAAACCTGATTTATCTCACACTTTAGATCTTTAAAATTTAAACATTGCCTATTGTTTACATTTTGACAGTCTTTGTTTTTAGTACCCTTACTATTTGCATCGTTATTACTGTTATCCAGAGAAATAGAATCAGTTTCGTTCGTATATCCCTGACTTTTATTATTTAGCTTAAAATTATCTTCGTTAACACATTTATCATCCGGTTCGTCATCTTCTTCAATCCAAATGGTACCTTTAGCACGTTTTTTTATTGTAAAACCTTCGAATTTATCATAAAATTTATCACTTTTTTCAACCTCATGCCACGGACTACCTTTAGAACGTAACAAATGTCCACTTTCATGCTTCGCTCTAGTCCTCAGATTGTGTGATGGATTCAACTTTAAGTCAAGATTACTCCTTGCGCCGTTACATTGTACCATGTCGATATTCCCTCCGCTGTAATTATCCAAGTCCGGCTTCGGCGATTTCTCAACCTTTTCTTCCGGCAGTACTACGCTTCTCAGGCTTCGTCCGACGTTAGGGAACAGGCTGCAATCCTTGCTGCCATGAAAAAATGCACAAATAAATAATTTCATCTACCATTCGCCACAATAGAAATATTTTAGCAGTTTTCGAAGACTCTGATACTTGAACCGCAAGAAAATTAGTCATCAAAAGTGGCTTCCAGATGAAACATACAGCGTGATTGAAAGTGAGAGATTTCATTAATCTCTACATGAACGTCCGCCGAAAATTCACGATGTAATTCATAAACATAGAAAATTTCGAGTATACGACACTCGATAATACCTCACCTAATATCTTTAGCCCTGTTGAAGTTAAGGAAAGCTTCGACGCTGGCGCCTGCGTTGATCAAAGTGTCGAGTGACAAGAAATTATCATCATTACGAACAAAGTTTAGGTGTTGATCGCTGCGTACATGTTTCTTTAAATCTCTGTAGTCGATACGACATATTTCACAGTAGCCAGCGACCAATTGTTCCGTTCTGCGAGTCCGCGTTGCCCCACCACGAGGCCTACGAGTCATGTCCTTATTCTATTGACGAAAATAATGAACAATGGAGATAAAAAATTTTATTGACCAAATAAAATAAGTGTTCAGAGATTGTTTGTAGCGATCAAAGAGATTATGTCTCGAACTTATGGAAATTGTCATTGATATAGTTTATACTTACTTTATCTAGCTGCTTGTGGATTGAGCCCTTCTTGTTCTCCTTAATATCTTTGCTACCTATTTGAGCACCTTTTTCTTCACGTCGTTTAACGTCAAATGGACAAGTCCCGGGCTCGCCTTCGAAGTTCAGCTTTGGCCAGGCTAGTAATTCCAAATATATGGGTTTTGTGTCCCTAGAATAACATATAGCATGAAATTTTAATAACTGCAATCAAAATCGAAATAAGACGTTTGCTTCATGCAACAGGATGTCCAGCCAGTGAATGGTACAAAATCTACTGAAAATTCCAGATTTTCCGGACCAATCGTTTCTCTCTTTCGAGATTGACTGGCTCCGTTGGCAAAAATTTGAGACAATGTGTGCGCACGCAGAATTCGAATTTCAAAATTTCTAGAAACTGGAGGTTTTGAACAAAGTTTTCGCCTGCTGGACACCCTGGGTGAAAACTAACGACAATTCATTCGAATTTACCTTTGATAGGATTCAAACTTAATATACGGCGCCGTAAAGTGCTTCACTTTTGGATCCTTGTTCACACTAGGTTGTTGTATTTGTTTCAAGTTATATGTGCCTCTGAGAGATGCATAGATCTTGTCTAACCAGACCTGCAATTTGCTTGTTGCCCAGATAGGGATTCCCCAGTTCTGAGCGTTCTTTAACGGGTCCACGGAATACTGTTGTGGTTGCGTCAGAGCACGCTCCAACATTGCATCCGCTCGAGACTTCTGTTAAAAACATCGGTCAGTCACTTACGCTCTTATGATTATAACATCAAAATAAATTGGCATTAATCTTAACTATGCTTCAATATTTCATTTCAACAAGAACTAACACCGAATATAACGATAATTTGCTGTATCATTCACAAAAAACTAATTCGAATTCAAATAATAAATATTCCAACATAGAAATAGCAAGGTTCGCAATTATTTTTCAAAGGGTTACAGAACCTAATCAGAAAATCATTTAATCACGATCTGGCTCACCAAATGTTTTCGGTAACATACTTTCAGAAAATTATCAAAAATAAAATACCATATTCTTGCTCGGTTCTTCTCAAAGTGCATTGCAAAGTTAAAAACAAACGGACATTTCAAGCCACAATCATAGAAATTCAATCCCCATTTACAATATTGCATAAATGTTCCCAGTTTTTCTAAATTTTCAAGATCTTCGGTTGTCTTAGGGGCATATGCACCCTATCGATTATCTTAAGCTCGAATTCAATCGTGAATATGTCCCACACTTGCTGGGAAGAACTTTTTTTTATCTCGTTTCTATCACAGGATGCCAATTGAAACATCGAAATGGACGTCCCCGAGTTGCCCAGAATTGTTGACAACCGAAATACGTTTATTCCTGAATTCTTATGCAGTGATGTGTCTAAAAAATGAATCAGAAGGACGTTCATCCACTCCACAACAATGTTTGTCCGCAAGTTCTGCTTTTCATGTCCAGGAAAATCATTCGAATATATTTAGGACAAATTTACAACGAAATTCCAGTATTTTGGAAGGGAAAAAAATTATGAAAGATGTAAAAGCAGACTCACAGGTCTTGAGGCAATGCCTCTAAGATTAGTTGAATTAGCAAGTGGAGATTCAGCAGCTGGTGACGGAGTCGGGGGAGTTTGTATGGGTGTTTGTACCTCTACGCTGCGCAGCGAGGGGAGACCCCCGCTCCCTCCGCTGGGCCAACCCCATTTAGCTTTATCTCCAATTTGCTGTCCCGGTTTATAGTCACCTCTATCGCTAACGACAAGTGTTACGCTCCTTCCAAGAAATAACTCGATTCCCTGGAATGGCAAACAGATTAAATCCACGAGTTAAAAATTTACAAGAACTCAGAACAACGATAAAACAAAAAAAAGTACCTACATTCCTCCAGACAATAATGTAATTCATGAAAAGTATATATTGACAATGATAGATCGTGCATTGTGTGAAATGCATCATGATAATAACAATTTTGATAATACAGAGAATGCAGCTTTTGTGTATTGGAAAATAAGGAAAAAAAGAAAGAAGTTGAATAAATAGAAGGTAAACAATATTTTTATTGTTGTCGTGTCGATGGCTGAGTTTCGTTGAAGATGATAACGATTGTTGATCCATTGTTGATAATGTATTCGTGATGGTTGGTTATTGGGACATAAATAAATGTGTATTTAATATGAAACGTTTAATATCGAATAGGATACGGGGAAAGTCCTGAGAGTGTCTAAAATTAGAATAAGGGAGTATTAAATGTGCGTAACATAACACACTTACAGGAGTAGGCGTAGAAGTCACTGGCCCTAGCGGCCTGCTGCTGTCAAGCAAGCGAGAAACACTAACATTGTGAGAAAACACACTCTGTTTAATACAAATATGATATTCGATTTACCCGAATAATTTGATGATTTCAAATGCGGAATTTCATTCTGGTTAGAAGATGGTTTACCGCGGTGTAACATAAACACGCGGATTATTCCATTTATTACAACAAATAAATTTGTGGGAATAATAAAAACGGAGAGACTTGTAATCGCGGAACAAACCTGTCAGGCACAAAATGGCCAATCGTCGTTAACAGCTTGCCGCTAGTGCCTAGAGGCGGCGCTTTACGCCGTATATGTTCATATTATGTGCTCTAGAGATTGTTTATTTAAATAAATACACCCTATATTAAACATTTTTTGAATTGCAGTTGAAATTTCAAATCCCATTTTTAATATTAACATTTTAAAAAGATCGCCCTACTTTCAAACTTCTAAATACAGCCTTAAGATGGCGCTCGGTGTTCTATTTTTCAACTATGCGTTGCTTCGTCTTTTTCTTCCGCTCTCTCTCTCTCACACCTTCGCGTGTGACTGAGTGTTTTTTTCTTTTCTATCTCAAGTTTTTAACATCAGAATTGTAAACAGAAGAATGTTCCATACTCTGTGCATGTGAAATACTTATTTGGTAACTTTTATATTCGTTCGAATAATCCGATGAGCTTAAAGATTCGGTATTTAGGGCGGAGCCCAGCGCGCAGCTTAGCAACAAGCACAAACCGTTCTAAGAAAGAACCGGGCAGAATACTACAGTGCGCCCGTAAAAAATAGGAATATTTTTTGAATACAATGAGAGAATAGGGTACAAAGAAACTCCGGAGACCATTAGCGAAGTATTTTTCATTCAATTACGATCTGTAATAACTTAATAACAGCGATACTGTATACCCGGAATTTATCATCAAGGTAAACTCAAATAATCGGGAGTTATTACGAACATGGTATAAAATTTTAAGACACTTAAGAAATGGCGGGAACCTGGAAGGGCTATACCTATTCAACAATTATAAGAAGTTACGATAGACAAATTCTATTGGTGGGAGGTTTCTTAGGTCTGAAATAAATCACTTAGATGACAAATATACGGAGGGAAATAAAGAGGATATGAGTGTAAATGAGAAATGATTCGAACACAAATGAAATAAAATGAAAAATATACTCACCCCTCCAAGATCCTTGATTTTTGCTTCTAACTTGTTCGAGAGCACGTGATTTTTTATGTCCAAATAAAATGTATTTTGTTCCAAAGGTTTAGGCCCCTTTTGTATGCGAACATCTACAATAAATTATATACATTCTTAGAAAATTTAGGGTGTTATCAGTCGGTTCCTGATCACTGTTGTTCGTAGGTATGTATAACCTAATAAAATCGAGTCGCGTTGTGTTCATGAAAACATGCGAATTGTTGATTGAATAACTGAATGATTTTTGAATGAATTCATTGCGGCCAATGTCATGATTTATACATCGTGAATTGTGAATGTCGTTTCGATAGATTGTTTTCTTTTGGTAAACACAATGTGTGCCAATAACTGTTGTAGTATAAAGAATGACGTACGATCTGATAGAAGAATGTGTGTGACGGACAAAACTTGTTTACAAGATATCGAATATTTATTGCATTCTACATACTCTGCTGTAGACGAACGATATTTTATTTATGTTTATTTTACGTAACGTGTTAAGCTTTGTTTATTCAACGTACGAGAACGTCTATCCGTCTCCCTCGACCTGTTTTCTTGTGGCTGCTGCTGCTGCTGCTGCTGCTGCTGGGCCTTGGACGGCGATACCATTCCTATGCAATCCCCCGCGCTACCCGCAACGCGAATATTTCCTTCTCACAAAACGTTTGTACCGTTAAAACACTTCCCATTCTCACAAGAGTCTCACATTTCACCGATTCAATATATTGGAGATATTATTCCGTTCATAAAACAACAATACTATCAATCTTCGTGTGATTATCAACGCATATTTTGTTCGCTAACCACGGATGAAAGTTTTCCTTTGCAACAGCTTGCTAGTTACTGTCATTCACGAAAACATCTGCTTTATTCGTTACGGTGCTGATAACGTGAGAGATAACTAATCCCCTAGTTCATTTTATGGGGATATTTTCAGTCTCATTTAATTCGCGTTCGACTCCAGAGTATTTTCGTGAACGATATTTGTAATACGAAAACAATACAAAATTCTTGGATGAATCTTGACTTCTAATCGTTTGCCGCATATGCATTATAATCGTCATCTTTGATTAGACAAAAATTGATATCTAGTTACTTCTATACTTGGTACGCGATAACTCTACTATTTTATGGGGTTATTTCTGTCAGTTCTGCCGGTAGCTTGCCAACTATTAACATCGCGCTATATCTTATTATTATTACTATTATTATTATTGTTGTTGTTGTTATTATTATCATGTTATTTTAGTCTACTTTACCGACGTTTGAACCTCACTAAACGCCCGTTTCCTCCGACATGGTTCTTGATCTTGCTTTAAACTCGGAATTAGCCAATCACCGGCGACCTGCAACGACTTGCACCAAGGATCAAATCTTGAACCATGTCGGAGGAAGCCTTCTACACTCAACGGAGGAAGCGGGTGAGAAGCCCATGTTGCTGGCACATATTTTTGCCCTGGGTGAGCTGTCTTTAACATTCTTCCGCCATCAAAAAGGTTTATTGTAATGAACAGACAGAGTATTATATAATTAAATGCCGCGTAATAATACGTGTCAATGACCAGCGTTTATTCAGAATGGTTTCGCTTCGTGATCGATTTGATTGTATCCATAAATTTTGTCTTTTTATTTAAATAGATAACAATAATGATATTTTGACGAATACAACACTCGTTCATGTAATGACAAATTCAAATCTTTTGAAATCGCAATTTTCGAAAAAAATCAATCTTCGTTTGTTGTCCGTTGAAAGCAACGACTTGGGATGCTCTGACAATTTGATAAAGAATATTTTTCTCTAAACTAAAGGAAAAACGAAAGTTTCTTCCATTTGTGACTTGGCGATAAAACGTAAGGTTTTCGAGTTATTTCGCTTTCATGAGGATAGTCCATATAAAATCGCTGCACTCAAACGGCAGACACGAAACATCTATCAAAAATCAGAAAATGTTCGTTTTGCGGAGTACTACAAGGGAAAAAATTGACAGCCGGATTCAGCGAAGGTCAGAGTCGGACGTTGTTCACGTTCATTTGGACTACCCCATATGCACTGGACATCGACCTAATTAAAAATCTGACAGCAGACATCGCTGCTGATAGCATGGTAAAGAGTCCATGACCCGTGCTGCTGACTGTGGCCGTGTATCTTTATTATATTAAAGCTATCTCTTTTGCTTACAATTCTGCGATTGATCAAAATAAGTGACTGGTGTGAAATATCACAGACGTGACATTATGAGCTTCATCTGGCATCATTATTATGGCAACTTAAAAAACGCGCTATCATCTATTTCGTTGGTATTTTGGTGCGCGGCGATCATGTGTCGATTTAAACCGCAGATTGTTGAACAGCTAATAGTGAATAGTAGTCGAACAGTTGGACCGCACGGAACTTGTATTTCACGTGGTTGGAGCCTCTTGGCGCTTTTTACTTAGAGCAACTAAGAGGTTATAACCACATAAGGAAAAAGAAGAAGAAGAACATCTTGGCACATCCTGCAACTGATCCTTGAAGAAGTGTGGAATCAAACCTGTCGTTGGAATGCTCTCACGAATTCAAGTAGCGAAAGTTATTCGCCATGTGCCGAGTCTGCGTACACTCTATCGTGATTCAAGCACCCTGGGACAGGATGTAACCGAAATTGAAATTCCTGTACCCTGGGGAAAAATTGCGGGTAAAAACGCACTATACTTCTGTATCAATTTTTATATTCAAATTCCCGCACGTTCCGTTCAAGAATTTGCATGCTTGAAGAAGAAATAGTCGTTTCGAAAAGAGTCAGGTTAACCTTTGTAACCTCAAAAAGAATAGAAGTTATATTCTAATGGATTTCCGATCTGTATAAAAATCGGAAAATTTATAATTTTATACTACTTTGATCTTGAAAAGGAACTTTGGTGATAAAGTCTAGTAAATCGGAGTAGTTCTCGAGTTATTAGGCTGAAGCTAGCAGTCAGAGTAAGCGGCTGAACGTGCTGTCGTCAATGAAAATGAGGCAAAGAAGCTGAAAACTCAAAAAAATTGATCAATATTATAGAAAGCTAATGCTCCCGTAGAATTAAAGATACAAATCTGTACCATGTCGTCCTATTTGAAAGAAGTGTAGCACGTTCGGCCGCTAACTCTGGGCGCTAGCTTCAGCTCCATTTCTTGAGTTATCGACCAAATTTTACCGTTATCTATTAGAGTCAAACATCATCTTAGCTGTGCCTAAGTGATGACCCCATGAGATTGACTAGCCACATAATTTTTTCTCCAATTTCTTTATGTCGAATTTGTATTCTCCTGAAGGTCTATCTGATTTGAAATAGGTCTCTACCTTCCGCGGTTATGGCTCGACGATGTCGTTGATTGTAAATTCAATTGTGAAGCTTATAAACGGAGAGATTCCTGCTCCATTCCTGTTACTGAACTGTAACTCTTTAGCGCTTGAATGAAGGGTCTTGAACCATTTTAAAGGAAAATGGTGGGGACCAAAAGATCGTCAGCCAATCCTGGCGCTGCATGGATGGCAAGACAACGCGGGTACATTTGACAAATTGGTACCGTGCTTTCCAGAGCAGACATCTGTCCTCGCCATAGACTTGCCTGGTCATGGTTTTTCCTCCTGGTTGCCGCCAGGAATTCCATATTCTATGCAGAATGCAGTGCTATTGTTGCGTACCATAGCCAAATATTATGAATGGAGGACGATGAAGCTTATGGGACACTCTATGGGAAGTATGCTATCATTTTTATATGCCGCATACTTTCCAAAAGAAACCAAATTCGCGATTGGTATTGACATAGTCAGACCGCCGTCAATAGACGTCAATAAGCATTGCGATGATCTTGCGCAGCAGGCTGACAGCATCCTCAAAATAGAGTCCTACAATGGAAATCCGCCTACATATTCCAACGAAGAGATTATGCACAGATGGATAAAAGGGACTGATAATTCATTGGATGAGGCTGCATGTAGGCTGCTGATGAAACGTGGAGTTAGAGAAGTCAAACAAGATGAATTCAGTTTCACCAAAGATCCTAGGCTAAGAAAACATACTTCTTTTGATTCAGGATTCACTCGTGACCATATCTCGCAACTAGCAGAACGCATTACGTGCCCATACAGGATAATTAAGGCTTCTAATTCTCCTTACTTTCAGAAAAAAGAGCTTGTTCTTGAAACTGTCGAAGTGTTGAGAAAGGCTAGTGTAGATTTTTCTCATATCATTATTCCTGGTAAACATCATGTGCATTTAACTCACCCAGAAAATGTGGCGGAGGTACTAAATCCGTTTTTAATCAAGTACAATGATTGAATGTAGGTAGATAATACAGTGAGATTTATAGCAAATTTGTTTTTATGGTAAAGGGTAATTGCTCAGGTGATAAGGCGAAATGAAACGAGTCAAATTTCTGTCAGGATTAAACCATTTCTCTGGTTTGAATCCAAGATAAAGTAAATCCAAAACTTGGTATTCCAAAATGAAATTTGGATCATTTCGTTTCTCCCCATAGTAATGAACACGAATGGTTCATCAAAGTGTCCAGAATTTGATACCTTCAGTAAAGTATTGAACAACATTGATCCTCAGCATCAAATAATCTGTACAGTAATTTAGTGAGACATAGAATCTGTTGATGATGATGTTTCAGATGTGAGCTTTTATTTTTTAGGTTTCCTTTTTTCAATTTAATCATGGTCTACATTTTTTAGACCCGTTACGACCTGATCTATCGCATAGAATATCAAAGTTTGTATCGGTCGATAACAAAGGAGAGATACCCCTGCACTTTGGATTTGCTGATGGGCAGTACAGTTTATCATTCAATTCCAAGTGCCCCGGAGCCAATTTTTGTAGATAAACAGATCTGGATGACGAGGTGTTGACATATTTTGTAAAATAAAATAATACTAATTTGTTGTTCCGTTTTTGGTTTTTTTCTTCAATTTTCGTTTTATAAACCATCCATTTTACCCGCCGTTCAAGGTCATAATCTAACGGCGTAACAAAATGAATATAAGCAAGATTTTTGTTGAAAAAACGTTGCCAAATTTCATTAACACAAGAATGTGAGAGAATGAAATTCGTACAATTAGAGCCCATAGCGCGTCCATGACAAAGGAGTTTGGTAAGAGAATGCAGAGTCAAGTTCATTGGTTCGTTTTCTGCTCTCACAATTAATATGCAAACTTTGTAGTAAATGATAACAGAAACTCGGGTTTGTCTTTTCAATTGTTAACGGTCTACTCTCATTGGCCAAAGCGTCACGTTGAAACGTCATAATAATCAAGCACGAATGATGTAACTTTGGGTCGCGTGATCGACGCGCGCCTTCCGAGTGGTTGAAAAACCTCGGCGTCCCTCCTTTCCCCGCTATTGAGACGTCTTTCCCGATCCTTTGACTTCCCCGCTCGACTACGGCGGCCCCTTAATTCGTCATACTCTCAAGGCTTGAACGAAGCAGAGAACAGAGAGGCGGACGCGCGCATGGCCACTACTGTGTGCTTTCGTCTGTACTCCGTAGTCTTGTACTCTGGTAGTTAGTGCGAGCTTGTCGTTCGTTCGTTCGGGTTATATTGAATAAACGCGTGTGTTTTCTCGTTGACTCGAAAAAACAGTCTGGATGTTACATACATTATGTATATAACGAGACCGAAATGAAAATGAGTTAAGAAAACAAAGCAAAATAAAGAAATAAAAATAACCATTAAGCAAGTTGAACACATTGTATAAATATATACGTTCTTCATAATAAAGTCCATTGAGTTCTAAATTGAGTAAAATTCCTTTACTTGTCATGAATGGACTCGCGATGACAATTCGGTTATGCCAACTGGATTTTTAACGTAACAAACTATTATACCTCGTTGTTAGACGCTCGTTTAATTAATATCAAACAACAAAAGTTATAATAGATATAACCATACTCGCACTGATTAGGATAAAATTGAGAAACTAGGTATATACTCATATTTCTGAGTGAAAGGTGATACCCGAATAATTAATTATCGATTCATCGTCGATACACCAATTCCAAAGAAGAATTTATAAAATATAAAGGAAAAGGAACATGTCTAAACCCGAAATTGAGATGCATTACACACCGCCAACATCGGATACTATTCAGACGAAGCCCTTTCCGATCAGAGGTAATACTACAAACAATTGAATATAATAATCGATTATTCATCGCCTATCTTGTGGAATATTTTCCTCTTACAAAAATATCACTAACCTCACCCTGCACCATGGTAGTACTTCACACCAAGTGCGTAATATTATTTATGATATGTGGATGAGACTAGTTTGTCAACTGACACACGCGTATAGTTGTAATACCTGTACAATATGCATAACTAGGTATAAAATCATGCACACACCGGACTGAAAATGTCCTTGCGAGTAGCTGTGCATGCCGTATCCCATATTCCAATTTCCGATCAGTTATCGCTACGATACGTACAATTTTACGAAGAATACCAAAAAAATTCCATACTACATCATTATCATCTTTATTTTTGAGTATTTCGGGGAGATTGGAATTCCGTTTATGAGTTTATCTCATAATATCCGTACCTACATGTTTTCTTGTATTTGTTGCATCTCTATAATTAGTACCTAGCTCATTGCCGGTGTTCAAACGTGTCTCTCTCAGCGGCTGGCGAAAATTATTTTAAAAATGACTAGAATATTTGGGGAATATCGCTATTTTTTATCTCACCTTATTTCTTTCACCTTTTTTTCATCTCCCGTACGCAATACATCGCTATTATTCATTGAAAATATTACATCTGTGAACTTGAAATCTGCAGTACGAAATCGAGTACTTTAATCTTGCACCGATTCTGTAACGTGGTTCTTTTTTCCTTTCTCTTCTCTTAATTGAACAATTGGGGATAACGTGTGTAGTATGTAGTATATACGGTATACGTACACGTGTATACACACAGCCGTGCACCCGATCTTCGCGAATAACTCCTCCTCGTTCGTGAATATAAAGTTTGCGGAGAAACGAAGAAAACACCATTCGCTCGTGTCTTGTATGTATGTATGTATATACGTATCTAGGCAATTTGAGAAAAGATTGCTGCTTCTTTGATGAGAGTAGAAATTCAAATATAAAAGGAAAGAACACGATATGCAACAGTAGATTAAGCATAGTACTGCTCCTGCCATAGGCATACCTATGGGTATAGTATAATCGATAATACGAATTGTTACGAGCATCAGCGAGCGAGGCGGGAGTGGCAGTGATGGGTATAATATTTGTTGTGTACTTTGTTCTTTTCCTTCCCGTCTTTCGTCTTTTATCTTCTATTTTTGAAGCCAGACAAAAGGCATATTACTCCGCATTGCCCATTGGGATGATTCCACTCTCAGAAATTGATTCGAGCTCGGTCGAATTATTTCCAGAGTGAACCAGACTGAAGCAATCCTCCTTTTATGGCCTGAAGCCAATTTTGTTCTATGACGAATTGCAAGTGTCGGGGAGGCGGTGTATGTATATCGTTCGTTAATTTACATTGAATAAACACGCATGTGAAAATTGTGCCGTTTCAGCCGACCTCTGTTTTTTTTTTTGGGGTGTTTTATCATCATATGTTGCTCCTCTCGATAATGCGTTGTGTATGCATAACGTATATACATATACATTACATTATGGAATTATCATAGTTTTGGCGCGGAAAGTTAGTTAGCGCAATTCGTTTGTTTAGGAATTCTACGTTGTGAGACATATTTGTTACAGTATCGCTCAAAGGTCTTATTTAGAGACGGAAATGGACGATGACACGTGTTCCTTTAGGATAACAAACACGTATGTATGTATATACCTTGAACAATTTTAGGATTCATTTTCCTATGGTTTCCCATGGTCCCCTATAGGAATATACACTCCAATTTCCTCTCTTACTGTACTTTCGAGACAAATCTTAGTACAATTTACGAGGTATTATACTCGTAAAATCATTGCAGACAAAATTCACGTTGTGTGTTATCATAGTTATATGTGATATATATGTATAAAACTAATCAGTGTAATATATTATTCCGAGTTGTAATAACACCCGAGTGATAATACTGTATTCACTACGTTATACGGCATAACTGACCGAATCTCGTATACATGTATACATGCTACGTTAATTATAGAACCGAGAATCTTTATCGCTTTTGATATTGAAAAATGAAAAAAATAATTTTTTTCACATATATATAATATATCTTTTTATTTTTTCATTCTTCGGCCGGAAATTATCGCGTTTGCGTCAATCGCGCCTCGACAAATATTATACATTTGTATATACATACATAGATACATAAGATATACATACCCTGCAGGCCTCGATCACATTTATATTCATATTTTATATAAATAATCGTATGCAAAGAAACGAAGGAAAAAAAACCAAATTCTTCCAATATACGAATACCCTAGAGTCGCAGATTGTGATATCACGCGATTAGCGATCGATTATATTCATGGGTTCATTCTAGTATTCTAGTATACTACTTAGTATATACGATCGAGATACAATAAATTACATTCGCTCAATCGTTATAGTAAACGAGACAAGATAACGTTAATATTACGTGTGCACACACATTACATACATGCATTCATAATTTGTCAAATTAAAAGCTCCCGCGGAGATAATTTGTAATCATTGTTGCGAATTAAAATGAAATAAAATAATAATGCAATGATTAAAAATAAAATGTAACTCATATCGACGAAGACAGCTATACGGATTTAACAAACTGACCGTTGCGCTGATTCGCTTCGAAGGTTGGTGAAGCCTGGCATTTGCTAGTCATGCGAAGATCACGTTTCTGTCGAATGAACAGGTGGAGGCAAGCAGCCTTCTTTTTTCGTTTATACATGTAAGCCAACAACGCTGCGAGCATATTATTTGAATGTTTTCCTTTTCTTCTTTTTTTTTTTTTTTTTTTTCTTTGTCTTCGTGAAACGCATGTAAGCCCTCGCCACTCCACTCAACAACGGGCTCACTATTTTCTGATAAGTAGCCCATAATGCGCGATGGTTTAACATTTTTTCTGCACAAGCTTCATATTATATCAGCCTCAATGAATCTTTATCGTGTCGTCGAAAATATGATGTTTCAAACCCAAGACACTGATATGTTTGTTCGAGAGTCGTATAACGGTCATTATGATCCGTTGCACTTTTAATTTGCCTCGCTCGCAATAGATACCGATAATCATTATTATAGAGGAAAAATGTTATTGGTGGTCTGTAAGTATAAATGTATCATTGATTGCGATCGAAATTGATTTTTCCTCCGTTTGCATTACATTATAGTATGTAATGAAATCGTGATTGCTACTACTAGACCTGCACGTTTGCAAAACAAATATTTCAATACGAAGAACAAATTGTAAATTAATATCATGTCCATTATTTCGGAATAGATTATTGCAATTCTCGAATCTCGTATATTATAATACGTATACATACCAGCTGTGTTAGAAAAGCTGGCGAAGAACCTTCTCGATCCGATCAAATCAATCCTTAGCTCCTTCTCGATGTATTTTTTCTCATATAATTATAGCATGTGGAACGAGAAAACTATTCTTGTATTATTGGAAAGAAAGAATACCGTCGATCATATTATGAGATCGTGTATGTAACAGTTCTCGAAGAGCTGATTACAGTGCGGATTATAAATGTATAATATAGGTATATAGTATAACGAATTCGATTGAAACGAACGATATTGTTATAACATAAATATATAAATGAATGAATGAATGTTGGTGATGTTTTATTGGAATCAATATCGTTGTGCATATTGTTATAGGAGAACGTTCGAATTACGTTAACAATCCACACGTAATAGCAATGGTAGGATTACCGGCACGCGGTAAAACATATATATCGAAAAAGCTTTGTCGATATTTAAATTGGATTGGAATAAATACGAAAGTATTTAACTTGGGCGAATATCGTAGACATGCGACAACGGCGTACCAGTGTCACGAATTTTTTAGACCTGATAATATCAAGGCCATGGCGATTAGAACACAATGTGCCATTGATGCTTTGAACGACGTTTGCCAATGGCTGGAAAACGGCGATGGGGAAGTAGCCGTATTCGATGCAACGAATTCCACTGTTGAGAGGCGAAGAATGATACACGATATTGTCGTCAGGAAAATGGGATTCAAACTATTCTTCGTTGAATCTGTATGCAACGATCCAGAAATTGTTGAACAAAATATCATGGAGGTTCGCACTTCAATTCATCATTAAATATCGTTGTAATTGATTATACTATTCCATTTTATTTCAAATATTGCTCCACAATGCAATTTTCCGTATTCATGTTGTAAACTTTAGCCCGATGGAATTTGAGTATATACATATTTGGGCAAACATCATGTATATTATACATATCCCTTCTCCCAGAACTCTCCAGAAAGAGTGAGGAGAGATAAGATTTGTCTCAGTAAATTGCTCAAATACTCCGAATCTCGATTTCAGATTTTCGCTCTTCCACCAAATTTCGCTAAAAACGTTTCACCACCATATGGAGGTAAACTTTTAACAGATGGGTTTAATCTTTTTATAATACTCGATTACAGGTAAAAGTGAGCAGCCCAGATTACACGAATATGAACAAGGAGGCGGTGTTGGCTGATTTTATGATGCGGATAGAGCATTACCAGGAAAAGTATAATCCACTCGATGAAAGTTGCGAGGCAGATTTATCTTTCATGAAAATTTACAACACTGGCGAAAAGGTTCTTGTTCATAAACACGAGGGACATATTCAGAGCAGAATAGTTTATTATCTAATGAATATACACATTGTACCTCGAACTATATACTTAACCAGACATGGAGAAAGTATAATGAATCTTGAAGGAAGAATAGGTGGTAACTCCGACCTGAGTCTAAGAGGACACGAGTACGGTAATGCGCTGGCGCAATATATCGCTCAGCAAGATATTCACGGATTAAGAGTGTGGACCAGTTGGTTGAAACGGACCATACAAACTGCCGCTGGGGTTCAAGCTCCACAGGAACGGTGGAAAGCTTTGAACGAAATCGATGCGGTAAGATGATTAAAAATGTCCCAAATGTCTTCAAATCGCAAGACGCAGAGAATATTTCAGACTTCTAAGAAAGTGTCGGAGCGGGATTTGAAGAGAATCTAAATTGTGTATACATTTAATCGCTCCTCACCATATTTCGCCCTATTTTATCGCACGAGAATACCTCTCAGATGGATTCGTAGACTTCCGACAAACCCTACCGGTGCCATATCGACACTGGAATTGTTTGGACAAAACAATTTTAATGCTTTTTATGCTCGGATATCCAAGCGCTGGTTGATTCTCTCTTGTAATTTTAATAACACAAAGCTAAATACAGTTCTATAAATCTCTGTTCCTCGAGATAATCATTTTTCGATCAAATTTGAAAAATGGATCAATGAAAACTCGGAAATCTGAACGATTCCCTGGTTGAAATGTAGAAGACGATCGATGAGTTATCACAAATATCACAGATTTACGTTTCTTTCTCACCTCCTCAAGGGGTTTTCAAATTTTAGAGCTCTGTTTGTGAATCATCCGAAAAGCCAGATGTTTTTCTGTCAACTAAATCTTCTTGATCCAAAGTTATTGATTGATTTGATTCAAACAATCAGTCGACCGTCATGAAGTACGTCTTTAACTGATGTGAAGAATTAAATTTGCGATTCATTACAGTAATGTGTACCAATTACATCACAATTAAAAATTCCATTATTAATCATCAATCGAATCATCGTTGAATAAAAATTAGAAATTTCAACCATCATTGGTCGAATGATTATTCGACTTGGTGTGATAATTTTTACACTACCGGTAATAACGTATATTTATCAATAATATTACAGGGAATCTGTGAAGAAATGACGTACGAAGAAATAGCTGACAAATATCCGACCGATTTTGCAGCTAGGGACCAAAATAAATTTTCCTACAGATATCCGAGGGGCGAGAGTTACGAAGATTTAGTAGCTAGACTAGAACCAGTTATCATGGAATTAGAGCGCCAGGGTAATGTTCTTGTTGTGAGTCATCAAGCGGTTCTACGATGTTTGCTTGCCTATTTTCTGGACAAAACTGCCGGTAAGTTCGAATTGCATTAATTGCGGTATGTATTATTTCCTAACTTGCATTCGCAAGTGTGTTTGAGTTTCATTTGTGCTGAACGTCAAACTCCGAATAGAATCATTTCTCCTTTATAAAATGAATAATTCCATTCTTTAGACGAGTTGCCATACTTGAGCGTGCCGTTACACACGATAATGAAGCTCACGCCAGTGGCTTACGGGTGTAAAGTAGAGCACATTCGATTGCCTATAGATGCGGTGGACACTCATCGACCAAAGCCAAAGGTAGAAATGAAAATAAAAAATTGATGTATAATAAAATAATCATTTTTTAATTTTATTTTTTTTTAATTTTGGTAATATCGATTTAGACTTATTACAAAATTAATATTACAATTTACAACAGTAATTTGTCTTGGTGCTTGAGCTGTGTGCTAATAATAAAATATACCTTTCATTTTATCTGTTGCTCGTGTTTTAATGTCCCCAAAAGAATGTCTCTCTGCCTGATTATGTTGTACTCAAGTAAAACCCTAAACAAACCTTCATGCGTGTAGATAGCTAGAAAAAAAAAAAAAAAGAAAAAAGAAAACGATGTCAAAACAAAAGATATGTACACTACCCTTCCCTTTTCCTACCAGTTATCTAATGCATAAAACCGGGAGCTTGTCAGAGCTAGCATACGCATGAATCCGTTGATATTGAAATTATACAAAAAAAATTGGTATAATTTTATGCATGTATGATGTGATAATGATAATCTCGAATTATTTTATCTTCTTTTATCTCTGATTGGGGAAAAAAATTCTGTCGATATCTCTTCACCATTTCATTTTGTTTCATTTATTTATTTTATTTTTTTCATTTCTTATCATTCATGAAAAACTCGGCTGAGTTACTTAACGTTGTATAATACAATTGCGTAACGTGTTTCTACAACTTGGTAATCTTGTAACTATGCTTGATCAGATACTTCTGCTAGTGGACTAATCTCAATGACAATAATGCTCATAAATTTGAAATATAATCGTAATCGTCGTATCGCATGTCTTCTCTGAAGTTTCTTTGTTAAATTCTACGTCATGTTATTAGATTAGAGTCGTTTCGATTAGTTGAATGGACATATAGAGTTGTGCTATTTGTTTGATAAGTGGGTTAATAATAATCAAATTGTTGATGAATATGATATTTGACAATTGAATAATTTCATTTTCATATTCTATTTTAGACTCCTGGGTATTTGGAGGAACGATTCAGAGGCACTCCGCAAAAGTTGTTAACGTGATGTAACGAAGCTGTTTTAAGAAAATATATATTTCTAATGCTATTTTCTGGCAAGGAAATAGTATCGTTGGCAGCTGGCTGCCAAAACCAAGCATGCTGTGATGCTGGAATATTTTAATCCCAATTGTTATACTATGAGACGTAAAAGAAAATTGAAACAATTGTTAATTATTATGAAAAAAGTTGAAAAAAATGAATAGATAAATGAACAAATAAAAATGAATAAATATATATATATATGTACATATATATATATTTATTTATTATATACATGCATACTGTATATGTATGTAGAATGAAAAGAAAATAAGAAAAGATAGCAGAAATTCCATTTAGTTATCTCTATTAACTATATTACAAATATTATACCGTATATTATAGTAACAACGTGGCGTATGAATAACAAATTTTTTTCTAAACTTGAAAATTTGAATGAAATTGACTATTATTATTCATTAATAATGATAATAATAATAATAATAATAATAATAATAATAATAATAATAATAATAATAATAATAATAATAATAATAATAATAATGATAATAATAAAATAAATAAATGTACATTGTGATTTGTTCTACTATTTTATCAAAATTTCAACGTGATATGAAGAATCCTATAAGCGGAAAAGATATAATATATATGTGTATATATGCATATGTATCTATCCTAGCGAAATACGCGTAAAAACAAATATTTTTAAATTATTATTATGACTATTTCTACGATATATTTTTCTCTAAACTCTAATACTTCATAGCCATCTATATATACCTATATAAATATTTCAAATCTCATCAATTATATAACTTATGTGTACGTGTATGTCTTCCCTAATAATTAGACAGCATATATGGGTATAACCTATAGCAAGGGTTAATTAAATCAGGCCTTATTCATTTATAAACTTGAGTGAAATATACCCATAATATAGTTATACACAGAAAGAAAAATAAATAAATGAATGAAAAAAGCAACGCAGATATTTGTGTTACAGATGTATTTTGTTGAAAAGAAATTAAATTTTATTTTCATCATTTCGGACATTAACCGAATTAACATGCAGATTATTAATTATTATGTAATTATAAAAACGACTCTGTGTATCGACTTGCTTCGTGGTGACCGTCATATTTACTTGTATAATATATATATATACACATACCTAGTATAAATATATAATATATACTCGAATATAATATTGAAAAAAAGAATAAGAGAGAAAGAGGACAAAAAATACCCGTAATAAGCTATAAAAAAAATCTTCCAAATATATTTTTTCTTACATCAATTTTACTTCTACATACTTGATTCATTTACCCGGCCAATTTTTCATACGACCATCAAAAATCTAAGATCCATTGACAATATTATAATTAGCGTACCGAAAACAATTCCAATGTCGCATATCAATTAAGCGAATAATCATTGAGATATGAGGTATATCATCGAATGTTGTAGGATATTTCAGCCAAAGATCACGACCGATTAGAAGTATTATGAATAAGCGTTTGAGCAATCGATTCCAAGCTAAAACTCAATCGGAAGAAAATCCATAAATGAAGCGCAGCTTCTTTACACTGAGCTCGGAGTTCACAGATATTGAGAGAACCCGATTCACTTGTTTCGCTCACGCATGACTGCATATGTTTCACGACCAAGGTGAAAGGTTTCAAAAATTGATTTTCTGTTTCAGAAGTGGAAATTTTCAATCGTCATTTCAGAGCCCACGAAATTTTACTAGTTTCTTCGTAACACATGATCAGGACTTTGTGCTTCGAAAACTATTGAATCTCTTTCACAAGACTGTGGTGACGCTGACTCTTTCATTTTAAAAATGTGAAGCAAGCTTTATATTAAAAAAAAAAGAAGTGCGGGCTTGAGTGGGATACTAGTTGAACTCCATAAGTTGAAGAATGCAGTGATATCAACATCGGACGCACAAGTATACAATGATGCAATTATTCATGAAAGATGTAATTATTTTGTTTGCTCATAGATTTTCTGGTCACACTAATTTTAGCATATCACGCAAGTATTCAGTTTCATCTAATCGGCGCTCTACTTCTTTCATTCGGTCTTCTTGCTTCCTCATCTTTTTACGAAGGTGGCTCAACGAAGCATCTAGAGATCTGATTTTTTCAGCCTGAAGATCTTGCAGTCTATGTTGTAACAGTTCTTCCTCCTCGGCTTCTTTTGGTATATATTCATACGGTTCTTCATACTCCATTTCTTCATCGGATGTAGTGATGTTCAAAATTGAAGAGGAACCAGCTGCTACGTGATCATAGGCTTGTTCTTTTACAACAATATTCACTGTTCCAGCAGCTAACATCTCGTCGTTGTAACATTCCCTATTATGCACATAAATAATAAACACTTAACTTTTCTTCATTATGGTTCAATAATCGACTAGTTGATATGATTTGGTGCTGAAAAAAAAATGGTGAACGACAAAGGATTTGACTCGAGAAGCTACTCGCTATAAGTGAAATCAGTGCGCTACTTTACTCTGAAATCGATTCCACATCACTCGGAATCGATTGAAACGATCCAAAGTGATTCCACTGTTGGTATGGATTCACTGATTTTACTCCGTATAAAATCGCATCGAAATCACGTGAAATCGGAAAACAAGTGGGCGCCCCTTCAACGTGGGAATGAACTCTCGTTTTTACTAGTAAAATCATAATCATGCTTTAGGAATTATTGAACTACTCAGGCTGAAGTTTATAACGTCACGGAATAGAATTACAGAAAACAAATTTTTGTGATGAAAAGAAATGTTTATTTTTTCCCGCCATTTCGGTCCCGAGCGCGCGGTGGGGATTCCCGTAATGGCGGGAAAATCGAAGATTCATTTCCGTCGAAGAATTTCAACCGTAATTATATTCTCCGTAATTTTATTTCGTTATGCTATGAAGTTATACACTCTTACAGCCTAGATA
Source organism: Phymatocera aterrima (assembly GCA_963170745.1). Classification (NCBI taxonomy): domain Eukaryota; kingdom Metazoa; phylum Arthropoda; class Insecta; order Hymenoptera; family Tenthredinidae; genus Phymatocera; species Phymatocera aterrima. Next base: position 8,959,436 of record OY720666.1, read on the forward strand.
GGAATTGAACATTACCCATTTTCTTCTGATCTTTCTTCTGCGTATACACGAAGGAACGGAACCGCTTTTGGCTTCAATTTTTTCATCGGTTGTGTTTTTTTGCGTTGTGGCCAATAATCACTCGGGTGAAAATGTGAGCCGCAAACTCTATCCCATTCTTTAACTCCGGTTAAATTTAGCGCTTTTAGCCAGGTAGTTCTCACCACTGGATCTTTCGGAATTCTAATAATTTTTATGATCAAATAAACGATGAATAAAATACTTGTATATCTATAATTTCAAGTGAAATTTCCTTTTTTTTTCTCTTCTCAATCGCAGGTAAAATCGACATCGAGATTTTTCAAATGTGAGCATAGAAAGACTGTGTGGCTCTAACATTTGATACATAAAAAAAAAAAAATGAAACAATTGTACACAATGAAACTAATTATAATTCAGAAACTTATTACGTACTAGATTATTGATATAGCTGTTCGTAAAGTAGCGGAATAAAATATCTTTCATGTACTTACCTGTGATAAGGCCCATTTTGTCCCTTAACTTCTTTCACTTTACAGATAATGCATTTGTTTACCATTTTGCAGCGGGATGCATTAATGACTTGAGATGCGAGGTACGGCCGCAATTGTCGTTTGAAATTATTTTAAACTCTATATAACCTATAGACACCTGTGAACACTCGCGTACTGTGAGCGTAAACAATATCAAGTGGAGTACCTGGACCACCGTCGCGCAATAACAATAATAAATAATGAATTGAAAAACAAATGCGTTCGACGAGAGAGATGAATGGCGGGCCTTTTCGAAATGCTATACCTATAGTAATTAAGAAAGGTAGTATAGCTGCACGTATGTATAACGCATACGAATGTGTTGTGAGAATGGATCATTAGTTAGGTATAATATCTACCAATCAATACATGTAACAGTAATTTTACTTATATTATAGATTTGATAAATCAGGTAGCATATTATCATACAGGCCGTTGCTATGAGAGAGAGAGAGAAAAAAAAGGAAAATCGAATGCGGCCCTATCAAAATGTAACCACAAACCGCTGCCTAACGTTCGTTTTTCAACCGGGAATTGCGGTTTGACATTATAATTCATTATACTGGCATCATACATAGATCTGTATTGAAGCAAAATAACAATATTGCGATGTTTGATTGCTGCGTTTTCAAATTCTATGGCGGCGCGGTATAGTCATGATAAGATTTGTGTTGTACCGAAAATTCTGATTTCCTGATGCCAGCTGTTTCCTGTCAAAATACTATCACGATTCCACGAATGCGTACTAGCGCACTACCCGCACTACTAATAAACTCGGTTTACAATAGCCGTATCATCCGTATCCGTAACACAAACGAACACAAAAGGACAGGACATAAATTATGATCAGTGCGAGAATTTTGTTTTAAAAGACCACCAAGGAAGCGTTGGAAACTCGTTCATTCTTAAAATCTCTTTATGAATAAAAAATGCAACAGAAAGATATCTGCCGAGTGTAATTTAAACCGTAGGAAATGATTACTGTGGAATGAGAAATGTGAAAATATTAGGAATCATCTTCGAACAGTAGTTTTATTTATTTATTTTTGATATTTATTTTTCAATTCCGAATGTATATACGTTGTATACGTGTGCATACGTAAGTTCGGTAAACACCGATCACTATTTACATAACCTTAAAAATGTACGCACCTAGGGATTTAACTAGAGCCGATTATATCAGTTTGAATATAAATGACACAGCCGCATTTGCACGAGGTACTTCACAGAGTCTTTGGAGGGTGAGTTTAATCACGAAGTAATCGAAAATTTTAGGTTATTCATTTAACTGCTCTCCATTGAGAAAAAAAAGAGAAGGTAGGAAAACAATAAAACAGACGGAAATTGTCTCATTGCATTCTTCTTTTGTTACAGCAATGGAACCAGCTATCAAGGTTCCAACGAAACATATTTTATTTCATATTAATCACGCTGTGTTTAATTATCTTTTATCTCGTACCAAGCGACACGAAAAATTCTTCTGTCTTAGAGAGCAACGAAGTTGATCAACGAATTGATAAAGAAAATATACCAAAACATGAAAAGGTAATACCAGTATTTAGATCCCACATGTCAGCAAGATCCAACATTTTTATAGTCTCAGGATTTTACTGTCATTCAATTTTTTAATATAACCCTCTGAAAGATAAAGCGGTGGAACAAAATCCATTCGCAAGTTCTTCCAAGTTCCAAAACTATCTTGTTCGATTTTTTTTTGTGATTCTCAAGAATAATCTGTATTCGCCGTTTTATTCCTCGCCGCAGGACACTCATGTAGAATCTCGTTCAATCTCCTACGCAAATTGATTTGCACACAGTCTGGACTGATAGATTCCAGTGAAGTCACCATTCTTTTGTAATTAATGTTATCAAACGATAATCGCACATTAAATATGTAACAATCATTTACTCGCCAACTGGTCTCCAAATTCTTAGACAAAGTATTCGAAAATTATCTAATCAAATAGAATGTTTTGGTACAAAGCTTTTTAAATTTATTAAAAATCTATTAGAATCGGTCAATTTCATTCTAAGATGGCTTCTTTCGTTCATAACACTATTCTTCACGATTTCACTGTGACATGATTTTTTTTTTCTCATTTATTAGTTGAATATTGCTATTTGTTACACAAAATTCGATACCAATGTTATCTTACAAAATTATATAGTCAATAAGAAAGCATTACGTGACAATTCTGTGACAGGAAAATTCTGGGGAACAAGTTTCTGAAGGAAAAAAAGGCAACTCAAAAATTTGAAATTGGCCGATCCGGTAAATTTTTAATATTTTTAGGGCACTTTTTAATGAAACATTCATATCTGAGCATTTGTTTATAATTTTCCAACTTTTTGTTCCGAAGTTTCAAGGTCAGTTCTCGTTGTTGACAAGTGAACGATTATTATAAATATTCAATATGCGATTATCGCTTGATAACTGCAATTACACAAGTAGTGATTTCAACCGTTGAATCCCCTTCAAAAAATTGTTATTGAAACTTGATTAGACTTTCAATTCATTTCAATCTGCTCCAGGCTATTAACATTTTCCATTAACAGTTTATCGAGGAGCTGGTGGTTGACAATGGGGATCAAGGCGGGGGAGCAGGAGGCGGAGAAGTTATAGAAGAGCCAGAATTTCAGCCAGAAATAAACCAGATCGACGACGATCAAATAGGACCTCCGCAGGCAAAACAGAATATAATTAAATTCAACGGTGAGGCTAGTATTGATTAAATAAAAATCTGATCTTCTCTGAATTCATGATCAAGTGAACTCAGGACATTTCCTTCAATTATCACTCACAAGAGTATCTGCATTATCTTTTTGAATAAAATATAAAATATCGTCCATTTTACAGGTCCCCAAAATGACAGACAAAGAGCCGTCGTTGGAGCTTTCACTCACTCGTGGAGAGGCTATAAAAAATTCGCATGGGGGCACGATAACGTTAAACCAATATCTGGCGGTTATCACGAATGGTTTGGGCTCGGACTCACCATCATTGATGCGCTCGATACCATGTATATCATGGGATTGAATACAGGTATGTTAGGATTATAAACCGGGTATAGAGACCTCGAAATGAAAAATCTCTGAAAATTTTTCAACGCTGATATTTCTGTTCCGAGTTAGTTTCAGTTATTTGGACTGAAAGTACAAGAGAATGAGCGTACTCTGTCATTTTCTTCCTCCCCTCGCAGCCTATTTATCAATTTTATCAAATTTGTGAAGTTAAACTCGATCATAGCCATTTCATAATGGAAAAAAAGTAATAACAATTGTATTATAGAATTCGCCGAAGCTCGATCATGGGTTGAAGAGAGTTTGACGTTTGAGGCGAGCCGGGATGTAAATTTGTTCGAGGTGACGATAAGAGTTCTTGGCGGATTGCTCGGCGCCTATCATTTATCAGGGGATAAGATGTTCCTTGACAGAGCTGTAAGTTTTGATTGTTCTCTTTATGTGTAGAAATTCGTCATTCGTTGGTAAAGTCCTGAGAATAAATCCCCGTTTTAATTGAACTTGACGAAAATCCCAATTTCAGCTTGATCTTGGGGATAGATTGATGCCTGCTTTCTCAACACAATCCGGAGTCCCATATTCGGACGTTAATCTTGGCACAAAAACTGCGCACAGTCCAAAATGGGGTCCTGATAGCAGCACAAGCGAAGTTACCACGATACAGTTAGAGTTTCGTGATCTTAGTCGTGTTTCTGGCCAGCCAAGATTCGAGGTATTAATTGATTAATAAATTTAAGAATTTTATCATGTTATGTGAATAGTGGATTCCACGCTGAGCATATGATAACAAAATACCTCGATGGATGGTGATTGATTGTACAAAGGAAACCTTCGCTAGTTTCGTTTTTCTGGTATTTCGTGTTTACAATTGATATAAAATTCTAGGCAGCAGCGGCTAAGGTTTCGGAGCACGTGCATCAGCTACAAAAGTTCGACGGACTTGTTCCCATATTCATAAATGCCAACACTGGAGCGTTCAGAGACAATTCGATAATTTCTTTCGGAGCTCGGGGTGATAGTTACTACGAATATCTGCTCAAGCAATGGCTACAAACTGGAAAAACAATAGATTAGTATGTCATAGTTTGTAAATTTTTGAAAGATGATGATGTATTGGATGAATTTGTTTTACCGGAACTACTTCGTAAATTAAAGTTTCGTAAATACTCCCAAGTTTGAATTCGATTTTATACAAATTTTGTTTCAGTTTACGGGACGACTACAATACAGCGATTTGGGGAACAAACAAACATCTTGTGCAGCGCACAGCTGCGAACAAATATCTCTTCCTGGCGGAATTGACAGGCCCTAAAAAAGACATGAAGCCTAAAATGGTAGGGTAATAACATCCCAAGAAATATTTCTGCTCGTATAAATTGGAATACATAATCTATATTTGGGAGCATCTGGGAGATTTCCTCAATCATTATTTTTGAGAATTAAGGAATTTAATTCTACGCAGTAGGCTTTAGAGTCGCTGGAAGAAACTTTGCCTTCTGTGAGAACAAAGATCTGATCTATGCACCTTTAATGCGCAAAATTATAAAAAAATTGAAGTGTTTGCTCAGAAGATATAACGAAATGATAGAATTTTGATCATTTCTGAGGAATACTATTTCAAAAAATTCAATTTAACGACTCTCTGAATACAGTTAACATGCGAAATTTGACCCTTGAGATATTCATCATTTAAACATTTTACTTCATCAAGAATATGACCATTTTGTAGGATCACTTGGTCTGCTTTTTGGGAGGAACATTGGCGCTTGGAGTCCACAATGGTTTGCCGTCCGAGCACATGAAATTAGCTGAAGAACTAATTCGTACTTGTTACCAAACTTATGCCATTCAGCCAACTTTCCTTGCTCCTGAAATTAGCTACTTCAACGTACAGGTACAGGAGTACTCATGAGATTCTATACTATATCATTATTATTCAATCAATTTTCTTGATAATATTATTCCTCTTTGGTACAGAAGCCGGTAATAGAAGATTCAAATCAATTGGATATGTACGTCAAGTCAAACGATGCTCATAACTTGCTGCGGCCAGAATTCATAGAGGCATTATTTTACATGTGGTATTTGACGGGAAATAAAACTTACCAGGAGTGGGGATGGCAGATTTTTCAGGTAAGAAAGTAACGAAGTATGAACAGGTTTATCTTACTTTCAATTTCTAATTCTCAATTTTCAACTTGAGTTTCTATCATGATTATTAAATTTCTCGTCATGTGTGTACGAGAATTGAAAAAAAAACACACACAATTCATTGGGATTTTTTGTTTTCCAGGGATTTGAGAAATATACGAAAGTTGAGCACGGATACACGAGTATTGGTAACGTACGAAGTATTGAGAACACACGACCACGCGATATGATGGAAAGTTTTTGGCTGAGCGAAACCTTGAAGTATTTGTATTTATTATTTGATGACAGTCGACAGCTTATCGACTTAGATAAATGGATATTTAATTCGGAAGGGCACCCTCTGCCGGTTTACGATTCATAATAACGTGACTTTTGAAGAATCTTCTTGTTGTCGCGACAGATTAATTAAATAAACTTGGAAATTTGGAGGCAGGTTTTTAAATTTGAGAAAACTCGTGGAAAAACGTGATAATCTTCCGAATCTTCCATTTATAAAAACCTTATTAGAAAATTAATATTATGGGGACTGGATCACAGATAAAAGAAGCAACAAATTCAATTGACTCCTAATCAGATAATGAAGAGAAAAAAAAGTACAAGAAAAAGGAAAGAAGAAATAAATACGTATTTTTATTTATTATAAGTTATGAGAAATTATTGGAAATCGGAATGATCTGCCTAAAATACGTAAAAAGAAAATCATTACTTATTCCACTTTGGCTTGGCGACGATTATTTCTGGAACAGAAATACACATTATCGCTAATGTGACACATTAGATGGGTTTTATTGTTGCTTTTAGCTGGAAACTTTCATGGAATTTCAGATTCCTCTTCAAACGTAGAATAAAACTCATTCGCATGTCGTTCAAGCTGATTTGGGAATAAATTGATGTGGGAGTTAAAGTTTTCTAGTAAATTAATCGTATGATAAATTATTAACGATGTTGAATTCTTTCAACGTACTTAAAGTACAATTTAAAATACTTAAGTCCATTACAGCTATTTCGTTCTTCAATATATGTACTAGAGAAAATTGAAATTTGCTGATTACTTACTGGTCCAAAGCACAAAATACCTAACCAACAAGTTTTTTTTTTCTATCTCCTTTCACAACCAAAATTCGTTTTATTTCCTCTGTAAGGGCAGAAAAACGAAAAGGTAACTTTATATTAAATTTAATTAACGTCTGTGAAAATCTTTCAGACGAATGTAGTACAATGAAAATACTGAATAACAACTACAAGATCCCCCCCGCCGGGGTATTGCACTAGCGCAGGTATATACATGAATATGATGAAGAGGTGTATTATAGATAGCTGAAGTAATTACCACCCCTATTATTGTCGTTATTATTATGTATAAAATTTCTAGTCTTATAAAGAAGATGTGTTTCTTGCGCAATTCTTATCTGTTATCTATTAAATGTACTGTATAATAATCGGATATGGTGATGGGGTTTCAGCGTATATAGAATGTAAAACAGAAAATGATGAAAAGGGAAAAACAGAGTCTACGTTCTGTAATTAAAATTTAAACTGCTTAGTTGGTGATATTCATTAATTAATATATTATGATAAGTGGAATGGCATATGAGAAATAGGAAAAAACCAGATAGAATGATAGATGAATGACTTATTTTGACATCGCATGGTATATGACCATAAAAAATGTAAAAACCGAATAGAAAACTTTGAAACTCAACAATTGAAATGGAAACATATTGAAATAGTGATTATCGACGTATGTAAAAAAATGGTAAAATCACAAAGACAAGGAAAAGAAAAAGAAGAAAAAACTAGAAACAAATTAAAAAATGCAGTACAGTTATAAGATTCTCGGGTAGACATGGCAATAATGAGTATCGTTAAAATTCATGTGAGTCAAAACGCGAAGAAATTACGAGATAAAAAAGAAAAGACAAATTTATACAAAATTTGACAATACTTTGCCGCAGTTTCAAAACGCTGATTGAGAATGATGCTTGTTGTGTAGAGATGTGATTGTATGGGATAGAGGACTGCCAGTTTTCACCATTGATGGCACGATCAGGACGTGCTATGATGGCGCCCGCTGCCCCAAGCTTTGCGTTTACTGTCCCATTGTGATAAGATACTAATATAGTGTAAGGGTATAGGGATTATGAGGTAACAGGGAGAAAAGCAAGTAAGAAATTAGAAAAAAAAAAATATATATATACAAACAAAAAAAGAAAAAAGAGAAAATTGTTAGTTTGTGCAATTTGAGAAAAACTAGAAAATCATTATGAATATTATAGCTGTATGTTTGGATGAAATTATAATATGTATAGGTATGTATAGTAGTAAAGAAGTACCGATATTGTTGTCGATATGTACCACAAGAGTAGCTGCGTAGAGATAAATAATGTAGCTGTAATCATCGATCGCACATTACTCATACATTCTTTTCTCTTTTCACTTTTTTTCCTTCCATCTTTCGACAGTTTTATAATCGATAGATCGATTTATGCAGGATACGAAAAAATTGTTGAATAATTTTATTGCTCATTCTTATTCTCATTCTCATTTATTCACCACATCATCATCTGCCACAACATGGGCTGGTAGCAAATCACTTTTCCCCACTATTAGTCACTTATTTTTCACGAGGTCACTTTGTCCAATTTTTTTCAAGAGATGGTCACTTGCGTTACCATTTTAGTCAGCATTGTGTTTTGTGCTTCGAAATTGTGATTCTGAAATAATTCTATCTGTAGCCTGAGTATCAGTTCGTGCGGACAAGAAAATCCTCCGTTACCCTAACAATAAAATGAGAAGTACAATTTGTTTCGTCTCCTTTCATCTGTAACTGCGTGACCTTCGATGTTTTATAATTGTTACCGTCAGATCTCCGGTTCAGGCCGGATCTTGTTCATCCCATGATATTTGAAAAATTATATTTTGGAAAATAATTGAATTAATGAAATAAATAATTTAATATTATTTTTTGTTTTACTGTAATTGCAATCATCGTAACCCGGTAATATATATATAACTCTCGTTGCTGTAGTGGCTGAGCAACAATTAATTCCTACCGGTCACCATCAATCACTTTTTAGTCACTTTTCGATCACTTTTTGGAGTCAAAAACTCACTTTTTTAAGGGCAGCTAGACTGCTATCAATAATAATTATAATTGTAATAATAATAACGTAAATATTTTCCAGCAAGTATTAAACCGTTTGTTGCTGTTTTCGAAATCTTTTCTTACCGTACACGATGTCGCATCCGAAAGAAAAGAAGAAGACAACGGAGATTGAATGAAAAAGAAGATTATTTTTGTCTTTTCCTTAAGTAATGTTTGTAATATTTTTCAGGAAAAATTGTGAAAATCATTGAGAATACAACCAAATTACAAATGTTTTTTTTTCGTCCCAGTTACGTTACGTATAACGTATTTCGATGTCTGTCGACCGAGGTCAGGAAATATCAAATTTTTACGTGTGAAAAGTCAGGAAATTTTATTTCAATGAATTGTCGATCGTTGATCGGCAGATTGACGATCCAGTATCTTTGTCGCAACTCATTGATAACGCATTCTCTACTGCTATGGTCGAACTTCTCGTGGTAGTGAAGTATGAGTAATCTATTACAGGGGTGTCGACCATTCATGATTGTGGGTGATGTGGCTATCGTTGGTATTCCTTTGGTTGCCTTTATGCGACTATCCACTATGTATGAAATATAAATTGCACTTCAAATATTATATCTTATCTTTCAGTTCATTTCATTTCTATGTGAGTAAATACATCATAGATCTATATACTAATAATTGTCTCGCGATATTAATGATATTCTATCATTATAGGTAAATTGGAGTATTACACATACCATAATTTGGTCCTGACGTAGTACGTTACGTGAATACTGAAATGTACGTAAATCTAAATCTAATTGACACCTCAAACGATCGTTATTACAGAAATTTCAATTTTTAATAAACCCATCGCAGTTGTGTAAATATGTGGATAGTGTACAAGTATGTCTGTTTTCTTTTTCTCTTCCTCGTTTGTCACCCTGGTGAAAATAATTCTACGAATTTTTCCTACGGAAATTGAAATTCTTCGTAATTTTTCGTAAGAAATTCGTATTCTTATTTTATTTTCATTTTTATCTTCTGCGGTTCAATTAACAAAAAAACCGAATTTTTCGTTCAATGACTACGATACGTATTTACAATTTTTCTATTAAATACAACGAAGCAGTACAATTAGCAACGATAACCCCACGAAAATGTACGTGCAATCTTTTACGAAAAACTAGAGCATTCATGCATTTTTTTCACCAAATAGGTACCCCCACTACGAAAGTCTACAATTGTTCATCGAAAATTTGCAATTTTGTATAGAAAATTATTAGTATGTTTCGATTCCAGTAAAAATTCGTAGTAGCACAAATTTCCGCCGGGGCAACCTACTCGCGTGCTTTATTGGAAGCCCGTTCTTCTCCTCGTTATATCCAACACACCCTCGAGTGTGTCATGTAAGAAATATATTGGGGTGGTTCTCTCGAAGTGATCATTCTGCCGTTGAGTGTAGAAAGGTAACACTCAACGATTCTGCATGGACCTATTCGTCCTTCGTATGATAACTAGAATTTCATCGATTTTTTTTCAGAATATATTAGTTTGTATTATAACAGTCGGTACTGCTTCTAATTATTCAACAAAAGATGTATCCAAAAGATGTTATACAAACAATAGAAAATTATATACGGCACCTTGTAATCGTTATCTGCAATGAGCGCCAACGTAATCGATATAATATTCAAAGATCGAGAAGAATTGAGAATAGGTCAATACTTTGTATTTTTGTTTTTTAAACATAACGTTTACTACGATTCTATCGTTGTTCTCTGCGTTTCTATTTCTTCTTCTTCTCGTCGTCTTCTTTATCGTATACGATGATCCTAATATACATTATATACGAGAGAGGAATATAGAAGATTGGATTATTACAAACAGTACGTATATACATAAACTGCAGCGATTATTAAAAGTTATATTTCTTGATATAAAAACAAAACAAAGAAACACATATCTATGAATATTTCGGAAAGATATGGTACATATATATATATATATATATAGGTAGTTTATAATATACTATAGACAAATGTATACTGATAGATACACATGCTACTACAATATTGAATATATTTTACAATTTCAAAGAAACGGACATTATAATAATTTCAAATAATATAAGATTTATTGTTTAAAACCTATATCTGCCTATATAGTCATACTTTTTCATTTCTATCATTTGAATATCTATAATTATTGTTCTTCTTTCATGAATTATATAGGCATCATTCAGGTATAGGTATAATAAATTATTATCAAAGTTTATATACATCACTTGCCATTCAACGATACTTATATCTGCAGCGCAGCTGTTGCTTTTTATTTTATTTATTTATTTTCTTATTATACTATGATATTCTTGTCCGTTTTTTTTTTTTTTTTCTAAATCGGGCGTGTACATGTAAGTTTATTTCTTTTTTTCTTTCATATAATTTATATAATATCATCCACGCGCACCTTATGATCCTCTGGATCGGAGGAATAGTAGTATAGAGAAAAAGAGACGAAAAAATGGTTACGTCATGTTGGTTGGTCCTCCGCATTGTTCACGTATTTATAATTAAGGTTCGACCTCGTTTCATGCTTAGGAGCAACTACCCCTCCGTCCCGTAACACTGGTGGCAGCGGTGGGATAAGGAGATTGCGAGGAGTGGCGCGGCGTAGCCATGGCGTGAACAAAATCGCGAAAGAACAAAAAAATCAATAATTAACTTCTCAAAAATCGATTTCCACTCGATAAAAATGTACGCACGTGATACCACGCGGGATTATGAATAACAACGAGAGGAAAATGAAAATCGATGATTTCACGTAATTTTGTTTACGTATAAAATTGCATTTTTATTCTACGTTCTTTTGAATCTGTTCTCGTTCTAGTACGTCGACGATTCGTTCGACAACTTGAAAACAATTTTAAATCTATAGTATTATATTGGCTTGCAAAATCATTGCGTGTAGGATAGGTATCTCTATACATTCTGTTTATGTAAATTCTTCCGTTTCCTAATTATCAAATAACGCCGTACACACGCTCGCACACACACACACGCACACATATTATGTGGTTACACATCAATCATTTGTATAATTTATAATATATATCTAGATGCAGTTAATATAGTAGATATCGTTTATTATCAATAACAATAATAATGTTAATGATAGGCTCCATGTTGGTATACAGTATATAAGGTGTATATATATATATTTATCAATATATAAATGAGTCCGTTCTCCGCGTCAGAATATTGTCCGTATTTTTATACATACATTAATCATTATTATAAATAATTATATTGTACGGCATAAGATACACCTGTAATATAATACAATGTATGGTATAATACAATGTAATTCTTCACTCGAATATGCATATATCTATTATATATATCTATGCACATGCGTCTATATGTTATGATATAATAATGATAATAACAATAATAATAATATAGGTATACCTATGTACATACAAGTGATTTTCATAGTATCGTACAATCGCAGCACTGCTGAGTGAAGGAGATGCACTTTATGACGCAAGAATCATCGTGGTTATCATCGCCTACGAGTTTCTTTCCATCCGGCGTATCGAAGGACCCATTCCTTTCCACTTTCGGTCTTGGTTCCGGTGCAGGTAGAGTTTTCTCAATGATTGGTACGGCCTCTTCGATTGCCTCTTCGTCCTGAGATATCCGGATCTTCGAAGTACTCGTTGGCGATGTTTTCCCTGGTCTACCGTCATCTGGAAGATCGAATCCTGGAGATGGCGGCAGCGATACTCTCAACGGTGGCGGCGATGAATCGCCAGACATCATAACACTGTAATTGGTAAGACGAAAAAGAATACTATAATGACTTCTTTCAGGCATTCATTATCTTCGTTTTGAATTTCTAGTTTTCCCTCTCATAGATGATGTACAGTCTATATGTACGCGATGCAGGCTTATGTACAGACATAATTTCTGTTGAACCTGAATTTGGATTTTTGTATATTATCACGAGGCTATGATCGAAGTTTAGAAAAGCGATAGAGGAAATTCAATTCAATCCGAAGGTCTTCCTTTTCTACTTCAAATCCGCTTTGCAATTTGCGTCAGAATAGGTACAACGAACGTAATAATCAGCGATCGATTCTTGTTTCTTTACCTCCGCAAATTAATCGAATCAATTATTACTCTAAGAAATTTCACATCTCGAGAGTTCATTTTTATTTTATTTTTTCTAAATTTTGGTTAACGATACGGTAGGCGTAATAGAATGTCAGCTTGCGATTGTTTCAGCATAGGTATACGTCTATTCTCGACGAAGGTTAGTACGCGTATGCGCAGGGAAAGTATTTTATTAAATAGGCAAATTTACGGTAGGATGAATGAATGATGAGAAGAAAGAAAGGAAGCGAGGCTCTGCAGTAGCATAATAATTTAGGTATACGAGTACGTAGGTATGAGATCATATTATAGAGTAAACCAAGAAAAAATCTACCGAGTAAGAAAATACGTATCAAATTATCATGCCACGGGGCCAAAGGGAAGGAGAAGACGAAGGGGAAGGAGAAGGGGAAGGAAAAGAGTTAGAAATTATCATTTTAGCTGACAAAGAAACGCTTCATATACTATGAAAATACTATTTACATAGTACATACATAGGTATAGTATGGAGCTATAGCTCCCACCGAGCTACTTCACGAGATACACGAGTTTCAAGTTACAGCAAACGACTCAAAGTTACACGTGAAAGAGTGCAGCAAATGCACTTTCTGAGTTATACACATACCTATACATATATGTCTCATCGTAGGTTATACATAATGCAGCTTGACTGCGTACAAGTGTATACCTAGATCCAACGCGTACGAACCGGTGTCAATGATTTTTCAAATTTTGTTCTTGCTCTCTATTTTGTTTTCCAATCTTCGAAAAATCGTACGATTATACTAGAGCGAATGTTGCCAAAAGTCGGAAAAATATTCCTGAGAGCATCGTTCCCGAGTGAACGCACGATCCGGGCGATTAATAATTGACGATCTCTCTGCATTATCAACCAATGCAATCGATGGATTTCGTCTTGAAGGATCAAGTTCAACTGCAAGTCTCGCATATTGCATAACAAAATACCTAAAATTCCATTCAAATTTCGTACCTTCTATGTAATTTATGTATATATACTACGACGATGTAGGTACGATTGAAAAATCGTGCGCCGATGATCGGAATCGAACGTTTTCTTCGGCGAAAAACATGATTATTTATCGATATTCTGTATACCGCGTTCTATTCTGAATCCGAAAAGTTGATAAGAATCGATGAGTCGATAACGAAGACGATCAATCATACCGATCAATTCATTTGCATATAGGAATTGAAAATCGCATCATTTTTTCCCCACCCCCCTTGCTCGTCGACGAGAAGATAAAACGAGCGGACGATCAATCATGCGTGCGTTCGCGACGATATTCCTGCTGCGAAACCGTACAAACTGCGAAATTGTAGGATGAGAATCGTTTCATTTATAATTTATCGTTATCATTGCTTCAAATCGTCTCATAATTGTAGTTGAAACTTGGGAATGGAAAATGAGAATACTGGAAGTAACACAGAAAAACCTATCGATGTGTTATTTCGCAGTTCTACAATCTCTAATTTTTCAATTACCTGAGCCATGAGGGGGCAGCGGGGGGAGGTTTGTTATAGGATCACCTGGCACTTGCTTACGGCTCGATTTATATCGCTGTTTATACTTATGTTATAGGCAGCCAGACGACTTAGCTGTTCGGCAGGTGGCGCGTCTCTCATAATTATGGTATGTATATGAACAAAGAGATGGATATATGGCTAGATGAGAATGTCACAAGATGCCTGGGTACAATAAAAAGCCACGCTAAGGTCCCGTCCGACGACTGAGCCACGTTGGGTACACAATAAATTCAACAGCCACATTGTAAACCCAGTTTTGTCTCATACGTTGAACAATGGGTGGGTATAGATAAGAGAATATCTTTCTGCTGCACACGTCTTTTCGATTCAAATTCCCGTATCAGATATATATGTATATCGATAACAGAGTATAGTCCTAGTGCCGATATTTTTTTATACGAAGCTGGTACACAGGTACAAGTATACGGTATATTTGTGGGTAGTCCGTACATACATACGTACGTACGTATACGTACACATCCGATAATCAACTAAACCGTACATTATTCATTTATACTGTATTCGATTTATTGTCCATACACGCGTGTGGCAATACGCGTTATAGGTATAGTGTACACTGCACAGTCCCGAAAGACACAGTCGACACTTGCACGGGCAGATATGTGTACATGTATATATGTACACTCCTGTGCATTATTGGTTTCCGTCTGAACTTAGCTACGATTGCCTCATGCTGCTCCAAGGGTAAGGCGGAGACCGATCAGCGCGTCGTATTTGCGAATTTATCCAAATGCCCCGCGCTGATTGGTCTCTGCCTTACCCTTGGAACAGCTTGCCGCAGTCGTAGCCAACTTCGCAGCGAAACCTGCATTAATGAACAGGAGTGTACATACACGTATTTAGTCGTAGTAGGTATCCCCATTCGTGAATAAATACGCGAGTTGACTGGAATGCCTGCGGCGCGAAGTGTTCGTACGTATTACGTAGCGACTATTTAGTCGTAAGTAGTATAGTATATATAGATTCTGCATGTGAGAATACACGCGTAAATATTCGTACACCTTTGTGCGAGCAATAGTTTGGAGAAGAGATCAGAATAATAATCACATGATATAATCAAGAGATAAAAGGCATTCATATAACGGATTGTAAAAACGTGCGACTCCAGTGTTAATTTCAGAGCAGCGTTTCTTCAGGCGAAATATACACCGGTGGCGCCGGAAAAGGTTTATCCTCGGGGTGGCTTTTCCTCTGTCGAGCTCATTTTTCCGAGCTCATTCTACCTACTTTTCACAAATTGCCTCAGTTTTCCCTGACTTTTCCGACGAAACAGTTGGGCTTTCCGTGAACCTCGTCAACAAATTCTGCAAAACAATATCGCGCAACGTTTGCAAATATAAACGATCTGTAGGCAATTACGCAACGTTGTTTCAAATTTTTTCCTGTCACCGATTTCTCAGTACCATACACGTGTTTTCCCCTGCTTTCGACCAGCGTGATTCATAATTTGCTTTTTCCTCGATTTTTTCACACTTGCCAAATTCCAGCTGACTATTCACGGTTTTCCCGGCTTGTCGCCGCCCTGCGGGGTCGTACGGCGTTCGGATACTCTGGAGTGGACGAATATTTGTATAATAGGTATACATTATAGTTATAACAATACGCGACGACAATGGAAGAAGCCTCTGTGGCCTCTACTCTGTCAAACTTTAGTACAGCTATTGCATACTCATGTATACATACCCACGTGTATATCAAAGTAGTACTTTTTTTTTGTTATTCGTTTTAATCACATAACGTATGTACGTACATACTGTATGCGTATACATACCTATATATATGTTGTACATATGCTATAAACTACAATTGTTCATTGAGATTAACCAGCGGAACACGCTCCCACTTGCTCCGATAATTTGAACCAAGATTCTTGGGTGTCAGCTCTCCCGAGGACAGGAACGTCATAGGTCAAGAGTCTACAGCTAGCTAAACGGCCGGGAGTACGGTGGCCTAAGAAATGATCATTGTGTTTGATCGAGATATAACCAATCGATAGATAGATGTAGAGAGAGAAGCGTACGTTGCGAATCGAACGAGTAGGAAGAAAAAGATCCGATACCCGATCGATACGAGATTGGAAAAACACTTCGGGGGCGGGGGGGGGGGGGGGGGGGGGGAATCAAATCTTTGCCTCATCGTCAACTTTTTAGCTTTTTTTTCTTTCGTCGCGAGAGAGAAGAAGAAGAAAGGTTTTATCGGAGGTCGTATCTCTGTAGTATATCGAAGTAATAAATATACGACATTGACGTGTGATGTACATACGTAGGTATATATGTATATACATAATTCACACATACACAGGCATTATACATACCTACAGATATATATATATATATATTGTAGACGTTATACGTATACGTCAATAATATGAGACGATACTACATTAGTATTAATACACATAATTCGATGTGGAATTCGATAACAACAATTAGCCTCTGCACGGAGTAGTTGTATAGGGTTTATCGTATAATAATACCGTCTATAAGTAATACATAAGCCGTACGTATAATATGTATAGTAGGTAGGAAGGTATGTATGTATGTATGTATGTATGTATGTATGTATGTATGTATACATTAATACATACTACAGCAGCGTCTCGATATGACCTGCGGCTGATGTGACTTACACGATCGCGCGATCATTCAAGGAGTTTTGAGTACTGGGTCACGTGACCGATTTTAGCGTTTCCCGTAATCTCGGCCACGTTTTCTCACAAAACTTCGAAACGATTTGAATTTATTTGCAAAATAATTGTGCAAGTTCGAGGAAGTGCGCTACGGTCGGCCAGGGCGAAATAAACAGCGTGCAAATTTTGTATGTAATTATTTCGCTGCGAGGCGGGATTCTCAGGTTATATTCCACATATTAACCGATTGATAATTAATATCATGTCACTCCGAATCTAGTTCTAGACCGGAGCGCACTTCCTGACATTCACCCGTACAATCATTTCACCGAAAAATTCCAAGTCGATTGAAATTTCCACAAAAAAAAATAAATAAGACCAAGATTCTGCAAAACTCTGATATCGGTCGCGCGTTACCCCGTGCAGCTCAAAACTCGAAACTCCTCAAGATGCCTGATCGTCGGCCGAACATGTGTAGATACTTATAAATAGCATAAAAAAGCAGTAACGACGATGTCCGCACTCGCATCTACACATCCAGCACTTTCGTTTTGCTGACAAAAAAAAAAACAACAAAGAAATGAAAAACCAAAAACAAAAAGAGAAACAATCGTATACATATTGGTACCTGTACGAAGTAGTGCATGCATACGCAGGTATCGTTGAACAAAACAGGAGATATGAGTGAATAATTGGAAAAAAAAAGCTAATTTATATATAAACCCACCAGCGAACTGTTTGCATCGGATGCATTCTCGCCTCCTCTTCTTTGGTCAACGAAAGAAAAGACATCCTGCAGGTGATTGCGACGTAGCACGGCAATATATGCGGAAGGATTTTATGAAATTTCGTATATTAATTAAATGAAATTTCGAACTACCGCACGCGCGAATTTTATTCTCTTCTTCTTTCTCTTAACTTGTATTTGTATCCGATATTATCCTTTACTATCGCACAGACGTGTACACAGTGTCCATACATCCAATGTGGAAATTTGAATGAACTGATATATTTGTATATCTCTACTATATAATTATATAATTTCAGCAGCAATGCCGCCGGCGAGTTGTACTCATTATACACTTTGCACCGTACGTTATCAATTATCATCGTCCAATTTTCAATAACACCGTATTCGCGGCAAGACACTCGTACACAGTATTAGTTCGGTCGCAGATTATATCACATCTATCCGTACATCGGTATCACGGATTGGCAGCGATTGAGTGGAAAAAAAAACCGAGAGAAGAAAAAAAACAAAAACAAAAACAAAATGGAAACGCGGAGATTTTCCCGAACAGACGGAAATTTGTCGAAAAATTTTGTACGACGATGCTGTCCTCTGCATAGCTTTTCAATTTTCAAATCAATGTATATACGACCGCTCAGCGTGAGCACCGAAACACGAATGTCCCGTGGCGGTTTTACTATACATGCGTCACATTGTACATGTATGTACAATGGTACAACGTATCCATCTATCCGTCGACGAAGGTAGATTGTGATATTATGGGCCGCCGAAGGGGTTCGGAGAGACGCGCCCAAAGGCCAGAATTCAAGTGCCAAGAAAACAGAGTGAGACTGCTAATCAACCGGCCGTGACATATAGGTATGTATGTATGTATGTGTATACGTATATGTATGTATGTACGAACGTATAGTTAAAGCAAGAGTTGTTACAGGCGCACGCGTTATTGTATACGATGATTCAACTTTCGAGTTTCTTTACTCTTATCAGTATCGTCGTTACCGCTGCAGATGTGATGGCGAATCGTTTCTATGCTCCGAACGACACGCGACGTACTCCTTCGCGACGAACGCGGGGCATCCCACCCGTCGAACTCAATGCGTATTGTATTATGATCCGGGATCGTACCCCCGATATCGAGTGAAAATTTGTTCCATCAGATTTCTCCAAATTTTATAATATCGCAGCACAGTATACGTGTGTACATGCACAGGCATACGCACGCATACGTACACCTCGCTGACGCGGGTTATAGGTATACGCTGAAACCAGTCATCTTGACCTTTCGTTGATTAGACGCAGCAAAGCATTAACTTTCCATTTCGAAAATCATCGTACGATTTCTCTGCACTATACTTCGCTCTTGCTGATCTCACGCGCGGGCACAGCGTACGCGAACAACGCGAACAACGCGATCTCGTTACCACGAGCAATATACGAAGTTCGTTCGATGTGCCTGACGCTGCGATTATCTTCTCAAAATTTCCGTAACGTTCGTTTCTTTCGGTTGTTTGGTTGCTTCGATCGTGAAACCTCTGCAGGACGACCTTATCGAGGCCGGAATTACGAGTGCGAGGTAGGTACATCGAACAACTCCGTTCATCGATCAGCCCGACTTCTAGCTCCACTTTTTGCAGCTGCCGCGGCCACCGCCGTGCATGCATCGACTGCAGGAGATCTCTCACCCTATATATTCCACCCTCGGGACCCAGGGGTACCTACAATGGGCGGCCCCTCCCTTGGTAACGGTCCAACGTTGGTGACGAATGTGATCCCCAGTGGGCTCCAGTTCACCTCGAGGAGGAAGAAAATTCCCGTCCCGGTTGCATCAGCTGCACTTTTCGTATTTTGTTTTTTTTTTTTACTTTTTTATTCGTCGTTTTCTTTCTTTTTTTTTTATATCGTTTCTCGTCTAGGTATTTCGGTGTGTATCACCTCGACTCGGATTTCGATTACAATTTTAGTTTTTCGCCGTCGTTTTCATTTTCTTATTTTTTACAGCCTCGAGTATAGGTATTGTAGCTGCAGGGTATCCGAAAGCGCATATATAATCGTATCCGCAATCGGCGGAACGGCAATGAGAGAAAGAGAGAGAAAGAGAGAGAGAGAGAGAGAGAGAGAGAAAACGAAAAAAAAATACTACAAAATTGACCCCGTCATGATTTGTTCCCCTTTCTTTTTGTTCGTTTGGAACAATTGTTTCAATTATTTCGTACCGTAACAGCCGCACATGGGATATAGTAGGCGATATATTGTACTCAAATATAGTACACGGATGTTTATCTATAACTTATCATAATCGCAGGTCTATATATATATATAGGTACACCTATGTATAGTTCTTGTTTTTTGTTTTTTCTTGTCTTATCGATGTATTGATAGTGTATTAGGGATTGCGAGTAAATGTTCCGTCAACGTCATCAGCCTGCGCGAGCGGCGTGGAGTTTGATTGGTTGTATTTTTGTATTTGAAAATAATTGACATAAGTCTACGTGCAGGGGGTATATCAGAGCGACGAGGAGACACGACGAGAGATTAAACGATTCAATTGACGGCAATCGACTAACAAGCAAGCATGTTGTCGGAGGTATTGTAGGTATACCTATATATGTATGTACATGCATACGTACTACGTATGGTATGCATATACGACGGCGCGCAAACTCGCGAGACGCGCGCTATACGGATGCCGGTTAAAAACTGACTGCCGCCACTGCTGCCGTTCGTTGCCGGGCGCCGCACTGTGCCATGTGATGCCTCTCGGATGGTGGTGCGGCAGTGTTCCTTCCACAGACTCGCTACAGACGGATTCAACACACCGACGATATTATAGGTTCGTGAGTTCCGAGACGAAACCCCCAGACGGATTTCGGGAGGGAGTAAGGGGATTGGGGAGTGGGGGGGGGGGGGGGGGCTGCACAGGTAGACGGACGCAGCGTACGTAACATGCGTACACATACCTGTTGATATAACGTGTTGGATACTGAAATTCTTTGAGAGTCACGCCGGGTTCCTGCAGCAGTCCGGCGGAGTCTGCAGAATCCGGCGTTTCTGTAGCCGCATGATTGCGTGGGTGGATGTACAGCCGCGCCATCACCCCCAGCTCCCTGTCCCACCCCCGCCCCCTTTATTGTCCCCTCCGCGTGCGCGGTTTTACAGCAGACACTGGAATTAGGACCGGGTTCGGATTCTCGGGTGAGGATCAGGCCCCTCGCGCGTTTTCGCTGAACATGCAGGGCTCCGGTGGGGGTGGCGGAACCTGCCAAGCTAACAATAAGATCGGCCGAAAAATTCCGATCGTCGGGAGTAGGCGGGAGAGTTGGCCGCCGGGGGAGGGGGGGCTTGAAATTTTAGTTAGTAGATCCGATACCACGCGGGTTTCGAATAGCTTGGATCGGTATTGGAAGCGAATATATATATATATATATATATATATATATATATATATATATATATATATATATATCGTTGATAATCTAATCTGTGAATTCGGTGCATCTTTTTTCCCTTATTTTTCCGTCAAATCAGGTAATGTGAACGAATTGGGCTGAAATGAAAGGAGAGAGAGAGAAAATCGTGAAGATCGCCTCTTTTTTTTTCTGCTAAGCGAAAATTTCCGAATCATCAATGTTCACGCGCTACCTTTCCTCTTCTTCATCTCTCGCGGAAGTTCGGCTCGATATATATGATACATAATATAGAACGGTAGGTGTAGCCTATAGTCGTCGACTAGCAAAGTACGGTTCGAATTTCACGGTTTTTCTTTTATCTAGATTTCCACGATTTTATCGAGTTTCCGCACGTCTACGTACAAAAATGTATCGGTATTTATTATGTACGTACGTACATACATACATCTTCTTCTCTTGAGTCGTAAACTTCGGGAACGGATAATTGCAATGTTGTTGAACTTTCATAATGTAAATATATGCAGGTAACAGTTATGTATCTGATTGAAAAACTTCGTTTCTTTTTCATTGATACGTATATGGCGGTTCGAAAGACGTGTTACGTGTATAACATATTATAGAGATGTCGGATTTCGTGTCCATCGAAAGACATCTTTCCGCTGCAGAAATTCCTTTCGTTCGTTGGTTCTTCTTTCTTTTTTGTTTTCTTCTTCTTCCTTTCTCTTTTTTTTCTCGTCAGATACATCAAGGTTCAGTGCCCAGGCAAATTCCCGACGTCCCACGTAAATTGGCATTAATTAGTTATCAGACGGCTTCTATATATAGGTATATAATAAGACAATTTCACGATTTATGTGCAATGTTGAATTTTTTGTTTCTTTTTCTCTGCAACTTCATACGAACCGATCACCGGTGGGGTGATTCGGGCTTCGGGAGAACGACGCGAAGGTATTATCACTATAGCCATGTACCGCACTATCCGTCTCAGTTACCTATGCCAAATCCGCCCCGCAGCGAAGTGTATATGGAGGAAAAGGGAAAGAAGGGAAAAATATAGGAAGAAAAAACCCGGTGGGAGGTACATACGCAAGGTACAACGTGCTCCGCGAGACAGTAGGATTCTTCAGATCGAATGGGTATATATATATATGTATCAATGTTTATTCGAAAGTTGCGGATATAATGTATGTACATGCGTATGCATACACCCATATAAATCGACGGAAGAGAGCCGTCTGTATGGAGTATCGCGCCCGCCCACACATGGGTACCGCGTCTTTCTTTCCACACAATCGTATCCATTGAAATATAAGATAACAGATTGATTGTATCGTAACCGGATAACGGGGCGCATCGTCGGCGACAGTATCCATGTATGTATATACGCATATGTATACTATACGGAAAGAAATTCTTAGGAACGTTGTTCATCGCGCGGTTGATGTATATGTCAACAAATCGTATCATAATTACATATAATTACATAACGTACGCGATATATACTAGAGCCCTGTGAAAAATAATCGCTACTTCAGAGCCAATTGAAGGATATCGTCTTTGCGATTTCCGATGATTTCCCTTATCTCGGGCGATTTTCCCAGATTCCCACGGATTCCCAGTTCTTGGTGATCGCTGGAAAGGAATTTTCTAACACTCGCCGATTCGGTGGGAATTATCGGAGGGAGTCTGCACAGGAATTCGCGAGGATCGGTAAATAATCGTCAGAATTCATCTGCACTTCGGATTTCACTGTAGCCTTTCGAATTCTAACGAGAATTCCTCGTCCGATCATCATCCAACGATGAGATCATCCGCATTTCGGATTTCGGTGTACCTGTTTGATTTCCGAAGATAGGTAATCATTTTCAGTGACTTTTTCGGTGATTCCTCGGGGGAATAGCTCCTCGTGAACGAGTATTCATGAAACTTCCTTCTCTCTTTTTCTCTCTCTCTCTCTCTCTCTCTCTGTTTTCCTCAATTTTTACTAAGTATTCGTATAGGTGGGTATATACATATCTGTGGCACCAGGCTACCAATTCGCATCTCTCGGCGGAGGTAACCCGAAAATACGTGGGCGAAGGCTATTTCGTATATGAATATTGTACATAGAATATATATAGATATAATTATTCGCTAAATGATTACGGCACGGGGATTCGGACTGGTATTATGCTTATACCGACAAAAACCTGCCGTACGGGAATTTTTCGAATGACATGATATAACCAGCCGATGTAACTATAATCCTGATAAACTGGTTAACCCGACAATCGATATGAATGGTAATGACATGTTAAATATCACGAGGTCATCATGCAGCGAATTCTACTCCTCGCGCCTGCAGAAAAGATCGAGGATTTCCATACTTCCTTTCCCGTTCGATATCTATCCACGCGGAAAACACACGACTGCGGGAAAAATCGTTCGCGACAAACAAAAATTTTGCAATTGCCGATACTCGTACCACTCAGCTCGAAGTTTCGCACAATTTTAATTTGAACGTCCATACCGGTCCCGGTGACTTTTCAACCGGACAAACGTCAAGATATATACACAATTGAACGAAATTGTACGAATCTTTGATTCCGAGACGCGACTGCAGCAGGGCACGTCTTACAATCATATGTGGCGCTCTTCGATCGCACAAGATCTCAACGTTGAGACATATCAGCAGAGGTAAAGAAAATAATCGCGAAAATGATTTTGGAAAATTGGAACGAACGAAATAAAAAATATTCCAAAATCCGCCGAAGCTATTTTACATATCGAGTGAAAATATCGTCGGATTCACGCATAAATATATATTTGTATATACTCGTATATACGTAACATACCCCCAATAGTAAAGCAAGGATGTTTCCTTCTCTTCGCCGACGACCATTTCTCTCTCTTTGGCTCTTCGATGGAATAAGATGGTAAAATTTGCCCGATCTTTCGCGGAGAAGGTGCTACTGCTACCGGCGATCCTAACGCACTAAATCAGTTAACAAACGGCGGAGAGACCGGCGAGAGATCCACGTTTCGCGACTACGCACCACGTACGCCGGGATCCTCCACCGTCCTAACTGTACGCGATTGTTGATCACACTTCAACCTCCGGGTTCACGAATCATAGTCGACAGATTTGACATTCGAAATAACGATAATGCAACGACACAGATCTAATCAGCCGCGTTGTAAATCTTATATCTTCTTCGAGTAAATATCATATCCGAATTATTTTTGAACCCGAGTGCGTATACCTGAATCTGGAAAGTGAGAAGAAAGAGGAAAATCATGACTGATCCGTCCATAAACTATTCTGTGTAATATGGCGTACGGTTACCGATTTAACGCCACGTTTGCACACGTTTCGCTCACCTTTTACATACTGTTATAAGTTAGTTAGTTATTTAGCTACTCATACAGCACCGCGAGCGATTCTAAGCACAAGTTCGTCATTGATCGGTATCCGCACTTATATATTCGCCTACGAGCAAGAGCTGACTACGGATTTGATATCGGTGAATCATTTAGTTATGTGTGTACAACATACAACGGGAATGGGTACCGCGTGCGTTGGCGGTGGCCGCGGTCATCGTGTCTGCACGCGTAATTCTTCACCGAATCGTAGAAGCTATTCTCCCGATGGCTACGCGGTCACCGAAGCGATTTATGGATCGCATGCGCAAACGAATCCGCGAAATTTTGATGTACCGCGATCATCGCCGTGGTGAGATCATTGTGCAGAATCATTATTGTGACAGGCATTTATATGGAAGTCGGATTTTAGGTGACGATGAAGAATACAGAATACCTAAATTATATCTATACTACTAGGCATAAATACTGATTCCGAGCTTCGATACATAATTTTTATTCGCCTGATATAGTTGATAGGCCGAATCCCACGGCACTATATATATCCTTAACCTATCCCAGATTTGTCTGATTCAATTTCAACGAATCGGCGAAAGCGTATGAACATAATCGGGTACCAAATCAGGCAATTGCGGCTCTCTCCAATCCGATTATTGCGGAAATAGTATAGGGGAAAAATTGCGCTACCGCGGGACGAATTGGCGTAATTAACCCCGCGCCCGTTTTCCAATAACTCAACCGATTTCATTCCCAACGAACACGAGTCAATGTTAGGTATATACACCTATTCATGAAATGACGGGACGACGACGAGAGCGACGAAAACGAAAGTTTCCCTAATTTATAGAAAATTAGTGAAATCGCGATGGAATAATTATAGAACTAGGCATGAGCCGCAGGTCGTGAAAAAAGTATCGAATTGTCAGAAGAGCCTGCGAGAGATAGCCATGCTGCTCAACCGGGCGTGACCGTGAAATCCTTCGTTTCATTGACTCTCGAAGGTATATATATTAACAGCTGTGGCTGATTTCTCCATTTTTTCTTTACCTTTTTCATTCTCCTTGCTAACCGCAGCACGTTTCTACTCAACCTAACGCCGCGCCGTGCTTTACTTCACCTTTACACACGCCTTTCATGCCGTAGTACAGTACAGTATAATATATAGGTATAGGTATAATCTACGCACGAGAGACGAAACGACCAGACTTATAGAATCGACTGTATAATGATAAACAATTGTGACCGTTTGACGCGGATCTCGCGATTGATTTGTGGTTATACCCGAGAGAAGATCCTGTGCGAGCTTGTAACGACGAACAAAAAGTCCGGCAAAAAGCATGAAGCAGGTACGTACGAATGATATTGAAAGAAATTCGTCAGGTAAACGGTGTTACAGTGTATTGGAAAATCTTACTTGTATTCGCCACGCCGTGGTAACGGGTTCCGGAAGCGCATTACGATGCAGCTATCGGGTATAGCTATTCCGGGCTAATTCTAATAACTAATTACGTGAATCATAATGGTATTGTAGATGAGTGCCACAGCTGTTATGTCAGAACGTTTGTAAACCGCGCGGAACAGACCGGAAGACGCCTGCAGTCGCTTTACGGAAATTTAACGAACGAATTGACGATCCTGTAGGAAAATATGCAAATTTTTCTTATCAACTTACCAATCGGCGCAATCTCAACGTATACGTATGTATATATATACATACAATAAATTACGGATATTATTCTTGACGCGGAGGGATTTCACCCGTCGATCACGAAGCAGCCGATTAATAAAAGTGGATTTAACATCAGACGATCTTGTGTTTGGCTAGTTTTCCTATTTTTTTTTTTTATATTTTTGGTTATAATCAATTGGACCAGTGAAGACGCGATATTTATCACGCTCGAATTCCGACGTTCAACTATCACGATCGGCTATCGCTCCCGTACGATACCGCTGATCACAGTTGCTCTGACAAATGTCCGCGGTATACCTGTTGAAGATAAATTTGTCCTCGGATTTGAGCGGTGTAAATTTCGCAAAAATATACCTATCACTCCATTGGCTGTTGCAGCTCGAACGATGGACGTGCGTATCGGTTTTTGTTTTTACAAACCTTCGGTTTCGGCATTGACAAGCTTCGTCGAGCAACGAATTTCAGTCGGTGCTGGGAAAACTGTAACCGTGGCGCGGCATACGCGTTTCTTATTGTCAGGACGCGATTGTTTCGTTCCGGCCTGTTTTCGTGTTGGTCGTAAGAAATCCCCTACCGAAGTTTTTCATTTTTATTTTTGAGTCATCGGCGGAACTACGACGCACCGTGATTCGATCATGAATTGAAATTCTACCTGGAGTTAAACAGCTTGAGAGCTCTCGTCGCTGAATCCCTGGCTGACTATCGCGTACGAGAACGATCGGTAAGGATCAGCTTCAACTTCGAAGGCGCCCAATGACTTCCAAACTTGTAACTTGAAACTATGAAAACAGTTCACTGGAGTGGTCGTAAGTATGTTCGATACCTAGATACGGCTGTTCGGAATGACTCGGGAATGTTCGTGAAGCAATTCGCCAACGATTGAGTCAATCAAAACGAGCTGTGACGTAGTCCAGAATAGCGGTGGGCCATCAAGCTCTGAATCAGGAGATTTAATGGAGCTCTGTTCTGTCCGCGATTCCACCGATTATCATCAATGGGCTGCAGTTCACGAGACAATTGGTTAGCTGCAGATATCTGCCCATCTACTGCGCGATTTGGAGGATTGTGTACGCGTGAGTATGGACACACTACTCATTGCTTGTTTGGACGAAATTTTCAGGATGTGAATCAGGGAGCCAAAAATTGAACCGCGAAAATCAACTGGCTCGTCGTTCCTGCGCTGATATTAGCAAACTGCAATCAATTTCAGTAGCGAATCAAGGAAAATAGGTCAAAAAACAATTCCGCACACGGAATCGTATATCGGCATGGAGATTGAGCGCGTTGCAGCCGATAGTCATGATAATTTATGTACAATGGCTGCGATGCGAAATTTAATGCAGAAGAGACATAGGTATATGTATGTACCTACATACACGATGGATGCGGTGTAGGTACGAGAATTGAGTCGGAACGGCATACTGCAGAAGACCCGGCGAGCAAACATAGTTACGTGCATGCAGTTTTAATGGGGACCTGAATTGGTCACGTGTTTCACATTTCATTAGGCTTATCCGCAGATGTCGATTACGCGATTGCGATGGCTCACAGATGGAGAATGGCACATGTTATTCTCGAACGAACCTAGATCAACTGCAATGTGTGTTCTAGATGAATCTATCTGGGTACCCAAGCAATTGAAAGTCTCGGATGAGAAATGATTTTACTGCGCTGGGGTAGGTCAGCAACGCGATGAAAAAATCGCTCAGGATCCGTTTGCCCGGTCTAAGGCTCGTGTAGACGAGCTCGGGAGCTTACGGGCTTCGTATTTCTGAGCAAAGTTTTCGGCAAACCGCGTCCGTATCTTCGTCTTGAACCACGCTCGTCACATCGTGACCCAGTATAGTTCAGATTCTAGAACCTACGCACGTCGAGAGTAGATAAGATCGCGGAAAAAATGTGTCGAATGAAAATGAAACGAGCGTGGTTTGACCTCTTCGCCCGGTTGGATACTCGTCGAAAACTGATGAGCTACTGCGAGAGTCTAGGTCAAGTCAAAGATGATAATTAAGGTTGTGAAACTCATTGTCAGCTGCTATGGATTTGAAATGAATTAAATAGATGGAATTTCGGGTCTCCATGAGTTATCGACGAATTCCCATCACCGATGGAGATATACGGTTTTAGCAGCCCCCGTGCACGACGAGCAGGTAAAAATTCAACCCTGAAACTTGTCGAATCGGAGATATTCAGCTCGGCATAAAGATACGGCGCACGATTAGGAGCAACGAAGCACGTTGTATGTATGTACATGCTTTATTTCCCGCATAATTGTAAAAACATCGTGGAACGAACACAATCCCGCATCAATTTGCTGGAACTGTTGTCCGATCATGTGATGCGCAAAACGCGTTCGGATAAATGGCAACGCGCGCTGGCGAATGAATTTCGTCATTACAGGGGAAACCGGGGAAAGTGGGCTACGCCCGAAATCGAATGAAAATCAAATTTGACCTCATCCACAATTGCCCGTGACAGCACGAAACTGAAGTTTGACCAAAAGTCGATCATATCAGACGAGCCAAGACCTCTTTACGCGACGGCTGAGGGCGTGGCAACTTATTTCAGATCCTCATTCAAGAACACCGCATTTCAAGTTAAGATTTTGTTCCCGAGATTTTCTGAGGTCGGACCACTGTCGGGTACGGAATTCGTGAGAATATATACGTGCCGGTCAACCGAACAGTTTCGTTCAAGATTCGAGAATCGTTCCTCTACCAAATCGTAACGCATTGCTCGGAGATAATCACTGCAATAATCACTTGGCATATACTCAATTATTTTTATGAATTATTAAGTCATACGATACGATTTGACAAGTGAATCATAAGAATGGTAAGATAACGAGTGATTTATAAGAACGTATTTGTTCCTATCATGAGAAGTGGATGACGATTGTTATTCGATGAAAAAATCTCAATGAAGTGGTGCTCCGTTACGAAACCGTTCATTCCTATCACTATCAACGATCGTCATAATTGTTCAGCAATTTATGAAAATGATTTAGCCGTTCGTCGGGTTATTACGACAGTTGATTATGCCCACGAACCGCGTTATGATTTGACGAAGAAACGTCGAATCTTGGACGAAACTGTCGCTTCGACCAGCACCTTTGTACGTTTTCACAAAAACTGCGTATCCTTCGGTGGCGCGGCCTCAGAAAATTTCGTCGATAAAATCCGGTCTCGAAATATCATGTTTTTGAACAAAGATCTGAGATACGATGTCGCGTGCCTGTGCTGACTTTACGGATACTACACATGAAAGTCGCATTTCATGTTAACTGAAAGTGAACTTTCGTAAGACGTCCATAAGACGTCTCATGACCGACTCTCGGACGACTATCGGTTCCGCGTTGATACGGATTGCACGCTTTGGTATCATCAACCAACTAACTAATATTAGGAACGATTATCACGGGTTGTGCTCCATCAGGATTTATTCATACACAGGTATCCATCATTTTTTCGATCGTATGAATTCACGGTGCCAATGTAGGTACACCTACATGCGGGGGTTATATTTGCGGGAATAGAAGTGAATACGTTACACAGCGTCACAATACATCCGCAGCCGCCAACAGCGGAGGTTTGAATGACGGTTCATTTCATAGGCCTGCTTATTGTTAGTTATTCTTGCTTGATCTGAAATCGTACAATTGCGGTAGTCACTGTAGAATTTGTTGCATCGAATTTGATTTCATCGTCGATTCCGTCTATTTGCTCATTTGCAATGCGCTCTGTGAAGCGATAATTGTTACTCCGTGCACTCGGGCGCCGTGCGTCTATTGACGATGTGTCCACATCTCATCGAGCAACGTCGATGAGCAAATAGGCGACTCGCGTTTGAGCGTGAGGATTCCATTTTTCATCTCCAATCGTCGGACTCGGATGGTCAATATTTAGAACAAGCTATAGCATGGTACACACTCCTCACATTCTGAATGTCCCCTGCATTATAATTCTATACGCATGAACAAAAATCGTAAGCAGATTTTCAAATGAAATTTATGCTAGTATACTATATAAAATGCCAAATTCGAGCCATTCCTGCATGCAGCGGAACACATTCGGTCGGCGATTTCCTGTCTGGGAGTACGCAGTATTTGATAGTCGTGACAGTAGTAGTATTAGGTATGTACACGTACTCGCGTAGATCGCGGGGATTTGAACCGATACATCGTTACGCACACTACAGGTCCGTGCTATGACCGCGGCGGTTCATGGGCATCGTGCTGACGCAATTGATACGCCTGGATACCAAGGACGTGTATTTTGTCGAACTAGTAAGTCAATTTTATAATGCCGTTTGATACCTCTGTGTTAAATGAATACCAAACAATTTGTTCATACGCGGTTTATAGAATTATACTTGTACATGCATACGCGTGTCCTGTAGAGACGCATATACACGGCTGCGAAGAAGAATAAATAATTCGTTCACCTAAACCCATCGTATGGTATATTGCTCGTCAATTCCTCGTCATAGAGTTAGGAAAAATGAGAAAACATAAACACGTAGGTACAAGCAAGCACGCACACACGCACACACACGCATACACATGACATTGCTGTAGTCAGTCAGAGGATCAAGCGTGGTAATGAGTAAAATCAACGTACAAGCTTGACAGTAAAATCCGCCTTTTTCACGTGGGATTAGTATTCGACATGTATAAATATATACAAGGTGTTCCGTATCGAACGCACCGCAGGATAACAGCGGATTCCTCGTTAAATTTCAGAGGGAAATTTCCTTATCGAAAATTGTCGGGGTAGGACCGTTTGGCCGTGAGAATCGTTCAAAGTCGACAAATCCAAGAGCCTAAGTGAGCCTCGGCCAGTGCCGCGAGAAGTGGGATCCGACCCCGCGGGGCCCCTCGACGCAGCACATCGACACACATGGGTCCGCGCCCGACCGGCTCCCAGTTGTCGCGGCACTGGCCCAGGCTCAGATAACATCTCGGATTGGTCGACTTTAGACCGCTCTCACGGGCAAACGGTTCTACCGTGACAATTTCCATTTGAGATTTAACGACGGATCCGCTGTTTCTCCGGGGTACGGTCGCGACGTGGAATTCTAATGACGAAATATGAATTCTAGCGAATCTTTTTGTGCGCTCTGCGGTGCAGTGTGTGAATGAGGGATCGGTGCTTCTTGAAGCAGTGATAATTGCGTGGCGGTGAAGATTTATTGTCTCATCGAGACTCACTGAACAAGTCACTCACCCATCGTCACGATCGTGTTTGTTCTTGCCGAGGAAGACCCAACCACGAATTCGGTGTTTTTTGTGGTGTTTCTCCCTCTGGGGCCGACCGAAGTTGTGCCGCCCTGTAGCTCCTGAGCATTTCGACCTCCGTGCGAACATTCTTCTTCTTCTGCTTCTACTTCGGTTTGTTTTTACTAGTTTCTTTTTTTCCTTTTCGGTTTTTCTTTGGCGAGCGCGTGCGTGTGTGCGTGTGTGGATTTTTCTCTCTCCCTTTTTTTTTTTTTTTTGTTTGTTTCGGCTTTTCTCTGCTGCGGGGCTCTCTCGTGAACCGCGCTAGTGTTTCATTGACTTAGTACCATAGCTCTTACCTGAAAGGTGTTTCAGATAGCAGAAAAAAGAAAGAACAAAAATTGAAGATAAAAATATTTGTATACTTTTTGCCCCACAGGCATAGGTTGGGTTAGGTTAGGTTGGGTTAGGTATACCATACGCCGGTCTATATAATAAACCTCATTCGGTGGAGTCACCTCGGCCACACGTTTTCATCATACATGCATGACGTTGAATAAATATAACATATAGGTATATGTGTTCTCTTGAATATTTACCCTACAATAGAAACTAGTTGGGCTCGAATTTTTTGAGTATGATAAATTAAATGAGAATTTTTCAATCCTCTTATACCTACTTATTTTCACAATTATTCCTATACCTGTTCGATATTGGAAATCAATTAACTATCTTTCCACACTCTCGTTGCGTGGGCCTCTGTCTTTTTCTTCTAATATAGAAACAAATTCTTGAGAATTTTTTGAGATTTTGAAACAAAGACCAACTTTCAGATGGGTTTGAATAATCGTAAGGAATTTACGGTTGGAGGAAAAAATCAGAGAAAATTCCGGAGCGCTTCTTTGAGAACGGAGAATCGTACGAAAAATCGTGAAGGAAATAAAAAATGACGAGGGAAAATTATTCGTCGAGTTGACATGGAATGCTCCACGTGTGTAACGATGAAATTAAAGAAGAATGGAAAGGGCATCGAATAGAAAGACCTCATTAATAATGGGCTGGACAGTTTCAAATTTTCGAAGGAATCACTTGGACACGACAAGACTATAATAGACAGACTTTCACCATAAAGGAGGAACCGAGCGCGCAGTACCTACATCACGTACATACATACCTATCTAGCAGTAAAGACCAGTTCACGCGTTGGTATATAAATCCGTAAACCTATGTGAATTCGAAGACTAGAGTCCACTTCAATAGCTGCACTTTGAATGAGGAGATCCTCAAATATAGCGTAGAAATATATCCGTTATCTTGGAACGCACAGTTTGACACGCCTGTGATAGAATCGCTCGAACTTGCATCAAGTTCAAAAACTAGTTTTATATCGTATAGAAATTCGCGATCAATCATTTGGCACCGTCTTCGACCTGTCGCGTCGTGGCTACCGGAACTGCGGTGTGGCCAGTGTAACGAGAACGAGTGTGATACGAAAAACAAATTACAAATAGAACTGCACTCTAGCGTTACACAAGATCAGGAACAAATGAAAGTCAGAAGAGTTAGGCAAGCTAGGAACGACTGTCAACGTGTTACGGTATTATAGTACGCTAACCGACAATCACAGACCGCGGGCCCAGGTAACACATGGAGAATATCGTTCCGCGGAACGGTGATGACCTCCAATGAACTCCCGTACCATCCACCTCCTGGGTAACCGACTGGGTTCCCCTTCCGATGTTCATTTCTGGTTCGTAAGTACGGACGTGAGCAATGGTAACGGTGCTTCACGTTGCTTTTGAGTAGTTGCGGACATTTTTCGCCCTCAATTTCACCTATGCCAGCCTATATCCATTGTGCACTTGTCCTCTAAGCATTATAGCTCCAGGGTATAGACAAAGTGAATTTGGACTCCTGCAGTAATGCATAAAGATGCCAATTTTGTCGTCAAATACGGATCAGAAATTTCGCTGTTCAACTGTCCGGCCCGGCCCGTATATGCTCTTTGAGCCTACCCAGACCTACATGACGATTCGGAGAACTGCAGACGGTCGTTATGAGATTTTCGATTCATACGCTGGACAGTCGTATGTACGTCTTTCTTCTGCTTTCGAGTTTCAGAGCGCGATTGATGCTGGGTGGACATCTGCCAGAGAATTCAATTCCATTCATACATTAGTTTATAGAAATTGTGACACTGCCGTAAAATAGAGACATCCGTTAGATGTCCACCATCGACTGCGGATCAACCGTGGATCTATGGATCGAATATGGATGTATATATATCCTGTTCCTCATCCTGTTCAGTGTGGGAAGACGCGTATGCTTATGCGTTCCTAATTTCAAGGTGCCATAGGACGCGCTTTCTCGAATGTACAGAAACCGTTTCGAAGACGGGATTCGTAAATTCTGGCAAACGACTCAATAGATTTTGAAGGAACTTTGAGAATTAATTGGCTATGACGGCAGGAAGGGACCGAGTATTACACTTTTTCGAAACATTGATCGGATCTGATGCAAAATAAGTATCCGCTATGTTAGCTAGGTTAGATTGCCAGCGGCGACTCCAACGGCGAGAACACCCACGCCTACAATTATCTGCCGAAAATAGACAACGATCGAAATATCCGAATCGTGACACTGCCTTATACTCATGATTATTAATGAACATCATCTGAAAAGATGCTGGTTGTTCGGAGATGAGGTGTGAAGAGTTAACGTCACATGTTTATTCAACACAAAGAGCGGTCGCATCGCGATTCAGGGTTTTACCTTACGGAGCTGGTGAATCGTTCGTGGAGATTGTTTCGATACAAGAGATCCATTTTTCACCGAGATATCGCGCCGTGTTTGAGGAGTCGAGTTAGGATATACAATGGCGATCTATTTGATCTGCGAGACAACAAGACTCCGTAAAATTTAGATTAGATAAATATAACCCAGAGTTTGTCCAGGGTTAATTCAAAGTCACGGTCTCCTCGCGCAAGACGAGACAAAACAACTTTATTCAAACCAGCGCAGCGTCGTGGCAATTCGTCCCACGGAGAAGCATCAGCGAGCGAGTTGCGGTAATTGGGATCAAAACGCGCCAAAACCGGTCTCCAGTACACCCGTGTATATCGTACAAGCGAACTGTAATCAAAATTTTGTATACCTGCCTATAACTCCAGCCGTGTCTCGTATAGGGATATCTCGTGGGTATAAATCGCGTTAACAGAAAATATACAATATATCGAATATGATAATTTTTCTTTCATCTTTCCGTTGAGGGGCGATTGGAGTCGCCGCTGGCAATCTAACCTAGCTAACATAGGGAATATTTATTTTTCAATAAATCCGATTGACGTTTTGAAAAAGTAAGATACTGAGCCACTTTCTGCCATCGTACACAATGAATTCTCAAAGTTTCGTCAAAATCGATCGAGTTGTTTGTGACAATTTACGATTCTAGTCTTCGAAACGGTTTCTGTTACATTCAAAATAGCGCCTCCAATTGCCTTCTAAGGAATACTCCCACACGAAGTTATTCCACCAAATGAACCACGTCCATCTGAATTTGTACGCTTGAGTCGAACGCAGTTGACCGCGGTAAAAGTACATACATTTCGCTTCGGACGTGTCCAAATGTCATTTAGTCACACCGACGTGGCGTGATGAGCGTTGGCAATGGCATCGAGTCCCTCGAGCCACGATATCATTTATCATTCGTCGAGCGCAGGGTTTACATTAGGTATACGAAATTTCACCATTTGCATATTTTGTCATCTCTTCGTTAATGTTTGAACGCCGCTATAGACACATACACGTGTAAGTGCAGGATGATGAACACTATCAAATTTCCAATATTATAAATAACTATAAATACGTAATCACACTAGTCAACAATAAAACACCGTAGGATTCTATACGCAAGCTTCGCCTGTCATAGTATACGCCTATAAAAGTGTGATATATACTGCAGCAGAATGAATTATGCGTATAAGGTATGTACAATAAGAGGATTGAGGCAGAACTAATAACCCATTCGATGCTCAATATTTCATATGCTAGCTTAAAATTTTTACCATGAAAACAGACGGCAATATCGTTTTCAACAGACTCTCAGCCGCGAGCGTCTGCAGAAGTAACGTCAGTTTAGTCTGCGAAGTATACGGCCCGTAATTCGTTATTTGACCACTTGATCGAGTCTGATACGATACTCGTGCACATGAAAAGCGCATTCACGCCTAGAACTGACGCGGACAGACCCAGACGCCTTGGCGCGCGACAATTGTTCGCATCACTCAATATGTCAAGACTCTGAATCACGTGGGCGGCGAAGAAGTCACATGAAATTGGTGTGAACTGCCGGTAAGGTAGATTTGCTCACGCGTCTGTACCTACGAACGAAAGATCGGACCCCTTAAGAACGTTTCTCTGCCTCTCTGTTCCTCCTCAGGCTTATATCGTTTCGGAACCTAAAACCTTTAAACACGATTCAATTATGGAAAAAAGGACAATAGCGAAGAGGGAGTATTGGACACTATATCAAAATTTCATACTGAAGACAAACGATCTCGCAGTGTCGGTGGCGTAGGTCAGCGTGCGATAAATCGTACGCTTTACGAATAATCCGATAATTGTGTACAATATGACGAAGTATGGTTACTTTAACGAATAATTCAACGCCCGATAATCCCCGGCTCGTTTCCACGATTCGTTTTCATAATCTATCGAGACAATTCAAGATAAGATATTCAACGAACGACTGTAATACCGACCTTACTTAGACTATTGCAGAAATAGATTGGCAGACTGCTATCGGCACAGTACTTTTCATATTCACTTTTAGTATGTATATATACTGCGGTTGGTTTCGGACTGCGCAGAAACCAATACAGTTTCGCAAGATGTAAAGATCGATTACCGCGAAATGATATCACAACGTTAACATTCTAGTCGCGTATACAATACAATACAATACAATACAATATTGCACGCAATACGTACTTTCCTCGACGATAAAAGTCGCCAGATCACACAGCAGAGGCTTTTACTTATTGGCAAAGCCCGTGACTCGCTACTCACGACTCTTTGGCCTCGCGGGTATGGTTGCATTGCATCATCACTCGCGAGACCGACACAGAGATCTATGGAATATAGGGATCATTGTGGGGACCGTGCAGTATGTTCGGCTCTCAGTTCGAGTTGGAGAGGAGGGACCGGCGGCTGGTGAGCGGGTAATAAGGCCTGCCCGAGAATGCGGCCGAGTGAGAATTGAGCCAGCGATCTCTGCAGACATCTTCTCAGACTCGTAGTGGGATTGGCCTCCTCACGGAGACGTCTGCGCGCCCACACGTAAACGAACATTGACGTATGATGTACATGTACATACATCGGAAACCGCAACTACTAATTATTATTCCTAACCGTTCATCAACTTCACAGATATGAGGCTTGTATGCGTCGAGAGAGTGAAATTTCTGTATTCGGAGAACCTAATACATGCCGGTTTAGGCTGGAACTGAAATCGTTCATTTTGTGAGAAAAACAATCTGAATTTCGTGTCCATACATCGGCTGTACCTGATTGACCATAATTATTTTGCCGATTTTGATGAACGCCAGAAAATATCATTGTGCGATTTCTTAGGGTGTTGAATTCTTGTAGTGTTTTGCGAAAGGATCCGTTTGATCTCGTGGGGGGTATTTCCTCAATCAACTAGGCTTTGGATATCACATGCTCAAATGATGTTCATGATTAGCCATGTTATTTTCATACTCGTCGCGGCTGGCAATCTAACCTAGCTAACATCGGGAATACTCATTCTTCACCGAATCCAATCAATGTTTTCGAAATGTGGAATACTTAGTCACTTTCGGCTATCGTACTCAATGGATTCTTGTAGTTTCACTGAAATCAATCGAGTCGTTTGCGAAAATTTACCATTCCCGTTTTCGAAACGGGAGTTTTTTTGTACATCTCAAGTTGGTCGAGTAACTTCCGAACAGATTGACCGCGACTTTGGGAAAATTTGGTAAAAGAATTGCACTTGGAATAATCTATTGTAAATCAGCTTGATCGCCAGATTTCTTGACAATTCGAAAAAAAAAAGTGAAAACTAAATTTGTGCACACCACAATCTTATGTTTTGATCACACCTGCGTAAAAAATTGGATTTTTAATGCCTAGGATCCATGACAACGATGGCCACTTTTAGCGCTGTTTTAGAATAATAATTCGTGTATCACAGCTTCGTCACCATTCCTCGATTTTTGTTACAATATACTATTCTGATTATAACAAATTTGCTCACTCAACATTGCGTAATTATTCGCATGTAAAATCTGCACGGTGGTAACCGGATGGTAAAAATTCATACTTAAGACTCTGGAAGGTAATAGAGCCCAGAAGGTGAACGAGGTGAGACGTACAGATGTACTTATCTGCCTATGAAACTGCCGCGAAGAGATGGAGTATCATCTGTCGTGCACCAGATCTTGCAGGAAGAAGTCTGCAGAACAGAGCTTCGGTTGTCATGCTTGAGCTGAAACCTACGCGCATATCGTAAACAACGATCATTCACATTCAGGAGAAGTGTACCTAGAATATTAGATCTGTAAACTTGGACGGCATGTTTTCTTCAATAATTATTGGGGATAATAAATTCTCAAGTGGATTAACTATCGACTTAAATGTCTTGTGGCGATGATGAGTGTCGTATTGCTGCAACTCGAACCACTGCCTGAACATAAGTAAACCACAATTAAATACATCGCACTCTGGTGCACGGCGTATCGTTTTTCCAAAGGCATAATGTAGTCTTCCTTCTCGGTTCGTTTTGTTTTCTTCTTATTCCCGACGAAGATCATCTCCCGATCGCTTGTGAGTACCCTGCGCATCGGTATTGAGACAAAGGAGAACATTGAGGGAGGTTTGAAATCAAAATCTCGTCAGTCATGCTCTTTCGAATGCAATCTTGACCTCGTTATTTAAAACGCCTTAAGCTACGTATGTATACTCCTGTTCATTAATGGGTTTCGCTCCAAAGTTAGCCGCGCATGTCGTAAGTTGCTCCAAAGGTAAGGCAGCGGCCGATCAGCGCGTTGTATTTACGAATTTATTCAAATGCGTCACGCTGATTGGTCACTCCCTCACCGTGAGAGCATCCTACCACAAGTCTAGCCAACTTCAGAGCGAAGCCATTAATGAACAGGAGTGTACAGTACCTATACTATAATATGGGAAAATTTAGTTAGCGGTTGCGTTGATCATTCCGTGAGGTCGATGAATCATTTTTTGAACCGGATGACGTTAAAGCGATTGACTCGGATTCTTTCTGACCCACGCGGGGATCTTGGATTGAATAGTTTGAAAAGTTCCGCATTCTGAACATAATTTATACACAAACGTATTGAAGTTACATATTTCCTTCCTACAAAAGTCGGAAAGCCTAGCAGTTTGTCACAAAGGAAACGGATGTTCTCAAGATGCTTGGAAGAAACCCTACGCCTACTCTGGTCAAATTACACGGATCGAGCGTCTACTGCGTAGGCACACGTATCCGTGAATCCAATAACTGAATAGGCGTAATGTGCTGCAGTCGAGCGTCTGGTGAGAGGAAAAAATATGTATAAATTAGAGCCAAAATCCACGAATTTCGTGAGTCAGTATTTCCTCCGCTTCTGTACGTTCTTCGCTCCGAGTATAACAACACGTACAATAAGGAAGCTGAGAAATTCGTTCAAAGAAGAAATTCAACATTCACGTAGACACTAATATCTGCACGGGATACCGTCGTTCAAACTATTTCGAGAAAAACACGAATTGTCCTGATTCGTAGGACAACTGCAGTTCGTATAGGTACAATTGGTGGACTGCGTTCAGTCTGCAGTCGTAATCAGAGATTGAATCAACTCGAATTGAATCCACCCCCAGCCGTCGGTCAGTAATTGAGTTAGGTTGGTCACTTACTGAGTTTTGCTTGCTGGTGAAGCTAACAATGAGTATGTGTGTAAGGTACCGGAAGCAGCATGCGTGTTTGGCTAGGTGGCCCGAGTTCAACAAGGGTTTATTTCTCTTTCACGATTCCACTGTGACTCCAAAAACCAAGACGCTCTGAGCGGTCTCCTTTTCCCACAGTAGACCACGGATCATGAGCGGTCGCCGAAAAAGTGCAGAGGATAAACACCAAAAAACACCGACTGCTCAATTTCTTTCCATTTACGATAATCGAATAGAGTTCTTTGTGTATTTATTCCACACGAATTACCATTGAATAGGTACATGTATGCGCCTTCATGGATGTATACCTTGACCCGCGCAATGCATATTTATATCGAACTACTGTTTGCATTTCAGTCTGTGCAAGTTTTCAAGGGTCAATATGGAGTCGCTATGCACAGAAACCGCTTGGAAAACAAGAATCGTTCATTTTCACAAACCATTCGATCGATTTTGATGAAACTTCGAGAATTCATTGAGCACGATGGCAGAAAGTGGCCAAGTATTCTACTTTTTTAAAACACCGATCGGATTCATCGAAAAATCAATATTTCCTATGTCAGCTAGGTTAGATTGCCGGTGGCGACGATAATTGCCCATTAAGATGTAACCGCAGAGTACGAAAGACCGAGGATATCAAAATAAATAGAAATACCGACACAATTCAAAGCTGTGTGAATCAGCAGCCTTCCACGTGTGAAGTATCGGCAGTAGTTGAAACAGAACGAAGTTGTCTGTGGCAATTTACAGCTGCCTGTATCATAGATGGCAGTCCGTTCTTTATAAGGCGAAATATAAAGAAACATGACTTCCTGAAAAATTGCTCAGAAATAACGCCGGGAAAGGATTACCTGGTAGAGTGTTTCATGCGAATGATGCCGTTTCAACACCGGGCTCGGCTGGGCTGTTCACTCATTGTCATCTCACAAGAGCGAAAGGTAATAGTTACACGCGTATGTATACAGTATCTATCTACTCATAATTTTGAGACCTTGTGAGCGATCGGTAGATGAAGAAAAAGGCGACCTGAGTCTGTGAAAGAATTTCGATTGATATATTCTAGATTTACCCAGTGTAGTAGTAGTACTATTGATTAGGATGCCGTGAGAAATATAGCTCTCCTTAACTGTGAGACCAAACTATTCTTCAAATTAGAAAGATCAGTGGCGTGGAAATGTTGGTTCAGAGGGCAAAGTCGACACCAGATGAAAACTGACCCGCAAGCAGCACAAGAAGTGGAAATTGCTCGCAAAGACGTCTTTCAGACGTCACACGGCTTCCATCGAAATTCCCTCTGTCTGCCAAAAAGTTGCCATCGAGAAGATAACAACTTTCAATAAAAACAGTTTTCGATGCCTTCTGGATGTCCTACGCTCCAGTTCGAGTCTTTGTCTTGTGCGGGAAGGCGTTGCGAGTAAGATACTCGCTTTACCAAACTTCTGATACATGACAATCGTTGATGTCCAACCGAATAGTCGCTGATACGTAGGTATACTGACGCTTGGATAAACAATCTTGTACTCGTAGCTTTCTTCCATACGTTTATAGATAAGAATTGAGAGATGATGATTAATTGTATAATTCACGTATGTATACATCGACGCGGGCAAATTTCGGCATTTAGCTACGATTTCGAGTGGCCGGTTCAGTTTTTATAGACCAATATCAACATTTTTCGCCTGTAAATTATAGTATAATCCAACCGGTTTTCAATTTTCCAAAATATCACCACGCGAAATCGTCGTAGTAGTGATGGACGGCAACCACTAGTGAACATAAAAAATACTTTTGTGAAAGTTTACCGGTTTAGCGATCTAGTTCGTAATCTCCCTGTTATTATCTCGTGAAATTATCCAGTCCGAGAACGACGATAAGCGTTATTCCAGACTCGATTTCGGGACAAGGTCGCATACAGTTACAAAATAAACCAGATGCCGATGAACGCCGTTGATTTTGCCCTCGTTGTCATTATCGTGTGCATATATACCTATCTACGTACGTACAACGTTATACCACAGTCGCGGAAGTGTGGCCAGAGTCCAATCAACACGATAATTAATTTTTGAGTAAAAAAAATTCACCGCCTATGAACGATACGGAATGCTCCGATATAGTTATTCGATTCAAGGAAAGCTCCGAGGTATCCGTTCGGACCGAAAATAACGACGAAAACGAGTGAAATGGTGCTGCAAAAAAAAATGAAGAAGAACCAACAAGTGGAACATTCTTTGTCGACGAAATGTATCCTCGGAAGCACTGAACTCGACCATACATATACTATGTGTAGGTGGATAGATCATTGGAAGAGAATAAAAACGAAATCCATATGTAGGTATGCATCAATTGCTGGCTGACTTTCAATCGTTGCATGTGTACGTATATATATGTATAATACAAATACAAGTTCTATTGTCATATTTGCTCTATTCACAAGATATGAATGTATGTGCCTACCACGCGAATCGACGAAACAGCTGACTCGAGGTGTTTACATCTCGTACGAACGTGTACGAGTGTGCGTACGTGTGTGTGCGCGTGTGTATTGAGTCGTCGAGGTCTAATGAAGATCTTCGCAGTAGTTAGCACGAGCCACATACAGCTTGGATTTAATTGCATATTTGCAGATATAGTGCATACAGCGACAATTGGCAGAATGGCTTACAATATATGCATACGGTTATGTAGAATGGCATTTACTAGAATAATATAACCTTTCAGCCTATCAGAGTCATGTATCATAATTAGTTGGAGTTAATGAATTGCACAGGTAGGAGCACGAATCGGAGTCCACAGTTGCCAGTTGCTAGTTGCTATTTAGTTGAAATGAGGTGAGACCATCGATGACAATAGTAGCAATGGCATTGATAATAAAAAGTAGATACCCAGAAGCCAACGGTGAGAGAAATTGATCGCGAGTACTGCTTCTGCTATTGCTCATCAACAATTAGTTATAGTTCAGTTTTTGTTCTCACCTTTTCGAAGTGCTTGGTATTTCGTCGATGTTGTTCCAGTGATAGACATCGGCGCAAGTGGTTATCGTAGTATCCTTCATCTTCGTTATCCTTGCAGGTAGTGTACGAATACGTGTGTACTCATGCGAATTACATTTCCTCAAGCACAATTTGTTACTCACGCGTGAAAATTTGATTGATTAACGTCAACTTTGATGCCTCATGTACAGTAATCGAAGCTATGTGGTAGATCGAGAAGATTTTAATAATCCATGTTTCTACGCTTTCGCATAAACAATCAATGACTGTTTAAACCGAATGGTTTACGCGGAGACACGTGACACGCGCGCACCAATAGCACGAGTGGATTTTAAGAGGACGATTTTTTGGCTATATCGAATGCCATGAAGCCATCTGCAATTGGATCTCAAACGCCGATATGATATGATGATGAAGATTGGCAACCGCGAGAGCGAAACACTTGTTCAAATCTCGATGACTCTCGCTTTCGTTTGTTTATTTATTTATTTATTTATTCATTCACTTGTCCTGCTGTTGTTCAAAGTAATGTTCGACGGATCATTGCCACGCTGTACACTGTACAAGTCTTTCTTTTATACACTTGTGTCAAATTACACCACGAGGGGCAGCGGCGAGAGACGAAAAACGAAAAACGGAAAACGAAGAACGGAGGAGCGTTCAACCTCGGCGGCGCAGAAGGCTGGTATACGAGTTCTGCGTAGACTTGAGACTCGAGAGTTTTCTGGTTCTGGATCGACTCCGTGTCGACTGCGCCGTTGCGGGCCAATCAAGAAAGAATACAACAATGCTCGCGGTACCAGTACCGCGATACCATCGCGAGTTTTCATTCTGATAACATGCTGCATACTGGCGTATTCATTCCGGTGTTTACAGTT
This sequence comes from Phymatocera aterrima, assembly GCA_963170745.1. Taxonomy (NCBI): domain Eukaryota; kingdom Metazoa; phylum Arthropoda; class Insecta; order Hymenoptera; family Tenthredinidae; genus Phymatocera; species Phymatocera aterrima. The sequence continues at coordinate 9,002,876 of OY720666.1, forward strand.
AGTTTGTTCAACCATTAATTTCAACGACCGCAATCCCTGAACCTATTCGAATGTATTCAAATTTCGAAGGTCGATCGCGCAGGTCTTCGAAGCGCTCTTCGATGATTCAAATTCTTCCTTCTCTTTCTTAGTCAGCGACTTCAGGAGTTCGTTGAAACGCAGATAACACGGAACGAAAGTTCGTCTCGTCGAACGTCTCGCGTCCCAAGACGTTCTATCGACAGATTTTTCGTTTTTGTTATTTGGCAAGCCAGATCGACCCAGAGAATCAGATTTCTTTTGAATAAGGGAAAAATGAAGTAATGAACATACAGTGCACCTATCTAGTACTGGAAATCGTATCCTGGCTCGAATATCGTGTAACATATCTCGCAATGAGAATTCTATAGCCTTGTAAGGACGCGGGTAACTTCTTATACGTGTGTGTATGCGCGTACACACGAAGTACTATGGGTATAATCTTGGGTATATACTATGGAAGGTTACCTACTATGTACTAATCCGGCAAACTATGGCGAGGTCTGGTAGGCATGTAACTCGTCCGTATCCGCTATGAGTAGGCTTTGTTCTCCGAGTCCGGTATGTGCAGCCGTGAGACATGAATTGAGTTTTCCACGTTCAGTCTCACGACGCCTTTTAACCCCAGAAAGAATATAATGACGGTTTTATGTATGGCGGGACCCCAAACGTTCAGTGCTCGCTAGACCCTAGAATAGATTTACTAGCTTCTATTTCAAAGTCCGGCTTACAGAAGCTACCCCTGAACATAGAAACGTGTCCATGTGTCTCAGGTAAAAATCCAGAGACACGCGGTCATCTTCTTTCTTCAGTTCTTCGCTTTCAAGAGGGAAAATTATTCTGCGATCATCTCCGTGTTTCCAGGTCTCGAGAATATATTATCTCACTTGCCACGTGGGATCAAATTTTTTCACCATGATTGTATCTTGTAAACGAATAAACGGATTCATATTTTTCTTAGATCGATCAATTTCAGTTTGTTCAACTGAGAACTAATCATATTCCCAATTAGATCGGTTCAGTGGCTTTAAAGTTATTGAATGAAAGAGTTCATATTCCGATCAACAGATTTTTCACACATTTTCTTTCGATCGATTGAAAATTTTATCCAAATCAAATCTAACTGAATTGTGGGATTAATCGATTTCAGCAGCAGATTTTCTAGGGCTGGCCTATCGAGCACATCAGATATTATTGTTGGCACAGTTCGCCTGACCTCTAGAGCAGCTGCGATCTTCTTGTTACAGTGAAATATCATGATCGTTACCCAAAAATGAATCTGCAATTCCGCATCAGCCGAGGGGCACTTCTGCAGTCTGCGGGACACCCTAGTCTGAAATCTATTCGCAGTCACTGGGAATCATTTGGGATCACCCGAAAGCACCACGATTAAATAAAATCTTGACACAATCACATGTACAGCCTCAACAAAATAACATGAAACAACGTAGAATCGCAATGGAATCACGATCAATCACGTTAAATCCGTTGAACTCATCATGAACAAATTTGAATGATTTTAACCGATTACACGTGACTTCGTAGTGTTTTAAACCGATATCAACCGATTTCGAAGTGATTCCAACCGATTTCACGTGATTTCGAAGTGATTTAAACCGATATCAACCGATCCCACATGATTTCATGCTACTTCGGTACGATTGCATACGATTCCCGTAATGTTGTCGGATTTCGGTGATTTCAAAATTTCACCAGAAAATATCACGATGAGATCGCACGAAATGACATGAAATCAGAATTCGAGGATATCCCTTCTACTGACATTAGTGGAACGACGTAGGCACGGAGAGTGATTGATGTGATTTTGTGGGGTCCCTATTCGATAAGACTCTCGGCGTGACTTGGAACTATAAGGTCCCTAAAAATAGTTGGCAGGAGCGAGGTCCTTGCGTCGCTCATCAATGAGGACGACTAGCTGTATGCGTTTGAGCATCGAGGAGGGTTGCATTCTGCTGCATTTGTGAGACTATACCATAGTTGGCTTAGTGCTAGGTGTAATAATAAAGGAACGAGGGAGTCCTATTTACGGGGAGTGTTCTGAACGGCCCGTCAGGGGAGTCTCGTCGCCATGGAATCAGGGAATTGGGGGAATTAGGGGAATCGAGGGTTTCTAGCTCTATGCTTCGGGGCGAACGTCTGTTTGCTTAGCTGAGAAAATATTGTAATACATTCAATTTCTCCGCCTTGGATAGACTTTCCCGGCAACGAGTTAATGTAATACATGAGGTACGTTCGTACGTGCGTCCTGTGCCCACTCTACAAACGACTGACAGAGATTTTTCAATTTCAAGACGGATTTTTCCTGTGATAGTTAGGTCTGACCTCTGAGAACCTGATAAAAAAAATTGCCCCTCGTACCCAGCTGACGAATTTTTGAATCCTCCTCGCAAACGCTGAATCTCGTTTTTTCCGAAACAATTGTAAGGAAGCAAATGTTCGATCGGTAGGGGATTTACATCGAAAACCGAATATCTTCTTCCTCGTTTCATGAAGATCGAATTGCGTGTCTTTGAGACGAATGCAAAATTTCGTAGACGAAAGACGAGTAATTAGAGGAAATTGAGAATTTGGTTTGAAGGGTTTCAGTGGTCGTACCTATACTTGCTGTTACAAAGAAATTTGAGAAATGTCAAGATCAATCACTGAGTTGACATCGACTACTCGATACGCTTCGTTGGAGGAAGATTGAGATAACGCGGGGATTACAAATTTGTGGAATGATTGTATTCGTTGTTTCTCAAAAAGAGCGCAAGTGCGTATCGGTGTCTTCAAATTTTAGGATATAAAAATTACGAAAATGTATCATAAAGTTTGCCCATGTCTCAAAATTCGTTTTTTTCGACAGTTTTCTCCGTATTTTTCCTTGCCTCAACCAAGGCGACGAACGACCAGAAGTCATCGGCCAGAAGTTGAGGTTCCTCGAAGGCAGCGAAGTGCCCACCGCGAGGTAAATGATTCATTTGAATCAAATTCAGGTATTTGGATCGCAGGAGAGACTCCGGTTGGTACGAAATTTCATGTGGAAATATGGCGCAGGCTGTCGGTGTGTCGATAGCATTCCTGAAACCGTCAATATCAACAATTATCGCTCCTTGTCACACAATTCGTTCTCGAATCACAAAGCTTAGGAATCAAATCAAATAATTTCGCAGATTTTTCACTCACAATTTGATCTGAAGATTTCGATTCACCGTGCTGAAAGTTTCAGCGTACAATCGCATGCTAGTTGTCATCGAGTTGGTCACCCAGTACACCATGACGTTATCCAAAAGTTCATCGATCGTAAATTTCTCCAGCAATCGACCGTCCTGGCTGAATCTGTACTCCGGATTTGTCCAGGTGCTAAACTTCTCCAGAATGTAGGCAGCCAGGCCGGCGGATGAGTCGGCAAGAGCGATGCCTATTGAACGATGAATAGCGTACACGTAATAGGTTCGTTCTGATTTTCCATTTTTTAACCATTTTTGTTACGAAATGTCTTCATTTTTGGGGTGGACGGATATCAGACACTTATTCTTACCTACGGTGTCGGGTTTTGTTGCGTGCAAATGCAAATATCCCGTTTCCTCCAAATGACGCGACCAATGGTGACTGAGAGGGTAGATTTTAGACCAATGCTCATCACTGACCACCAAAGATGGAATGAAGGTGCCCAGGACAGTCCACAGAAAAGTCATAGGCGCCCTGTGCTGGCACATATTGGAGTGTATTCCTAAAATGCTGTAGCGATTTTCATTTCAATTATCATCATATCGTCATCAAAGATATGGGTAGTTATACATATTCAATTGCAATAAATGTTGCAAATAATGGTCAGCTACCTCTTGGGATAGAGAATTCCCATGTTCTCAGTGATAAGGCTTCCCCAGTCTCCACCTTGTGTGTAGAATTTGTTCAATCCGAGCCTGTTCATGAGATTCTTCAAAATCACCGTGATCTATTCGTGTAGTGAGGATGTTGAAAGATTGTTGAAAATAATTTATGACTGAAAAAAGATACGAATAATTGCTATTTCCGTCGTACCTGAGCGTTACCTAACCCGGGTCGGACCGCGGCGTCGGAGAAGCCGTATCCAGGAAGAGATGGCACGATCAGTTCGAAGACAAAGTCCTGGCCGGAACGTGGCGTCGTGAGCAGAGGGATGATTTTCTGGAACTCGACGACCGAGCCAGGCCAGCCGTGGACCAGCAACAAGGGGAGAACCCGGACTTGTCTATCCTTCGGCACCGTTGGCTTCACGTGGTAGAAGTGGATGTCCAAACCTGTAGCGAGTTCGCTGGTCAGTGGATACAATGCTACAACGGCGACCGGCTTCCGCTTCGAAAATCCTATCGCAACGATGCTTTACCTTGAATGTTGGTCTTGAACTGGGGGTAGCGATTGAGGAGGCTTTGTCGCTTGGTCCAGTCGTACTTTGTTCTCCAATACTCGAGGACGGTTTGAAGATAGTCGGTGTCTATGCCGTAAGTCCATCCTACGCCTTCCAGCGGCCTTCTCAATGATCTTGTTCTCTCCAAGCGCGATTTTAGGTCGTCTATGACCTGCGCATAGTGCAATTAATTCTAATTAAACATCTTATGAAAAGTTTCGCAAGCATACGGCTGAAAATAATTCGCGAAGATCATTAATGGCGAAGCTTTCAAACGGACTGAGTAAAATGAATAACTTCTAAGCAAAGGAGTGAGAGAATAGGAGGTGGAGACGAAAGGAAAGCTAGCTACTGATCGTCCACGGACCTCTTTTACCACTTCAATTTTGAATGGTCGGATGCTCTCGTCGACTCGGCCAGGCTCTCCTCGTCCCCAGTACTGATCACTTGGTAAAGTAGGCGCTTCAGCTGCTTTCATAAAACTAAAATACGAACAAAGACAATTCGAGGATACTAATCAATCGCCCCATCATATCAAAATCTGAGGTTCGCCACCTCAGCGCGTTCGGCCTACCTACAATACCGTTGTTTCGCATCTTTGCAGTTGTAAAAATGGACTTTCATGCAAACAACAGAGAGGAAAGGCATCCTCCGGGCAAAAATTGTATCAGAAGGCGAACGTGCAAGGTGAGGAAGCTAATTCATGGCCGGATGGTCATTTTCAACTCCTCAACAATTCCCGATCTTTTCCTACTCGAATTCTTCTAGACAATTATGGATTGTTATCCATTCCAATGTCTATTGTTCGCTAGCCTCACAATTTCGACGAGCGCATGGTTCGAGAGTAACGAGGGTAACGCTATTTTTCACGTGATCTTTGCAAGTATAGGTCAAAAGCTGTGTCTCAAACTGCAATAAATCGACGGCGAGGATGTTAATGACGTCATAATTCCCGAGATAAATGCGCGGCCGAAGATCAAGGACAAGTCTGGTTATGTCCACCGTCAGGCTCATCGAGATAGAGTAAAAGTTCCAGGCGTTTGTTCGAGGAGAAGCTGCGCCTGCGCAGCATCGTTAGATTTACGCAAAATGATAAAACTACGAGGACTTGAGCCAAGCGGCCAGCCTAGCCGTCCGACGAGTCCGTCGAAACCAGATTAAGCAACGATCCTCGCAGATTCTTGAAAGCATAATGAGCAAGAGTTAGCGATTATTTTTAAAACTAAGAATTCTCGGTTGGAGTCAATCTCGTGTTCCGATTTACTGCCAACGGTATCACTCGGCCCCGCTTCTTTCAATCGATTCACAATTTTCATCTCGCGCAATACAGTATTCGAATCTCTGGTCCGGATCGGTACATCGCGTCGTGAAAAAGTTACAGCGTGTAAAAATTTCAAATGCTCACTCACGTCGCGGTCTGCTCCTCAGCCGATCACCCGACAGAGCCAACGTTTACTCACCAGAAGAATTTACTCACTCCGTAGATCAGGAGCACCGATACGAACACTAGTTTCCACATTTTCTCGCTCAAATCAACGTGCTCCCTCTTATCATATACAAATCACTTATGTGAGACCGAGTGCCGGCGAACCGTTCTTAAGGAGGACGCCTACCGGCATTGCGGGGCAGGCGGCAAGGAGGGGAAAGCCTACGTTTATACACGGACGCGTGTAACGGCCGCCAACTGGGAATAAGAAATTTTTTTTCTCGTATGAGAGACAAGTTTTAGCCACGAACATGCGGAATGCAAATAATCAGCCGTTTATTACGTTTAGAAGCATTATTCGTATAATTGACGCATAAATGGGCGATAATAATTGACGCGCGAAGGCACGCGGAAATGTACGGCAGCGGGCAATTCAGTTTTTAGTAGCTGATGGCAGCACTGACTCCATTCGCAAAGACTCGGAATAACCTGTATGTTCGAATTTGGCGCCCATTTAACGCGGCCGACTTTAACGCGACGCTACCACTCTTCGCAACGCGCCCGATAGCTTTTCGCGAAATAGACACAAACCGCTCTTCTATTTTCATATTTTCTCCATAACTGCCTAGACCAAGCAATTCGTTTTCGCAAATATTCTTGCCCGAAGGTCCGACGAATGATTCGGATCTATTTTCACTAAATTCTTAACATTTTTTACGTTATTATTGAGAGTTGCATCGAGAGATCGTACGATTTCTCCTATGTTGCCCGCCTGTATGAGAGTCCAATTTCTGTAATCAATTACTCGATAACTTTGCGGACGATTGTCTAGAAATTTGACGGAGAAACGTGATTTGCGTGAAAGAACATCCCCTAGAAAATTCAACTACTTCTTAACATTTTGATGCGTGTATAGCCATCCTCATTAGGACCGAATAGCACGTAGCGCACGGCAATACGAATGAATATGTATTGGCCGACGCCGAATTCGAGACGACGTTGCTCCTACCGCCGCAATCAGTCGATCGAAGATTATTACCTCATATTTTACACATCTCGTTTAGCTGCCTCGAAGAAACAGGTTATCCCATCCCGGACAGCCGGAATAAATAGCTTCGGAATTGATGTCTCGATTAGAAAATGTTCGTGACCAAAGTTGCGGCGTTCCAAAGAGGAAATGAACTGATCAGATGGACTTCCATTACGTACATTATAACATACACTCGCATGGGGAGACAATCAGAAGGTCATTCGCCGGTGAACTTTTTTCAGATTTAATGATCGATGTATGTACTTTAGGTATAACTGTTAGATTTTATCTGTCGAAGTCTTTTCATGACCGCATTGAATTTGAAATTATCATTTCAAATTCGGAGAGCTTCCGAGCTCGCGGTCCCCCGTTCTTGTTCCGTTTTTGTGGGCCCAAATTCCACAGAATTTTTGTTTGTTACTGATCGTCGAATGGGTTCGATGTTCTTCGAGAATTTCACAACCCGACGTCGGCAACTGTTCAGCAATAATATTCCCTAACGGCAAAGAAGCCTTTGGTTGTCATTATCGATGCACTTGAGTCGCAAAAATTTTGTCTTCCAGCCTTCTGGTTCTGAATAGTCGATTTTCTGTCGGATAAGAATGTTCAAAATCATTACAGCTCCTCGACTCTGTCACAATGTATAAAGAGAATCTCGGATAGCCTGTCGGGAGGAAATCTCTTCGCCATGAAATCAGTGAAATTGCAGGAGGATTCAGAAATGCCTTGCACTTGGCTTTGGACGCGAATTCGTTTGCTTCGCTGATTGCGAGGGAATATTCCACCTCAGTTCCGTGTCTTGGATGTACAACACTTTTCAGATACAGAGCCGATACATGATGCCAACGAACGAATGTAATTGGGATTGGGAAATGAGAGTCGAATCCCGCTTTTCCTACAAATATGAATATCCTCGGATATCAGTGCCTGTATTGAAAGTACAAAAATATATCGTACGTAGGGAGTATTCTACAATTCTTTTTTGCCGGCAGTTTTTTCGGCTTCTTTTTTCTTCTCGACCAGTCCGACGAAAGACCAGAAGTCATCGGCCAGAATCTGGGGCTCTTCGAAAGCGGCGAAGTGGCCGCCACGAGGTAGATGATTGATTTGAACCAAATTCGCATATCTAGATCGCAAGAGGGATTCCGGCTGGTACGCAATCTCATGCGGAAATATGGCGCAAGCTGTCGGCACGTGAATAGGAGCTCTGAAATCACCAATGTCGACCATTAGTCATTGGATTTTATCTCCTATCGCACAGATTCTCCACCAGTCGTGGAGTATGATCCGAGCGATAGACAATCGGTCCAAGCAGCACACAACGATCTTTGACTAGTTTCGATCCCCGATACTTCTGAGAGACGACGAGAAGACGTCTAATGTACTTTTTCGAGTGAACACTGAAAAGTGGACATCCGTCGATTTTTTGATGTCTTTCAGTCGCTCCACGGATCGATATGAGTCAGAGAGCGTTTGCGTGCTCCTTGGGCGGTTCATTACGTTACGCACAAATCAGTTTTGAGGTTTCGATGTGCGGTGCTGAAACTTTCCGCGTACAACCGCATGCTCGTCGTAATCGAGTTGGTCACCCAGTACACCATGACGTTATCCAACAGCTCGTCGATTGTGAATTTCTCCAGCAAATGACCGTCCTGGCTGAATCTGTACTCGGGATTCGTCCAGGTGCTGAACTTTTCCAGAATATAGGCAGCCAGCCCGGCTGGAGAGTCAGTCAGAGCGGTGCCTGTGAAAGATAAATAATCAATGGATCAGTGGGAATTCGCGATGAAACGGTGTTCGATGTGGGATTTGTCGGCTTTTGAGATTGCATCGGGATATTGGAAAATATTCTGATATTCTTACCGACAGTGTCAGGTTTAGTGGCTTGCAGATGTAAGTATCCCATTTCCTCGATGAGCCTTGACCAGTATTCACTGAGAGGGTACATTCTAGACCAGTGCTCGTCGCTGATAACTAAAGAGGGGACGAAGCTGCCGATAATGGACCAGAAGGTAGCTTTTGGCGAATTATGGAAGCACATGTTCGAGTGAATTCCCAACGCGCTGGAACAATTCGACATACGTAATGTCAATAATTTTCGATAGTTTTAGTATCGGTTCGACGGTATATCTGATTCTCCCAATCAGTAAAATTTAGTATTCAATTTCGAATTGTCCTGTGAAAAGATTACTCACCTTTCTGGGTACAGAACTCCTATATTTGCAGTGATGATGCTTCCCCAGTCTCCACCTTGCGTGTAGAATTTCTTAAATCCCAGTCTGTTCATCAGATTTCTGAACACCACCGACATCTGTTCATAGAGTAGGTATCATGAATATTACACTTCTGGGTCAGATGAATCGGTATGAGTAAGTAGGGAACTTTATAGTACCTGAGCGTTACCTAGCCCGGGTCGGACCGCGGCGTCGGAGAAGCCGTATCCAGGAAGAGATGGCACGATCAGTTCGAAGACAAAGTCCTGGCCGGAACGTGGCGTCGTGAGCAGAGGGATGATTTTCTGGAACTCGACGACCGAGCCAGGCCAGCCGTGGACCAGCAACAAGGGGAGAACCCGGACTTGTCTATCCTTCGGCACCGTTGGCTTCACGTGGTAGAAGTGGATGTCCAAACCTGTAGCGAGTTCGCTGGTCAGTGGATACAATGCTACACGGCGACCGGCTTCCGCTTCGAAAATCCTATCGCAACGATGCTTTACCTTGAATGTTGGTCTTGAACTGGGGGTAGCGATTGAGAAGGCTTTGTCGCTTGGTCCAGTCGTACTTTGTTCTCCAATACTCGAGGACGGTTTGGAGATAGTCGGTGTCTATGCCGTAAGTCCATCCTACGCCTTCCAGCGGCCTTCTCAATGATCTTGTTCTCTCCAAGCGCGATTTTAGGTCGTCTATGACCTGCGCATAGTGCAATTAATTCTAATTAAACATCTTATGAAAGGTTTCGCAAGCATACGGCTGACGATAATTCGCGAAGATCATCAATGGCGAAGCTTTCAAACGGACTGAGTAAAATGAATAACTTCTAAGCAAGGAAGTGAGAGAATAGGAGGTGGAGAAGAAAGGGAAGCTGGCTACTGATCGTCCACGGACCTCTTTTTCCACTTCAATCTTGAATGGTCGGATGCTTTTGTCGACTTTGCCAGGCTTTCCTGGTCCCCAGTACTGGTCACTCGGCAGTGTCTGTGCTTTGATCTCATCCGAGCAGCTAAAACAACAAAGATCGGCCGTAAGACGAAACCAACTCCATTTCGATATCACCACCCTAATGTTAATCACAAGATCCGGCTATTGGCTTCCGCACAATGTCTTCATTGAGTGCCGAAAGAGTACTCTAAATCCGAGTGGCACTGGGGGCAATGATTCGGCGGTAATAGGCGACTATCCTCGTATGCCTGTAATACATATCATGTCCAATCTTAACACTTGCGTATACATACTCTATACATGTGCTACATACTCATACGGCAGCTAATAATGCCTAATGATTATCCGTGGCGACACCCGGATCTAGTTTTGCCCGACGGCACTTTATGAAAACACTTTTGGCTGCCGAATAATATAGGAAGTATCAGGCGAGCTACGTCAACTCATCCAATCAAATCAGACCTGAAGGTCACCTCTAGCGAGACGCGATGTGGGGTATTTTTCATCGACTCGCTCAGTCATTTTTTCCGTCAGCCTCGTCGATATTTTTCACAATTTGCCAGTTTGCAGCGCAACTCGAAAAGACCTTCTGAAAATCTTTCCAGATTTTCTCAATTCAACTATTCTCCAGAGTTTTATTTTTGTCTCAATCCAGTATATCGTACAGGTCATGAATAAATCGTACAAAGGAATCTCGAATACAAAACGGATCCGGATTCGGTTTCGCACGAATGTTGGAACGGAATTTCAGCGACATTTTTCTCCCGAGATTTCACTGGCTCTTTCAGCAAAATAATCGCAGAAAGTTCTTCTTTTTTTCGTCCAAATGGACCCCCTCGATTTCGCTGAGACTTTGACTGTATCTTTGTGGATAGGAATATTATATCTCACAAACAAATTACAACGCGACGGATGTGATGGTTCGGAAGTTGCAATATTAAAATAAGAACGAATTGCATGAATTCTGGGGACGTGTACATGCAAATTTTCTGTGGAAACTTGCTAAATATACTTCTCATGTACCGGCATTCACGTATTCGAAAACCTGCTACGCAGTACCTAATTGGTAGGTACGCGCGATTGATAAATTCATGAAATTCACGTGCATTTCAATTTGACGACTCATCCTGAATCGTGAAATCTGCGAAGGCACAAGTTCCTTTTTTCATCAAACCTGCGAAATATTTCTATAGTTCGATTAAAATTCCAAATGAAATCGAAGCTCGGTAGGTATACACGCATCTTTGGCAAATGGAAGTTTTCGATTCAATAATCCGGCCTGAGAGAGCTTCCTCGGCGCCGAAGAAATCACGGCTGAAGCTGCACTGGAAGCTTCATAAAAATGGGAATATCTTTCGTACTTGAGATTTGCCAACTCGTAAAACAATTATACAAGGTTCTACATCGGATTGAGAAAAAAATAAAAATGCAGCCCAACGCGAAGCTCCGATCAAGTTTACGACGAATAGCCCCTATAAAGACTCAACCTTGAAACGAAGAGATGAAATTTATTTCTAGGCAAAAGTCATCACGACTGGCGCTGACAATGAGATGGCTGATCGTGAGACAGACGAGTAGAGGTGCAAAAAGCGTTGTGCGAAGTTCACGGAGGCAATGATTGAATTTTTTGTTATCAATTCGGTTGCCGCTTCGTTACATAATGATCGGTAATCCTCCGTCATGCAGCGCGCGGCGCGGAGCGGTGCGGCGATCGAACTACTAGCAGTATGCACATAATGAAGTATGTAACGAGTGTTAAGTAACAATTATTTACTCACCAGAAGAATTTCGTGACACCATAGATCAAGAGCAGCGATACGAACACCAGTTTCCACATTTTAGCGTTTGAATCGAGATACGGTCCGGTATTTATGCAAAAGATGAAGCACCGACGTGCGATATAAGATCCGTGCAAAGATTCCTACAACTGCAGGTCGGTGGTCCCTGACCGACTCACGCACTGGACTGGGAAGCGAATCGTTATGCTCACGATACCACTCATACGAGGGAACAGCTACGACGACCGCGACTCTCTCCCTTCCCATCGAAATCAGACGTTTCAAGATATCACACTCGTGTCCAAAACTCGTTCATGTGCACGTCCAATACATTCAACCGGCCTGTCGACTATACTTCTTGCCCGGACCCCGTCGCGTGAAATCACTGTTGATAGATGAAGGTATACAGTATGAGCAGCGCCGGCCCTAGGCGTGTGCGATGTGTGCCCCCGCACACGGGCGGCCAAGCCTTCGGGGCGTCCGATATGGTCAACAGGCCATTAAATTTGGTTAAAAACCGAATTCCGATTTATAAATTTATAAATAGATACGTTCATAACTTTTTTTTCTACACTAAACTATGTACATTAGGGTGGCCCTTAATATGGGTAAAAAAAAAAAATTGGTCGCGCCACCCCCCAAAACGGTTCCAAATAATGGAAAAAAATCTACGCAAAGCCCTAGCTCTGTCCATTAAGAGGAAGGCGTGCCTGTAAGCATGAAATTTCCGTAATTTTAATGAAATTAATTATTCTTTGATAATCGGTTTCGTTATTTTTTTCAAATTTATGTTGATGTGAAACTTGTTTTGCACCATGGTAACAACGATTCGTACGTTAATATTTCATTCACTTCGCCAATTTCTTTCAATCGATGCATAAGTAAATAGAGAGTCTTTATCTTTACCATCGAGAATGACATCGCAAATGAGTTAGACCTCAACCAAATAGTTCAAGACTTTGCGGCTTTAAAAGCGCAACGTTTTACATAATATTATTCACACAAATTTTATACGAGTGTTATAAATCATATAATATACTCTATTATTACTTGTTACTCTTATAGTTTCATTTTTGTAACGATATTTTGTACCTGACCTTAATTTTATAAACTGTTTCTCTAATTGTGATATTTAAAACATCAATTGCTATGATTAGAATATATTCGTTGTGCTGAAAATTTTTGACTCATTTTTGGCTCTGTAAAGGCGGCCCTAGCATCCTTCGCACATCCCTGTAAAAACCTTAGGGCCGGCGCTGAGTATGAGTATAGAAAGATGCCGATGTATAGTCTGGCGTGGCAGTTATCCTGAAGAAGGATTTCTCGGTTGAAACTCATATTTAGGAAATGGTTGGACTCGCAATAGTCTGTTTTATACTTGACAATGAGTGATTCCTGTGTATTCAGCTTGAACATAACTTGTTCACTAGTGCCGTCACGATCCATGTTCGCACCCTGGGGACTTCGTGTTCAGCGCCGTGCCGTTTTCAGCCCGCCGCGCCGTTTGTCTCTGCGCGAATCGCGAGCATCTGCCCGATCTGGAGATTGGTATTATTTCGACAATTTTAGGGAAACCCTTAACGAGAAATGTTCGTTTTCGGAATTCTCTAATTTATTTTTCAATTTGAAACGGCGATTGAATCTTGGTAGGACTGTTTGAAACAAAATAAATGAGATCCTAAGATTGAAAATCGGATCAAGAACGCAGGAGCTAGCCACTGTTACGGGTTACGAAAGAGAAAATTTCAAAATGCTCCTCGCGTCTCGATAATGCAGCTTGCGAGGGATTCATCTTTCAATGTAGTGTTCGGGACAGTAAGATAGAGATATTGTAGGATGCGCTTCAAGATCGGATCCCTTGTTCTTGCGAAGGATTGAACAATCTGATTTTCAACGTAGAAAATCTTAGCAAAATTCAACAGAAAATGGATTTTTCATTTCGTTTGGATGGACCTCTTTCTAAGGTGCCAAACGCCACTCTGAAACATGAATTATTTCGCTGCATCGTCGAGACGTAAAAAGCACCACGAAATTTTCTGCTCTGCAACACGTAACGGTGGATGGCTCCTTCATTTTCGATCCAATTTTCAATCTTGGAGTGTAATTCAGTTTGTTTTGAACAGCACTTCCAAAATACACGCCTAATACGAAATCTAGAGAAAAATTGCAGGATCCAGAAGTTTCAATTTTTCGCCAGGATCTTCCATCGACTGTATAAATCGCGTTCAAATCTGTGAAGTCGTGAGGAATCGCGCTCCACCTGTCCAGCGATTTCAGGGATTGTATTATCTGAGATAATCAATGATATACTCGAACAAAAAAGAACACTCGAACCGCAGAATCGGCTCTTCTATTATTTTGACATACCTATATTCTCGCGATAAAAGTAATTCCAGGTGATTCTACGACTTATCATATACATATATTCATGCTCATGAATCTATTTGCACTCGCAAATTATCATCCGTCGCGATATCGTACTCGATTTTCCAAGCAGCATCGTGCTCTGCAACTGATTGCTCTCGATGCAGCGGTAATCGGTAAAGGTTTTGTTTCTTCGAAGATTCGAAGTTTCAGAAATCTGGAAGCCATCTCGTTGCCCTGCTGGGGCTGGCGACCATGTTGCCCATCGCTATCACGGCACGTACTGGTTCACAGATGATACTTCAGATGCGTCTCAGACTCATTTTTATAACTCGACAATTGTGCCTATAACGTAACCGTATTGCAAAGCTATAACTATGCCCGTTACGGACAATCGTTGTTGCCGCGTCACTGTTAACAATCCGTACTTTGGTGTACCAGCTCGAGCGACTGTAGCCTTGCTTAACATAATTTCCATGTACAACGTCCGTTTTACTAAGGATCGTATTTTACTCATGATTATACATTCTGTCCGAAGGATCAACCGCTATCGAGTTATAAAGTGCATATATGTGTTGTATTTTCACGATAGCTGGTATCTATCGAGTAAAAATAACACGACTCTCGTTGCGTACAATCGTTACTCGTTCAACGCAACGCGATAAGATTTCAACGTGTATATAGGGTAGGTATGAAAATTTTTGAACAGTCGCGGACTTGTATACCTATACACATCTCTCCCGGTTGAAAACTAATTCTTTGCCTGCACTAAGCTCTGATCCGATGAAACGCGACTGCATTATTTTGCAACTTTGCGTGGGAAATCGTTGGATCCTCGAACACAGACGTGCGTTTGAAAACCACGCGATGGTTTGGAAATTTTCAAATCCTTGGACAGTCTTCGCGACATTTCGTAATTTCTAAACCCGGAATGGAAAACTTTCGGAATAATTCGTGAACGTTTTTTTCCGGACCAGGTTTACTCGACGATGAATTTAGTCCGGTCAACATTTTTTCGAGTACACATACCGAACGCCCTATGTTATAAATTTGCGAGATGAAATTCATTCGGTTCATCGGACGCGTCGACGGAGGAATATTACATTGACGATAATTTGCAAAGTAGTAATTTACACTTCGATTATCTGCTACAAAGTGTTGACTAAGCGAAATAATTCTGTTGTAAGAATGCGATAGGCGAAGAATAACGCTAAGAATTAACTCGTTTGCGGAGTTCGCCGGCCAAGGGTCGAGCTGATGATGAGATACGAAGAAATTGAATATCCGGTTGCCTACTTTCAGGCACAACCGCTTCTCTTCACATTAATTTAAGGGGACATGAAACACGATATGCAAAACCTAGTTTCTCGGCAAAAATCCATCCGATTTATATGAAACTGATATCCGCGATAGAGAAAGAGAAAAAGAAGGGTATGACGCTCTCCGATTTTCCAAAATAGAAATAAAGTTTTACAGATTATTTATCGACAGTTATAATTTGTTGAACTTTTTTCCGATTTTTGGAAATCGGCGAGCGTCACGGCCTTCGTTCGCTCTTCCTCGAACGCTGATTTGAATTTCGTATTAACCGAGTGTGTTTTCGCTGAGAAACAAGGTTTGAAAAATTCCAAGTGGAAAAAGCATGTTTCATGTCGTCTCAAGGGGAAAGAACGGAATATTCGTCAGTATTTTTCTTGTCGTACCTAAGCAAGTGCTCGAAGGATCTGCGAGTCTTTTTTCCGGAATTTAGAATTCAATTTTTGCAGATAATTTTTCACGGAAAAATCGTTGATCGTATCAACCGTTCGAAACAATTCTGCAAATATTGAATCTTTCGAACCTACTGTTCTATCAAGGGCTGTAAGCACTTCCGAAAGCGTCCCCCTTACGATTTTTTTCTAACTTAGCACAAAGTTTCAGTTTTTCGCGTAAAAAGTCCGTGTACAGAAGAGTTTTTGGCTCTCCTTGATTTGAGACTCGACCTGGCGATCTCGTTTTTTTTTACCGTACATCTTGCTGGCTATTGCATCACCCTGGACACGAGTATCAATCACATTTATGTAGTACAGGGCTAAAAAGCTCATCGAGTGGTTCCTTTCCACGGAAATCCACACACAGGAAATGGTAAAAAATTCACACAGATTCCACAAGCAGCCTTATCAAACTGTAATCTTCCATCGAAAGTTCCAGTGCAAATCTTTATTCGGCGTGGTGTTTTTATGATCAATTTCAAATTTCATTTCTATAAATTCGATTATGCCCAATGGATGAGCAACTATCGCTGCAAATAGTTTAAGTATATTGTGCCACAGAACCAAAGATAATGAAAATAAGTACCGTGTGTTTTTCAATCGGTCTTTTTCCTTTTTCCATGGGCTAACCGCAGACTAAACTTCGTTTACGGATGGTAGTGGCTAAAAGACGTTGAAAATCTCATCGACGCCTCTTACAACTGGGATGGGCGTCTAGTTCGGTGTAAACTAATTGACGATCGGTACGATGAAAGAAGCTTGATTAACAAAACACTCCCAACGATATTTATTCAGTAAAAAAGCATGATGACGTATTATAATAATTAGATACATCAAGTTATGCCGATTTCTTAGCGTTCGCCTGGCTGTGTTGTCTATCGGATTCCATGATGCCGATCGAGGCCCAAACCTCGTCAGCTAAAAGCTTTGGTTCTTCGAACGCTGCGAAGTGACCGCCGCGTGGCATTTTTCTTGCGCGTACGAGTTTCTTGAATCGTGCACTCAGCAAGGATGGAGGCTGATACACAATTTCGTGGGGAAATTGGGCGCAGGCACTAGGAACGTCGATCGGTACACTGTGAAAAGCGATATCAGCGATTAATGTCATGACTCGAAAATCTACAAGTATCTATCCAGAGTGAATCCATTGACTATGGATTATGAGTCAGAACTGCGAACGAACATGTGGGCGGCGCCGAGCGATATGGTGTGGCGACAGATGCGCTATCAGCTGATCGTTTTTGATAAATTATGGACATAAAATAGCGCAGAAAACTTCCTGCAATCTATGAAGCCTCTGTTACTTTTGGAATGAAATATAGCCCACTGAATTTAGTATATTATTTCGCCGCCGAACATGTTCGTTCCCAATAGTACAGTCCGAGTATACTGACTATTCCATTCCAAGGGCCCTGTGCGCTGCGCTGAAGTGTTCTGCGTAGAGACGCATCGCGGTAGTCATAGAATTTGTAACCCAGTATATCATCACGTTGTCCAGGAGTTCGTCAGCCGGAAATTTATCAAAAATTCCACCATTATCTTTGAATCTCAATTCAGGGTTTGTACCGGTTGAAAATTTCTCGAGAATCCAAGCCGCCAATCCTGCCGGCGAGTCGGCCAGACCGACACCTACGAAACAAAGAATACAAAATGGTGAAAGGCAATGATTTTTCGAGCTCCAGCATTCCTTGTTTCATTTTTTGTTATCCTTCATCCGTTAACAATAATCATGGAACTGACAGGAAACGCGAAGTCAATGCCTCCAGCGAGATATATCGCAGAACCGCGTGAAAGATGAAGAAAATTTTGCGGACGATGAGTTGATTTTCGAAAAATTCGATAGACAAACTGTTTCTCTGCGAAATCAAACGTCACTGATTCTTCCTCACGAATATAGTGGAGTGAAATTAGTCATTTAAGATTTTCTTATTACCCAGACTGTCGGGCTTTGTCGCCTGAACATGGAGATATCCAGTTTCCTCAATTGTTCTTGACCACCGTTCGCTCACTGGGTACATGAGGTGATAATCCTCGTCCGGTATTAATAGAGATGGCCAGAAGCCGTATATGAATGTGGAGAAAAGCGTTTGCGCCTGCATGACTACGCACAAGTTCGAGTGCATGCCGAGGACGCTGAAAGAGGTAATGAAGCAGTTGTGAAATAATAAAGAACAACTCATCGATTATCGGCGATGAAATTTGAAATCTGAACCTGTTGTTTTTACGTGTGACAAATCATTCACACGCGGGTGTTACATAACGTGAAATATCAGATATAATTACTGTTGAGGGAACAGCGATGCCAAATTTGCGGTGATTATGGCGCCCCAATCCCCGCCCTGTGTGTAGAACTTGTTGAACCCGAGTCTCAGCATTAGATTTTTTAAAACAACAGCAACTTGAGCTGAACCTAGGCCAGGTTTCGTGGTGCCGGATGAAAATCCATAGCCAGGAAGCGACGGAACAATCACTTCGAATACGAAATCGTGCTCCTCTCGGGGCGTCGTTAGGAGTGGTATAATTTTGTAGAATTCTACAACGGAACCGGGCCATCCGTGCTGCATCAGGAGAGGCAATACTCGTTTGCCAGCGGTATTCTTTGGCTTCACGTGCAGAAAGTGGATGTCTAAACCTGGGGAAGTCACATGCGAATAGGATTGAGTCCTATAATGGAGTACTTATAGATACAGGTATATTGAACATGTCATAAAAAATAATTACACACAGTTTCGAAACACTTGTTTTCATCAATCAAGTCTTACGATAGGTGACTCGAAAATATTTGTTGAAGATCGAAAATTCTCTACTCATAGCAATAAATTTTCTACAGCAGATATAGACCTGATGACGGATCAAATTATAGATGAAAGTCCAGTAGATTATTGGATTTTATCAATCTTCGATTATCAGTATAAGTATGTACCTATGCAGTACATACACACATGTACCTGTGCGTATGTACGTGCTCGTTTAGATAACCCCGGGTACAAAGTGTTTACCTTGAATGTTTGTTGTGAATTGGGGATACTGATTCAAATATGCTTCCCGTTCTTTGAAGTTATACTTGTTGAGCCAGTAGTCAACGATCTCTGGTATGAATGCACCGCTTACTCCATAAGTCCATGCTGCACCTTCGAGCCCAGGTACTAACGGTCTTGTATTTCTGAGACGTTGTTTGAGGTCGTCTATATCCTGCAGAACGATTCCTCTCATGAGTCATAGCTTGAGACTTACGATCATGTGGAAATCACTAAATTAAATATTTTATATCGCAGGTTGGACATTCTCACTTTCTCATCTTCAAGATCAATGAAGTATTGTAATCTCGGAAATTTCCGAGTTCGCAATTATGAATGATGTGCATATTTCGTGAGCCGATGAACTCAAAACAAATACAACGCGTGATGTCTGTCCGTTTATGCCTACGTAAGATGAGGAAATTGCATGATGAATCTACTTCGGAGTCGATATTTAAATATGATTGAGTCATATCCCGAGGAAAGGCGAATAATGTTTACTCTACCTTCGAAATTAATGGGCATTCTTTCCCGATGAAAGATCTATGAAAATGTCAGTTCTAAAAAATTGTTGCAGCTACGAATTTTCTTCGAAATTTATGTTTGAACAGCGTTTCTTAACATAATCGATATGTCTAGTGTACAGGTAGTTTTTTTAAAAGAAAATTCAATTCAGGGTAGTTTACTATTCTCTTCGATTTGTCCGCAGGATTCTCATTTCCCGAGAGTGACTCCATAACGATTTTCTTCAATATTCATGATATCTAGAGAGAATTTTTGGGTGGATAAATATCGTGAAATGGCATACCGTCAATCGCCGCTGAAGAAGTTTGAAAAAAGGAAGCAAAAAAGCAGAATAATATGAGAAATCAGGAACCAATCACCAAAGCGTAAAGAATTCTCGTTCGTTAATTGAAATCCAGACAATTGCATAGGTATCATCATGAGATGCGTGCGACTGTGTCCTTTCGATCGTTCGACCGTTCAGTTGTATTGCACGTAATTCATCGTTCCACGTGATTTCTTACATACATGCATACATATTGGGGTGGTTCATATTTGGGGCAAACGAATTTCTTTCATGCTTCTCCCTAAACCAGTTCCAAATGGGGGAAAACAAGCAGTCTCAAGCTGACTATGGGCCAGCCTTCGAACTTCTCGTTCTCACATTTGTTTCGATCTCGAATGAAAATGGGAGATCAAAAATCCCTTGATTCAAGATAACATAAAGATAACATCATTTGCGAAATTTTGTTTCTTAAACAAAAATGATTCAAAAACTATTGAACCTATCAGACACAAAATCTAATCAGTTCTAAGTTCGGAAAAGCCGCGTCGATTGGGCACAAATTCATAAAAATCCGATCACTCGTTCTAGAGATATCGTCGGGCAAAAAATTGATCGCACACACACACACACACACATGCACGCACCCAAAGGTCCATCTGAAAATAGTCGGAAATGACTTTCTACACCTCAAAACGTGGACATCTGGTGAAAACTCAATTTTTCATTTTCGTGGTGATCGACCGGGGAAGTTGAAAATTTGTGCAAAGTTTCAAGCTTCCATATCAAAGAAACACATGGCCCACCTTGTTTAAATTTTCTAATTCAGGTCTAAAATATATCTGTACCGTAGGGGCTGATTTTCAGGCGGAAATAAAAATGCTGATTGGAAAAAACGATCATCGCTGCAAGATTCGAATTGTTCATAGAGTAATGCAGAAAGAATTGTATTTTCTCTGTATGACTTAGAATCAATCGTTTTCGTACAAAATTTTGTTATAGAATACTGGCGAACTGGTAAAGTTAGTTCAGTTGCAAATTGTTCGTATATTCCCAAACGGAGAACTCCAGTTTCTTGCCCGCGGATTGATTTTCGGGGAGTTTAAACAAATTTGGATTTAAGAAAACGTTATTCGCATCATGAAATCGAATTTGAAAAAGTCTTCTGTTCACCAGCGAGGTCTGCGGAGAAAACTTTGATCAAAAGTCATAAAGAAAAATCAATTCCAAGGTACAATTTCATTTCATTACTCTCTAAAAAAAAAGAAATATGAAGAAAAACCATTCGAAGTGTATTGCAATGAAATTTTCCGCCTGAAAATCAACCCCCAGGCTATGAAGACCCTGTTACCTTATCAAAGTATCTACTTCCCCGTTGTATGTCGCGTGTTATAAGTAGTGCAGGTATGGCTGTATCCTGCGCGTTTGAATCTAGGCAACTAGAGCGTGTTCGAAATGAAAATGTATTGCAGAACGTGCAGGCTAAGCCTCTCATTTATAGAGGTGAGTATATGCGTATGGATACACATATTGACCGGCATGAAACGGCAGCGTGGAAAGCTGGCATAGCGCTTCTTCAATTCGAATCTATGAAATCATATCATTCATCGCCAAACCGCAAACACGACCGTAGGCTACTCTGCTTCTTAACCGTGAAATTCTTCCCCTTTCTTTGCGTCTTTCTCTTCATGCAACATATATTTCATCGCAAACAAGCTGCGTAAGTTGGTCCAATAATCGGCGATTCACTGCTATTCCGTAACCCGTCGCACTCTGTGATTTGCGATAGTACAAAAATTTAACACGTATATATACCTATCGTATAGTGTGGGGTAGGATAGTACAAATATCAAATCAACAATAGCAACAAGCAGCGAACCTCCTTTCGTTCTATTTCATCAATCGTCAAATCCATGTACATACGTAATAATGTACATGAGTTTTTGAATTCAGTTATTTTTGCTCAAATTAGTACTCTCTACTACATCTCTCGGCCCGAGGTGGAGGTCACGTACGATTGTAGAGGAATTATTACATGCATAATTTATTCGAAAATCGAACTCATAGAGGCCGATTCCGCCGAATACTGATCGCGGTATCTAAAGGCACGTACGCATGTACATACATGCGCGAGATACGACCATGCATGCATGCATTAGGCGAGTCTTCAGCCTGGGAGAAAGAAGAAACGGAGAAAAAATACGAATAAACCAGAAAAAAGACAAAATGCACGAACACGACAAATTTACCGTGAAGGACGCTCTAACGCGCCGACGTAGCCTTGTACAGTCCGTTACGAAACTAACGCAACGCATACCTACTACGTATGTGCAACGTAGACGATGAGAGTCGCATGAGAATTGTACCCGCTGCGTATGCGAGGTCTGTGCGCATTGACTACATAGTAAAGGGCTGGAATCTGGACTCACCCCTTGGGAAAAGTTGACCTTGAACGGTTTCACTGTTTTAACTATTTCCTCTTTGGATCCAGCCGGGCCCCACCACGTGTCGCCAAGTTTTGGAGCTTTTTGATTACCTCCTCGGTTGAACAGGTACGACACTCCAAGTATCAGAGTGACACCAAGCACTGCGACCTTCAGGAGGGCCATATCGACGACTACCAAGCTCTCGAGCCAACTGGATACTGCCGCCTCCGTCCGACTCAACCTCCCAACTCTGGCCCCCCCGAGCAACAGTATCGACGCCGTTGATGGGGACGTGGTTGGCGGGCAACAATGACGCTTCACTTTTATACGCAGTAGGATGATTCCTTCACCAGTATCCAATTTGCGTGTAGTTTTTTTTTTTTCTTTCCTTCATTTATTATTCGTTTTTTTTTTTTTCCTCTTCATCTTCTCCAACTTTGATCTTGAATCGAATTCTCTCCAACAAGTCGTGTTTCTCGACACGACTCTCTTCTCAATAATATCCGAACGCATGTGAACGCAATTTTGTATCCGACAGATAACGGTTACGATTCGACAGAATATTTCCACGGGCACACCGAGTTCTTTCTCTCCAGCTAATTATTCGCATATCTGCTGCAGTTACGTGATAAGTCGGCGCGGACGAACCCCATGATTATGAGTAACTCGAAAAGATCAGATATCGCGTAGTGGGTTTCATGAAATTTTTTTCTTCCTTTTCTTGGCTATCTCTCTCTCTCTTTCTCTCTCTCTCTCTCTCTCTCTCTGTCTCTCTGTCTCTCAAACTCAAATTGTGATAAATTCATGTCCAAACTGGTGACGTACGCTTGCGAAATGATTAATAACGTTTACCGAGGATGGGCGCGTAGCTTGACATATTACACGTGTATGCTCCGAGGCATGTACTCTCCGTGTGTCTAATTATTGCTTTAATTAAATTTCAACACTTTAATCATGTATACTTTTCATTTTCACATGCACACATACACGCAATATACACCTATAAATCTACCCAGTTTCACTCTGCGTACATAATGTATACATAGGCCTTTGGCCTGTACGATAAATATGACACCTAGAAAGACGTGAGATCGTTTGCCAAATCCATGTAAGTTGAATTTACCTATATCCACGTATAACGTACGCGCGTCTCTATATGTATTCGAAATCTCTCAATTAGTTCATTTATAGAACAATTTAAAAAGAAAATAAACGCTGAACTCCGTTCCTCGTGGGTCCCGGGGAGGAGGTAAGATTTACAGTTGGAAAATTGTACACGATGATCGGTGGGTAGGTTGTAAGTTATGCATCACCACTGGGGCTCGATCAGTTCCGTTTGGAAATAGGTACATGGACATACACACCTACGTAGGTTATAGTAGGTATATCCACCGAACTGCTATAAGATCAATACAAGAAACGAGTGAATCGCTTAGGTAAAAATAGACCACAGACATTGGTAAATTGTTGAAATTTCATTTCGAATAGGGCGTCAGGTATCACCTGAACCCGATAACTTTTCCCCCTCCGAGCTTTTTTTTCACCAGGCAAATTCGAAGTTCCATCCTTAAATTTTTTCGTTATTTTCATTCCCACGGAAATGCCGCACAGCGTCGAACCGAAAAATGATTATCAGTCCGTATAAAACTACGTTGTGCCTGTTCGCATGACCTTTTGCTTCATATACCTGCAACTCGATATCGCCTGCACCCTTGTTTAGACGACCTCGGAGGGGAACGGTAACACATGCTTCACACGAATATACCGGGTGGCCGAACGTGAATGGATCAGATTCGAAACCTGGTTGCGGAGAATGAAAAAATCGAACGATTTTCTGTACGTTGCGTTATCACGAGAAACCAATTTTTCAAAAATGAATATTCAACTTTGCACATGTTTTCGAGCGATGTATGTGAGTGCCTTCGCCGCGACGGACAGAGCAGAACTCGGTTCATCGTCGCCCGTCATTTATTCTTCGGTATTTTGTACGTTACACACAGAAACGAGATGAGATCTCCGGCTTGAGATTGATCAACTGCGGCACGTTAACATTATTCTGCACATATCCAGGTATGTACCTATGTATGTATGTACATTATACTTTATATGAAATTTTGAAACGCTCACTCGTTTTTATTATTCCACCCCTGTGTCAACGTAGCCTACCTATATAGGATTGGGGTCAAACGCGAAAAGCTCCCTAGGTTAATTACACACACGCTGTGTGCCCTGGAATTAATCATGCGATGTGTACGTGAAGAGAACTTTTCGCTTTTTAAATATGAATTTAGTATTTCTGCTTTTAATTATCTTGCTTCGCTGATGGTTAATAATCAGGGAACGTTGACAATTACGTTACGCTATCTTCAACCGATTAATGCGAACCAAAATATACAATCTCCTGGCATTCGAATCATACTTTCGGCGCTATAACCTTCAGAGGCATGAGAAACGCGATATGACAAGGACGAAATCGATTTAATGAAAAAATGATTACAGCTAGCTGTCCTACTGGCGTCACAAGACCGCCATATTCTAACCAAGTGAAGGCACAACGGAAACACGTGTCCGAAGAATAAAGTATATAATGTATAAGCGAATATTTTATCAACCTGTGAACAAACTTGTTTCGTAAATTATACTGCTGATTATGTTATATACAGAGTGTTCCGTATCGAATACGCCGCAGGATAACGGCGGATTCCTCGTTAAATTTCAGACGGAAATCTTCTCATCAAAGATTGTCAAGGTATAATCGTTCGGCCGTCAAAGCGGTTCAAAATCGGCCGATCCGGGAGCTCGTGTGAGCCTAGGCCAGTGCCGCGATAAATGGGAGCCGGCCGCGCGCGGCCCCCCTACGAAGCGCATCGACAAACAGGCGTTCGCGCTGCAATCGTTTTACGGTCTGTATCCGCGCTAGGCCGGCTCCCACATGGCCCGGCACTGGCCCAAGCTCGCGAAAGCTCTTGGATCGGTCGGCTTCGAACGGCTCTCAAGGCCGAACGGTCCTACTCTGACGATTTTCGATAAAGAGATTTCTGTCTGAAATTTCACCAAGAATCCGCTGTTATTCTGCGGTGCGTGTTCAAGGAATTTCACGAAATTATCTCTCTGTCGAACTCGCCAAACGATTTCGTTCAAATTTGTTGGACCGGATCTGAAGTTCGGCGCAAACCTCCGATACGTAACTCATGAAATATTACAACGAGGTGAATTCCTTGATGGTTTTCATCCCCCGATATCGCGTAACGCGAATGATCATCGTTGGTCGTGATAATCATAACTCGGGACATTTTGTCTCCAGCGTGCAACAGCTCAGAATTATACATAGATTCTCTCATACCTACAATCAGGTCTACATAGTTAAGGCTGCAGAAATGATGCTATTTACTCATAACTCATGACAAATGTCCGCCACGTAGGTATGAAGTCCGGGCGACCAAGACTCGCGGGATCAATATTTCACCAGCGTTATACCTACATACAGCAAATGTTTGCAAAGCACGGATCAATGAACATAAAATATTGGAATGAGCGTTCGAAAATAGCATACATATAAAAGAGAGGAAGACGTTCCGGAAAGACGTGTATCTATTACTGTCAAAATTTACGATTAAGCAACAGGTTTTCGAAACGGCGTAATTAACGAATCGACGTGACTTTTACACTATTTCTAGCATCGACATTCGGTGTCACCGTTTGTTTGCTCTTCCTAAACCTAGTGAATAGACGATTGTTCCGTTCCACCGGCGGATCACATCTGGAAGAAGACTTATGCTGCAGTTACGAGCGATGCAATTTGGCACGTTCCAAAAGCGTTTCGTACAGTTTTCTTTTCTCCACACCTTCGCTAAAAACACGTTTTGATTTTCGGAAACGTTGACCATTTTTTGTGCAATGAATCACGAGCCAGCGAACGAAGAACATAGGATCAGTTTTGTTCTAGCGACGTTCTTACTGAACGTGTAATAAATGTCAGTAATATATTAGAGCGAATTTTACGATCGATCTCACGAATCAATTTTTCATGTCACGGCCTCAGACTCGGAAAGGAAAATTTTCCCGGGACCAGAAGGGCCAGAACTCCGGAACCCGCCGCGGGACCGTATTTCCGGCAGGTTTCGGAACTTTCGTCTTTCGCTGTGGAACTTTGCAGAACGATTTGGCATTAATCTTTCAGTTCCGAAATATGGATCGGGTCCAAAAACTGTCCGATTGTGTTTACTCAACCCCGCCGTTTCTCGTATACGGTGATAACTCGGTCAAGAATTGCGATCGATTAAAAACGAGCTATCGTTGCAGCGAGGAAGAAAAATCGTGAAAGAAATCATCAGTCTATCCTCGTAGTTTGAGGGTTCGTGATCGTTTATACATTTTCGCGATACCCCGTCGCATATTGCTGCGGATCCAATCAAATGTCATTGACAATTTGAATGTTTGGCGAGAAGGTCGCGTGCACAGAACTGCGATTCATGCTCGTTAATGACCCATTCGAATACCAGATTGCCACACATTCATTGAGTATAAATTCACACGTATCACACGTTTACCAAATGTGTCAATAAGACGACGACATTTTATCTCACCTCTGTTCGACGTTAATCCACATCCATCGCTACGCATACATCTGATGTGTACAGAAGCTAATGTGTTAAGGGAATACCGAGCTGGAACCTTGAGGATACGCAACGTAGGTTTGAAGCAAATTTTGAAAGTGCGAATGACAGGAGAACTAAACTTTGAGGCGTTACCCATACCCGCTACTTTCCGAAACGATGTAAGCCGAAGAAACAGAGAGAGAGAAAGAGATGCATGAGATATATATAGGTATAGGTATACTTGAACTGCATGACCGTCCGCATTGATGAACAAGTAGTCCAATCGATGGAGATTTTTTCGTGACAAAATGTGGAATATGGAATGTAGATGAAACTGTACGTGTTTGCCGCTTTCAGTTTTTTGTTGGTCTTCTTTTCAAATGTTTGAAAGCGGGATAACCGGTTATTTTAAGTTTCTCTGTCGGCCATGTACAGGGCAAAATAGACTGCAAGCTTCTTTCCAGGATTCCATGAGAACGTTAGTAGGTACAGTCTAATTTCTCGCGAATTGACGACGCAAAACTTACGGTGAAAATGGGAATTCGCAGCTGAACGGATAGAATTGTTGGATAGAGAGACGAAAACTTCACCGAAACTGGACTTCCGTAACGAAGAAAAAGAAGAGAAAATCAGTTCATACGATTTTTGTTTTCGCTGCTGATTCCACCTTTTGAATTCTCTTCTCTGACTTGCTTGCTGCCGTACCTACTTCAGGGGGAAATCCGAAACTGGGTCGTTTTCAACGCTAATCAGGGTGTCTACTACATGGAAAAACATGGCAAACCTGGAATTCTTAGGGGATTCTTTTTCTCATGGAAAAACCTGGAAATCTCAGGGAATTTCGTAGTTACTCAGGCAATTTTTCGAGGAGTGAACAAATTTTTTTCTAACACTCTTCAAATTAATGATTTTGGGCTCAAAATAGGTTTCAGGCGAAAAGAATTTCCGGTAATGAATACTGAGAGACTCTGGCTAGGCACTTCATCCTCTTATATAACCGTCTGTCAGCTTCTATGTCTGACGAATGAACAACTATTGCCGCAAATAGTTTGAGTATATTGTCCAACAGAATCTAAGATAATGACAATAAGCACCTTGTGTTTTCCAATCGGTCTTTTTCCTTTTTCCATGGGCTAACCACACAGACTAAACTTCGTTTACGGATGGTAGTGGCTAAAAGCCGTTGGAAATCTCATCGACGCCTTCTACAACGGGGATGGACGTCCAGTTCGGTGTAAACTAATTGATGATCGGTACGATGAAAGAAGCTCGATTAACAAAACACTCCCAACGATATTTATTCAGTGAAAAGGATGATGACAGATGATAATAATCAGATACATCAAGTTATGCCGATTTCTTAGCGCTTGCCTGGCTGTGTTGTCTATCGGATTCCATGATGCCGATCGAGGCCCAAACCTCGTCAGCTAAAAGCTTTGGTTCTTCGAACGCTGCGAAGTGACCGCCGCGTGGCATTTTTTTTGCGCGTACGAGTTTCTTGAATCGTGCACTCAGCAAGGATGGAGGCTGATACACAATTTCGTGGGGAAATTGGGCGCAGGCACTAGGAACGTCGATCGGTACACTGTGAAAAGCGATATCAGCGATTAATGTCATGACTCGAAAATCTACAATTATCTATCCAGAGTGAATCCATTGACTATGGATTATGAGTCAGAACTGCGAACGAACATGTGGGTGGCGCGGAGCGATATGGTGTGGCGACGGATGTGCTATTAGCTGATCGTTTTTGGTAAATTACGGACATACAACAGCGCAGAAAACTTCCAGCAATCTATGAAGCCTTGATCTGTTACTTTCGAAATAAAATACAGTCGCTCAATTTAGTGTATTATTCCGTCACCAAAAATGTTCGTTCCCAATGGTACAGTTGTGTATACTTACTAATCCATTCCGAGTGCCCTGTGCGCCGCGCTGAACTGTTCTGCGTAGAGACGCATCGCGGTAGTCATAGAGTTTGTAACCCAGTATATCATCACCGCGTCCAGGAGATCATCATTTGAAAATTTCTCAGGAGTTCCACGAAATTTGTCCAGAATCCAAGTCGCCAATCCTGCCGGCGAGTCGGCCAGACCGATACCTACGAAACGAATAATACAAAATGACGAAAGGATGTATCGAAAAAGATGTATCGCAGAACCGCCCGGAAAGATAAAGAAAGTTTTGGGGACAATGAGTTATTTTCGAAAAACTTGAACGTCAAGATATTTCTCTGTGGAACATAAAGTCGTTCGTATGTCGTCACGGTTATGGCGGAGTAAAATTTGTGATTCAAGATTCTCTAATTACCTATAGTGTCTGGTTTTGTAGCCTGAACATGGAGATATCCAAGCTCCTCAACTTTTTTTGACCATTGTTCGCTCACCGGGTACGCGAGATGATGAAACTCGTCCGAGATTAGAAAAGATGGGCAGAAGCTGTATATGAATGTAGCGAACAGCATTTTAGGCTGCAAGACTACGCACATGTTCGAGTGCATGCCGAGGACGCTGAAAGAGGCAATGAAACAGTCGTGACGTAATAAAGAACAACTCATCGATTATCGGCGATGAAATTTGAAATCTAAACCTGTTGTTCTTGCGTGTGACAAATCAATCACACGCCGGTGTTACATAACGTGAAATATCAGATATAATTACTGTTGAGGGAACAGCGATGCCAAATTTGCGGTGATTATGGCGCCCCAATCTCCGCCCTGTGTGTAGAACTTGTTGAACCCGAGTCTCAGCATTAGATTTTTTAAAACAACAGCAACTTGAGCTGAACCTAGGCCAGGTTTCGTGGCGCCGGATGAAAATCCATAGCCAGGAAGCGACGGAACAATCACTTCGAATACGAAATCGTGCTCCTCTCGGGGCGTCGTTAGGAGTGGTATAATTCTGTAGAATTCTGCAACGGAACCAGGCCATCCGTGCTGCATCAGGAGAGGCAATACTCGTTTGCCAGCGGTATTCTTTGGCTTCACGTGCAGAAAGTGGATGTCTAAACCTGGGGAAGTCACATGCGAATAGGATTGAAACCTATAATGGAGTACTTATAGATACAGGTATATTGAACATGTCATAAAAAATAATTACACACAGTTTCGAAACACTTGTTTTCATCAATCAAGTCTTACGATAGGTGACTCGAAAGTATTTGTTGAAGATCCAAAATTCTCTACTCATAGCAATAAATTTTCTACAGCAGATATAGACCTGATGACGGATCAAATTATAGATGAAAGTCCAATAGATTATTGGATTTTATCAATCTTCGATTATCAGTATAAGTATGTATGCAGTACATACACACATGTACCCGTGCGTATGTACGTGGTCGTTTGGATAACCCCGGGTGCAAAGTGTTTACCTTGAATGTTTGTTGTGAATTGGGGATACTGATTCAAATATGCTTCCCGTTCTTTGAAGTTATACTTGTTGAGCCAGTAGTCAACGATCTCTGGTATGAATGCACCGCTTACTCCATAAGTCCATGCTGCACCTTCGAGCCCAGGTACTAACGGTCTTGTATTTCTGAGACGTTGTTTGAGGTCGTCTATATCCTACAGAACGATTCTTGTCATGAGTCATAGCTTGAGACTTACGATCATGTGGAAATCACTAAATTAAATATTTTATACCGCAGGTTGGACATTCTCACTTTCTCATCTTCAAGATCAATGAGGTATTGTAATCTAGGAGATTTCCGAGTTCGCAATTATGAATGATGTGCATATTTCGTGAGCCGATGAACTCAAAACAAATACAACGCGTGATGTCTGTCCGTTTATGCCTACATAAGATGAGGCTATAGCCGCAATTGCTTGATGAATCTACTTCGGAGTCGATATTCAAATATGATTGAGTCATATCCCGAGGAAAGGCGAATAATGTTTGCTCTAGCTCCGAAATTAATGGGCATTCTTTCCCGATGGAAGATCGATGAAAATGTCAGTTTTAAAAAATTGTTGCAGCAACGAATTTTCTTCGAAATTTATGTTTGAACAGCGTTTGATAATATAAACGATACGTCTACTGTCGGATCAAAAAGGTTTGGCGGTTCAGTTTGAGTGATTGTAACTTCTGAAAAAAAATGTGAGAGGGTAAATTCAAAAACGTGCGTAAAGCGTAGAGTTTTCTGCGTTCAACGATTATTCACGGGCTTCGGTGCAAAAATTGTGCGAACCGATATGGTCTCCGAAGGGTTAAAAAACGTAGTTTTTTCGGGGTACGTTGCCGTAGGTCCACTTTATATCGTCACTGTTCGTCTAAAAGAAGCGTTAAAAATCTGAAAAAATTCACAGTTATTCCCTGAACATTATCAAACGTCGTGGCATTCGAAATTTTGAAGAATACCAAAAAATCTGGACGCCGGGTGCAAAAAAGTTCAATGTCGTGATTTCGGTAACGACTGGGAACCGGTGACACCGAGCTAGCTTAAAATTTTCGTTAAAATATACACTATTTGATTCTGTAATCACTTTTTGATTTGCGATACTGAGCCGACAGTAATAGACGTCGATAATTTTTTGAATTTACTACGGGCAATGTATGTGCGAGCCGCGATATTCGTCACTGCATTTTCCCCTTCCCGCCTCCGCCACCTCCGCCGCATCAGTTGTTTTTCAATCGTCTTCTACGTCGACCGCGAGTAACAATTGAGGCGGTGGCCGCGCGGAGGGGAAAATGCAGTAACGAATATTGCGGCTCGCACATACATTGCCCGTAGTAAATTCAAAAAATTATCGACGTCTATTACTGGGGCTCAGTATTGCAAATCAAAAAGTGATTACAGAATCAAATAGTGTATATTTTAACGAAAATTTTGAGCTAGCTCGGTGTCACCTGTTCCCAGTCGTTACCGAAATCGCGACATTGGACTTTTTTGCACCCGGCATCCAGGTTTTTCAATATTTTCCGAAATTTCAAAAGCCATGACGTTTGATAATGTTCAGGGAATAACTACGAATTGTTTCAGATTTTTAACGCTTCTGTTAGACGAACAGTGACAATATAAAGTTGGCCTACGGCAACGTACCCCGAAAAAACTACGTTTTTCAACCCTTCGGAGAACATATCGGTTCGCACGATTTTTGTACGGAAACCCGTAAATAATTGTTGAACGCAGAAAACTCTACGCTTCCCGCACGATTTTGAATTTACGCTCTAACATTTTTTTTTTAGAAGTTATGATCACTCAAACTGAACCGCCAAACCTTTTTGATCCGACAGTAGGCGAGTGCTGATTACAGGCCCTTGACTTTTCGTTATGGTTCATTGAAGATTAGCCAATAACGCGCGTACCGTGAACGGGAGTAGTGTCACTGTGTCGCGCGCACGGTTACGTCCCCTTGGTTTCTTCGCTTGTATCACACATATTGTGGACAAGAGCCCGTTCACAGAACGCGAGTCGTCGGCTAATCTTCGATCGACCGCAACAGGAAATTTATGGATTTTTTTGAAAAAAATTGCATGCAGATCTACGATCTCCGATTTTAACAAAGAATCTCGGCGTCGATCCCGGGTCACTCTGTATAAATAAATGAATTGTGCGAGCACATTTTTCACAAATTTTATGGATACCTATCGGTCGTTAAAAATCCGCAGGCGTCCTGTTCCAAAGTAAAAAAACTTCTTTTCCACGTTATACTACAACATTTATTTGCTTGGCATTGACACAGATTTCTCAGGGTCAATCGTCAAGCTCCTGCGTCCTCGGATACGTCTTATTTATCCTATAAAATTTAAATGCCAAACCACAGTTTAAATATATGTATTAGTTTGAATAGCATAGGTCAGGTGTACACACGTATTACGATCGAAGATACACACCGCGATTCATTGACACGGAGGTATTAGTTCATTCTGTAAGTAGTCGGTATACCGAGAATTGCATTAGTCCATATACAGATATACCGGACACTACTTAAGCCAGAACGTTTAGCTCCTCATTGTATTCTTTTCTTTGTCCGTTTTTTTCCCTTCCTTTTTTTTCTTCCTTAATCCTTTCTTTTCTTCTCTCCCCTATGCCGACTATCGTAAGTATTTATAGAGTACATACATAGGTAATGTATTTACGCTAATCTTTTTTTTCTTCCGTTTTTTTCTCTTGCCTCTTTCACGCCGCCCGGGCGTTCACCGACTCTGCAGCTTTTGTGTTCGTTTCTGAGAACCGGAACCTCAGCGCGTTATAACATATAGGTATCCGCTATTATTATTGTCGGCTTTTTTTTTCGCTTATACGTAGTACCTACCAGGTGCATACAACGCGGGACACGCGGCTTAAATTTATGAATGAGTTACGATGAGATAGAAAAAGAAGTAAAATTCATTAAATTACGGTAAAACGATTCACGATTTTTCTAGCTCCGTCCACGATGAATTTTATTCCATATTATCATCATTCTTCACGATTTCCGACAATAAAAAATCAATCAATTTGCCCAATCGGGTATTCTTCTTGGTATAATCATTCATTTTTATGCGCCACGTGTATACATGTATCCACGACGATGTCTGTCTCGGTGCACAAAGATGAATAATTACAAATGAAAATACCTAATATGCAGTCACATACTCTAAAAAATGTCCATCGTGAAATTGCATCCATCTCAATTCCACGAGGTGTTTGATTCCTCATCCGAAAATGGGAGTCTCCCGTGTCGGCTGAGCTCGCGAGTTCATTTGTGGAAATTAATCACACGAATTGAGCCGCATTTCCATTTCTGGGTACAATTAACGGCATCGTATTACGAGCCTACAAACCAGTACGCATCGCGACGTTGACGCGGCGATCTGGATTGAGAACTCATCCCGAAAAGCCTTAATTAAACCACGTACTATCCCATAATTTCGTTTTTTAACGCTTCTTTGACCGAAGTCACATCACCCGTTCGCTGTACTATACCCGATATACGAGTGTATGTACATAATCGCCCGTAAAATTGGCGAGACGCACTTTACGAGGAGTAAAACGTTGGTCGACACATAATTCAACTTTTACAGTTATGGTTAGGCACATACCTATCAATTTTATTTTTCCTGTTCAGTCGAATTATTAACGGGGAAGATTCGTTTGATAATTGATCGTTGGATCGCTTTCCAAGGCATATTATACTTCAGTCTGTACCAACTGCGGTAAATTCTTTCTTTCACGTAATTTATAAGTATTGCGATTCATGGGCGAGGCTGCAGACAGTGTCTACGTAATTCTCACGACTAATTATCCGAGTTTTAGCATTATTCTTCTGCCTTTATTGCATGGTACATGGCATATGGGACCACCTTCACCTGACATTTCTACTCCGGACATTATCAGTCAGGGCGAACAGTCCGGATAATGAATCCGCATGAGTTCGTGTGCCGACGAATAACTCTGAGAAGAACTTCGGCTTTCTTATGTCGAATGATTCCTCGCAATGAGAGGTACAAGACGATTTTCCAAAGTTCCGAACCACCGAAGAAGCCGATTGAATTCTACCTCAGTTTTGTAATCAACAAACTCGAAAGAAAAAAACGAGAACAAAACAGACAACTGAATTAATTTTGTTTCGGTCTCTTCGTTCCCGAGACTCGGCTGCTGCGAGTGAATCGAAATCGAAGGAAGAAATTGGGAGAAATACTTCGATTATATTTCTCAATTTTGCCAAATTTCACGCACTGGCAATCCCCTTGAATTTCTTGTATATGTATTGTCGTAAATATGTGAGGCACATGGAAAACCCCGTTAATTTGATTTGAACGCGCCTGTATTCCCGCAACAGCGTAAATCTGCCATAATCCTTGAATCGATAAAACGGTGCCTTAGGACTACTGTCGGATCAAAAAGGTTTGGCGGTTCAGTTTGAGTGATCATAACTTCTAAAAAAAAAATGTTAGAGCGTAAATTCAAAATCTTGCGGGAAGCGTAGAGTTTTCTGCGTTCAACAATTATTTACGGGTTTCCGTACAAAAATCGTGCGAACCGATATGTTCTCCGAAGGGTTGAAAAACGTAGTTTTTTCGGGGTACGTTGCCGTAGGCCAACTTTATATTGTCACTGTTCGTCTAACAGAAGCGTTGAAAATCTGAAAAAATTCGTAGTTATTCCCTGAACATTATCAAACGTCATGGCTTTTGAAATTTTGGAAAATATCTAAAAACCTGGACGCCGGGTGCAAAAAAGTCCAATGTCGCGATTTCGGTAACGACTGGGAACAGGTGACACCGAGCTAGCTCAAGATTTTCGTTAAAATATACACTATTTGATTCTGTAATCACTTTTTGATTCGCAATACTGAGCCTCCAGTAATAGACGTCGATAATTTTTTGAATTTGCTACGGGCAATGTATATGCGAGCCGCAATATTCGTTACTGCATTTTCCCCTCCGCGCGTCCACCGCCTCAATTGTTACTCGCGGTCGACGTAGAAGACGATTGAAAAACAACTGATGCGGCGGAGGCGGCGGAGGCGGGAAGGGGAAAATGCAGTGACGAATATCGCGGCTCGCACATACATTGCCCGTAGTAAATTCAAGAAATTATCGACGTCTATTACTGTCGGCTCAGTATCGCAAATCAAAAAGTGATTACAGAATCAAATGTTGTATATTTTAACGAAAATTTTAAGCTAGCTCGGTGTCACCTGTTCCCAGTCGTTACCGAAATCACGACATTGGACTTTTTTGCACCCGGTGTCCAGATTTTTTGATATTTTTCAAAATTTCGAATGCCACGACGTTTGATAATGTTCAGGGAATAACTGTAAATTTTTTCAGATTTTTAACGCTTCTTTTAGACGAACAGTGACGATATAAAGTTGACCTACGGCAACGTACCCCGAAAAAACTACGTTTTTTAACCCTTCGGAGACCATATCGGTTCGCACGATTTTTGCACCGAAACCCGTGAATAATCGTTAAACGCAGAAAACTCTACGCTTCAAGCACGTTTTTGAATTTACCCTCTAACATTTTTTTTTCAGAAGTTATAATCACTCAAACTGAACCGCCAAACCTTTTTGATCCGACAGTAGTCTACAGGCAGTTATTGTTTAAGAAACTTCAATTAACAGTAATTTACTATTCTGTTCGATTTGTCCGCGCAGGATTCCCATGTATCACGAACCCTGATCAAAAAATCTACTCGACACAACTATAAGAGCTAATTCAATTAGTTTTTATAACCCAAGCTGGGAGCTTTGTGATTTACGTTGTCCTAGTTAAACGTTTCATAGTTTTCCGTGTCCAGGTCGATCGCTTCATAATTTTTCTCTCGTCAAAAGAGCATAAAAACCAAAGCACGATTGAGCAGCGGACCTGGACCCCAAAAACTATGGAGCGACTGTCCTGGAAACTACGAGGCGATCAATTAGGATACCGAAAACCACGACGCGGTAAACCTGGACGAAGGAGATAACGAAGCTACCAGCCTGGGCGTCGCAAACTTATTGAGGTAGCTCTGACTTGCCGCGAGTAGATTTTTTGCTCATGGTTCACGATACAGTCAATTCTCTTGTTCCGCTGTATCCCAACCGATCGAGGACTAGGAACAGCGTACAAAGTGGTTGCAGGCAACTGAACTTACTGAGAAGTAAGCGAGGAAACACCCGGTACATATCAAGGTGGTTCATATTCGGGGCAAACAAATCTTTTTCCGTGCTGCTCCCGAAGCCAGTTACGAATGAGGAAGAAAATTCGTGCAAAATTTCAAGCCTTCATATCAAGGGAACACCGTGCCCCACC
Source organism: Phymatocera aterrima (assembly GCA_963170745.1). Taxonomy (NCBI): domain Eukaryota; kingdom Metazoa; phylum Arthropoda; class Insecta; order Hymenoptera; family Tenthredinidae; genus Phymatocera; species Phymatocera aterrima. The sequence continues at coordinate 9,039,344 of OY720666.1, forward strand.
AACTTTAAATATTCTAATCCAGGTCTAAAATATATCTGTACCCTTATGGTTGATTTTCAGGCGGAAATAAAAATGCTGATTGAAAAAAATGATCATCACTGCAAGATTCGAATTGTTCATACAGTGATGCAGAGAAGACCGTTTTTCCACTAAATCACTTACGATCAACCGTTTTCAGAGAAAATTTTGTATACCGAAATACTGAGAACAGGAAAAGTTAGTCGAATTGCGAAATAGCAAACAAGCTGCACAAGTTGGTCCAATAATCGGCGATTCATTGCTATTCCGTAACTCGTCGCGCGCTATCATTCGTGATAACACGAAAATTGATCACAAACATGACCTTACTGTCTCTTACCCGCAAATGCCTCTTTTTTCTCCCTCTTCTTGTGACTCACAGGCATATGCCCAAACGGAACGCTCATGTGGTTTGTTCATGAACCCCGTCGCATGAGAATTGTACCCGCTGCGTATGCGAGGTCTGTGCGCATTGGCTACATAGGAAAGGGCTGGAATCTGGACTCACCCCTTGGGAAAAGTTGACTTTGAACGGTTTCACTGTTTTAACTATTTCCTCTTTGGATCCAGCCGGGCCCCACCACGTGTCGCCAAGTTTTGGAGCTTTTTGATTACCTCCTCGGTTGAACAGGTACGACACTCCAAGTATCAGAGTGACACCAAGCACTGCGACCTTCAGGAGGGCCATATCGACGACTACCAAACTCTCGAGCCAACTGGATTCTGCCGGCTCCGTCCGACTCGACCTCTCAACTCTAGCTTGTCCCCCGAGCAACAGTATCGACGCCGTCAACGATGGCGTCGTCGGCGGATCACAATGATATTTCATTTTCATACGCATTCGGATGATTCCTTCAACAGTATCCAATTTGCGTGTAGTTTTCTTCGTTCCTTCATTTCATATTCGTTTTTTTCCGTTCATTTTCTCCAGCTTTGATCTTGAACCGAATTCTCTCCAACAGTCGTTGTTTCTCGACACGACTTTTTCCTCAACGATATCTTAACGCACGTGAACGCAATTTTATATCCGATAGATAACGGTTACGATTCGACAGAATATTTCCACGGGCACACCGAGTTCTTTCTCTCCAGCTACTTATTCGCATATCTGCTGCAGTTACGTGATAAGTCGACGCGGACGAACTCCACGATTATGAGTAACTTGAATAGATCAGATATCGCGTAGTGAGTCTCATTATAATTATCTCTCTGTCGAACTCGCCAAACGATTTCGTTCAAATTTATTGGACCGGATCTGAAGATCTGCGCAAACCTCCGATACGTAACTCATGAAATATTACAACGAGGTAAATTCCTCGATGGTTTTCATCCCTCCATATCGCGTAACACGAATGATCATCGTTGGTCGTGATAATCGTATCTAGGGACATTTTGTCTACAGCGTGCAACAGGTCAGAATTATACATAGATTCACTCATACCTACTCAGGTATATATAGTTAAGGCTGCAGAAATGATGCTATTTACTTATAACTCATGATAAATGTCCGCCACGTAGATATGAAGTCCAGGTGACCAAGATTCATGGGATCAATATTTTGCCGCCGTTACGTCAAAGCTCTTACTCTGTTAACAATGACTTTGTAAAGTTTACCGTGTATACCCACCCAAGTTCTCCGTGAATACCAAATTGTGGAAAATCAGTGCATAATCAACAATACATTTTTGCCTAGAAAGTGAAGGCTTCCTCAAAATTGAACTTTCACGGAGAAGGAAAACAAAAGAGAATCGGTTGATACGATTTTTGTTTTCGCTGGTGATTTCCTCTTTCGAATTGGCTTGGTGCTGCCCGTTATGCTCCGGTCTCCCCTACGCATTTGAACTTCAGGGGGAAATCCGAAACCCGGTAATTTTCAACACTATCGGCGTCTTTTCGCCTAATAAAACACGCGTCTCCGTCATACTTTCATTTATTGCATTACAGCAAAGACTCAAAAGCGGACATTCGGCGACTGTTAGACTGTTAGGTGCCTCTGACAATGAGTCGTCTCAGGACCTGAAATAAGTGAATAAGGATTTCATGCTATCCGGGAATCAATAGCATGTAAAAATAGTATATAGATAATTCAATTAAAACAATAACAAATACATATATTTCTCCAAATGTGATACAGTAATGAGTAAGCTGTGTATTTCAATGGTCGTTTTATGTATTCATTTATCCTATTCGTTTCCTCCGACAACTTTTATGTTTTATTCAATCACACGATTGAATTTTTTTCTTTCCCGCTGTCCGCTATATGTATTATAGCAGATATACTTGTTGGGTATACAGTTCAGATGTTTTCGACTATCACACTATTATAGTTATACATATTTTTCTCGGTTTTTTTTTTCATTTTTCTTTCGTATTTATATTTTGCCTGAGTGCGTCTATTATATATATATTATATAGTACATATCTATATATCTATATAATCATTCTCACGTATATATCATCGCACGCCCTCCGTATCTACAGCTAAATGGTAATTATTTATGAATAATATAAGTTCGTATATAATATCTTCAGGATTGGGTACCCAATCAACTTGATCATATAATTCAAAATTTTTCCCAGCACGATCTTCGCAATTTTTTCCAATTTTCGTTCAATTGTATCATCGTCATCGTCATCATTATAAAATAAGGTAGTATTATCGTGTGTCATAACGATGTAATTATATGTATGCGCGTGTATATAGGGAATACATGAACTGTTATCAGTCGATTAAAATTCGAATCGCAACAAAATTATAGTGACAATTTATCAAATTATTAATTACATCCAGAGCTGCTCGTTTATGTACACGATTAATGAATCAATAATAATATTAATAATAATAATGAGATTATATTGATGATAATTTATGTATCAATCATTCGTATGAATATACATTAATACTATGTACATGGCGGAGCGTAAATTTGATCGGGTTCAAGATCTTGTTAATGAGGTACGACGTCGCGGGTCCACGAAGGCGTTACCCCCCCAGACGTGTTATAATTTGGGTATAACTATCAGTAAATAATGAATAATCAATATATTGATTGATTGAATAATTATATGATCAATTGATTCGAATAGAGTAGAAATTTAACAATAAGTAAAACTACGATGATTACAGAGAATATGTATATATATCTATGCGTATAGTATAACGATTCGAGATTATAGGCAGGGGGGAATGAAAAATATCGATGAGAAACCGAAAGATGAAAATAACGAAAAAGAAGAAGGAAAGAAGGAGAACCGCAGAAACTATAATACGATTTAGTACAACGGGATCTATGACGATCGAGAGCCCAAAACGGTCAGCATCATGATTTTTGTAGAGCTACTGTTATAGCTGCAGTGTGTTATTAACAGATATAGTAGGTAAAGTATATAATGCAATATTATATAATAACAATGCGTATACCAAATCAATGCTATATACCTATAAATATGTATGTATATATGTATGTATATTTACAAGTATTCACCTATATACTTATCTATATATATTCTCATTTCTAATCGTTTGATTTCAGTATATGTATGTGTAGTTAATATATACCTGGTATATGTATACGCCATACAACTGATTTCAATGGTACTCTATCGATTGGAATGCAGTATTTCACCAGAAAGTGGCTGACTCTTACGTCTCGCTAAAATTTCAAGAAAATTCCGAATTTTTAGGGAGTTTCTGATTGTTTGGTTAGGTTCTTTTATAGGTTAGATTGGGCAAACTCGGCATTCTGATAGAACTCTTCAATGATTCGTGGACACGAAATGTACATAGCCACTTTCTGCCAAAATACTTCATCCAATCGAAAAAGTTTCATCCGGATCAGATATCTAGTATAAGAGTGACGACGAACCGTGTTTCCGAAGTGATAACAATGCTTTCAACAATAAGTAACAATGGCGCTGGAAATTACAAAGATCGAAGTCGGGTAGATTTGGCGAGGAATCTTTCATATAATATGTATACATATACAGATATATACCTGATGGGTATATTTTAGCGCTGTTTTTCTTATTCGGCACACTCGACTGATTGTAATAATAATAATAACAACAATAATAATGAGAATAATAACAATAATAATAATAATAAGACATATCTACTTTACATTATACGTATATACATATACCAGTAATATAGCCATTTCCCTGCATCCTCTACTATCTCAATTTTTAGACAGTTCGAAAAATTCTTCTATTTCATTATTAACTGTATTATCTATTATTGCCTATTATAAAATCTTTTTTTTTGTTCGCAATGAATATAGTGTAATAACCTGATAGAGTGGGTTTTGTCGCCTGTACATATAATATTTATGTATAGTGTATTTATGTATAGTCCAGTAAATATTTTTGAGAAATTTGAAGCCGTAGAAATATATGTGTATGAACATGAAAATATGATGAAATAATTTTTGCAAATTATAAGAAAAGAAAATAAATACTAAAGTTCAATTTTTTGATCTGTAGCACTAATATACGCATATACAGAAATATAGATAAAAAAGAAAGAATATTAACAATCATTACTATTATCATCATCATTATAAGATCAAAGAAGAAAATTAGAGAAATTCGAGTTGGAGAAACAGAAAAACAAAGAAGCGAACACAAATTTTTTCATTTCAAATAACGAATTTTTATACCTCTGAATGGGGGACCCTACCCTGGTAGAAGTTTTCAATTGTCATAAGTTTTCAAAAATGTAATCTCTAATTGAAAAGATTGTCAATTTTCGTAGTTTTTTCGATGAAGAATTGTCTGGATTTCCTCGATTGAAATTATCGTATAAAATTGTGAAATATTCCCATTCAAGTAACTACGAAAATTGAAAAAATTTGCATAAAAATTTGTATTATATATAGAAACTCATGTACTAGAATATTCTTATCACGATCGAGTAGGTATGTATTACATTTTTTGCATTATGTTATAGTCTATAAATTGTTGAAATTTCAATCTTCGAATATTATGTACCAATACTTGATACACAACAATACAACTATGACTTATATAAAAATAATTTTACAAACTCAACTACACCTAAATATAGATATAGGTATATTTCCACAAATTTTTGCATGGTATTGAATCAACAGTTAAAAGCATTTGTTCTTGTGAACAAATGAACTAATAAATATCGTGAATATAATTATAATATATCTTATTATACGAGATTCAAATTTTTCCATCTGCAATTTTCGAATCTATACCTATAATAATTATAGCTGTATGCGCTACGATACTATAATATATGCAAACACAAGCCGTACATATACACCTATACTCTACTTCCGAAAGCCCGAATAGAAACCCACTTAGAAGAAGAAAAAAAAAAGGAATAGAAGCGAACTGAGTTTCCGCCAAAAAATGTCCAATTTCAAGTTAAAATTCCGATATTGCATCACTGAATTATTCTTCCTACCGTTATCCTTTTGTTTCATTATTAATTACTGCGTTATTGTTATTATTATAATTATTATTACCATTTCTATCACTATTGTTATCATCGTCGTTACATTTTTCTCTTCTTTTCTTTTTTCATCCACATCTTCGTCGATGCTTATACGATGTAAAAATTCTCATCGCATGATAATTTTTTCTCCGATGAGGTTGCAGGAGCTTAGTATAGACTATACCTATACATTGACGTTACAAAATCAAAAACTTCAATCGGTATACTTATACTTATATATTCTGTAGCTAGCACCAGCTGAGAATTGACAGAACGCGCAATAAACTGGCTTATAATGTTTTACGTCCTGGGCCCTTATACATATTAAACCATTAATATGACTTTCGATCAGCCTTGCAATTATATGTATGTATTATAAATTACACATGAATTTCCCACATAATAGGTAATATAAAATTTTGATTTCGCATAATCATATCTAGGTAATAAATTCGGTATAATATTATATATACCATAGGTGTACGCGTATAATGAAATTATACTTCACTTTTGGCTTTCAATTCAAAATCGGCGGCGCGGAGGGGTTTTCGGAAAGAAACTTCATGATATATGTCGTCGACGGTGAATACGCCGAGAGTGATGATGCAGTGCGCCATCTCAGACTCACCCTGTATATGTATATACTGTGACGTTGCATTAAACGAGTACGAAAACGCCTGCGGAGGCACGTAAAATGAGTAGGGAACCTCGGGGAATAGCGACACACTTAAGTACCGAAAAATTAGAGATAAAAGTAACCTTTGTATGATTTTTGTATGGTATTGTGTAACGAGGAGGCTATCAACGACGATTATCTACCGCTGCGAGGATGTTCGACGTCAAGGTCGCAACTAATACCGCCTCAGGAACCTCGCGGTGCGGAGCCCGGGACTCGGGCCTTAGAAAGCACCGAGGGTAGCACCCAAACCAGAGAGGGAAAGGAAGAACAAGGCTCACCGACGGACCAGGAGGCCGCCAAGACCCCCCGCCAACTGAGAGCATCTACCGCTACGAATCACGGATACCGTGTTAACGGCGTACAGGGCAGTACGCCTCCCGTTAGCGCGGTTTATCGGGATAAAACCGGGACAAAATTCCCGCTACCGAACCTGCAAAAGACCTATCGCTCCACCTATTTATTACCGACATCGTAGTTTACGGCAGTATCGTTCCCGTAAAAGGAGAAGACGACGCGTAAATGGGAGTGGAAGACACCCAACGTCGTTCCAGTGACGTCATCAGGTGACCGACCACCCGGGACATGTGCGCCGCAGAAAGTACCGAGGATGATGCCGATAATGCAACAGGGGACTACCGCGCTGCCAACCAGATGAATTTGACGCTTTATTTTTTCCCACGGAGCAGCTAATAAGGTGGATAGTACCACAAGAAACGGAGACCCCGATTACCGCTTTCCGCAAGGACCGTGACCGACGAATCAACGCAGCCCGCAGCAGAGCTGAGTACACCTCACGCTCGAGAAGGATCACATGATATGGCAAAGGACCATAGGAGAGATACTACAGCCGAATAGATGGCCAGCTCCCGGGTGCGTCGAGCCGAACGACAAGTTGGCGAGCGCGGGGTAACGAAGATGCGCGGAGAGTAGAGGAAGAATACGGACTTGTGCGACAGCCAATTAGATGTCCTAATTTATTCCCCCACCCGGAAAAATATGCAGAGCACGGGTTCGGGAACTACGACCCGTGAGCAAGGTCCTTCAGTGATCAGTCCTTCTTCTACGTTAGACAATCACCGCTATATTCCGCGAGTGATTGTATCAATCGTCGTACCGCTACTGCATTATATATTAAAATTGTTTATCTAAAGTAAGATTAAGTGAGTGCCTGAGTGCAGCAAAGGTAAGATTTCTTGAGTCTTGACTGATTGTTGGTTTTGAGTATGAATTCGATGTGATAAACTACGAAGTTACTTCCGAACGTTTGTAGAGCGTAGCCTTCGGGCCACGCGAGTGGAAAAGTGTTAAGTAAATACGTTGATGAGGGGACTCCGTAGTCGGTCTTTATAGTAGATCATTATTCAAGATTGACTTTACCGCTTTTGTTTAATTGAGGATACCGCTTCCCGGTAAATCCGTATCTGGTATCGCATTTCTTGATGTTAATTTGGGTATATTATGTTGGATTGATATTTTGTAGTATTTTCTTTCATTTAATCCAAGCTATTTAATTTATTACACCGCCTATCTTAGTGTGTGTCGGTATAAAACCTTCCCGAGGGTTGGAGTTGAACGTAGTCGCATTGTGGTTAAGTTTTTACTTTTAAGTAACATCTCTTCCTCGTATATTTCGTATTATCTTGGGTTTTGCCTATCCTGCGGTGTGCCTCTACTTGACTGTTTATTATCTAATTATTCTGAAAATATCGCTGCCTATCGGATGGATTGTTGAAAACCATCATTTTGTAGACGATTAGTTATTACCGCTGTTGCGTTGCCGAACCATAGAACTTTGCACTAGGTATCGCGTCGCCTCGTGGCGCGCACCGAGGGATCTTAGTCTCCTTGTATTATGGAGCATTTACGGCGCGCTATGGCTACCATTGTTTTGGTATTTGATACCGCACGTTAATCTGTTTGTCTTGAACTTCCGAAGATAAGATCTGTTTCACGTACTATTACTTTTGAACTGTATTATTTTATCCGACTCGAATGTTTCTGATTATTATCGTCTGATCCGATATATTGTGTTACCGCTAATAAATTCCGCACATTTCATGCGATCTTTGCGCCCGAAGCTCTGAATAACGCTGACTCCTATAATAAACGGAATACCACCACTCTCGTGAAGATCATTTTCTAGCGTTCTCGCCTATTTATTTCTTCCGAAAGGTGTACCCCACGTCCTAGTAGCTGCACCAGCAAAATCAGCCCGCACAAAAAAGAGTGGTGGGCGGTTTTCTTACTTTTTTAATACTAATTTATTACCACTTTGCCAAATTTCGTACTCCACACAGTTTCGAGTAATCGTCGTGTGGCTCAGCTTTAGTCGAAGCTGCACCAGCCACATCCTAACTTCGCTATATTTCCCGCTACAAAGGTGTACTATACGTCAAAGTTTTCTACTTTTTTATTACCTTCGAAGGTTATCGACCAAAAATTTTCATTCGTTATTCCGAAGGGGGCAAACAACACTTATTCCCTTATTTCAGGCACAGCGATCATCTAACAAGATTATTGGGCCGAAATTATTAGCAATAGGGACTGGTTTCCACCTTAAGATATACAAACGTATGCCTTGAAACGATAAGAAACATTCGAAAAACAGCTGATTATGATGATGAAAAAAGTCCAGCCCCGAGAACGTGCGTATTCATCGAATTCCATCGACTTCTCGCTTAGCACATATTTTCTACTCGGGTTTCGTACTTTGGGCGATGTACAAAAATTGAAGGTCATCGAGCTGGAGCGATGAGAAAAAAGATGCGCGAGTATTTATGTATTCCGAATTTGATCCACTTATATATATATATATATATATATAATATATATATTGCACTATATAATCATACTAGAAAGATTAATTTTAGGAAAAAGAAACTGGAGATATAAGGTACAGCTGGTATATAATAATAATAATAATAATAATAATAATAATGATAATAATAACAACAATAATAACAATATAATATTCTGATTACTGATAATAATACTTAGATAACAAACAAATTGTTATACAAATAGATGCAGATATTTGTTATGAATGACTTTTCTTTATTCATAGAACGTTTATTAGGAGATATATATATATATACACATATATAAGTATGTAGTATATATGGTATATAGTATAGTATATACTGAGGAAAGGCGGGAAAGAGAAAAACAAAAAAACTAAAAAGAAAGAGAAAAAATGAAGAAGGAGAATCAACGAATCACATATAAAAAAGATTCTCTTTTACTCTATCTTACATAGCTGTATGGTATAGCGGATGTACTATATATATATTGTATAATAATGTATATATATATATATATATTTCATATAATACAGTATTTGCAGCAGGAGGATATTATTTATATATACTATATATGCGTACATATATAATATGTAATATATTAAACTGCGCAAATATATATGTATACTATATACAGTTATAAGTATATATACGTAGGTATATTTATATGATGTGTGTATACGGAGTTGAAACATTGTTTTGTCAATGCATATATATCTACATACATATATATATATATATATATATATATATATATATATATATATATATATATATACATATATTTAATCGGTACGTGCGTATACATATAATATAATAACAAGAACAAAATAAAAATGATATCAATGATAATAATAGTAATAATAACAACAACAACAACAATAATATTGATAGGAAAATGAAATATCGTATTGGTATATTCAGAGCTGCGACGATGAGAATGAATTTATTTGAAATCGAACGGTCATGGATCGAGGGAAAGATTTATACGTATACATGTATGTATGCAGACCGATATACAGAAAGAAAGAGAGAGAGAGAGAGAAAGAGCGAGCGAGCGAGCGAGCGAGCGAGGGAGAGAAAGAAAGGGTTGTTTGTATAATCGTTTTATACCAATTAAAAGACGGCAGTATAGTATACATATAGATACATACGTAATAGAGAGTATCTGTATATGGAATAAGACCGATATATCGGACTGTACAATACATACGTACACACACCACAGATAATAGCAATAGGCGAAATTGCTGTTTTCTTTTTCTTTTCATTATATTCCTTTTACCAGTTTAAACGAATTTTTTTTCTCTTCGGTTCTCCTTTTCATTCTCGAATGATGACGACGACGACGACGACGACGACGACGACGACATAGTGGTACAGTACAGTAATACCACTATTTAAATGTATTTGAAAATTTATCTGTGCGTATACGCATATGTCCGGTGTACGTGTCTATAAATTAAAATTTTCCGCATGCATGTAATATGCTGTACCGATGAGAGAAGATTTTGAATAAAGAGTCTGCCATGAACGTATAAGTTATGCGGATGCCACGAGCCCCGAATCTATCGATCAATATTAAGATTCGAACAATTTGATTGCCGCTTTCTTTCGGACCCTGCCTTGCAGGTTTCCGCGGATCCTTGTGGTATAATGTGGGTTTATTATCATACCTAGTTTGACTTCAAAAAAAAAAACTGACTTCATTCATTCTCTTTCTATCTTATGTCGGGACGAAAAAGCAAAAAGAAAAAAAAAGAAAATAAAATAAAATAAAATAAAATAACAACCGACTGAAACAGAATGACTCTCCGCCTCGGAATAATAGAATGAAACAAGATACGAAACGGAGTAAAATAAAAAAATTAAAAAAAAACCAAAAGGCACGCGAACTGGTATTACAATACCATGTATCATATATACATATCTATACGGTATGTAGGTACATTTATATATACTATTATAATAAGCTCATCAGGACAATTAATATATATATATATATATATTATACTTTATATTTTTATCTCCATTTTCTTCTCGTTTGTTTTTCATATTTTGTTATAAATTTGTAACACTATAATATATTACAGGTATAAATATTAATTATTGATACGCTTTTACAGTAAGATCAGTGGCGAGTCAGGGTGCTCGGACGCCCGGAGCGCGAACAAATTTCAAAGGCCCAAGTGTAAATCAATGAATGAAGCGTTATTAGGTGCTGCTAAAAATGTTTAATGAACGAATTCACAACAGAGCGTTAAATGAGCTAAAATCTATCGCGTATGACGAATTCTGAAGAAGAATCATTATATCATATAATATGCAATATTCTCACTCATCCGGGACACTTTTCTGCGACACGCATGCTGTTTCGCCGATTATTTGAAGCCATAAAAAAAATTTTTTTATTCTACATCGATATCGAGGGATTCAGAAGACATTTGATTTACAAAATATGGGGGGGAAAAAAAAGGTCAATTTTTCAGCGCATGTATACCTACTGATCACAATCTTTAGGCACGTGTGTATATATCTCCGATCCCACGTACTTGGCGGAAAAGATCATTTTGCAATTGTACGTCGATACAGGCGAAACAACCGCCTTTCTAATCTATTAGTAAAACTTGAAATTTCTTGCCAAAGACCGAATTTTTCGTTCACAAAATTTTCCTTCAAATTTTCGTTTTCATTTTGTCCCAGCCAGGACAACAGGGTACCTATAACAACTTTTCATCTATACATTTATCGTTTTTCTCAATGGAAATTGAACCGCAGGTAGATTCCCCGTAAACGCTGAACGAAACTGCACTCGAATTTACCGAAGAGCATTCGGCTCTGCGGAACCGAAAGACAAATTTTTCGCATGATCTTGAGGCGGTGCGCGGTACACATACATGATCCGCCACCGATTGTGAATAAGACATTATACTTCGATGCAGGTAATTATCGTACATGTTACACACATATACATACGCATATTCGTATGTGCACACGTATGTCATGCCATATATTATATACATACATATATATATATATCTATAGTGTACGTGCGTAGCATTTTTTTTTTCATCGAACTCGTAATATAACATGAGTGCCAGTATACACGTAATTGGGTATACGTTTTCATATAAATTGTATATATATATATATATCTGTACATATGCATACGTCTTTATTTTCATGTTTAATAATAGTCATAATGATAATGATGATAATAATAATAATAATAATAATAATAATAACAACAACACTACGGTAATCAGATAACCAATTCAATCCAATTTCTTTCTGCGTACGCAGGCAATAATATACAGAGTGAATCTGAAATGGTGTGCCCCCCCCCCCCCCCCCCCTCTCTCTACGGCGGTACCGCGGATTCCTTGTGAGAGAACGTATGTACCTACTTCACGATTCTCCTACCGAATTTGTTGATTTTTCACAGATTTCTCGTGACAGCTGATCGGAATGTGAAAAATCCGGTGCGTCGCGTCGTATATGAGCGGAAAGCTCGTCCGCGAGCAAGAAGGCGCCCGCCGTTGCAAGGCATGCGCCTCGCATCCGTCGCGAGGAAAGTTCACCGACGAGCGAAGCTGATCAACGCTCGCGTTCGACTGTCTACTCTGTTGATGAACGATGAACTGATTGCAAGAAAATCTGTAAACTGCCGTAAAAAAATACTGTAAAGTAATTTCCAAATACGGTTCTCCTTTCACAAATCATTCGCTAGTTTTACGTAATGGGATACGCCGTTTCGCATTCACCCTGTATGCCCCCCGCTATAAGACGTGCGGACTACCCCCGACCGCGCGGTGGGTATAAAAAAAATATCATATTTCTATATACGCCACATGTTACCGCTTTACCTACATGATGAAATGTGATAAAATTATTGATAATAATAATAATAATGATAATAATAATAATAGTAATAACAATGATAACAGTGATAATCATATCAATAATAATAATAACAACAACAAGCGACGCAACGTAATAATGTATAATATATGTTACAGTACGTACGGAAATAATCTAGTACAGTATAGTATAGGGTATATATTGTAGCAGTAGTAGTAGTAGTAGTAGTAGCAGTAGCAGTAGTAGTATAGTACCTGATGTCAACGAACGATCGACGCGACTGCGGTAGACAGTGATGACAAACGAAATGTATGTAGATAACTTGCGATAGAAAAGAGTGAATTATATATACCTATATATATATATATATATATACAGATACATAAACGTATACAATATATTATACGTGTATAGTACAGTTGCGGTAATAAGTTATGTAGGTATATGTTTTCTAATTTTATTCAATTCTTCAGTTGTTTTTTTCTTCTGTTTTTTTTTCGTTCTACCAGCTGTTCTATATCTTCTCACCGCCCTTCTCGTATATTTTTTCTGCGTCGTTACGTTTCGTGTGCTTACATACCTTCTTATTGTATATAATCGTTTATGTATGTTGTCCGAAGGATAATTGTGTTGTAAAAATCGTGAATTTAATACTTGTAACTTGAATATCTGCGCGACGAAAGAAACAAAGAAAAATGAAAGATGACAAAAAAGCAAATCGTAATAATAGTCATTATATTATTCAATCGTATTTGGTAATGGCGCGTATATAGGTATATTCACATATATATATATATATATATATATATATATAGGTATATAGTACACCGTACACATTTAACAACAGTTTTTATATATACAGTCGCAGGCGTACCTGCGTATGTGTGTTTTTTTTTCTTCGTCAATACAATATACTCAAAAAAAAAAAAAGAAAAAACACCTCGTTTCAACGATAAATTCTCGACATTAGAGTTATATAGCAGCCATGTATAAACCGATGTGAATTGATGCGAACCACCTGAGTGCCGAAACAACCAATCAACGAGATGATCTTGTAGAATTTTCTCCGGAGCCCTGCACATGATTGTTTGTTCCGGACGCGGTTTGCATGAAATCGGCTCTCGGTGTATACGTGGCCGGTATACCTACGTAATTGGATACATACATACGTACATACGTAAGTAAGTATATAGCTGAGGGTGCAGGCGAGCTATTCGGTTTACCCATTGGAGAAAATATTCATGTTCCGTTTTCCTTATTCTTTCGTTTAACTCTCCGGATAAGGATTACAGTAGGTATACATTATACACATTGACCACGAGTTATTACCACCTATATACTGTATCGTGTGTTTTTGTCTGTGCCTAACAGTAATGGTGTACGCGGTATACACTTGTGTATGAATACGTAGTACGACGTTGTGTATACCTATGCGCTGCCGTTATGTCCACGTTACTTTACGTTATGTTACGCGGGTAGTTTTATACACATATATCTGGTATATAATATTATATAGATATCGTGTATCTAATATATTTACCTAGATAATTTGAATTTGCGTATTACCGCAGATATACTCATTCTTCTTTCTCTCTGCAATCTCTCATTTTCTCGTTCAGCTCTCTCGCTCTCTTTCTCTCTCTCTCTCTCTCTCTCTCTCTCTTTATATATATATATATATATATAAATATATATATCTAATGGTTTATATTCACTTTATATATTCGTTTTTTATTCATTCTGTCTGTTTTATTTTCTCTTATTTTCATTCTATATATTACACCTAATATTTTATTTAACATTACGATATCGATATTTCATGTTCGTTTTTGTTTTTTATTAATTTTTTGTTTTTTTGTTTTTTTGTTTTTTTTTCTATTTTTCATTTTTGTTTTTAATATTTATATATAAATTTATGTGTCTGTATATGTACGTGGGTATATATATAATCTAACTATACATATATAACTATGTACAAATGGGGCGGGAGGAGGGATCGGAGGAGGAGCAGCGGCAGCAGGAGCAGGAGAGGAACGGCGTCGAGACGATCGTGAGGGAATCATTATATATGTTCACAGGTATATGATATATCTACACATGTATATACATGTGTATATATATATATATTGATATTTGATATATATATATATATATACATATATATATATATATATCTATATATATGCATGGGACATTCCACGGCAAAAGAACCTGCGCCCTGGCCTCGGCATCTCCCGATCGTGCTCTAGAATCGGGAATTATTTGAGATTTTTTGTTGTTGTTCTTTTTTGTTTTTTTTCTTTTTCTTTTTTTTCCACCGCCGCGCCGATCCAAAAGTTGGCTCACTCTCGTGCCGAATCAATTTCCCAATATCCGTGAGTACAAATTGAGTATATATAGGTACCGCGGAAAACATTTTTTCTTCGGTGAATTTTTTCAGCGACTCGGAATGCATTTTTTGTTTAATTTTTATTTTTTTTTTCCACACGAAATAGTCCCAAGATCGAGATTCCGACGACGATGGGCACGCGGTCGATTCCCGTGAAAATTTCCACCGTGACTCGAACCATCCATGAGTCGAATTACGAACATTTCGAGACCTCGCGGAAAGTGGGGGAGATTCGGTAGCAAAATCGAAGACTGCGAGGATCGGTGGCAGATCGAGCTGGCATGCGATGCCCCATATATATATATATATATATATATATATATGTATACTATTGAACCGCATACACGTATACCTATATATGTATATTACAGTTTAATCCCATTCGATTTCGAAAGATTGGGTTTTCTATTTTCCCGTTTTGTTTCTTTGTCCTTTTTCCCCCTTTTCGATCATTTTCAATGCTTCCCTCTTGACGTCGTTCTTTCGCTGCACGCGACTGCACCCTCCTCGTTTCGCGCAGGTTCTACCAGCGGGGGGTGTCTGTGTATGTTTTTTTCCTGTCGTATTTCTTTTCTTATCATCTTCGGTTTTCATTCTTCGGACATCTTCATCGGCACCGGACGAGACGACGACGCTGTGATACTGAGCCACGATGTCCGAAACTAAGTTAGGATGAGGTTGATTAGGGCCGTTGGTTAGACGTCCGTGTACTTGCTCAGCTTATCGCGCAGGAGTATGTTCTCGTTCTTTAATCTGTCCAGCTCCTGCCGCAAGCCCATATTCTGAAAGATCCACGGGGTGGGAAAAAAATTTAAATAATGTTATTACACGCGTATATAATTGTAATTCGTATTGTTTTCTCTCTATGACATTAATTTTCCTCTTTCTTCATACGTCACATTTCATTTGTTTTCCACCAAGCTCCAAGCATATTCGTCGCCGAACGCGGCGAAATATTTTTTTGACGATAGAGAATTCCACTTTTTTGCTCTTTTGGGGGGGGATTTTTTCGTTTCGTTTTCGGGTAAGAACGCGGTTGACTTCTTCGCAGGTATTCGCTGTTCTGTACTATAGTGGATCAATTTTTTCAACAAAAACCGGAGAGACTGAGTGTCTCGCGTACGTTTTTCGAGCATTCGATTTCCATTACTTCTTTTTCTTCTCTTTTTCGAGCAAAAAAAAAACAAAATGAAGAAGAATAAATCGGTGAAGTTCGAAGACAAATATCTGACTGGCGTACGAATTGCACGGATCATCGCGAGAGTGATCGATGGGATACCATATGAAGTTTGCGTAAAAAGTTGTGATTTGGATTTCAGAATACATAAATACGCTACTAGATACTCTCGCGACTCGCGCTGCGCATACATACACTCGTTTTATGTGCCAATGTAGGTATATAATGTTATTATATATAGTATACTTGATCCCGCAGAGTAAAAATCCAGAGTCTAGACTTCCAGAGAGATATCAAATGATAACCAGATACCTACATGCCAATATGTAGTATGCATGGTATAGCGATGTATGTGTGTGTATATAAATATATTATGTATCGATAGTATATGAAAATATCGGATAACCGCGGACGTATATACATATATATAACGAAGCTGCAAAAATTAACGCGTGTATACTGTTATAACAAATGATATACATCTATATACATTCAACGGTGTCGATATTATATTTGTCAGTGCGAAAAAGAGCGTCACGAGTCGAGCCTGGAGGCGTGTTCTTGTTTCTCGTTTGCTTTTCCGAATTTCTATTTGGTATATAGATTTGGTAATTCAAGTTTTACGGAAGCTTGTGGGAATTTTCTATCATCTTTTCTCGTTTTAGAAATAGCTTTTCTCAAGCCTACCTCCTTCTCGAGGAAGCCTGCTCTAAGGGCAATCTGGTTCTCCTTCATGCGGCGAGCATCCCTGGACCTCTTGGCCGCCATGTTGTTCTTCCTGCGTCGCGCCCAGTATTTGTCATCCTTCAAATCATCCGGAACGAACTGAGACATTAAACACAACAGCGTTACGCATTCATACCAGAGGGTGAACCACTGAGATGTCAGCGCTGCTGCTTGGGTTCTCAGGAATAGTTTGGATGTGAATATATTGCGGCGGGGTGGGGGACGGGTTCGGGAAGGCAGAGGGATCCATTCGCTCCAAAATGCGGTGATTGCAAAACGCGAAAAAAACCAGAACTGCGAGATAACGAGATAACGAGATAATTACACTTCTTCAATTCGATTTTTTCGTGCTATTCACCTTCAGTGGAACGTTCACGGATTCCGGTTTTTCTCGTTGCTGTGCCGCCACTTCATCCGCAAACACTCATTGTCGCATGTTGTAAAACTTATCAATTTTACAATTTATAACCTAATACCTTTCTCAAAGACACAAAGTCACGTTTCACCATCATCTCATCCCACTTTTTCGAATTTTGGTTTCTCTCTCAGGTACATCCAGCTATAGGGCATGTATACGTGCATACATCCAAGTGCAAAAGTCCTTTCTTTTTTTTTTTTTTTCCTTTTTTTCGCCTTTCGATCACGCGTACGTATACGTGCGAAGAAAATTACGCGATCGGCAAACTAACAAGGATATATGCAGAGGTATGATAATTTAGAACCGATTCGCGATTTTCGTATCGTAATGAACGTGATTTTATGTCTATATACCTAACTATGATTCATCTATTTACCTAAACACAATAATGTGATCATTGTGTCGACTGTGATCGACATATAAATTCACTGATTATCTACAAACACATCGGAGCCGGGGGCGAACAAGAAACTCGAAACTCTATGGTACCAATTTTTTGCCCATTTGTTTACCATTCTATCCATTTTCTCTGTGTTTTTTCAGTTTTTCAATTTTTACGCCTCCGGCTCGTTTGGATGAAACGGATAGCTAGCTATATACCTGTACTTTGAACAGTCGGAATAAACATGTTCGCAGACTCACCTGTTTCCGAGACTTCTTAATCATCGGCTGGGGTTTGAGTTCCTCGTCAGAAAAGGCACGCGTACGAGGATCAAAGTCCCGTCCAGATGAGGCCATGGACAAGGCTACAAGAGATAATCCAAATTGTATAGTCGACGAAGAGTCCTCCGCTGTTATCGCCAAAAAGCGCCATCGAGGAAACCGACAACGCTCAAGGTTAGACTTATTGGCCATAAACCGTTGCCCTAACGCTGTTCTGTATATATACATATACTATATGAACACGAATTTTCCCCCGCTCGACAAGGAGAATCAAGAAAGAAAAACCGCTTGTGGATATTCAAATTCTGAAAATTAATATTTTTCTTCGCATCCTCGGAGTAAGAATATACTGAAAATTTTCAAATTCTACTCCCTATTTCTGATCTTTCTTAGGTATGATTGCGGTTGATCCTCGCGAGTGTATAGATCAGCGGACGAGCAACGGCGAAACGATTTCGATTTTTATCTTCTTCAGATTTTTTCGTGCAGGTAAAGTAACGAGATAATTATAATACTCACTCGAGTCTGCGGGCGAGGGAGGGTTCAGTGTGTCCGGTGAACAGCATTCGCTGGGTGAAGGTGATCGTTCGCGTTTCGTAACTTCGAGGTGAAGACCAGCTGGTCCCTGGTGTCCACCAGCTTCAGAATTCATTTTGTGAAGCTGGCCACCGGGCATAGGTCCTTGGCCACCCCCAGCAACCCCGTCGACTGGGATTCCGTTCTCTGAGAGAAACTCGTCCAGGTCCACGTACTGGAAACACGTTTTATTATGCCGATGTTTTCCCTATATCACATACGTTAGGTAAGTATATAAAAAAATTTCCAATTTCGATACACTTCAGAATGTCTTATTATACGAGCATTATTTATTTTTTTTATTCTTTTTTTCCGCCGTTCGTCGCACTCTTCGTTCCGTTAGTCGGCAAAATCCTTCGGCAATTTTTCGCACCCGACCTTCTCCCGTGACTCCTTGCACTTGTTTTATTTCGAAAACTGTAGTCTTCAATCGATTCGCCCGGAATTCGGTATTGACACCCGTTTTCTTTCTTTTTTTTTTCTTCTCGTCTCGCTCAATTTCAACCCCATGCGATCTTTGGCGTGATAAATTGAATATGCTAAGGATAACATCTAAAAATTTGTTGCCATACGCGCGAAAGTTAGTAACAACTATCCGGAGGTTAGCGAAATCGACGATCGCGGATCTGACCCCAAAATTATACGGTATCAAAAATTGGCAGATCCAAAATGCCGTATAAAATATTACAAAGATTTCCATTTGCACGACGAAATCGCGCTTCACTCCGATTCTCGTTCACGGAATCGAATCCGATGTATAGAATTTCAAAAAAACTGACAATCAAATCTCAATCCGAACTAGATTTTCACGAATAGTCGCATATTTAGTCTTTCTCCGATCTGTCATTCCTGTACTCGAACTCTCGCAGGATGCAAATGACTTGCATATGATAAAATAATAACAATCATACCTACTTTCCTGCAAAGGCTATTATTATAGTTTGTGTTAACTATAGAAATAACGAGAAAACCAAGGATCTGCGGTAAGTGAAGATAGGTGTGCCCACGTACACGCAAGTACGGATTCTAAAGTATGGATTAATCGCGATGACGAATAGTAAGAGCACTACCTGCGAAGGTACTCATAAGTGGCAAAAGTAATTAGCTATAGTTAGCTGCGTTCGTCTCGATGTTGAGTCGCTATGAGAAATTAGTGAAAACCGTGAAAAGTCTCAATAGAATGAGTTGCTGACCCACGAGAATAGAAACGGAATTTATTCCATCCCTCACCTACATTCTCCTCGCTTTTATTCCATCAGGCTGCAAAATTTGGCGAAGTTAATTAACGGAACAAACGGACGGAGAATAATATGGGCTGAAATTTACCGATGAAGGAAAATGATGATTCTGATTTACTTATTTACTTTTTTTTTCTCTTTTCTCATTCTGGAGAAGTCTCTGACGTGAGACGTCGGGGATTCCCCAAAATTATAAGCTGAGAACATAAATATTCTACTGCAACCGGATTTCAACCCGTACTTCTTTTTTCGTTTCTAACCACGCGAAGTTTGAGCGGATCGAGACCCATTCGAGATCTCAGCCGATTTCCCTTCCCGGTTATATTTATTAATTTTGTTTTTCCTCGTTTATCGTAATTTTTCTCGACAATTTATCATTCTCGAGCGGGTTCATTTGGCTAACTGCGCCCGACCAGGGAATAGTTTGAGGGAAACAATTCCATCGAGGAAAGAAAGAAAACGGATAGAAAACAGTAAAATTCCGATAAATAATACAAGTAGATTGACGATCAGGAGTTAACGAACATTATACTCAAGATATTGAAAATTTAAACGTCCACTTTCTCTCTTTCCAGCTTTCATTTATTCATTTATTTTCGCGAGCGTGGAATCAATCTGTACACTAACTAAGATAGTATATCGGATACCAGTAAATTATAATTCTCCTGCCATTCGTGAGTGCGAATGTAAATTGGAAAACGATGGAAGACATATACAGCTGTATAAATCTGTCGAGCGATAAATTTTCAACGATGTTAAATTCCGCGTCCATCGGCTGCGAATATATCGGCAATGGGACAAAAATTTACAAACACACAAAAAAAAAAAAAAAACGAAACACGACAAAACGATCCGTGAAGTTTCATCAAAAATTAAACCTCCGTACTCCAGAGCTCGAAGAGGTTCGAACCTGCGGAGTATAGTGCAGGATAATGGTATCAGCCGATCAAAAAACAAAACAAAAAAAAACGCCATTTTTCACACAATTTTTCGTACCACATACTGCAATACGGTCCGCGCGCACGTCGCCCATAAAAACAATAACTCGTATGATATCTAGGCATGTATACGATACGCTTATGCCTGAAGAAAAATTCATGCAGTCCCGTAGCGCATCTGATACTCAACCACATTACGATTATGAAAGGAAAAACACGAAGATATAGAAGAATAAAGAAAAACGAAACACAACAATCTGAAACACGCAAAATGAAGAGACATACGTCTCGCACTGTTGGCTATGCAAGTAAGTATTCAGGGTTCATGAACGTCGTGTGAGGAATAGAGACCATAAGCCATAAGCGGAGGATGCAGGAGCCACGGCGCATGCGTAGTGCACAGGGCGCACGCGCAGCACGGGACGCATGCGCGATGATCACCGCATTCTTTGCTTACGGCTTATGGAGTCCCATGTGCATCAGCCTCGTGGCAAAGTTTGCATACATAAATTCTATACGTACGTGTCATGAACCGGAAGGTCGGACGAAGAAAGCACACAAAAATTAGAGGGAACTTCACTCTACGCACGTGTGTGTGTGTGTTAAAGGGATTTTTGTTAATTTAGTTATTGCTGTTATTTGTTTTCTGTTATTATTGTATTGTTTTTCTTTGCTTGCGGATTCAATGTGATGTGACCGAGGCTTACCGTCTCACGACTGTATACATACATGATTTAATACCTTCAGGTCAGCGTCGTAGGGCAGCGTTTTGTCCCAAAGATTTGGTCCTAGGAAGGCGGCCTGCGCTTCCACGTTCCCCCACAATTCCCCGTCATCTTTTTTCTCCTCCGGTACGTCTTTGCCCTGTTTTCCTGTAACAATTATAAACACCGAACAACGATTGAGTATGGTCGAATTCGAATTTTCAACTGCAGCAGGCTAGTCAACATCGGATTTCTCCGTTCGCTCATAGTCAGGCATAATAATTTCTCTACGTAGTCGCTGTACGCGATTTCGAGTAAATAATTTCCAAAATTAATAAAATTATTATGAAATCTGTTTCCCTATTTTATTGTCGTTGCAACTAGTTAGACAAGGTGATCACGACGTCAGTACACATTACACGCGGATGGACAAAAGAGGACGCGGAAGATCGCGGAACTTGATACTTAATAATTTGTGGCAAGAAAGTAGGCGAGCATATATGTAGTTACATACATATTATACACTTTTGCGTGTATATAAGGTACACCGCCCGCTACACTACGAAATATATGGTATATAGGTACCTACACACACATCTGACGGCCATAGTCCAGCCTGCAGGTGACCATCGCGGTATGAACGAGGGGGAGCCGAAATTACACCCGCAAAAAGATAAAAACCACGTCGCGGGCCGTACAGTCGGCCTTCGGATTTTAGCTTGACCAAAAATAGCAGCATCTCGGACTATAACGCCGGAACCCGGAGCCCCGAGGTACGCAAGTATGAGGAGAGAAGCGGAGATGAAAAGATGCGAGAAATCGTCGACGTGGCTATACATACGAGGTTGCCCCAGGGCTTTGGGCTTCGGGCTTCGGGATCCGGGACTTCCGGACGTTGGTCAGGTCCGTGTCACCCGCGTTAAAGATCACGAATCGGTACTTTTCCACAATTCCGCTCACGCGTAAGGCACGCGTGCATGCACGCATCATTCGTCGTCACAAGGATGCGCGGGAAGAAGTCAACGATTAATTTCGAAAAATTTGAAGCAACGAAGAGCAAGAACTTGGAGCGACGCCACGGTCTCGCTCACCTGCATGAGTGCAGTTCCTTACACGAATGATTTCCTATATTCTCGATAAAAACGGTTCCATGGACCGAACATAGCGTCGTGCTGCTGCTGTAGGCCTGCTATAGAGAACAGTCGCGAGCGTAGACGTAGATTCTATCTATCTCTACGTGCATGTAGTAGATAGTAGTGGCATAGCGACGCGGTCTTGTGAACGTAGGTTTTCTGTCGTGGCAGAAATACGTGTTATATGCCGATGAATGTATGTACGTGCACTCACACATGGATGTTAGTCTGTGCAGTATGATGTTTTAGCGGTTAGTGGTCGTGTATTGGTATAGTAGGGTCGACTGTCAAGGCCAACAGCGCGACTACTATCCTCGTCACTTCGTCAGTCGTCACAACACCGCCGGAGATTCTTTTTCTGCCCACGAAACGCGAACGAAAATATTCTCCGCGAACGGTTCGAGAGCCAAAGAATTAACGAATTAACGAACGATCATAGCGAACGCGCTACAACTTACTTGATAGGATACGAATGCGATGTGAGTATCATTGTAACAGCGAAACTAGCTCAAAGATGACGCTACAGATCAATAGATCGAAGATCGCAGTATGTTTACTCTGATACTTTCAGATTATATAGATCATATTTTCACGAACAGACGTATACCATAGAACCATTATTCATCGGGAACTGTTCTCAATGAGACAATGAGACTTAATGAATTTTCCGATCATATTCGCGATGCAGTAGATCGTAGAGGACAGAGACTTTGCAGATTTCTGTTTTATTTTCTTTCCTTTCTTTTTTATTCACACTCGAAACCGATCGGGTTTCAAATTTTGTACGTGCAAGAAAAAACGACAGGAAAAAAAGAACAAATTCTATACTATGTATGCACGACGAGAAGCGTATAGATGTAGAGAGAGATTTTTCATTTCAGATTTTAGATTTTAGATTACAGATTCTGAACTATATATATGTATAGTACACGAACTGTTATACATGTTGGTCTTGATATTGTCATACAGATTCAGAAGTAGGTGTATACCTGCTGCTAAGCCCGTCGTTATTATTGTAATCGGATTGAAAGTTGGGCGATTATAGTTGTTGAAACCGACAAAGAAGCAGCGACGACAACAACAAAGAATAACAATTATCCATGTCGAGTCGAACGCTTCTCGAATTCCGAACTATATCCCATTTTGTCCCGAAGACTGCCACGAATTTTACGGCTGACGATCCTTATAATTCTGTACAAATAAATGCAATAAATAAATTGCAAATTTTCAATTCAATCGATCCGTGTGCCACCGGTCTGTAACATTGCACACGCTAGATCCGGCACTATGCGAAGCGCGCTGAGCGGTGAACTTCAAAAACGAATAACTCGAGAACCATAGATCCCACGAAGTTTTCGCAAAGGAACTTTTTGTTTTGTTTTTTAATTCCATAGGGAATCTGATCCTGAAATTTTTTACCCTTGGTCCAGAGTCACCCTGTATAGCATTGCGAGTAGGCATACGTGTGTATACCTACTTGTATGCAATACGTATACGTATATATTTTGCATTAAAGGCGGTTATGGCGGAACGGAATAATCTACACATAACATAAAGTATAAGTAATATGCTTGATAATGTTATACAGATATACCTACAGGTACTGTATACCTAGGTATTATAATGTACGGTATAAGTATGTATACAACGCGATTGTTGTCTTCTACAGCCTTGAGCCTCCTCTCCGTGGGGACAAATACTCAACAATTAAACACACGTGAACTGTCCCGGAGGGTGAGCGGGAGATAGATAGATAGATAGATAGATAGATAGATGGATGGATGGATGGATGGAGAGAGAATTGAAAGGAAAACAAAATGTGGATACAAAACTACGCCCAGAACAAAAATTAGCGGTAGCGACATCAATTTTCGACCAAATCAAGGGGAGACAGAAAGATCAGGAATTTATGGACATCCTATATCATATTTCTAATTCTGCTATCACAACAACGCCGTTTGACAGAAATTATTTACTCCCTACACTGTAAAAAATCGGGGAGGTGTAAATTCTGAAGGGGCGAGTGGTCAAATTTTTCGGTGTCGAAATTAACACCGGGAAAAAGCAGTAATCACACTTTCGACGTGGTAGTAACAAAAGCGGTGTTAATTACTCAATTTTTACACCGGTCTTGCGTTCAGGCACTGAGTTGACATCCATCGGTGGTGACACGAGAGCGATGGCGTTAGTTGCGGTGTTATAAGTTCATGTCACACCAAGCTCACGCTATTCCGTGTCGATGTTTCGCAGAATATATTCGTTTGGTGTTAAAGTTAACATCGAAAAAAAATATATATATAACCACACCTCCGACTCTGACGAACACTTTCGGTGTCGTTTGAGGCGGCGTTGATTAAGAACACTGTTCATACACCGCACATTTTACACCAGCAATTTACACCGCTGCCGCGCTGGCTTACACCGAAGTGTTAAAACGGTGTTAAATTTAACACCGGATTTTTACAGTGTATGTCGGGGGGGGGGGAGGGGGGGGGGGCTATGCGTAATGAACAAAATGTTCAAATTATCCATTACATTCTATACATATTGTTAGAATGATTCTGCGCAATGTATGATCATCTCGTTTTCTTCTTTGAAAATCATATTCATATCCAATATATAAATAAATATATATATATGTATAAACACAGGCGCTGCCTATAATTCTTTTCGAAACGTTCTCAGTTTTGAATGATATGAAGGAAGACAAAAACAAAAACCGTAAAAAATTGGAACCAGTTTAATTGTTGTTCGCGCGGATTTGAGACAATATGTATACTCATGGAGCCGTTTTCCTCGCTCTGAAATTATAAGACCTTCGTATTATTATTTGTTATTGTTACATTTCGGAGAGTGAAGGAAGAGAGAGAGAGAGAGAGAGACAGTGGGATAGAGAAAAAGAAAATAAGTCGAAGCCGCGAAGGAAAAAAACGAACAACGTATCTCTACTGGCGGTTCGGGTGCGTCTGAATTTCAATATAATGTCATTTGTTTTGGTATACCTACCCGTAGAAATGCACCACGCGCGATCTCGTGAATGAACGGATAAAACGAGTCCCCCTGACCACTGCCCCCCCCCCCCCCCCCCCCCCCCCTAACCAAACTCATTCTCTTCGTCATCTATTCTTAATGCGCTACGCCCCCGCGAGAAACTCTTCTCCTATGCGCATAAAACGCAAATTTAAAATCACGCACACCATGAACCGACCTTGAACTAGATTGATGGGTCAGTGTATATGCATGTATGCACGCGTGTATGTATGTAATCTTAGTATGCATACATACTGTATAACCTACAACGTACGTGTATACATGCACGGTTGTGTTTAGTTGTTTTAGTTTTAGTTCACTATACCGGCTCCTCCTCCTTCTCTTTATCATTTTGCGCTCTTTTTTACACGAGTTTCCACTCTATAAGCGCAGGTATAATATTTATAGAAACCCAGTTATAGCCCCCCCCCCCCCCCCCCCCCCCCTCCCGCCCTCAACAGACAACCCCCCTGCACTGCGAGGGTATCGTCTAAACTAAATCATCTAAACTCTCTCTCTCTCTCTCTCTCTCTCTCCTTCTTTCTTTCTTTCTTTCTTTCTTTCTTTCTTTCTTTCTTTCTCTTTTCCTCGATCAGCGGCAGCCGCTGGCTTTTTCGGGTATCCTTCCTCTTGATTCCTAACCTCTCTTTTCTATCTTTCCATGAAGCGCAAGCGCGTCTTTTCACAGTCATCAAGAGCGTCTGGGAGTCCGCTTCTTGAACGGTTTCAACTATCTCACAACCTCCAGGTAGCCGTACGTTGTATCGTAAGAATCAAATCAGTGATTTCAATCATAGATTTGATAAAAAAAAAAAAAATGGGGGGGGGGGTGGGGGCGGAGTTGTCGAGGGAGGAACTGCCAAGTGTGGATCAACAGACAAAATTTGAAAATTTTCTCAATATATTTATGTATTTACGTATGTACGTACCTTCACGCGTTTCGAACGAAAATCTACCCACCCAGAGAATACGAATCAACCGGGTTAACTTTTTTCCTCACTATACTCTCTCTCTTGGCAAATTTTAGAAAAATTCTTCACACATACTATACTAATACTACTGTACTATACGTATGTATTATGTACACATAACATCCGAATGAATAATATAAAATTATTCTTTTTTTTCCACCCCGTAGGTACGGATGTACCCATTTCTGAGATGAAACACGAAAACAAATAAGAATAACAAAACAATAAAAAAAAAAAAAGTTCGTCCGTCTGTACCAATCACGGTACATCGCTCCTGAATCGTGATCATGAAACAATTCGAATAGGCACGCAATAGCACGATCTGTGTATTTTGTCTTTTGTCTTTTTTTTTTTTTCTCAATGTTTATTAACTCTTTTCCTTTCGTTCTCTTCCTCCTTTCTGTGGACAAATTTATTACTTAACGTGATAACTGAATGCAGAAAAATGATGTAATAAAGACATAGATCGATCTGCAAATTCAGACGTTAAGCAATGTATATATAAGTGTATGTATGAACATACGTGTGAATGCATACATACCTCTACGTATAATTAATCGTGTTTTCGTACACTATATATAGCGGTGTGCATTCTATGTCCGAGTCTCGTTGTTATTTTTGTTGAAGTATATGAAAATGTGTGAATTTAACGCATACCTATAATAAAAATAAGGAAAGAAGACAGAGAGAAAGGGGAAATTCCGTTCATATATCCTCCTGATCCTGATTCCTTGCGAACACTGCAGTTCTACTTAATTCCGCTATAGGTTTCAATTAGGATAGGTAACTCAGGTATCTCGGCAAGGATTTGCAAGCTCGCTCCTGGTATCCTTGAAGATCGGGGCACAGTGCGGCGGGCGTTTGTCGGTCCTTCTTTTTCGTTTGTTATAAGTATATATACTATATATACATATATATATATATATATACTAGTATAACCGTTCCCCGTTAATTTCAAGGTCGTATTTCTTGTTCGCGGTGTTCTACTATATATTTATATATTGTTTTGCTCCCGAATCCGCAACTGCGGAACGTTACCCATATTCGGGGGGGTCACGGTTTTGCAATTTTTTTGTTTTTATTTTCATTCTTTTTTCCTTACCATTATTTTTTCTTTTCTTGTTGCGTTTTTCACGTTTTTTTCTTTCAATTCGTTCATCTCTCGTGAACAGAGGCGGATAAATTTATCGATTGTCATTATTATTATAACGTTCGGCTTCTTTTGTGAACATTTGCGGGTTCGATACCAAATATTTTGTTTAGATCTTCAAAACAAACCGAATATGTATGTATACATATGTATATAGGTATTTATCAAGTAAAATGAACTTTGGAAAATTAAGAATCTAATTTTTTCTCGTGTAGATGTATGTGCATACTTCGACTGTTCCTTCACTTTTCAAATTTTAAAGTCCGCCCGGGCAAGTTGACTCGAGACTCGGGAAGACTTTGTATTCAGATCCTTTACGCATAGAAAGAGGAATATCTCCCCTATAATTTACGGAACGCATCTTTATCGTTCGCAGTTCATTTACTCATCTGGCGATTTGTATCCGACAATTAGGATGTAGATGAAATAATAGAAAAAATTTACGGAAAAAACACCCTGCTTTGCTGCTGGCAACTAATCGTACTATCCTGTCGTCGGTATACCGACCGACGTACGAGTTACGCGTACACTCCTGTTCATTAACGGGTTCCCTCCGAAGTTAGCTACGCTTGCGGTAGGCCGCTCTAAGGGTGAGGCAAAGACCAATCAGCGCGACGTATTTGAATAAATTTGGAAATACAACGCGCTGATTGGTCTCTGCCTTACCCTCGGAGCGACTTGCCACACGCATCGCTAACTTCAGAGTGAAGCGATTAATGAACAGGAGTGTACATGCATACACACACATATACCAACATCGTAACTGTATTACAACGAGTAAACAATTACCGACATTTGTTTGGAGATAGTTTCCTGTGGCCTTGGCCATTGGCTATTTCGAACAGCAAGTGACTGAGGCCGCAGAGCAGCGCAAGGTACCGTTTTTGAATACTATAGTCTATTCCGGATCTTTTGTGTCCCCAATTGTATAATATCTACGTATAATTATACTGCCTACTGTACACATACGCATATGTATATCTACTAAATGTAGTATTGCGTAGACGTAGGGATGAAGAATCATGTTTTGGAGTTTTTGGAAAAAGCGTAGAAAAAATGAACTCAAATAATTCTATAATCGAAGACAAACAATAGAATTTGAACTGCAGTAGATGAATATTAGAAAGCTTTCATAATAAGAGCGGAATCGGTGCGATGAAATTTCAAATTCAAATTTCCTTCCACGACCGTTGAGAGTGCAGCTTTTCCATTTTTTGAATCGCTGTCTAAATGATCTTCTGTAAATGATATAGAATGAATGCATAGAATAAATTTCTCTGCCAAAATTGACAATTTTTGATCTGATGAAAAATGAATATTTCCTGTGTTAGCTAGGTTAGATTGCCAGCGGCGACTCCGACTGCCCATTAAAACAAATTCTGAAACGACGAGGGTTGGGCGCCAGGGTCATATTAGTTATGGTCAGAACCACGATGAGAACTTCGGAATCTTAAGGCGTTGAGAATTTGTTTCAAGACTCAAATACACGCGAATCGCTTCGATACGTGTATAAGAAATAAGAAGATAACGCTGACTATTTATTGCGAACCGTTGACGTGCAGTTATTGAGTCTCTAATCTCTTGCGAATAAAATTTGAAATTGCGGGTTGTCTGAAAAAAAATGTCACATGAAGCTGATCGGTGTATAGCAGCCGTTATCGCTTATACTTATCGAGTACGTTCGGACAACAGTACATGTAACATTATTGGAAAGTTATGATATATACTATCCGCGAGTGTCAGTGAGTCAGTAAGTCAGTCAGTCACTACCAATGGCCTTGGTAAACGTAAATGATCCGGTGGGTTCGATCATGAATCTGTCTAAGCACGATAGTATACCTAAAACCACAAAGAGCACCTACGGTGCAGAAAAATTCGCCAAGTACATTAATCAGAAAAATTCACCAAGTACATTAATGTCGTTGCCAACAAAAGTACATCTCCAACGAAAACAAAGAATATATTTGTTGACTAAAAAATCGTTCCAACTCACAAAAAAAAAAAAAAAATAGCATCTTATAAACTGCCACCTACAAAAGTATTTGAATCAATCGATGTTGGCCAAGTCCACGTTCTCCTTGTACAACATTGATCATCTAAGTAAACAAGTTTAACCAATATTTCAGCAATGTGGAATCGCGTTTGCAAATGTGATACGTGAAATGACACAATCAAAGACAATGAATACGAAAAAATTTGTCTCGAAAGAAAAAACAAATTGGAGTAAGTGTTACTCGGGAATATCAATATTGAGCACAAACAAGTGAACAATACACTCGAAAGTATGAATCGATCGCTGGCGGTTTTTTTACCACCAGCGGCAGAGGTTCTGGCTCCGAAGAATAAATAAATGAAAGTCCTCGGGCATACAAGTTACAGAAATATAAAAACCAGGCTCCAAATCATCGTGGATCGATTAGATATCTCGAAGCATATTCTTCGCAACCTCGAAATCTCGAAGTCATTATCATTCGCTTTTATCTTTTTTCGTCTTCTTATTCTGCGGTTCATGATACTTCAAAGAAGAAAAATCACTCTTCCGCAAAATAATCCAATGAGATTGAGAGAAAATTTAGTCGATATTGACATCAAATCTGAATAAAACGAAGACAGAAACGAAAGAAAAAAAAAGTACTCTCGCAGATATCGCGATGATGATGATCATCATCATTATGATAATGATAATGATATCGATGCAGAGCGATTACTAGGAAGACTTTTACTTCTCGCGATCGTGACGCATGTGCTGTATAATACCGCATATTATTTTTCTTCTTCTTATGTGCCTTTCAATCGCATTCGTCTAACTGCATACGCATGTATATATATATACCTTTATATTATATTATATTATATTATATTATATTATATTATATTATATTATATTATTACGTTGACGACGAGTACACGTACTATAGGTACTGTAACAAAGGTTGGAAAAGGTTTTTTCTCTAATGTATACTATGTGCGAGGTATACTAAAAACCGGTGATCGCAATTCATTCGATCGTCGCGTGCGATCGTGAATCGTTTTTTCTTCATTCGCTTCTGTTGCAACCTATGACCGATATTCCTCACAGGCTCATGAAAGCGATGCGGAAAAAGATTGCCCCCCATCGCATCGCGATCTAGTATTGATTTGCGAAAGAAACAAATTCCTGTTAGATGCATTTTCATGTTTTTTCTCTCTTTTCTTCAATCGCGCGCGCATCCTGTATATATACGCCAATGAAAAGCTCTCGACGTTGCTACTACTGCTCCAATTTTCATCCGTCTCTTCCCTCTCTGTCTCTCCCATTCTGACATTTCTCATCTTTCTTGTTATAGCGATCGAGAAATTCGACCAAAAGAATTTGGTATTATTTTGTTAAAAACGCCATTTTCTTTCCGCAGAGCTCGGATTCCATTCAGCTACTTTGCAAAAATAATCGCGGAGAAATGGATTCCATTACCTTTGCTCCATTACTCTTTGTATCTTCTCTTTCCTTTCATAAGTACCTATACTCGAAAGAGTGTGCAAGGGATGCACCCGATTCTTCTTGCGGGTCTTCCGGTCAAGGTAAAACTTCACGTAGCAGATGTCTTTAAAGTAAAATGAAAGCATTGCTACGGATTCAATCTGATTATCTTCTTTCCCTTCGCCCTTTACCTGTGTAGGCCATACCTTGTAGTACCTGTAATACATACGTCCTTGGCATGCAATGGGCAGCGGCAATCTATGAAAGTACACATATCTAATTTAGCACGGCATTTTTTTTCTCTTTTCTGGTCTCTCATTTTTCGATTTCGTTCTTTTCCTCGCGCGTTTTACAATGAGCAGCAGCCCGTCTCCCTCCTGCTCCTCGTCGGGGCCCCTTTGTTTTCCTCCGCAATTTGTCGTATACAATACGTTTGACGGTCTTACGGTGGAAGCACGTCAAACTCCAGAAGCCATAGGCAGAATGCAGGAGCCATGGCGCACGCCCGGTTTCCAGAAACTCTGTAAATACTACGCATGCGCTGTTGACTGTATATTTTGTATTCTGCTTAACCTTGAAAATTTGTTAGATCGCCCTTCCGTTAGCAGCACGATCAATACCAACGTCGTAGATCGATCGTCTACTTCATGATCAATATAAGCTAGAATTTGTAGTACCAATATTAATATAAATTGGTTATTCGGCGAATGATCTTGTCATCGGAAACGCTAAGTATCCTTTCGCGTTCGTTGAGGTGGCTGACGGTACAACACATCGTTCTTATGGCCTTATGCCCATGGAATTTTATGCAGATTGGAATTCCGGAGGCCGTAAGCAAATGCAGAAGCCATGGCGCGTGCGCAGTGATCACTGGATTTTTTAAACTGCGCATGCGCCGTAGCTCCTGCATCCTGCTTATGATTTCTGGAGTTTCATGTGCTTCCACCTTTATACGACCTAGGTAAACTTTCGCAAGGATGAGATTTATCGTAGGTTATACGAGGGGAAGGTATTATATATAACGAACAGAAACGCGTGCAGCAAAAGCTATACTAGGCGATCGACGTATTTTTACAGAGACCTCGAGAATGGTGTAAATGTGAAACCGGGATATACATGTATTATAGAAATGTCCGAGTAGGTATACTATAATGGAACTCAAAGTCTGAATCGTTCCAATAATTATCGCCATTCTGCTTCGCTGAACACGCGAGAAAACTAACAAAGAAGAACAGAGTGCAAAACCGTTTATTGTGTCTCGTGGCTCCTGCGGAGTACGATGGCGAAAAACAGAAGGAAACGAAAAAAGAAAAACTCATCGTCGTAGGTATCCGCATTTCCGTTACTACTAGAAGGAATTTTTATTCATGAAAATATATATACGTACATATACATGTATATATATATTTTCTTTGACTTTGCACTTTCTTACTTTTCTCTCAATTTCACTTTACTCTCCCATCTAATTATCAAGGAAAATTGGTGGAAAAATTGGACAAATAAAATACAATAAAAATAGATAATTCTTTCGATTTTGTTTCGCCGGAGAACGATTGGCGGATGCAAATAATCGAGAGAAGAAACGGTGCGATCTGGGTACAGCTGTCACCGATACGAAGGTTGCCTCGGAATAGGGATCGGCAAAGGAAAAATTGTTAATTAGCGGCTATTCGTTACTCGTGGATAATTATTCGTTTTCACAAGAATTAGAGATTTATCCGTGAGAAAGAACAGAAGAACAAGAAGGAAAAGAAAACAGAAATGAAAAAGTCAAAACCTGCAGCTCGACTGGATTTCTCTGTAATATTATATACCGAAGCTTTCTAAAAAACTGTACAGCTGTAATACTATACTGTACTGTACTATGACAAAACGTAGAATGAACTTCCGTGAGCATTCCTAATTAGTCGAATACGAAGGCTATCTTATAATTGTTAGCCTACGTCCGCGACGCAGTTCAAAGGCCGAAGGCTGTGTCGCAGCTATTTTATATAGTATTTTGGAAAAACCTGTATACATACGAATTTTACACCGATGCTGCATGCACTCGACGCCGTTGCCGTTATAAATTATAAATTATAATAACGCAAAGTTATTCAGCAAAATTATTATACCACAACCTTCAAATTCGACCATCAACATATATACATATTGTATTCGCGTTTCTTTCTGTAGGCAGGTGCGGCGGCGTTTTTCCCCACGAACTTCCGGCCGAATGAAAAAATGAAAATTGGAAAGAAAAAAGATGAGAAAAATCGATCGAACAAGAGGAAAAAGACACACAATTCGTATTTTTAATGAACTTGCGTTTGCGGTATACCAAATCTTGCGGATATATTCTTATTATCAATGGAATTCTCACCCTTTGTATCAATCAGGCGCGGTCATTCATTGTACACATGAATGAAGAAATCAGTCGCCGACCTCTGACTTCGGAATCGATTCTATAAGCTTCTCGAAGTCATAATGAAATCATTAGGCTCATCGTTGCTGTCGTTGACGCAATAAAACCACAAAAAACTGTGTTTCACCGATTTTTTCGATGCAGAGAAATCTTCATGCTTCGACAATTCCGGGCCCAGGCATTGAAGATTCCCGAAATTGTTGAAGAACGAACATTTTCCTCCGCCGATAAAATTTCAGCCAAAAATCGGCTCAAACACATCTTTCGTGATTTTGCTGCGTCGAAGTTACAAACATCAGCCTCACAAAAATCACATACTAAAATTTCCAATCTGAATTCTGAAATCACTGGTTTGCTCTGAATTAACCGGTCGATCGAAATCTTCCGAAATCAATTATAATCGAATGCGTAACGATCTGAATTGAGTTTCGATAATTGATGAATAAATAATCGGCAAGTTTGCATGAAATCGGAAATCAATTGTTCTCGCCATTTCAACAATTGAAAAACCTCGTGAATCCCACCGATGATAATAACGATGATAAATCGGATGCATTTTCTCCTCGATCCAGTGTTGTTCTTGTCGCTCTTGTTTTCGGAACATTGGCAGTACGAGAAGATCGAAAACAGGGGAAAAAAAATTCGATCTCCTTTGATACAAGTATATAAATAATTATGGCCAAAGAATTACGAATCCACCGAATTTGGCGAATTTTATGACCGTGCAAACAAAAGAAAAAACCTTTGAAAATTTCAAAACAGGAGCGCAGACTATGTAGGTATACCTCGTACCGCGTTCAGTAAGTATACGATTGTGACTCTGCGTCTGGACCACAAGGATGAATTACGAGTTACAGGTACCTATGTACTCGAAACAAACCACCGACTAGACAAAATCCGTGGCTAATAGAGTTACTTGCATATGATGGGTACCTCACGCACGTGTAGGAATAAAACACACTGCCGACCATCACACATCCACAAGCTCGAGTGCGAGGTATACCTACCCAATCCATAAGTTTCGTTCTTTTATGCGGTCAGCCACGAAACGTCCTCCGAAAGAACGCCACGCCATGCTACAACGCCGTGACGCGTAGTCTGTCTGTGCCTTTGCAGTAGTTACGTCCATGCACGCCTATATTTATTCCAAAGTGCGCTTGTAGTACAGAATACAGATCTACAGTCGAGGCAGATAATATTACTTACTTACTTGCTTGCTTACTTATATACTTATACTGGTGTCCACACCCGTCCGAGAGTAGATCGGTTCTCACGGATAGGAAAAAACCGAAGAGTAACAAGTAGAAGAAGGAGACGAAGAAAAAATAAAGGCGGATCATGATCACGAACTGCTGCTATACTGTGCAGCGACATTTCCTATAAGGAGAATGCGCTCCGTCCGCTAGACGGATCCAGTGCGCTTGCGCGATTCCTCGACTTCGGCTGTTTTTCATGGCTACCAACATGGCAGATCGTGAACGACAGACGGGTCACCGCGATGTATCTAACCTCGAATATTTTGCCAGGCAAACTCGGAATACTCCCTATTCCTCTTCGTCTTCGGTGAAGTTCTTTCGACATCACGGATGACCTGTCGGACCTATACCTGTCGTCTTGGATTCCAGATTTCCGACAGATGGTAGCCATGAGAAACGGCTGAAGTCGAAAGATCGCGCAAGCGCACTGAATCTGTCTAGCAGACGGAGCGGACATAAATCTCAATGTATATATGTAGATCGCGGATCAAAATATGGCGAATTATACATAGTAGGTACAGTACAGCGATTAACGCCTGCGATGTTTTCATTTTATTGAAGGTATATACCTATGTATATAATGTACAGGTATAGGTATACCTATGTACGTCCATACTATATTGAATCAATCTTCTGCACATCGTATAGTACCAGCAGCAACACTATGCAGAAGCATAGTATGTTTAACAACTATTCAAATATTACAGTTACATAACATCTGGAGATACGTTTACCCAAGTGACGGTGAAAAGAAAAAGAGAAACGAACATTTTGGCATGGGTATTCCTTTTTTTTATATTTTGTGTGTTTCTCATCTTCTCTCTCGAGTCTTTCTTTACTTTTTCTACTTCTTCGTCCCGATCTCTTTCTTTGTTCTTGTTTTATTCTCTTGTGGGGTACGCACGTGTCTTATACTTTCGCCGGAAGCTTGGAAAGCTCGATACTGCACTATGCCCCCGATTTTTGATATTTCGTGATTTTCACAATTCGCTATTCGCAGACAGTCTGAAAATACCAACTGTTCGACAAACGTGAAGTTTATCTTGTACAATTCAACCGATCACTCCTCTTTTCTACCATTTTAAGGCACGATGGATAAAACGGAAAAAACCGAAGGTCCGGTAAAAATATTCAACGGTACGAACAGAATTTTGATTAATCGATCTCCGAACGATATGTATCATTGTAAAACATATTTTGGTCAAATTTCTGACTCGAAATATCGTGTGTGTGATTTATGCATCTGCGACTATTATATTCCCACGATTTTGGAATCCTTAACGGGACGAAAATTTTATTACTAGTCGCTTTTCTCAGCGTTTCAGATCCAATTTTTATGGTTTTTTAATACAGACAAATGTTTTGCTGCAAGCTTCGCTAGCGACATTTTTCGCAAATTCATCGAACGACGAAAAATTGCCAAGGCTTTTCTCGGGGCCCGATTTCACCCCACGAATTTTCAGGGAAATTGATTGGTTTTACTTTTTTTTTTCGAAAATTGTACGCATTCGTAGCTTTTCGTTAAAAATTGTATTATTTGATAGTTTTTTTATTCAAAAAACTACAAATTTTTCACGAATAGCTCACAATTCTTCGAAGAAAACTACGAAGATTTGCAATTTGATGGGAAAAAAAAAAATAAATAAAAAAATCGCAGAATCCTGCCATTTCTCTAAAAATTTGTCGAAAATCGTGGAAATTATTTCCACCGCTGTTCTGGGGAGTAAAATTTCAACCACTGTGATCTCGTGCGAGAGTAGCAGTGTAGTAGCGATCCTGACGCAGGGTACAACTTTGGTTCGCAAAATCGAGAATTACAGTTCAGGAAAATCCGAACACGAACCAGTTAAGAATTGCGCATGATGCATGGGGCTAGCTACGCCCGCAGGGCCGCATAGCATGCTGCAGGGGAATCACAGTTCCCGCAGATACCTATACGAGAGTGAAAGAGGTTTTCGCTTTCGTCGGGAGGTCCCCCCCCCCCCCCCCCCCCCCCCCCTTTCCACAATTTTTCACCTGCGCCAATTCATATCCTCTTCTGACTTTCGTTTTTTGTTTTTCTTTCTTCTCTCTCCTCCGCGCCTCGTCAACCGGCGCGCACCCCCATTTTTTAATTCTCCGATATTTCGAGCCTCGGATACAGGAGTGGGCAAGCATCGGACCTGTATACCTCGGTGCAGAAGAGAACTCACGTTTCCCCGTTACCCGGTGACCTACTGCGCGCACTTAACCCCTCCACGCTTTACCACAGGAACAAAATCAACGTGTGCAATACCCGCGGCTTAGAAAGTGAGCGTATACAAACACTCATTCCAACGTGGCGGGCGGATGGCTACCGCCTATAGCCGGCGAAAGGGGAACTCCGAACTCCGCCTATCCCGCGGTGCGGAAGAGAGAATTTTTCGGTAATTTTCAACGCGTTCAAACGAATTTGAATTTATTTGAATTTCGGTATGCGTACGCGTGCGTATAGTCATGGGGCTGTCCATCCATCTCCATGATTTGCGTCCATGAGAAACAGAATTCCTCCTTTCCTTCGGCGAAATAAGAAAAAAAAAAAAAACGAAATTTCCAAATTTACCGCGCGGACGTTTCTCTTCTAGAATTATCTCTCAGGCGAGAAGAACAATAAATAACGTTTTCCGGTATTCCGACGACGAACGTTTCCGCATGTCTTACATTTTCATGTACCTACCAACGAACCTTCCTGCTGCACGTACGGTTCGCGGAGCTAAACGACGACGAAAATTAGCGGTGCTGGATCACGGATATACTGCAGGATGGTCCACGCACACTCACACATCCTATTCTATCCATAGAACCCTAGGCGTGACATCTACCTCGAAGAATTCTTCGCCGGTACCCATACGATACTCGTTTACAATATATAAAGCGGGTACAGGTATAGGTTAGCACATGAATAACTGTGTATCTATATAGCTAATAATCTCGAGATTGCGGACTCTTCCATAAACCTGTCCACATAAATAATTCATGTGATGTATTGGCACGCGTGAAGCGTCATTTTATCTATTATTATTATCGCACTATTCACGGCGAGAATAGAGCTCATTTAGAGCTCGCTGGTGTAACGCGTATGTCGTGTCTGTATGTACATCATCGCATCTTTGCTTCATCACCTTTTCATCACTATGAGAGAATTATTTTCTACCGCTGCCTCGGCGTTATTCGGTATGTACTACGAGGCGTTGAGGTTACAACACTTGCTACACATATAGAAAATTCGTCTTCCAGTAGGTGCCGAAAGCCCGAAAGCCGGAGAAAAATAGGGAGAAAACTGTACAATAAAAATGAAGAACGGTGAAGAAGAGATGTTTGAAAATATCGTCAGGGAGTTACAGCAACGTGGAATGAGCTGTATTTTGATACGGAAATTTGACGAAGAATTCCATGAGCGATTTTCGACGAAGGAAATCTTCGACCTTCGTTTATTTTCTTGCCGTTTCGGAAATCCCCAACGTCGCGGGCTCGACGAGTCGCGACGAAGAATCGTATCTTCAAGCATTTTCCCACCGAAATTTGTTCGACGAAGGAAAATCGGGTTTCGATCTTCTTTTTTTCCCAAAATCACCGAAACAAATTTCACTGAAAAATCGCTGGAAAATACGTCTTGCCACACTTCGCGCCATTGATGTAACCCCGCGCGAATTTTCAGCGCCAATATATCAAAATTTGTAATCGAGAAAACAAGTGATGGAAAAAAGCAAAGAAATCGTCCGAGGGTACGGATCTACCCGGATACGTATTTATATCTACTTACTCAAGAAATGGGTAAAATTAATAACGCCGATTCTTATAGGACCGGAGTAACCGGTACCTATTAAAACTACGCGCGAAGTCTCCGGTGAACAGAGCATGCGCGCGCGCGCACGCGGTCGTTTGTCACTTTCGAATCTCGAACTACACTAATAGTATACGCTACGCTACGCTATAACCGGAAATCACTTTTACTGGACGTTATAGTAGAAATGGGCACCGACTGATTGTGAGTCCGCGCATGGCAGGTTTCGCGTGTATCAGAATTCTTTCTTTTCCACAATTCCTTGTTTTTTTTCTATCAAATTTTTTCAAAATCTGCGTTCGTTCGTCACAATTGACAGACATTTGGACGACACGGCAATCCTATTCCAGAAGTAACTGTTGGCGGTTGGAATTTTCAGATAAATCTACTATTCAGCTATAATAGGCGATCAATTAAAGTTTCCAGTATCCAGATAGGTATATATGTATGTACCTACAGTAGAATTTCCAATACACCGACTCGTACATAATTGCGGAAATAGTGCATTTCAATTGAGAAAACGGCAAATGTTTAGCGGATAAAAAAGTTCACTATGATCGATACTAATTGTTTTTCCGGTAGCTACTTTTTATACTATAACATGACGTCAATGGCGTACAGTAAATTCCTGATCTTGTTTTCCAGTGCTCATTGGCGGTGTAGGTCATTATCTTCTAGTTGCTTTCATTTACTTTCGTTTCTATTCTCATTCTCGTTTACAGCTTTTCTCATTTTCTATCCTTCCCTTTCCCTCTTCTCCTTCCGTTCCTTCATTTTTACACATTTTAGGTGTATTCGTAAATTAGGCCTGACTAAAAAAATTTCTCCAGGATTTTCGTTCCAGTGGAAAATTGAAGTTCAATCCACGAACGCGATTCCATCCGCATAGAGAGTGAGATGGAATGAACACGAATCATCGCAAATGCAATTCTGTAACAACGGACGAAGGAAGTGAATCGATTTGAGTGAAAATTTGCGCTACTTTTCACCATACTGCAACTAAAGGGACGAGTACTCCATTTCGAAATATGCCACCGAAAAATATCATGATCAAAATAGGTATGTTTTTGAAATTTCGTCGATTCAAATTATAGTACCTATATATCTATCGAAATATGCCAAATTTATTATCATAGCTAGGCAAATGAAAATTATCCTAATTATTTGTTTCTCTAACTTCACGTGTACCTGTAATGTTATAATAATAATATCGAGCATACTGTATAACGCTGTATAGCTATAACCCTAACCTATACCTATGACAAACGTAAGCTCTCATGAATAATTATGTCGCGTTTCAGTCTCCTATAACGAAAAATTTCTCACGATAATTTGTTCCAATACTATATGTGTATACATACGTACTATATAATAATTTAGGTCCAGTTCCACAACGAAATACGAATTTTTGCATCCTATTTCACTTCCATTTTATTCTTCCGATCCCCCCTCGGCCCCTGTGAATATATCGACGATCATATCAACAGTCGGATGCTGTGATTGACAAAGAATTAAAAAAATAGTAAAAAAATCCCCAAATCCAGATCCGGAAACAAGAAGAAAAGAAATGAAAACGGGAAACGAGCACAAAAAAGAATGTAATTACAAAAATAAGTAACAGGTTGGCCACCGATTTTCGGCCCAAAAAATTCCATGACACTTCCAGGTTCTCCAGGACCTGGACCGCGGTTTTTCCCTGACATTTCCCCCCGTCCTACAGTTCGTGAGATGTGATAAAAAAATAAATAAAAAAATAAAAATAACGTGCAGGAGGGACCTCCAGCCGATTTTTTCTCTACGAGAAGAATTGAATTCGCCATCTCAAAGAATCCTTCAAAGTTTCAATTTGAAAGAAAATGATATTTCGATTATTCTTTCCATGACCAACAACGATCAACATCCCCCGACAATTTCGGGATTTCCATGTTTTCCGGTCGATAGCGGCCGCCCTGAATAAATAAATGACTAAATTCGACGATCGAAAACCATTATTCGCAACAGCCCGGCAATACGAGTAACGGACACCTGTAGAGTTTTCTATAATAATATGAATATATAGTATGAACAATAATTGTATGAACGCGAGTTAAATCGGTGCGCATTCGTCAGGGATCGGTAATTGCGAAAACTGTTCGCATGCTTCAAAGCGCTACTACCTGCGGCCGAAGTAGTAGTAGTAGACAGGTAGGTGGATGCGGCCACTCGCACTCATACTTATACATCAAATGTTGGCCGAGGTGTCGCCGTGCGGTCCACCGATTCCCGCAACTTCTAGCACCTCTTTTTGCGCTCGAGTATAGGAAGCACGGCAGGTTTTCTGCCTTGTGGTATGGAATTGGTCGAGGCTCGGCGAGCACCAGTGAAAGCTGCGAATCCACTTTCACCCGGCAAGCGTTTCAGGATCGGTTAGTTTCCGGGCCGATCCCCACCGCCGCGGCCTCCCCCGCTCTGCGCCGATCGCCCCACCCTTTTTTTTCCCCACTCTCGCGAGCGCCGAAAGAACGCCAAATTCGGTGAATTCGATCGGCCACCGCTCTCTCCGAAACGATTTCAAGATCTTCGCAGACGGAGTATCGAGGCCTATGATCGGTTTACCACGATTTATTCGGATTCGATTTTTTCTTCCTCAATTTGTATTGCAAGTTTTCGGTCATTACATTCGTTCTGTTTCGGTTCGTTCATCTTTGTTAGAAACCTGTTACAACGTGGATTTCGATCTCGGCCAAGGAATCGAACGGTTTTTATTGATTATCGAACGAGCGAAGGGCAAACAAAGTACCTGAAGCAAATTTTCAAAAACAGAATTGTAGGCACGTGTATATCGAATGAATCGTGCAGATTTTGAGCGAAAGAAAGATGGGTATCGTATCCCGACACGGCGCGGCGGAACACAAATAATACCAAACTTTCCGACAAAATGTTGTGAAAAAATCGAAATTCTTAGAACTTTTAACAGGGGTAGGTCCGATGATGGGATGAATGAATGGATTTTGAAATCTCCTATCGCTGTTTTTTGCTTTTTGAATGATATTTTTGGGCCGGGGGGAAGGGGGGGGGGGGGTGCATTTCAATATCGTAACCTGAGTGTCTCTGATTATAGATATATGCTACTTGTTAGATATTTAGATGCGTATATAGGTTGATTGTAAATTGTTCGTCATCGGTGTTTCGGTGCATAATAATGAACATACCTACATCCCAGTTTTCGAAAGGCGGTCAAGCGAGCACATTGTGT
The DNA here is from genome assembly GCA_963170745.1 of Phymatocera aterrima. Lineage (NCBI taxonomy): Eukaryota > Metazoa > Arthropoda > Insecta > Hymenoptera > Tenthredinidae > Phymatocera > Phymatocera aterrima. The sequence continues at coordinate 9,081,434 of OY720666.1, forward strand.
AGGTCAGTTTCAGCATCACTTTCGCTATTAACCTGGAAGGCCTCTTACGCGGATTACTTAACGCCTAGCTACGTGATAGAACTAGGATGTACTGCGAGGTGGTGACATTATTCAATTCCGATTAACAATGAGTTTCGAGAGTATTTCATGATTCCCGGGTAGTGAATGACAATTCATGTTCTACAAGGACCTGGATATAGGTATACGTCGAGAATCTATATGACGATCTTAGAATGGCAAATTGAACTGGAAGAGCATGAAATTCACGGGCTCGATTTCCAACGCGATTAGGTAGATATGCGATTCGAAATTACGATATTTCTCCATCCACGGATAAATGACCGGCGGTGAAAAATTGAGATTCTGTATTTTTCCTTCAAATTTGAAATCCCTTCTGGATATTGGTACTAGCGCTGTTTGGGACTGATAGAGTCTCAGCCGGAGATGAAAAATTGAATGAGAAATCCTGAAGTTATCCGCATTCTGACGCGGTGGAAAATACAGAGAATCTCAAAATGCTTCTCGTCGCGTCGCGATAATGCTTCCAGGACATCCGAGTTTTGGGGAAGTGTTCGGAACGCCACGACCAAGACATTCGAGGATTGGATTCGAAATCGGGTAACTAGTTCCCGCGAAACAATCGAGAATCCATCTGCGGAGGAAATGGAATTTCCATCAAAATTGACATAAAAATCAATTATCCATTATTTTCGTGGAACAAGCGATGCCATTTCAAATCTGATGATTCGACATCTTCATCTCGAGCGTTCCGAGCAATTCCGAACCAATAATGTCCTGCAAGCGTCAACGATCTTCCCCTAACGATTTATCTATCGTGAAGATATCTTTTTAAGTAATGGTTGGGATACTCACGGAATCCTTCGGTCTTATTGGAAACCGCCTTACCTAAAACAAAGAAACAGAAAACGGCGTATTAATTCTATGAACACTCCAGGACCTTGGAGTCACGGAATATGTTGAAAAAATCGAAAAAACTTCAAACAATCCGGGAACAGGAATGCCCGATTTATTAACTCGGTCATCTTCGATCGCAGAATTTTCACTCAATGCAACAGGATCGTTTCACGAGGCTGGACGATCCTCGGGAGACGAAAAGGACGATCATCACACACCGTATTAAATCGAAATTTTCTGATAAATCCATATCCGATTCGTTCGTTATCATTTACGGATATAAGATCGGTCCGTAAAGAACACATTTCAACGCTCCCTCTCCGGGCTATTGTTACCGGTTTTCGAACATTCTCTATTCGAAAGTTATGTTTCAATTTCATTTTCATCGATTCAAGTGGTCAAGAAGAACGTGAAACGGAAGAAGGTATAGAATTACCTCTCGTGCTTCGAGCGACTAGGAAATACCATGCGAATTTTCTGCCTGTACAATTGTCTCGAGTTCCAAAACTCATCCCGAGTTCCGAAGACTTGAAAATTGCTAGTTTTTTTATCAGTCTGATTGCGAACCGGCTTCTTCGGTATTGAGCCTAACATCAGGCTGAAATAACGTCGTGCGAAAGCAAAAGCTGCCCGAAGGCCATTTCCTGTTTGTAGCTGAAAGGTTAATGCCGTTGGTGGTGAAGGTGCATGGATACGTATAGATACACGCAATTTTTATATATATCCATGAATGACACTTATATTATAGAATCCGTGAATCGAATTCAGGTGTATATGCATCATCTATATATCAATCGAATAATTGATTATCCATCAGCAGCACACAGCAGCGATATACTTTGAGTCTACCTCTATACCTGTAATTAATCGATATATCTGTGTATACAGAAAGAGAAAATCGGTATATTATCTGTACACGTGGACAGGTATACCTAATATGCGTGAAATTTCTTATTTTGCATTTTGATATAGTAATAAAAATCGAAAGTCTCCGGCAATTCGACTCGTGATAAACAAATGAAAGAATAAGAATCCGGTCCATCGGTTAATATCGGATCAATCCAAATTTCCGGATTCATTACTGTTGTAATACGTCACATCCCTTCCATAATCTTCCTTCAAAATTTAGAAAATTATTCCACGTTCATGTATATCGCTCTGTAGTTCTTTCCAATAGCGTGGGCATAGATTGATATTAAAAGAAAAATTATGCAAATATAGGTATACACTGGTTTGGATTTGGATTGACATTTGCAAACGAGTTCGCCGTCGAAATATCGAGATGGCGATGAGCGGAATGAAGATTTGCGGAATGATCGGCACTCTCTTGTCTAGAGAAATTTTGCAATTATTGGTCCGTTCTCTTCGCCAACCGATCCCGACGTACGCTCCGATCTATGTGTTCGAAGAATCAATTTCGGAAGAAGATCCTCTTGAAATTTCACATTCTGACTCCGCGAGCGAGGAAATTATACCAAATTCTCGACCTTCTGAGCCGACAAACCAGAACCGCAAAAAGAATTGGAAAACAGTGAAATATCCAGTTCAATTACGAATCCCGTATATGGATACGCGAACGATTTTCAATTCGGATTACATACATCGGTGGGCGGTTGTACCTCGCTCAGTTTTCAAGTAATGGACACGCAGATCAGTACCTTCCTCCAGGCGTTAAATAGAGTTGGCTTTACATACGAGGGTATGTACAGTAATAATGATAATAATGGTACAGTCGTAAGGCGATTAAAAGAGGTTACGTTCGGTAATGACTAACCGTACCTGGAGATTTGTAATTACATATTTATACCGACTTGAAAAAAAGGTGATGAAAAAACAAAGAAATGACGAAAAAACGAAAAGAGAACAAAAACTTGCTGACCGTAATTCACTTTCAAACTTTCTCGGCGTGGTCCCCCTTCCCGTTCCCCTCCGCCTCCGCCGCCCCTCCAAGAAGGAGAGGAAAGAGGAGGAGGAGGAGGAGGAGAAGCCGATTAACTAAAATAATGTAAATAAAAACGTGGTATAGAGGTGTGCGAGTTATGTAAGAAACGAAAGTGCCGACGGTAAATAAAATCTCGCGGCATAGAGACGGAGAATTTTCTATCCACGCGTTTCCGGAGGGAGGAAAAAAGAAGGCGAACTAGGAGAAGGGGGGGAAAAAAAATAGGAAAAGAAGACGCGCGAGATTAGTCGATCAATTGATCGATCGATTCGTTAATTAACAATTATCACAATTCGCACGTGTGAACATATAGTTACCTCCTACATACAGTTACTACATAGCTAGCTATATACTTTGGTAACTGGGATTCGTTTCTTTCGCAAAATATCCTTTTCGCACGCTGTGAGATGCGTTGCTACCAGATCGTTGTTCTTTTTTCCCCCCCGTGTTTCCTTTTTCTTTGTTCCAACGCGACGCGACGGATCGAATTTTCGACCGACAGACGACGAGGAGTGAGAAAGTCCTATACCCACCCGCGCTTCGTATAGTTCCAAACGATATACTATGGTATGTATGGTCGTACCGTCAATCTAATAAGTATGTATGTATATACACATAGATATAGATATCACAGTACAACGAAAAGTAGGGGTATGCCTAGAAAAAATACAGCAATATCATTTTATCGTTTGATTGACGGAAACAATTGGTCCGTTATCGGCCCGCGAGCAATACAATTGCTCAATCGAGAACATGCGCGCACCTTATATGGATAAAATTGACACAAATTATTCATTACATCGTTGCATCATAGATGGGTATACCTGTAACCTTATTATATGCTCGCATGCAGTTGGTTAGGTATCGTACCTATGCACCTATATACTATATATGTGTATATATATATATATATACACTGTGAATCGAAAAGTTAGATTATTGCAGCGGGTTATCTGGCACTCGCACTCGCGTACACACTCCCCGTACAGGTAACGAATAGAAAAACGAATAAAATAAGACGTGGAAGAGTGGAGGAAAAAAAATGACATGAAATGTAAAATAAAAATGAAACACGCCGCAATATGGATACCTGTATCTGAGTATAGGCATGTGTACGTACGTATGTGTACGATAAGTATAATATAGATAAAATATATCTATCCATGAGCGAAGTATAGGCGATATAATGATAATGATAATGATAATAATAATAATAACGTTCCGTAGAAGAGAAAACTTAATGCGTCGTAGAATAGACTGATCGGCTTTCGACGTCGGCGTGAAAAAGAAAACGAGGAATAGGTAAGTTGAAACAGATATACCGGACATTGGGGAATGAAGCAAGCGTGTAAAAAAAAAAAAAAGAAAAGGAAAACCGAAAAACGGAGAAAACATTCGAATTTCACAAATTGCCGGTGTTATCGGTCGTAGCTGGTATATATAACACGAGGAAAATCGATTCGCGGTCAGCTTACGCGAATGGGACCTATAAAGCACATCCACCCCATCTTTCCATCCATCCAGATTGTCCACGGCCAGCAAAGTTGACCTAGTCGGGCGCCCACTGACTCTGCAGTAGGTATATTCTAAAATTAATTCCCAACAGCTGTAACATGCTACCGGCATTATACTGTGTGTGTATAATATATATGCGCTATACGAGACGAACGTGAGAGACACGCGTATGGTGTGTATATATATATGTATGTATATGTATGTATACGTATGCAGGGAGCGAAGACCGACAGGCGACAATGTTCCGGAACGTCTTTGAACAGCTTCAATGCCAATGAAGACGAAAGAGAGATAGAAAAGGAAAGAAAAAAAAAAATGGAAAATAAAAATACAAAAAAAGAGGAGAGAAGGAAAAAAATATATAGGTACGTCGCGTGCGTACCTTACTTCGCTTATTGAGGACATTGAACCACCGTCCATTTTATTTCAAACTGATTATTGTAATAACAATTATCTACAGAACTCTTTTTCGTTATGTACGTGTTACAGTATACTTTGGTATACACGAGGAGAGGTGTGGTTACATCTATAACAAATGCTTTGCATACAGGTGTATATGTATATATATATATGTAGGATTCTCGACTGAATTCATGAACCGTATAAAGAAGAAAATCATTTTTTGAAAGACTCTTTTCTGTTGTTCGTATGTTCTTCTTCCTGAATGAATTTGGTTTTTTTTTCTTTGTTTTTTTTTTGTTTTTTTTTGTTTTTTTCAGGTGAATTCATACGACAGCTATTGCGCAGAAGATGGGCTCATACTACGTACAACCGAAGGAAAAACGGGAGGCCGGAGGATCGCGAGAAAAGGAAATTTTCTAATTCGTGCGTCTATGATCATTATACAAGCACAATATGTGTGACAGTAGTTTGTTCTCTATTGAAATTCTGCGGCAACCCGTGAAATGGAATCGCATACGAGGTGTACGAACTATCCTACCGTATCGCGATCCTGATTTTAGCATCTTGTCAAAATGAGAAACGGAATTCGGACTCCTCGGATAGAATACGGATGAGAGATAACCCAATAAAATTCTGATGGCTAACAATTCTGGTATATAAATTTGCGACCGTCAATATTTGATCCGAATTCAAGTAGAAATAGACGCTTCGATAATTTTATCGAGTATATTTATTCTGTCCACGTGCGTGTACCTGGATACCGAGGTAAGAATAACCGAAATCTCGGACGAAACGGTTTTTGTAACAGGAACCTGAAAAATCTCCGAACTTTCGTCCACCGAACGGAATCCGAATTCCGGAAATATTCGACCCCCCGCCAAAAAATTGGACGACTGTACAAAGTCGTGTGAAAACTCCCTTTGTATCTAATATGTGGAAAAAAATTACGAGTGCCGCCACGCCGTTTTGTCTGATTACTGCAGGTCATGTTGATTTTCCAAGACTGTGATACGGGATTAAGGTTCTTCGGGAGTTTCGAGCACCGATTCTCCAGTTTTTCAATATCTCGGTCTCATTTTTCCGCAAAATTTCCGATCGATTTGTAATCTTTTGCGCAGTAATTATGCAAGCGTCAGGAAGTGCGCTCTGGCCTGCAGCTAGGGCGAAATAAATATCGTACAAATTAATAATATATTTATTCCTCTGTGAGGCGGGATTTGAGGTTATATTTTACAAATCATCCGATTAATAATCGTTATGATGATTTTCCGGAACTAGTTGGCCACGGCGCACTTTCTGGCACCTGTACAATTATCATGCAGCGAAATTCAAACCGATTGGAAACAAATCTTGCGAAAAAATGAGATCGAGATTCCGAAAAGCTCTGGTATCGGTCGCGTGATCCCGTGCTCGAAACTCCTCAACTTCGAGGCATGGACACGATGAAAAATAGGCGGCGGCACTACGGCTCGAATTCTTTGCCATTTCGGGAAATCAACTCAAGTTCATACCTGAACTACAATCTCGAACCGCATCTTTGGAAAATGAATGTGCTGTGTGTTCAGGAACCGGATTGAAAAACAAACCTATACATCTGCCGCTATGCCAAATATTTTCACGGTTCCAAATATTTTTAACACGCCGAAAATTATTCGGACAAGGAAATTGTCGGTCGGAATTCCACTCCAGCGTCACGTTTCGTACTTATTTCAAACCTATACCCAGCAATACAAGAAGACAAAAAAGGATCTCCGTCTATAGTCTGTGTGTCGATGCCTACGTAAGTACAGCTCGAGCAGATCTTATCTGTTTTATCTACACGCTTTTAAAGATTGACATTTGGATGGCCTCCTTTCTCGGAGTCACCGCCGCTGCTACGTGGTTTTCGGATCGGCGCTGGGCTCTGCGGTCCGGTCCGGTCCGGTCCGGTCCGATACGATACGGTTCGGTTCGGTTCGGTTCGGTTCGGTCCGGTCCGTTCGTTCTTCAATTTGTTCGTCCATTTGTGTGACGAGGTGGTAAATTTGGTGGTTCCAGGGGAGAAAGTATCGTCAAGTATAATGAGAATGGCGTTAGACACGGATAGAAGAATAGAGAATATGTTATGATAGAGTGTAATATCGATCATCGCGCGGAGTTTCAGGTTTCAGGTTTCAAGTTTGCCACTTCTTTCTCTCTGTTTTCTTGGTTTTCTTTGTTTATTCGATATACCTTCATCATAGAAAGAACAAAAAACCAACAAAGAAATCCAAGCCTGCAGCCGTGTATTGATATGAAAATCTTCGGTCAAATATTTCGCAGACTGTATAATTGGAGCGAACCTTTTGGCAACAAGAACATTCGAAAGAAGGGAAAGAAAAGAGAGAGAGAGAGAGAGAGAGAGAGAGAGAGAGAGAGAGAGAGAGAGAGAGAGAGAGAGAGAGAGAGAGAGAGAGAGAGAGAGAGAGAGAGAGAGAGAGAGAGAGAGAGAGAGTGAGAGGGAAATGAAAAATGAAAAACTAGTCAAATCTGCGGATGATGATTTTTCCGATTTCTATATTTTTTTTCGATTATATCAGCAGAGTAGATATAGGTATTACATATATTACAAATGAAATAGCCATGCTCGTGGGACCGGAGCGACTATAGTCGTACGACATTTCTGTAATAATAATATAGAAAACAGTCGTGTACAGGTACTTTCAAATGAATTATAATTTTCCAACTAGATTAAAGAACAATTACCTGCAATACCGAAGGTATGAATAATGGTATCATACATTCCAACGCAAGGATAATGAAATTTGCCAATTTTGTTATTTTTTCATTCTTTTTGGAAAATTTTTTCGTTCATTTAACATGAAAATTTGAATTTGAATAACTACGACAATATTTCAATTCAACATTGAGAGCTGGATCTCACCGACCTTTCGTTGGTCACTGTTGATTTTCGTGAACATACATGCATATGGATACAGTACGTATATATATACACATGTACGTGGCACACAATGGCTCAGAGGTAAGTAAGCATGCGGTGAAAAATTTCTCGGTTATTATACCGCGCACTTGAAATTTCTACACCATACAGGTATATATATATGTGCATATGTCTATATATACTTTAACCTGTGATATTTGTACGGTAAAACCGTTCGTTGCTCAATGGTAGAAAATTTTGTGGAATTTTCATTTCACTAACTGAATTTAAGCAGCGTTAGCTATACCGGTACACGGTGCTATGAGGCCTACTTCGAATCATGCTCCTATATTCTATGACCTAGTTTAAAAGCTGGTTCTTCTTTTACTTTTACTACTTCTTATACTTCTTCTACATTCTACCCGGGTATATAGGTAGATATGATATATACAGGTACAGGTACAGATTGAATATATATATACATACATTGTTTGTACTAATTAAAATAATAATTATACGATGGAGTAAAATTGCGAATCCTATATCGCTAGATGTACCTGTATTATATAAGTCGCAAAAAATTTGGTTATCGCGCGATAATCCGATGGTCCGGTTGAAAAACGAATTGCGGGAGTGTTTCCGAAAATCGGCAATTCCCGTCACATTCGGTCGAGAAGATTGAGAAGAGTAGGGGGGGAAAAAATTCGCAAACAATTGAAGCTGCAGTAATATATATATGGAGTCGTCGGTATACTGTATATACATGCCTAGTAATGTAGTTGATGATTTACTATAGTTATACAAGTAGCAATAAAAAAAACAGCAGCGTGCGTGTCTCTGATGATTCCCTGGACAATTGAATATAGGTATAATATGAGTATATATATAGTAACTATACTATATACTGCATTGGCATAGGCAGTAGGTAAGCAACTGACAATGAGTAAGCAGTAGTGTAAGGCAGTTCGTGGCCAGTACACGCAGCGATGCGTGCGTCCCCGTTATTTTGGCGGTGAAAGTGAAAGTCACGTGGCCGATCCGGTTGGTCTTTGACTACTTCCTAGGGCTAGGCTAACCAAGAAACGCCGCGCCGCACCGGACGGACTCTGGCTCATGCACACGCGCGCGTATACATACTATACCGTGTATATATACGCGGTTATCGCCGTAAACTCATTCTTGCGCATACTGTATATCCAATGGATATAAATACACCGATATACTATAAAGCTATAAAATATAAATTAATATCTATACTACATATAGTATCGTTTTCTTTCTTCTTTCCTCTTCTCTTTCGTCTCGTTTTTATTGCCTTCCGCACAGATTAAGGTACAGTTAGTTAGTTAGTTAGTTAGTTAGTTAGTTAGTTAGCTAGGTAGAAAGATGGATATCAGTATCGCTTCACTCTCACTACCGCGTTTCCATTTCTTCAGTTATATTTTTTATTCACGTAGGTATGGATAATATACATGTACCTATATCCACGTACAACATATATATATACTGCACATACATCTGCACGGATTATATAGATACGTGAATAAATTTGAAGAAGAGAAAACCATAAAATGAAAATGCGGTCCACGATTTCTGTACTTTTTGTGAAAAAAAAAGCAAAAAAAAAGCATAAATGCAAGAAAAAGAAACAAAAACGGAAACGAGGCAAAAAAAAAACCTTCGATGATGAAGTTTTCGGGAATTGTATAGCTGTATACCTATATATACAGTGTATTCGCCTGAATATGCGAGGTGATTTATATTATCGATGGCACGGACATGCGGGCATATTATATATCCATATGCTGGAAATGAGCACCCCTGAAAATGTTTCGTACTTTACCAAAATTGATACAGAGAAAAAAGTTCGGCAGGCTTGGAAATTTGGATACACCGAATTGAGGATGTATTTATTGACAGAACTAAGGAAATTTTTTTTCATTCTAATTTTTCCATATTCAAGTATCTCAGCGTAATTGTACGAAAATCAATTGAAAACGTGTTTCAGTTTTGAAAAATTTCGAAGATTTGTTGAGGTGCCCATTTTGCCCGCCCCCTCCCCTACATGTATGTATATAGCACATGTACGAAGATACAGGTGCATGTCAAAAATTGATTCACAGATCTGAGGTATTTTCTTTTTTGTTTTTCGGGTTTGGCGCACCGACGTGGCGGTAGAGCTAACAGTACAAGCCCAACCCGGAAGGGAATGAGTTCGCCTCGCGACGACCGGAGAGAAAGTTATCCTCCTCCTATTCCTAGCTGCTGCAGGAGGCATTCCTGCGCGAATCAGACGCGGGTCGCGTCTGTCCTGAGTCGCTGGGAAGCGCTAGCGACGCGGACGGGCAGGTACCTCCTTGAGTTTTCTCTCTCTCTCCCTCTCTCTCTCCCAAAGAAACGCGTTTATTCGCCAAGGTGCAGGTTCCTATTCTCAAATTTCGGTTCTCGAGATTCGTTCCACCTTTCAAACGCGGATTGACAGAGAATCATAGATAAGGCGTAGAAGAGATAGGTACCTATATATATCGAACATATCTCGTTGTCCGTTCTTCCTCCGTTTGAACACGAAACAAAAATAAAAAAAACCGATGAAAATTTGTTCATTTTATTCTTCGTTTCTGTCCCAGAATCGTTTTCTTTGACTGCTGATTGGAAATTCTACAATTTTCTTCGGTAGTTCTGTTTTATGCTGAAGATGGGATAAACAAGAACGCGAGCGCGGACGCAAAAATAGCGAGAGAACGACATCGGACAAAAAGAAAAACAAAAAAACAAAAAAAAAAAAAAAAGGACGAAACGGCAAAAAATTGGAATTCAGAGAGGATGAACGGAGAAAAGTAGGAGAAAAAATTAGAACGAGAATATGGAAAAGTGAATTGAAATTGCAGGAAGTAATTTATGGTAATTCAGCAATTAAGCATAAAGGAAAGTAAAGCGAAATACATGAACCGATTGTGATGCCAAGATGCACGACCGCGTTCAGCTGGAGTCGAGGGAACTGCAAGAGCACACGCTACCACTCGCTAGAGCTGGCCGCATGGTACCTGCACATGACTATACAACCTGCACACGCGTTCAAAAGTGAAAACAATCGAGAAGGATGCATCGCATTTATCGATTTTTTGTTTCACATCAAGCTCCGCATGTAGTACGATCGAGCTACAATTTTGTCCTCGCAGTAAAATTCGATGCGGAGTCCCGTATAAGAGTTCGCTGTGTACTACATATATATATATATATGCATACGATGTACGTGTGGGAAATCTATTGCGAAGCAATTTCCGGTTTAGATAATACAAGATATAGGAAGGTGTACCTGGATACCTATCAGAGCTGTGGGCGGCGCAAGTTAAAAATTTCATGAACGTTGTAACGGGTTCAGCGAAGAAGTAGAAGAAAATTAAGAGCACGCTACAGTTCTGCTTTACCGTACGAGGAGGCCTGGATTTCATCTAATTCAATTTCATTTTTTTGTCTGTTTCTTTTCACATCTATTCGCCCAGAATGTGGGCGCTATCATCGAAGCCCATCAGGCATCGCTTACGTGGGGAAGCAGGTGTGTGTTCAGCGTGAGTTTACATGCAATAATAACGATCAGCGCCTGATGAAAGAAGCGGTGAGTGTGATAATCAATGGCCCAAAATTTGTTTATTCCCTATCACCCAACAATCACCGCCGTATATCTTGATTCTCGCAATTGTTTGAATCTAACGATTTCGAATAGATGGAAAAAATGAAATTCATGATCGTTGTAGTATCGCAAGAACGCTGCTGACACGCGTGCGCCTATCTTTCGTCGCATGTTCGGCGTTGAATGTTACAGGTTTGCATCGATGCTTCTGGTTTCTTGTATTTTTGTATCGCGGAACAGAAAACAGAAAAAAAACAAAAACAAAGAAAGAAGAAAAACAACGAAAACGACGAAAAAACAAACGAAACAAAAAACAACGAACGAGCGACAGAGATAGGGAGTAGAAAATAAAAGAAAGAGAGCGTTGCGTCGATAACCGCTGGCGTGTCTCGTGATAGATTATGCAAATGAGAGATGAAAAATTAGTAAGCATGTACTTTCGCGATCGAGTGAAAACATAAAAAAAAAAAGAAAAAAAAAAGTAACCAAAAAGTAACCGAAAGAATCAGAAAAAAAATAAAGAGAGCGCAAAAAAATCCTTTTTAATCACCAACAGCTCCGTCATCGGAAGATTATGATGAGCTTATGGACGAGTATATATATATTTAGAATGATTTATTATAATGTCATGTTGTTTGATAACGATAATAATAAGAATAATAATAATAATAATAATAATAATAATAATAGTCGTTATTATTATCGAAATTGGTATTGAAACATTATGAATAGGTATATTTTAGTTTGGAGGTTTGAATTTTTGATAAATATGCATGTATAATATATACATATATCTATATAGATATACGTATGTATGTATTTTCGATGATGCATCTCTATATGCCTATATACATGGCACATAACATTTGACCCAGCTGGCAACTACATTTGTAATATCTAACTGCACGTGGCATGTTAATCTTTAAATTACATATTATTATAAACATGTATGTATACAGTATATATGTGTAAATGTATGTTATATTATACTCGATGAATTCGGCCTCATCAGCTAAACTAATTAAACTTAGTTAATCAGTTTGAGAAGAGTGAGTGAGAGAGAGAGAGAGAGAGAGAGAGAGAAAGAAACGAAACAGAATTAATCGAATGAAAGTAGAGAAAAAAAAAAGAAATAACAACTTCGCGAATTATGCGTTAAGATTATAGGTATTCGATCCGATTCGACGACCAATCAATCGAGCTCTCGATGGTATTCGATCACGATACAAAAATTATATGAAAGTTTGAAAAATTTCCGATTTCGTTTTTTTCTTTTCTAAACGAAATTTCGTCGAGCATTCGCCGCAGCGTCCGATCATTCGTTTAGAATAACAATAAGAATGATGGTTATTATCCGCGATGCCGAAATCGAATTTAGAATTTGGAAAGAAGGAAAATGAAAATCAATTTCATCGAGGATATTATATTTTTGAGAAAAAATCCAACCGGTGCAGTGTGTGGCAGGCGTCATCGCGAAACTGCATCGCGATCACCTCTTTATTGATCTGCAGTTGGAACAATTTTTCATTGGCGATTGAATATAAATAAATATATGTATACCATACTATGTACAGAGTTACACGAAAGTTGCAAGGAGGGAGAAGTGTTATCTGGTGAGTTTAGAAGGCCGCTAGCAAAGCAACGGGTCGACAGATAACAGTTGCTTGTATTATTTATCAAACTACTAAACTGCCATTAATTCTACTCCGCCCCTGTACGGGCCAAAAGATTATTTAGGCATCGGATGTTTGTTTGGCTGATTTCTTACTCTCTGCAGTCGTCAAGGGCATCGAAATTTCCAGATTTCTAGAACGATTTGTACACATCGTTTTTCTTTGCAATTTTTTTATTTCTTTTTCTTTTCTTTTTTTTTTTCCTCGTCAACCGGTTAATTTTGGATTCGTGAAACAAACATCTCCACGTTAGGTCCTGATTGTACAATTGTCGATTTTCGTTATCCCATTCGTACGACAAGCAAAGTGAAATATAACTGAAACTTTTCTTACCGATCGCGATCGCGCTTCCGAGTTTGCTCTGTGAATTGACAAACGAGTCAATACAGCTGCAGGGAGGGAAAAAGAGAATTTAATGAATTCGATTCATCTGCCTATATAACAGCTGTTTTCTTATTTTTTGAATCGTCAGGTAACGGCGCGGTATTCGGTATAGAGTCATTTTATCTATAATTATTTGTAGTTTTTGTTTTCTTTTCATTCTTCTTCCTGTGTGTCCAGCTCTCTTCCCGCTTATACACGATCGAAGATCGCGGCCCCGGTCGCGGCCGCGATCTTCTAAACTTTTTCGAAATATTTAATAAATTTTACTTCAAAAGCAAATTCACCGTTATTTTTTTCATCTTATAACAGCTCTAAGGCGCCTGAAATCTGCAGCTACGTGTATAGTCTAATTGTAAGATCGATAATCCGAAAATCTTCACACGCGGTAACAGTTATAGACAAACGTTGCTTAGAGTGCCACACGCGCATCGATTTTAGGTTATGTTGTCCCATTTGAATAACGAAATCGAAGGCATGCCGCAGACGCCTCCGTCTCTGTGTTTTTCACACTTCACGATATTACTCCTCGATGAAAAAAAAAAAAAAAGAAAAGGTAGACAGATGTATATGTATATTATCAAGCTAAGAATTTGCAAGCATAAGAAATATATATATATATATATATATATATATATATATATATCTCTTTCTCTAAAAACGAAAATCTATTAATTACGATCGGAGATCGGAATATTTCGCCAAAAATATGTCGAGAAAGAAAAGTTTCACGATTATTTTCTGTGTATTATAGCGTTACCGTAAATACAGGATCGAGGCGAAAGATTTGAGAAATAAATATATGTATATATAATATACCGAATGAATGATAATAATGACACGAATCCGTGAATTCTATAATCGTGCCATAAATATATATATAGTATACTAATGAAAAAAACTTTCTTTTTCAAAATTTATTCAGCCTATGGTTGTGAAGAGGAAGAAAAGGGGAGAAAAAGAAAAAACGTGGAAATGAAATGGAATAACATAAAATAAACGATGAAAGAAATCGTGGATATGGGCAGGTAGGCAGGTATGTGGGTACGTAGTAGGCATATTAAATTGAAATTTCTAAATTGTAAATTGTGAATAAATAGCTCCCGGCATTATGGGAGCGCAGGTATCGTATAATGCCTATTCCTACGCTGGATGGTAAAATAAGAATCTAAATAAATAAAGTAAATAACACTTTCCCGTAAAATGTAGAGCCGCGGATAGATGGATGCATGGGGCGTGTGTACAAACGATCAGTTTCACTCTCAAGAATATAAATTACATCAGATGATCACGATAATAACAATAATAATAATAATAACGATACAGTTGTTGCAGTAGGTATCAAGTTATAGGTTCGGTAGTAACAAAAGCGACAAGACCTACATTCTAGTATTTTTCTAGAATAAAATGGTGTTTTTTTTTTTTCATCTGCCCGTCACGCATGCGGTTCTAGACTCCGCAACGCATCGGTGGCGATAAATCATAAGAGGATAGAGGAGAAGAAGATGAGGCAGGAGGAGGAGAAGGAAGAAAAATGTGAGGCGATGAGCCATTGACGATTCTCTGAATACTGATGATGACTAGCAACAATCTTCAGTGCAATTGAAATAGTTCAGAGTCTAGGTTGGTGCCCATACTTACGGCGTACTACGAGATCCGTATCTTCTAGTTTCAACTTTCTATAGTAGTTTGTATAATATATATATACACGGTGTGGAATGCATGAAATTGCGGGATAAGCACGTGGAGATTTTGATTTCTTGTTTTTTCACGACGGAGGATATTCCGCCATATTTCTTGAAACTTTAATACAGCCCGGCTTCACGATCAGGAGTTGGTCATTTGTGCGAGAAAGATTTTCGCCTCGTATCCTCACCGTACGAATTAAGTTGCAAATTAATCGAGGATTCTATTGCTCTACGAGACTCTCGAGAATCTTTCGATGGTTGCTGCAACTTATGCAGCGGAACATTTAAGAGGTTGATTGCTTCGAAAGAGGAATTGGAACCGTCCGTTTCACCGGGAAATTCAGGTTGTTGAACATAATGCCGATTGGGATTGATTTTTTTGGTGGAGTATAGCCGGCAATCGAAAAGCAAATAGTACTTACTGGAAAAAGAATAAAAATTAAGCACATTGAGAACTAGTTCCAGTTCGACCTGGCCGGGAATCAGGATATGCAAACGATCACTGAACCGGGACGCAACCCGGCTTCTGGAGGACAGATAATTCGCTTCTTGTCTATACGGATCGACCATGAATGGATTGGGCACGTCCCTACCGGAGGTCAAATCGCGGTTACCAGGACAAGGACGATGTAGGAAATGCTGTTGATTCGGCAAGAAAATTTGTCGCGCATTCATTTTCTTAACCCGAAAACCATAAAACTTGTGAAAACAGCCATCACGGTCGTCCGAGGAGACGCTGTCACGACTTTGCAATTCAATGTACTCAGTGGCCGGCTCCGATGAAATCTTTCCGACCATCGAATTGAACTCCTCTACAGAATACAACGAACACGATTCCTATGATTGGCCAAAGAGATTTATTGTCTGCAATCGCTGCAGGGATGTTGGGTTTGGAGATCGCGTGATTTTTAGTCAAGCATGAAAGTTCAGTCGGATTCTACGAGCTATAAAATCATCAGCTTGAAATTACTTTCGGCGAACCGCTTGCGATCTAGACAGAACGAGAGTTTCGCGGGGAATTCGGCCTGGCGAACGAATCGGCACTGAATGCCGATCGCCCGGCTTTCAGCCGATTGGGAAGGCGGGAAACCCGTGGAAACCGCACTCACTGATAACGAGTAGACATTTTCGCTGCAAGTTGAAAAGGCTATAAGTCGAAGCACGAATCGCCCATTCGACATGAGCCAGCGGAGTTGATGATTAGCGCGGTGTGTCGCATCGGTCGACCTAATTCCTGGGCTTGTCGATGACGTTACACGTCGCATCGCTTACTGGGTTTCACCTAGCAACAGGAGGAGGTTTGGTAAAATGAAGTAACAGAGGCCCATTCCGATGATTCAAAATTGCACCTATTTTCTGCCAATCACATTATACGTGGGTATACGTATATTATTATGTCCGGTGGATGATCCGTTGACACATCGGTAGATACTGTAGCTAGCCATTCATGTCCGGTTGTAGTTTATACAGAGACAAGGCAGGCCGCAGTCCGGTTGACTGGGCATACTCTGGGATAGGCGTCCGTCTGCCCAACCCTGCCATTGTCAACCCAGGATTAAAACTGTATCTAGTGGTCCGCGCGCTCTTCTATTGTCTCGGATGGATATAATTTGCGAACGCATCGTGCGGGTTGATCTAAACCGCTGGAAGAGAAACCGAGGCCCCCCCCCCAGGTCGTCGGCTTTCGGACGAGAACCTGGACCGACCGCTAATGTCAATGGTGATGGTGATGGTGTGATCATGTGGAGGACAACGGTGTGTGCTCCACATTCGCTTTGCACTCTTGACTCCTCTATCGTATTATTTGCGTACATTTGCGGTGGATGCGCACCACCGTTTCTCCTGCCTCTCCTCAGGTCGTTTTCCTCTTTATAGAAACAATCACGAATGATCAATGGGGCCGGAAAGCGATTTGGAGGGGATGAATTCCCGTCCTATCCCTTTCGTAGAATCACTGATCAAGGAAAACTGACTTCCAGAGAAGGAAATGCTTCAGCCAAGAGCTTCTGGGCACGGTATTCAGAAATCTGACCTCGGGGTTCATGGATTCAAAACGGCCGATCCAAAATGGCGGAGCGAAGGTTGAAGAATCGAATCATAATTTCGACAAGGCATCGCAATATTTGCATGATTATTTTTCACTCATTTTCACCATCGTGGGTTCGCCATTTCGTAATTCCGCGGTTTGGAGGTTAAACTTGCGACGAAGTCTCGTAGATCCCGACGCACTCGCAATCAGTTGTGGTCGAAATTTCTATTCGTAAATACAGAGGGAAAAGTTCACGAGATTCAGATAATCGAAACTTTCATTGACGACTTTAGTGCCTCCTCTCTCAATTTCAGAAGACCAGGAATAAATCGCTGGACGTACGGATGTTCGCAGGTTCGGATTGTACCGGGACCTCGCATTGAAGATTTTCGAACGAGTGAATGCCTAGCCGAGACTGTTTCTTCTCGTCCTCCGTACACAGATCAGCATCCAATGCATCTGTACAGTCGATCGATTGATAGGAGAGGAAACTATACACCTAATCCTGGACCGCCGACGAGTGTACGAAGTAGTTTCCGTCTTTATTTATTCTTCGGTGTTACTTTTTTGAAACGGCAGTTAAATCTGCGGCGAAAATAAGAGAATCAAAATTTCAATCGCACTGTGATATCTACCGTTGAGCCGTGGACCACCGAATTCAGGGCGCGAGAAAAGGTGTGGCTTTGAAATTTATTGGAGTAGTTGAGGAGAGGGCGTGTGTTTCATCGGAGATAATCAACAGGTGGTTGTTTGTCGGGTCGACTGCTGACTGTACAGCGTCCTGTTCTCTCCTTTCATTAAACTTTCTCCCACCCACCACTTCTTCCTTCGCATTGCAAATTCTCTCTCACGAGATGAGTGTCGAGGGCTTTTTGTTAGTTACTTTACATTACTTAGACCCGCGTACCGATGCACAAATGTATTGGATACAGCGCGTGTCTACTAGCAAGACATGTTTTCGCATCGCGTTAAGCCCCTGGCTTTCGGTTTTTTGGGCATCCACTTTTAATTACTTCCTGAACCTCACGATCCCACCATTGTGATGACTCATTACTATTTTTATATCGTTATAGTGCCGAGAGGAATCTTCATTGTCGTTTCATACGAGCGAGAGTGCCGTGTGTCACGTGTTCTTTCACTTGTTCTCCCTAAAAATGATGCAATACGTAAAGATTCGAACAGAATTTAAGCGACTCCGAGCGCAGCATGTTCTTCAACCATCAGGACGTCTCATGGGTCGAATGATTTCTGGTGCCGCGAGACATCCAAATTCCGAATGGTAATTGATTCTAGAGTGACACTCGGGAGTCGAACGTATAGTTTCGATTCGTTGTGACATATACCGACTGAGAGATAATAATAGCCGAGAAAGTTTTCTGAAAATCGTTTCAGATCGGACTTAGATCTATGTATCGAGGTGTTCAAGGTTGCCCGGACGGTTTTGCCGTCGACAAGCACAGGTAGAAAATACTCGGTATTCCTGCGTGGTTTATCTATTCCCCAGTAGACCAATGAAACAGAAATTTTGCGATTCGGCTGTACCTAGCTACTGCACGCAGACTGTCTGTCTGATCATGGAATTCGAAGGATAAATATCACACGGAGTAAAAAAGTGCCGCTCTATCTTCCTCGAGATCTGAAGCCGTGAAAAAGCTCATTAAAATATCACTACCACCACCGAACCTGCGTCTAAACTCGCAACTGTACCGCCTACTATGAAATCCACGAAAACCCTGACACAGGTACGCATGTACGTGGAGTTTTTAATCACTGTGCCGTTAACAAAATAGCAGACGAACATCTACCTCCTGAGACGTATGCGAAACATACATTCTTCTCCGCAGAATGATCGGCCAATGCCTACCAACCGGGTGAACAAATCTATGGGATTGAACGATGGAGAGAATATCGTTCGAGCAATATTCCCCCGATCGGAATCTCTTTGGATGTACGATCATTCGTAGAAAAAAAGTAAAAACAAAAAACCAACTCCTACCGTTCATGTAAACGTGATGTTGCCGCCAGAGATGTTGGTACTGTGTCCATCGCGAGCTAGTGCTGTCATCGTGGATAGGTGGTAACGGCGTGTGAACTTGATGAGCATGTGACGTAGGTGGTAACGGAGCGGTTGTTTGTTGGGGCTGTTGATGGGCCGGAGAAACAACGATATGGGGATGCTGCGGTCCAGGGGGATGTTGTTGGGGGTGGTGAACCTGATGGAGCACCACCGGAACCGGTGGTGGAGCCAGCTGTTGATATTCCATGGTGCAACTCATCCAAGGAAATTGTGGTCACGCGTGCATTTAGCACGCCGTGTATCGGGTCACTTTTTTAACTCAAAGTTTATACCTCTTCCGTTGACGGTGTCTCAGAAAAAGAGCGAGAGAGAGAGGGAGAGAGGAAGAGAGTTTATTTCTCCAGAAGCCTCGAGGTAATACTGCACCACTTGAATTCCGTCTTCTTCAGAGTTGCATTAAGGGTCTTGTACGCGGCCGAGTATGATCGTGGTTTATAAATATATTTGACAGGCTTCCTCCATCAGCTGTGGAAACCGCCGAGAGACACACACGTGTAGGATGTACTCGTCGATTGATTTTTTGGTAAACACTTTGAAAACGTTATACAAACAACAATCACTCACGGGGTTTTCTTTTTATACCGAAGAAAGAGAGCGGTTTATCGTTTATCGCCGTTTCCTCCTCCTTCGCCGAATGGATTTACAACCGAATTATCGCTCTCGGATATCGCGATCATCGGATGAGAAACGAGGCGATCAACGCAAACGACATTAGTGGTCGCCTTGGTCGATTCATGCGATATATAGTATGGCAAATGAACAACGAGAAACAAAGTGGTAACGATGGTCTTCCAAGAGCGTGCGGCAAGTCGGAGAATAGGGACTGCAAGAGCGTATTCTGGTATCGAAAGAAATTTTCTTGAAAAAACTGATGAACTTCAACTTTTCATAGCTGCGTGTGCGGACGAAATGTATTGAAAATTAATTGTCGCGCTGCACCGCGCTCCGTTCAAGCTGTAAAATGTGAATTTTTTGACGCCTAAACGCGAGCGGGGGCGTCGCGGCGACGTATGTATGGTAGAATATGAGGATGGGTAGAACGCGGAGGTGTCGCTGACAGTGGGGGAGACAGCTGGGTTATGAACGGCTTGAAAAGCTGGAGCGCGTCTCAAGCGAACGGCGGCCGATCGGACACTGCGCTTTGCTCCGAGCCAGAGGCCTGCCAGTTCTCGTAGTCGCTGTTCGCTAGCGCGGCAAACTCCCCTTCCACAACAACCGAACGTTAGCGATATCCTGGCGCTGGAGTCGCGGAAGACAACAGCCGCCGACGACGACCTACCTCGGGAGCTTCCGCGTTGTTGTTCGATTTGGCGTAGGTACGTACATACCTACACAGGACCGCGGAGCCTGCGGAGTCGAGAGGCGAGGGGAAAGCGTACGGCATATTTTTCGGGGTTGAATCCAGAGGAGATGACTTACGTATACGTAGGTAACGCGAAGGGTCGCTTGAAAGTCGAAGACGTCGTGATGGAACGAAAAATAAGTTTCCCTCGACCCCGGAAAAGATCCGCCTCCGCTCTTTCTCTCTTTTTTATTTCTCATTCGGGGGGGAATTTGCGGTGAGGACTGCATGGAAGATTTTCGATTTCATATTATATTATACCTACCGTGCACAATATTATCCACGAAGAGCCAATTCGAGGACTACCGTAGTTATAATCGGCCTTGGAAACCGGTATCACGTACCGTTAACATTTTCATAATTCCTCCGCGAGTCAATCAATCCGAAGTATCGTTTCCCTCGATATAAAACTGGACGCCTACGCGGTGCATGCATACCTACAGAAAGGACGAGCGATGTTTTCCTAACCGCACGATTTCCGTTCCCTGATATCAATTCGGACGGGGAGAGAATCCGTTATGGTTCTTTCCGATCGGGCTCGGTCCCAGAAATTTTACGGTCACCATATTCCACGACTATATTCGCGTGCCCGTCATACTTTCGGCCATGTGATTATACCTACTCGGAATATATTCCATTCAAAATGACCGAATAGCTACTCTTTCGGTGTGAGAACTGAAAACAGGCATAAAAACTTTCATGGAAGTATTACAATTTTCGGTTGGATGGATTTTGAAGAATTTTCAGAGGCCCGACGAGTCCCCCCATGTGACATCTGTCGAGTAGGTTTCCTTCGGTTCTGATAACACCTCGACGTCTGCATCTACGATCGTTCCGTTGTTGTTCCTCTGAGCGCGCCTGAACGAAGTTTCCTCCAGCATCGATAAACGTTCTCCAGCAAGTCTTACCTCTATAGAGTTTATGATCGCAGCCTTGATAGTTCGACACCGAAATTTCGCCGACGAATCGAGATATTTTCTCTTTCGTATATTTCGTAGAACTGCAGGAAATTGGTAAGCATCGCAGCGCTGGAAAAACGACCTTGGAAATCGGTTCGTGCGGAGATCTTTGTTGCCTGACCCACTTTGTGAGCCCAACCATATCTAACCGAGTACTCTTATGAGCTAGAGGCACCCTCCAATATGCAAAACACAATCTACACAGTGGTTGGTATGGAAATATAAATAGGTATGCGGCACCTATGCCACTGGAGATTACACGCATAGGAGTTTTAATGGTCGGTATTGTATGTGCCTGATTCGCGGAGGTTGGAATCAACTCGCGCGAGTAAAATCGAAAGTGGAGAAATGGCGGCAGCCGAACGGCTCTCTCCGCGACAGAGCGAAAGGAGTGGTGGCGAAGCGGTGCAGGTTTCTCGCTTGGTGGGGCCACTGAATCACCAAAACCGGTCCTCAGGCCTTCCCGCCTTGCCTCTTTCCTCTGCCACCTATTTTTCCCTCTTCCTGGTTCCCCCGCGGTATTGGCGAACGCGGAAACCACCAGCGTCCACGAATGTCGGGTATATTTTCAACTTTTTGTTTCAATTTGTTTTTCTTCTCTCGATTTTATCCAGCCGCTCCTTTTCTCGATCTTCATTACCTTTTTGTCAAGATCGCTCGCCATTTTTCCTTCGTCATATAGATTTTTGTTTCTTCCTGTTTTCGTATAAACTCCCTCGTCTCTTCATCTCTTCAAATAGGTATTCGGTACCCGCGGATCCTGTACTCCCAAATTTTTATCTTCCTCGGTTTGTTAGCTGATGCGAGGAAACGAGGATCTTTTCGGTAACATGTTATTATAGGCATCCCCAAGGCTTCCCTTCTTCTTATTTCTCATTCTCCTCCTTCTCCTTCTCCTTCTCCTTCTCCTTATCCTTCTCGTTCCCCTTCTCCTTTTTTTCTCCTTTGCTCCTCCACGTCTTCTGGGCGAATGAGTTTACTTCGAAAATCAAAACCTGCAACGCCGCCTTCTCAAGTTCGGACCTACACTATACCTACGTGTACCCAGCTCTCTTCTCCTCCTTATTTCTCGGGGATTTCAAATTACCAAAAATTATTTTCACAAGAGGTGACCTTCCCCGATTTTCATGGACATTATACTATGTTATATTATATTACATTTATACTATGTGTATACCTGTGTACTACCTGCCTGGCAACATTTCAACTTTATAATCACAGAGGGCACTGACAGTGTATAAAATACAAACTACATACCTATAATAATGCAACATAGTATATAATACACGATATATACAAGTAGAAATCAGTCGCGGAATGATTCAGCTTAACGATTCTGTCTGACGTGAGAAAAGAGATGAAGAAAATAACCAACAACATCAACGACAAAAAGGGAACGGAAGCAAAATAACAAATTTATCTATAACTACTATACAGCCAGCGAATCGATTCGACCATGAATTATTCCCCGTTGTCAAAATAAAATATCTATATACCTGTAGCATACACCTACGACCATGCACGAAGCCATTACAGCTGCGGGTTTTGCGGAACAATTGTCAGATAATTTTCACGCACCTATACACACACACACGTCTGTATGTATAGATGTAGTATAGATACGCTGGAGTCAGCAATTACACCGTATGGTAAGTCAAGGTAAAAACTATTAATACATAATAAACTATGCATAATATTGCATAGATGCGGTATACAATATCAATAAAACAGGATATGTTCGTGTATGCCTACATATGTTTCTATCTGGTACATAAGACCTGCATAGATACATGTATACATATATATAATATATATACCTATGTATACCTGCCGTCGACGAGAGGATAAAATTTGTTCGAAGCAAACCGGCGCCTACTATGAACGCGAAAATTGATATTCCTCATTATAAAATCGGATTAACGATACCTGAGCGGAGAACAGTCAAAGTTCATGAGAATTCATTGAGTTCGGGAATCGAGAATCTCGTATACAGGATGCATGGCGGCAGAAATGTCGAAAATCGTTGAAACTTGTGAGAAGGACACTCGATTTCGATTTTACATCTATTTACAGATCCTACTATAGCCAGTGCGATCTTCATGGATATCCGTTGGGATCTGCTCGGATCTAATCAGATCTAACACCATATCCTCCCAGATCTGGCAAGATCGAATCGAGACAAAATTTCGACCTTGTCACGTGCAGTTGGATGCAGATTGGATGCGATTCCGGCCTGATCAGATCTGACGATTTTCCATCGGACGTGCCTCACGGTTTTTACAAACTCGTGGTCTGCTCATGTAACCGATCTCGCCCCTCGCGGCTATCTCACGATTAAAATTCACCGGAATCAACAGGTTGCCCCGTTGACTTTCTGGCCTCTGTTTTGTGAACTCGGTATAACCTTCAACGCAGTCTTTGCCAATGATCTCTCCTCATCGTGAAAATGATTAACGATTTCGGGCCGATTCCGGGTTAAATTCAATCAGTATAACCACGATTGATCGGTAACTGTTTTCCGCCTCGAGCCGCATGTTTGCGAAAATAGAAGAGATCGGTGATCTTCAAAAGTTATTTTATTTGCCGATGTGTTCGCCGTGTCCAAGTGCATTCGATTGAAATCCGATGATAAGAGTTCCGTACAGGTAGAGCGGAGTACCTATGTGAGTTTGCGCGAGCGTCCATTTGTCGGTTTCGAAACTCTGATGTATGAACATTTTTGAAGATACCTACAGAACTGACTCAGCTGTGATGTCACATAGATATACACGGTGTTCCACATTTCGGAAGTCAACTTGTAAACTCATTACTCACATTTATGCTCATCGTATCGCTAGATCGAGTTAGGATTGGCTCAACCATGTGAAAATGTCTATAGCGAAATCACATCGAGGGTATACTTGACGTAGTGGGCAACCCGCGCGCGAGTGTCTTCGTATGGAGATAATTGCGCGGGTATTATAACAGCACAATTATTTCTTCAGCGAGTTTTGACGTAAAAACAACGCTATGTAGGAAAGGAAGAAGAAGCAGGAGGAGGACAAGAAGAAGGAGAAGGAGAAAAAGAGAATCGCGGTGCTATACCAGTACGTTCAGGGAAAAGGTTAACCGTGTGTCTTATTCATCATTACGGTATCGACAAGCTCCTCCATGGAGCTCGCTTCTATTCTGCAGTGCTGATAGTTACAAGATATCGCGCTCAGGTATCTAGAGGTATGCATGCACACACGTAGCGTAGGTATACTATAAATTTCTTAGCCTTTCGAGTAAAGTCGCAAGGGGGAAAGAACGAAGAGAACTTTCGCTGCTTCGCGTCTCTTCCGCGGCAATCAAGAAGAAGAAGAAGAAGAAGAAGAAGAGGAAGAAGAAGGAGAAGAAAGGAAATGAGAGTGAAACCAAAGAAACGGAGTAGAGAAAACACAAAATACAAGGAAAAAAGAAAAAGAACGGGAAATTTGTGGGACAAACATTCTCTGATCGCTTTTCTCAATTCTGTAAACTCATTATTAACCGTGTTAATTGGTATTATCGTGCAATTTGCATGACAGGACTCACGCGATTAACATGGACACATAGATATTCAAATTATCCAAGTGCTGTTTATGCACCTGTTCAATAATTTGCAAACACGTCTTATGCATGTATTACATGTATATACAGCGCACATATGCAGACCCACGCAGCTAGAGTATGGAGCGTGCAATATTCACTCCTCTATCATATCGTGCATGTATCTGGTCGATTTTGACGATAAAGCAGGTATCTTCGAAGCTGTTACTATCCTAGATATATAACCTCCGGGTATTGGAAAATTTTCGATAAATCTGCGCGCGCAACAGCGAAAGACACATGTACCGCGGACCGGATGGTACCCACCGATTAATTTCTAGAAGTTTAGAGTTCAGAATTAGCGGTTTTATGGATATTAATTCGGTGTTTTTTGGTTCGACAACAATTTATGTGCATAATACACATGTATAACGTATTTATTGGTTAGTAGATAAGTGTAAGGCACGTATGGTATAAATATACCTACGAGCAGATAATACGCGCGCGCCATTAATTATCGACCCACTCCTCTTACAAAATGTTCGAAATTTTGCTTCCCCAAATTTATACATTCGATACGTTCGCCCGTGCGTGTATATTTGTATTCGAAGTGTTGTTTCTATGCGCATACATATATACTACCTACACACGATTAATTCACGATTAATCCGTAAAATTATTCCGATGCTTCTGAGAGATTCGATCGTTGCTGCGTATCCCATTGGCGATCGATTGCATAAATCCGTCTATCCGAAATCCATGCGAAAATAGCATTCACTGAGCTCGTTATTTAGTACGGTTACCGCCCGCCACGGCACGACCGACAAGCTCTGACTGACGGTATTCCATTCCTCGGAGAAAGCGGTCGAAAGTCAGCTTGTGAATCTTCGTATTTATAGTGTACGCGTAGGTCTATACGCGTTTGCGTGGATCCGGCGGATCCCACGTGAGAATTTGTCCCATTATCCATACGTTCATTCGAAGCTGGGAATAAGATGATCGGATGTGGACCAGCAGCGAGGATCGGATTCTCACATCTTGAACCGAAAATCAACCCGAATAGTCGAAAAGAGTTTTATTGCCTTCGGGCTCCGGATTCGCTGTGAAATCCCATGGATACGATTTGAAACTGAACGAATTGAACCGTGCAGTGCGCAATCGCGGGCACTCGTTAATTCCAGTGACCTTGGCTGAAATCGCCTTGTAAAACCGTTAAATTGGATTGATCTTTGACCTACGTCCGCTAGGCTAGGCTGTAGTTAAGGGGTTGGTTTACTGTCGTGCATACGTCGGTAGCCAGGAACTTATACTTGACCGGCTTCTCGTGTCGTTGTGGAATTCGACCGCCGCGTAGGTATTCCGCCGATGATAAACTGAAGAAATTCGGAAGTACAAGAGTATGAGGCACCGCTGTAACAGCCGCTCCGGTATTGGCCGTTGAGACGGAGCTCGGAGCTCTGACTATCAAGTTACAAGAATATCAGGCACGAATTTCACCCCTACAAGATTTTAGGTGCACTCCAATTGGGAAATCTCTAGTTGAGACGAGCGTCCGCTTAACACGATGGCATTAGAGAGAGAGAGGGAAAGAAAACACGCGTTCCCCATTTTTGTTGGTAGCCAATTCATTAATTTGATAATTTTTCAACTAGCGACGTTCACCAGTTGGTTACGTGTCCGGCAGCAACTCTCAATCGGAAATTTGTTTCTACCGTTTTCTCCGTGAACGCTGTAATGCCTATGAGTAGATGTAATTCTTCATAGTCTTGGCCATGATCGGTCCCAGTAGCATAGCTAACGTTCGGCCTAATTATACCCGCGGGAGCATTATAATTCGTGATTACTGTGCTGATATAGTTATTTGCATAAGTAAAATAGCGAGGATTACCGCAAAGTAATCACCCGTCATTACACATCGATACGTACGTCGAAGGAATCGATTTTAAAAGGCATTCAGAATTTGTTACGCCCGTTTGATCATCATTACATCTGCGTTCCACGTGCAGGAGGGCAGGCCAGAGTAAAACTGCGTTAACCGCGCTCGGATAGTTTAACGAAAGAGTGAAAAATTCGTTCTGTAATTCCACGTTTTTCGACATCTTCGTTTTCATGTCTGAAACCGTGAGAACGATCTAAAA
Organism: Phymatocera aterrima; assembly: GCA_963170745.1. Classification (NCBI taxonomy): domain Eukaryota; kingdom Metazoa; phylum Arthropoda; class Insecta; order Hymenoptera; family Tenthredinidae; genus Phymatocera; species Phymatocera aterrima. The sequence continues at coordinate 9,108,574 of OY720666.1, forward strand.
AATCGAATCTTTTCTCCGCGTATGTACCTGTAACGACGATCATCATACGGATAGCCGAAAACAAAAATTTCCAAATACATATTTCGAATTCGAGAATTTTGAAAACGTATCAGCGTCTCCAATCGGAATTTATTCGGTATAGGTTGGTGAAGAAGAACCCGTTGAAATAAATAAAAACTAAGTATTTTCTTTGCTTACCCATTTTTCCCGCGGTTTCGGGTTTCCCTATGCCCAGTAGCTTCACACGAGAAAGATACAGAGGGGCAGATAGATACCCAATTCGAATGGCTGTAGTAGGTACAGCTAAGCGGTCAGCCTTAGAGGCTATTCACTCGCAATTTAGGAAGACACGTGATTTCATGATTACAGGCGATTCCTAGCATATTAAAGCGATCTTAAGCGATCTCAAACGATTTTGAGCGATTCCAAACGATATCATGCTACTTTTAACGATACCGAGCGATTTCAAACCATTCCATGCGATTTCAAGAGATTTCGAACGATTTCGAGCTTGATCAAGCGGTTTTCAACGATTCCAAGCGATTCACAGTAATTTCAAACAATTCCAACCGATTTCGAACCAGTTTAAGCTTGTTCAATCGATCCCAAGCTATTTTAAACGGTTCCGAGTGATCTCAAACCATTCCAAACGATTTTGAGCGATTTCGAACGATTTCAAGCTTGTTCAAGCGATTCCAAATAAATTTCAAACGATTCCAATCGGATTTAAATAATTCTAAACGATTTCAAGTGATTTCAAGCAATTTCAACCGACGATTTCAATTGATTCCCGTCAGAACGGAAGAGACTCGGAATTAATTTCAATAACAAGTGTACCTACAAGCGATTTCACAAGTGAATAGCCCCTCAGTTCAGCCTGTTCAATACTCTGGCTCAAAGTCGAGGGGACGATATAAGTTGTATGGAGGTAGGTACAGGTATATATGTAATGAACGTGTGTTTACCTGTTGTATATAATCAACAATCAATTGAACGGACAATCCATACGGACCGACAACCTTATATACCTGTGTACTGTAATTTGTCTGTGATTTTTTTTCTGTATCTTTTAGTTTCTCCTCTGCTTTTCGTTTCTGTTTCTCCAGGTCCTTCACTTTGGACACACACACAGACAGACACACGTACCTATACATGTGTGTACATACATACCGAGTTATAGAGTATATTCAGCTACCGGATACACGCGGAGTGATTTTCTAAAATTTAAATATACAGTTTTGATTTAATAGTCGAATCAGCAAATAGTATTCCGATGCTATACGTATGCTATCTCAATATCTGTCATCATAGGTTAAGAATAAATAATAATATAATTTATGTCTTAGATGGGTTCATACCGCGTCGTCGACGTCTGCGTACGTAAGTAAGACCGTAAGATACGGTACGCAACTCTCTTTCTTCCTCTACCGACTGCATTGAGGTGCTATTGAGGGCCTATTGGCGTTGTTACCTATTGTTGAAAGCATTGTTGTTGGTCGAAAACGGGATTCGTCGTCCCTCCAACACCAAACAACCGATTTCGGTGGAAACTTGTCCGATTGTATGCAGTATTTTACCAGAAAGTGGCTAACCGTTCAATACCTCTAATATTCCGAGAAGAATCCGAGTTTTCATGGAGTTTCTGGTTGCCAGCTGAAGTTCGTTTATAGGTTAGATTCGGCAAACTTGACGACCTGACAAAACTCTCCACCGATTGCCTTTCTGCCAAAATACTGCATCCAATGGAAAACGTTTCATCCAAATCGGATACGTGGTGTAGGAGTGGCAACGATTCGCGTTTCCCAAGTGATAGCAATGCTTCTGACAATAAGTAACGCGGAGCGCGAACGGGTCTTCGATAGCACCTCAAGGCGAATTGAATCTTTCGTTCATAATTTGTTCCAAAAGTGGGTATAAAGTTTGTCAAAATATTCTCATACGACATTGTATCGCGTTGTACGGGGCCTTCCGCAGTTTCATTCGATACGATTTTCCACTTTCTTCATTCCTGTTTCTCCAATTTTCCTACCATCGCGATCGTCGCTATCGATATCGCGTGAAAAAGTATCGAAAACAAAAAACAACGGCCAATGCAGCGTGATTAGAAAGAATGTTTGATATCTATCCAAATTGTGAAAACTGCGGACTCGCAGCGAGAGAAGTATATAATATACAGTACAGTATACAAAGTATACTTCATAGATGCACATCGTGTACGAATATAGGTATATACCTATAATAATTATGAAGAGTCAGCTGAGAGACAGATGTGCGAAACTATGATGAAGGATTAATATGTCGTATAGGAGAGACGCGGCGAGTTCTGTTTCATTTTTTTGTTGTTTCATGAAATTTTTTTCTGTTCCTTTTTCCATTTATTCGTTAGTCGTTTTGCGTTCGGTTCTTTTTTGTTTTTTTGTTTGTTTTTTTGTTTGTTTTTTTTTCTTGTTTTTTGCCCGTTTTGCTTCTGTTCTTCCTTTCCGTACAGCGCGGCGCGCGAAGTCTTCGTACCACGTAACGTAGTAACGTACGAACGTATATATACACACTCGAATGCTATAACGCATGTGGCAAAAGTCTGCACGACATGCGACAGACCGAGTGCCTTTGTGCGTTCACGAAGCTACTTCATCTCTATAATACGAATTGGCTAAAATTATACGAATGTTCTATCTTCGATTTTTGGATCCTGTTGGTTTTTGGTGGTGAGGGCGGTATTTGCGAAGTACTCACATCCATAATTGATATTTATGTGAACATATTGTAATAACTTTGATTCTATGGAGTCGGAGAGATGGAAAGAGATATAAATTTGGTTTTGGATCTGGATTCGGCTTCTCTGTTATGGATATCCCTCCTACAGCTGTCTATCAGATACCTATATATGCACACGAGTTGGCGTTTTACCATTGTCATCATACCGTTTCATTGTCGGTCGAGGCAATTCAATGGAATTGCCACTTCCTGTCCTCGGAAATTTGAAATCAGCACGAAACTGTGCCGCTTGAAAGCTACATTCATGGTTTTAACATTTTCTAAGCAGAGTGGCAGACTACAAGGTATTGAGGTATGTACATCCGTGCATACTAGGTATCTATAGGCCAGGGAGCATTGTGACGTTCCGCAATCTCGATTATTATAATGATAATTGATATTGTACGTACCGAGGTATTACGTAAGTAACACTGTATACTTTGAGGAAAGCTCGATTTTATTATTACCCGTCAGACATAGGTACGTGTATACATATATAATTCCATATTCCTTCGATTTGGTTAGCTCCCTGAAACCCGCAATTCCGCCTTTCATCTCTATCACTTCGTCCTCACCCCCACGGTATACTATTTCTACGAGCTCCAAGCGGACATTGCAGGATTAGCAGCTGGGCAATCTAACCTAGCTAACATAGGGATTATCTACTTCTCGTCAAATCTGATCAATGTTTCGAAGAAACGAGACACTCACCCAATTTCTGCCGTCGTGCCGAGTGCATTCTCGCGGTTCCATCAAAATCGATCGAGTCGTTTGTCAAGGTTCGCGATTTTCCTTTTCGAGACGGTCTCCGTACGTAAATCCGAGACAGCGAGTCTTATGGCACCTCGAGAATCCCGCGAGCGGAATCGGTGTATATACGGTCGCGAAAAAGTCAAACGGAACGTGAAACAAATCGCCGTTTATTTTTTCGTATACTTGGGTCTAAGCGGCTAGGTAAATCGCCATGTGAGGACCGCGGGTATGAATCCACTGTCCAACTGTTTACAGTTCACGCGTGGTTGCCGCATTTAATTAGGGCAATGGCAGCACCGCAAGCTTCCGGAGAACGTATACTAGCTAGCAGCGGCCATTTTATTATCGCTCAATACTCGTACGGTTTTATTTATTCATTCGTCATCGGTTGTGTCTCCTCTGCAGGATGTTTAAGGTCGCGGAAGAAAACGAGAGCTCGAAAATCTAATACCGTTGGATGGGATACGATTGGACACCGAATATCACCAACCTAGTTACCCACGATGCGTATTTTATTGCTTCATTACGGCACGAACCAGTTATACATTATCCCACAATCGTAAAATTATATTTCAAGTAATACGTAGCTATATACATGGATGTGGCGTATTCCTAAGGATAATAAGAATGTATATATAACTATAGAGAGCTTGCATTATACTTATATGTGTATACCTATATACTTTCTCACTAACAATATAAGTCGAATGGAAAATTTTGTTTCATTCGTCTGTTCGTTCACCCAGTTCTTTTTTTTCTTTCGTCTTATTCCTCTTCTATTTTTCTGTTCTTCCAAAATGTTTTTTTTTGTTCGAGTTTCATTACATAATGATCGTAATATCGGCAGAATTGAAACTCCTGCAATTCGTATTCAACGCGTGTATTATATATATTTGTTCTCCGATGGTTCTATCTCAGGTGTATATATATATATACATGGACACTGCAGGAGGCAGTGAAATTGCAATGAAATGAAATTCAAATAACAAAATTCGGACTTTTGGATGCCCGAACCTGCGCAGAAATTTCGGAGGTAAAAATCGAGTCCAACCTGTACAGTGGCATTCGCAAGTGTATCGATTATCTTTACCTCTATCGCGTATAATTACGAGTAAATACATACAGCTACGAATTGTGAACCGATATAAAAAAACGGCGATATCGAATACCCTAGAAACAGTACAGAAAACAACTCTGATAGCGTATGTGACAGGCAGGAGGAACGTATATGCGCACACGCGTACACACATACTCTTGCATACCGTACGATCGTTCGCGCGCCCGAGTTTACCGATTATCGTCGATCGCCGCGAAAGTATAACCAAGTTGAAAATTCGCTTCCACGCGCCACGTACTTACAAAATTAAAGAAAAGCAGAAAGAAAAGCGGAGAGCGGGGAAAAATGGGCGCGCGGTTCGAATATGTATCGAGTTGACCGGAACAAAGATATTCTCCGATCGCTGTACCGTAAGATCGACGGTTACAATCATAATACCTCTAGTCTATGTAGGTACCGATCGAGAGATCGTTATTCATTTTTCTGCGATTTTGCCGTGTCCTTGCCTAGGTACGATGATTATACGATATTATAAAATGAGACGTTGAACGTACGCGCGCGCGTATTATGTATGTATATATATATATATACATACTCATACATACCGTACGTGTGCATATGAAACACGTTGCGGGGAATGTAACGATGTAAGATTGACAATGCCACTGGTTTAGGACCTTGTACCTTCGAAACGATCGGTTCTCCGCTACTCGAAGAATAGTTATTTTATAGACGCGCCTCCCGACCGACAACCTGCTGCATCAGGCAGCGCAGACCTAGGATATAATCACCATCATTACGTACGTACTTCTCTTTTTCTTCCGTGCTTCTTTTCTTTTTTTTTTTTTTTTTTTTTGTTGTTTTCATCATTATTATTATCCAGCCGCGCGGCGGGAATGCCAGCCGAGAGTCTAGAACGGATAATGTATGCATGCTAAATCAAAAGGCCGTCGAAATGCCGTGAAAAGATAGGTATAACCTAACTTTGAGACGCGATCGGTATACCAAATACAAGAAACAAGAAAAAGAACGAGAAGAAAAAGAAGATGACAAAGAAAACGACGAGGGGAATCTATTCGAACCAGGAATCATTATTTAGGCACGACGAACCTGATGAGCCCGTCGATGATAGCAAAACTCACTGCTATATAATACAAATATATATATATATATATATATACCTAAATAATGTAACTTTGCAAGAAGAAAACAAAATTTTCGTTTTTCTCTTCTTGGTTTTTTGTTTCAATATAATAGCGAAAGGCAATGGAATACGTCTTACGCGGTACACTTACAGATGTCACGACTTACCTTGAAAATAATCTCAATTCTAAAGACTTCTCTTTCTTTACATTATATACAGGTATACGTATATACATATTTATACATGTAGGTAGGTAGGCAGGTCTATGTTGTAACAAGCGAGATGCTAATTACATTACATATTCGTGTTCGTATTTGTCAAGTTTGGGATCCTTCCGATAACCCGTAGCCGCACATTGTCTTTTTTTACAACTCCCGCCCCCCCCCCCCCCTCTTTCTTTTCTCGTTTTTTTCCTTTTTTGATCTCACACTGAATACGTATATATATATATGTATTAACCGGTTGTCATATACTTTGATAAAGAAAGAGAGAGAGAGAGATTGATTGATTGATTGATTGATTGATTATTTATTGGAGAGAGAGAGAGAGAGAGACCCAAGTCGCTCTATACTCAGAGAAGATTTAATCGCGGTTTTATCGCATTTGTGAAAGTGTGTGATATACTGGGGTGACATTTTCGACGAATTTTCCGATCTTCGATACCACCTTGTTTCGTTTTGTAATTTTTTTGCCCCCTTATTTCGGATTTCGAATCGGTGTTCAAACATTCCCTCATCACAGATATTGAATCGTTGGAAAATTTCAAATTACCCAAAAAATCGGATTTCTTACCAAATAGTCTCTCGATCCGAAGTAACAGAAATTTCGGTCCAACGTTCTCCACGTCAACTGGTTAACGCTGAAGTTTTTAAAAATAATTGAAATTCGTTTGACAAGGTTCGTAAAATCCTGCGTAACGCCCTCGAGGTGGTTTTTCTATTGGTCCGACAACGGATCAGATGATCGGCGAATACCGATGCAACGTACCGTGAACGTAGAATTTTTGATTCAAACTTACGGCATCTCGAGTTTGGAAGCGTCTCAAGAAATCTGTTTGGAGCCTAGATGCGACCTCGATGAGTCTGAAAAGTGAATCTTCCAGTTCCATTTCTCGAAAAAATTGGATGTTTTTTTCATTCAATTTGGCAATTAGACCCGTAGTCCGCTTCCTTCGCAAGCACTCGCGTTACTCTTCTACTTTTTGCGGAATACCTTCGCCGCTGAACGTAGCAACGATATGCCTACGGGTTTCTTGTTCCCCTCGCAATTTGTCGAATTTCATTGAAAGAAACAAAAGAATCACGACTCATGCAACCTATTTTCTCCAGTACGAACGACTCACTCATGCAAAATAATTGCAAATTCCCTCCATGGAAGCTCACCCGATGTGTCCTAGAAGAGTATACGAGTATGAGGTGAGGAGGTGAGCTCAGCTACTGGTACCTACTCGTAATTTCACGATTCTACGTAACTTTTACCGCGGTCTTGTTCCTCTCCGGTTTATAGATAAGCTCGAGCGAGTACCTAGAGTTACAGGTAGGTACTGTGGTTCTTGCCATATAGATACGACGCCGGTCCCGATATCCGGTTTTCCGAGTGACGTCCCCGTGTGCGTGCGCGCCCTCGTGCGTTCGTTATACCTATCGAGTCCTTGGAAAGAACACGGGACACGTACGGCCTGGAAGTGGCGTGTGAGTAAGGACTAAAGGATAATCCCGCGTCTTAAGAGCTGCATGCGGCGGGGTATCACGTTACGACGCGGACGTTGTTATAACTTGCCGCGTGAAAAATCATGCTACCTACATAATATCCTTACCGGTTCCTGGTGCGGCTACTGCACGTTCGAATCTTTCTAAAACCGAGCAACGATCAACGATCAGGGGGAATCGAAAATCGAAGATCAAGCCGTATCGTCCGATCCGTAATTCGGGAAAACCTTTATCATTCGTATCACGTACTTCGCGCTCTATCCCTCTGGAAGCTGTCTTCTGGTCTGGCACATCCCACATTAGGGGTTGGTACACGTCTCACACATCCACTCGCGGATAGAGAATGAGCAGGGTAGGCATGTACTCGGCCATCACCTGGCTTCTGTGTAAATTTGTATAATAGGTACAGGAGACTGCTTTATGTTGTATGAATATATAATATACCTATATACCTAAGGTATCGCATGGGTACAGCGGATAGAGGATCGGGGATATCGCTCGTTCGAGACATTTGACGAATATGGAAATGACGGGAGGGAGAAACAAGCTGAGTAAACCGTCTAATGCAGGGAGAAGAGTTGTCGGTCGAGATGGGTTGGGACGGGGCGTCTATAGGCGTATAACAATGAGCCGGTCCAGTCGGCGACTCTACGGCTCAAATACAGAAGCGCACGCATCGACGGACACGCGTCGAATCCACTCAAATCCTTTTCCAACCTCGTCTGCACCCAACTGGGCCGATTTTTTACTCTACGTCGGAAGAAGACGAACAATTCGTCACGGCGAACCGAAATGAAAAACGAGAAGAAATTTCCCCCGGAGTTTTTTTTTTTTTTTCGTGCCGTACCCCGTTCAAAATCCGAACGCGCGCCGCCCACCTGTACCGACGAATTGGATGACAAACGGACGAAATATTATACGTGAAAGGTTGGAATCTGTGGAAATATGGGCCTCATCGTCGAAGGTAGGTTGGTAGGTAGATAGGACACGGTGACATGCCTTCATTTATGCTGGAAAACGCGACAGGACGTGACGTCACAAGGACAAAACATTCTCCTCCCTGTATAATAAAAATGATTACGTGTTTACGAAGCGTATGTATATATATATGTATGTATTCGCATGTTCACACTTGTACGTGTGGACTGTAGTTACGGGCATGCACGGACCTACGACGCGAACTAGCTGTACCTAGGTACGGCTCGTATATATGCATGCATCTGCCTATCTATCCATCTTTTTACATTCAGGTATATTGTACGTTATATATATTACGTATATATAAATATAGGGTGATATATCTTCGAGCGATTGGTCGGGATCGTGAGCAAGATGCAACGCGACGAGTCTCTCTCTCTCTCTCTCTCTCTCTCTCTCCGCCGTTTGTCTGCACGTATATATCAGATCGTGCGACTAGAGATACAGATACTAAAGACACAGGAGAGGTGACCTTCTTCCACGCGTTCGACGAGGCTCGTTATTCCATCCGCGAAGTATTTACGTCGCGCGTAGGATATCTGCCTAAGAAAATGCGGGGGAAAGCTTCCGATTAGAGATTTCGTGATCGCAACGAAAGCGGGCTCCTTTCGAACCACTCGAAGGGTGTCGAAATTCGGAGTCTATTCGCAGAGCGCCGACTGAAAATTGGTGAACTGGGGAAGAAAGTGAAAAACTGCCCGATTCCTCCGAATTCATATCCCCGCGGTGAATTAGGGCTGATCGTGGCATTCGGTACGTGCGTCGCATTCGATGATCGCGTGACGTGACGTAAGACAATGCTCGGAGAATCGCTTGCCGTGATTGCTGGGAAACGTAGTTTGGAATTTTTCAAATTTTGTTTTATTTCGTTTCTCGTTGGTCTGCCCATTTCCTAACGACCCAAATTGCCTCCATAAGACTCGCGGATCATTTACAAAGCTGCAGAAATAGAATACAGCTTCTTCTGACTCCGGAGTAGGTACTGCGGAAGACGAAACGAAAGGTGCAGACAAATCGCTGTGAAACGCTATTCAAATCATTCGTGCCAAATTTCACGGGAAGAATAGCGACGATTTTGTTCAGCTTTGAGCAAGACGAGAACTTGTTTGTCTACCTAGCTAGCCGTCGCGTCGGTAGAACTTGTGAGCATGATGCGATCCGTCGATCCGTATCCGTAGACGAAATCGAGGGATAAAGAAAGGCTAGTGATGCAGGATGGTTTTTCGGTGAAATTTTCAATCGCCGTTTCTCGCTCCACTTTACGCCGTTTTGAAGTTCATCGGGTAAACCGCGTGGCCGAGCTGGTGGTGTTGAAAAATCTAAGACTCGTGACGTTTTTCACGATGTATGCAGTATATACTCGAAGAAGGAACACGAGGAAACCGCTGAAATCTCTTAATGGAACGCAAAAGTTAGATGCATACAAGGTGGCGAAACAATAACGAAGAAAGAAGAACGCAAAAACCGGCGACGGGACCGGTAACGAGTAGATACGCGTGTATGTACTGTTCCACAGAAATTCAGCTATAGTCACCTATTCGCTTCGTGAATCAGAAATGAAAAACGGCGAATAGTGTAGAATAGAACGCGAACGAAAAATGGAAACGAATTCGAAACGAGCCTCGATCATCCGCGAGGATTGGAGAATAAAATAATACGGGGAACGGAAAATGAAGGAAAAACGAACCGAAAATCGTACCCCCAATCTATCGAACGTTGGACATTAATGAGCTGCATAATGTTATCATATGAAATCACCTGTACACGTGGTTTGTTTTAGGTTAGGTTGGCTTACGGAATGAGGCATTCATTCTGCAGTTTGCCTCATTGAGCGTGGGCAGATGTATATTAAAATATCCTATGGCTAATGGCGGCCGTTACTGCAGAAGAGACAATTATAAAAATTTTGTATAAGGTATATAATACGAGTATGTACTCGTGCGTATGTACATACATACATATGCAATACCTATCCGGCAGATCGGTGGTCTTAGTTGGATATAGAGGTAAATTATTTCATGCCTTCAAGGTATACGGGAATCGGACAATTGTATTTCGCGATTCCAATTCGTCGTTCACGCATTCCCGAGGATTTCTTCAAATTTGAGCAAACTATATCGTGTCGTTTTTCATCGTACTATGTACCTATATCCCATGCTTTGCGATAGAATTTCGTTCATCGATTTTGCTTATCTTTTCTTCTTTTTCAATAAAAACTGCAAATCGAGGTTCCTATAGTGATCGAGTTGACACGGAATGTCCCATATGAATGTATGATGCGGTGAATATGTATGATGGTATGTATATATGTATATATACATACCGTATGTAGTATATATACGCGTAGCAGTAGTATATGTATGTACCTATTCAGACAAACACAAAAGCTTCGTGCATCGCAACCGTGACGAAATATCGAGCAAACAAATTTGAAGGAAAAACAAAAAAAAAAAAACAAGTAACCGCGTATGTACGGTAATACGAAAGAAATGTGATAAAAACTAGAGAAAAGAAGGGAGAGAAAAAAAAAAAAAAAAAACAAAAAAAAAAAAACAACAGAATCCAAACAAATCGGAAAAATGAAGAATAAACGAAAGTATAAAGTAAAATCTCATTCGAAATGCAACGCAACGCAGTTATCGTACTGTGATAAGTAATAAACAAAAAATAAATAAAAATAAATTGTGAATTTGGCCGAAGCCAACTTACCCTTCAGTGAGGATGTTATCATGGGATCACCTGAAAATGATATAATTTTGTACAATATTTGATGATTGTCAGGAAAATGAACAAGTTTTAAATTATCAACATCCAATTTTCTATCTCTCCTCTCCGGTTCTTTCCAATTCTCGATTGTTTTTCGCAGCTCAATCGTCTCTTCTCGTTATTTTTCCGCACCATATCTCGACGGATATCCGAAAAGGGGGGGGGGGGGGGGGGGGGGGGGAGGGAAGGCGAAAAATTTGGCGGTAAAAATCAAGATGAGCCGTACAAGAATCACCAGATTCAGGCGATGGTCGAATGATCGGTCCGCGTACGCACACAGTATATAGTAAAACTGAGAATTCACGCTTCCCGATTGTAGTTTTTTGTTTTTTTTTCTCGTTTTCGTTCGTTTTCTCGTTTCTGCACGCGGACAAAAATTCCGCAACCCATGCGCGATCATCTGCGACCTGTGCCGGACTCGCATCGCGTTACGTTCACAAATTCTCAACGATTATTGTCTCGTAGAATTATGGAAGGCGAGACGTGTTGCCACCGCGGGAGGCGGGCATTTGATGCGCGTTTCAGTCGTTGAGAGAAATGATGGTATAGCTGTACAGAATTATTGCACCGCCCATCTTATAACTTGCGACTTCGCGTCCTCGTTGTAGCGAGCGATAGGAAAATCGTTGTTACAATTATTGCGCGGCAAACGGACGGTGGAACTCTTTTTGTCGATCGATAATTGCGTTCGCGGATGTTCAATTTGCTGCTGCAGTTGGTGGATCCGGTACGTCAGAGCCGTCGTCTAGTTCCGGAGATAGGACAAAATATGCGAGCGCGTGGGACGTACTTCCGACGCGACGCGACGCTCGGGAACTCGGGAACTTGACTTTTGTTCTATGATTTTTCATCTACCGTGCAACAAACATGGCGCCGATGATAAACCGCATTGTTTTCTGATACCGCAACCTTGCGTCTTGGCCTGTGCGTGAACGCGATACCGATTTACGTAATGTCTAAGATACGGTAACGATATATGACGTTCTGATATTCCAACGTCCGCGATCTTTACGCGGATCAAACGCGACGAAGAATTTGGAGATGGGGGACGATTTCTTTTTTGTATTATTATTTTTTGGTTCTCCAGCGATCGTACGCTGCGCGACGATTTTTAAATGGAAGAAATTTCCTCGGTCATTATACCCCGGCAAGATTCGATCGAAGGGAACGAGGAAAAGATATGAGTTCACGAATCAGCAGTTTTTCCGACCAGCGCGGAGGTGAGCCTGCTTCGGTTCTTCCGATTCCAAATTCTCTCATCCGATAGTGGCGAAAAATCTGAAGAATTCTCGATGCTCGTTCGATGTTCGGCTGTTCCCTGTTGCGGTGTAGAAACAAGAAAAAAAAAACGGAACGACAACGATTGACCTGAACTTTTTTCGCCAGATTTTTCGGCGAATGAGAAGAACGCGAGAGCCGGTACACGGATCGGAATTCTGTCCAATGATCCGCGAAAGCTATACAATAAACTGGGGAAGAGACTACTTTTCGATAGAGTAAACGACGACGGCGTCGTATGATAGGATGATGGTAGGGTAGGGTTGGGCCTGGTGCGTGGGTCTCAGTGGGCAGGGCTCCGGGTCAAGGGATCACCCTGGTAAAAGAAGGGAAATGTTTCTTCTCAGATACTCTATCTTGACTCGCATAATGCTCCAGTGGGAGGCACACCGTCGAAGACGAGGACCCGGTCTCCCGGTCTCCCGGTCTGCCGGTATCCCGGGTCTCGCGTTCAGCCTTCGTACGCGGACATCCTTACAGTCAGACGGGCGATTCGCGAACAAAGGAGAAGAAGAGTAAGAGGGAGAAGTAGAAGAACATGAAGACGAAGAAGAATCAGAAGAAGGCTTATCGCCGAAGATTTCCTCGCTTCATGTTCGATTTATCGGAAATAGTAAACCCTTCCAACCATTAATCGAACAAGAAGATTCGAGAAGGGGGTTGCCTCACGTTGCCAACAAACACAACGAACCGGACATGTTTGTATTCTCCATCCTAGGTATTAGGTACTCCATTTTTCTATTTTTTCTCATCTTCCATTATTTCCTGCTGGTCGATCAGGTTCCAAATTACCTTCGAATTCTTCGACGAACGTCAAAAAAACAAAAGAACTTTAACATTGGCTATAATAATAATTAAGAAAGTAACGTAGAGTAGAGTTGAAATTGAATTTCAGGATTGACAATCGAAAAAATCGGCAAGTTCTAACGCTAAGTGATGAGTTAGGCTTCATGATGCGGAAAAAAAAGCACGAAAAGCTTGCGATTCCACAGAACTGTGACAAGAGCGTCTAACTTTCCTCTCGAATTCGCCTCGAACTCACGCTAGGCGGCGCTGCGAGCCGCGGGGCATCTAGCATTACAGGTTATGCAGAAGCGCACTATGGGCGTGCCAGTAGGTACGCTACTCGCCTCCGTATTGCACCTCGTGCCAATAAATACGATACGGGTAAAGTCAAGTAATAATCCAGGTAAAACGAGCTTCCATCGAGGCGTGATTACTTCGGTAATCACTCGATTATATCGAGGGAGAATCGTGATCGGCGGTATGTACATTCAGTAGGAAGGCGACGTGAAGAAAGAGGGAAGAGAGAGGGAGAGGAAAAAAATGAAATTGAGAAGACAAATGGAGATTAGAAATAAAAATCTCGCATGAAGGACGGAATACAATTATGATAAGTCATCCCTAAATAGCCAATAAATAATAACGCTTGCGCGAGTCATATAAGTAAATTAGATATTTTATATACATGTATACAGATTCGCGGGTGTGAAAGATTGCTTATGCAATCTGCATAGTGTATGAAATGTGAAGTACGTGTCAATCTTCGACTACAACACAGGTTATAGGTACACCTACTTCAAGCTGCAGTAAATATACAGTCTCGTTATTTCTCATTACTCATTTTCTATGTGGTATGTACACACGCATAGATATATTTTGTCATTATTACTTTCAAGTTGTGGATAGAATTCTTATGTCAGGCTCTGCCTAACCAAAACCAAGAGGAGAAGTTAATAAAACTTCAGCCAATTTGAAAGGTACGAGTCGAGAAACCGGAGACCGAGGAAAAGATGATCAAATAATTCGACGAATGATTGAATAGAAATGATCGCGAGTCGTGGACAAGAACGAACTGTCGACACCTTTCTAGTTTACAACATGAAACTACTGTTTCTCTCAAGATATTCCGTGGGCTATCAGCCGTAACCGGTGCAAGAAGTTGGATCTAGATCCACGAGACAAATGATCAACAATCTGCAAACATCTGCCAAAAATTCGTTGATTGATCGAGCGAGGAAATCGGAATTTTGACGAACATTGTCACACGCGAGTCGATTTTAGAGAAAAATTCATCTCGGCCTGTCCGAATGGAAGTTCAAATTCATCGTTACCGTACCAACTTTGGCAGATCGATGAAGAACGGAAAGCCACATTCTGCCAATCCACAGCGATAAAATCGGATCCGGAAATCGTTGTTTATCGGTCGTTCGTGTTTTTTTTCCCCTATCCAACTGCCCAGAAGCATGGAGCATGCAACTACCGCGTTCGCATGCGTGCAACGGTGTGGGCTGAACATTTTTTTTTTTTCCCTACAGCTGACTCGGACGCTGACTCATTCTCTCTCTTCGTAGTCTCTACAATTCCACATGCGCAACGTCTCCAGGCAAGTGGACATCCATGAAGAACATTCGAGCATTAAAAAGACGTTCGAGTACCTAATTCAAAGCTACCAAACTTCGTGTATGAATTCCCATTCGGCATTACACTTGTCCTAATTTTCATGTTATTATACCTACGAGATATAACTTGTAATTACACCCATAATCTGCGAGTACGAGAGAGAATCGGCGGTTGAACTATACGCGGCGAAAAATAATCACCCTTCAACTGACATCACAGTTTTTTCTTCTCACCGTTTTTGCTGCACGCTCGAGACCGCAGTCTCGGTGAACAGAGATCACGATGTGCCTGATGTGTCATCGCTGGATATTCCATGGCAAAGATAGGAAAGCCCAAGTTCCATCACCATTCTCATTCTTCGGCGATACCTTGTTCACCGAAATCTTCAGTCTATGGTCGTGAAACAGAGAAGCTGGAGTACAGCATCCGGGAGACGACTATAATTGGAGAAAATAGTTTCGATGTGTTCGAGTTGTATTTGAGCAGAACCCGACGCCGAATTGATAGTTGGTTTGATTTTTCTCGTTCCTTTCGGAGAGCTCGATGTCTGCCGAGTTTCAGCTGGAACATCGCACGCGGACGCCGGAGATTATGTACAATTTCTATGAGATGATTGATCGAAAGATACATATTTCTGCATTCCTATGTGACCACGAATTCGCGTTTAAACTCTGTGACAAAGTTGTAGCGATAGGAATAGCTCGGAACATAATGTGCAGAAGTTAGAAATACATCCCTCAGATTTCTGAGACCATAGATATCCGATCTTTGACAGCGTTATCAACTAAAGATAAGCTGTAATTGGAAAAATAAACGATCGTGGAACTACAGCGAGGGAAATCGGTGGCTGGGTATCCTTTCCTCCGCGTAACTTCCGCTCTGTTTTTCTTTCTAGTTTCCCAATTATACCTTCCTGTACACTCTCGGAGAGGACGAAAGGAGCAAGTGGGTGAGCGATACCCCTCTACACGGATAAAAATAAACCTGAACGGAAAGGAATTAAGTAAAGTGGTCGAGGACGTCATGTAGTTCGATCGATTTATGGCTCATGGGGATTGGCTGTAGGTACTACCTGAGATTATGAATAGTGGCGACGTAGGCAGAGAAGTAGGTATACAGCAAACTAGTCGAGGATGATGGGAACTCGGAATCCGACTCCGAGGATCGCTCGATATATAGAGAACACGTGAGGGACCAGAAGGCGGAAAGAAGATGAAGAAAAACGATAACTAATTGTAAGAAGAAGAGGACCAAGGAAAGGGACGGATGGTAGCAGAGGATAATGCATCAACGTAGCGACAGGATCGCGTGTCCTTTCGCACAAGCCAAAAGATCCCCAGGCACACGAACGTCCATTCATTCACGTATGCGAACGTGGCACACGAGCTACACGAGTTTATACATCCGAGCCTATACGAACCCGCGGCTAACAAGTATGGCGACATTCTTGTTCACCGATAATCCAAGATATATCTCGCTAATCTTTACACCGTTCATATTATCTGAACGATGTGTATCGCGTACATACATGTGCATACGTTGGCACGTGTATACCGTGCATCCGCGCATCTACGATTCGCACTTCAGAAGACACTGATGGTTTTTGTTTTTTTTTTCTTCTTTTTGGTCTTTCTAGTAGATACATGTGGTCTGCTAATGCGCCTTTACTTCTGCGGTATGTACGACGATCCTTGAAACGTAATACGATTTTCCCACAATCCGTAAGCGGATTTTCCATTCCTTTTCTCTCCATAGTCGGATGAACGAGTGTATACGAAATTTCGGATTTCCGTTGAGGAAAGCGGCAAACGGTCTCTTCTCTCTTTCTCGCTAGACGGGCACAAAGGGGAAAATTGCAGAAGACAAACTTGCCTCTGCGACAGAGTTGGAATCGAACCGCTTCCGGCGGAAACTTTGAAAAATTTTCAACCTCACGGGGTGCAGAAAGCTGCAGGTTTGAACATCCGTTATCAGAAAAACCGTACGGCGAGAAACGAATGCGAGACAATCCGACCGACCCACCTTCTAATACGTTGAGAATACCAAAGAGATACCCCCAGCTGTCCCTACAGCGTAACGCGTGACAGTCCCCGCCGCCTCCAGGCGCAAATCGCTGTAAAGTTAAGGTTTTCAAACCTTCAAAACGAGAATTGGGTTTCGGTGAAAGCGGGAGGAAGCGAAGAGCGAAAAATCGGTCAACATTGAGTCGGATGATTCGAAAAGCGGAAACGGAATGGAGAACGGGTGTTCCAAGGAATTGTACCTCGATTAAAATCCACGAACAACCGTTTTTCTTCGTCTGATTTCATCTTCCTTGCATTGATTTATGGGGAAACTTGGACATGGACGGAAACGTGGCGAGGAGGGTGACGGTCGTAGGAGTAAGTGAAACTGGGAAGAGTGTGGCCGGCAATCAGAGTGAACCGTGAAATAGTCGTTGGGGAGACTGCGGGGAGTAGGTTGGGGCGGTATGCCTTCTTACGACTGCCAGCAGCTCACAGAGCCGTGGATTGTGGAAACCACTGTAACTATCATCGCGAGATTATCCTAGGCAGCGAAAAGGAACACTGATGCTCGGCCTTGAGCGGCTACCGGCTAGATTCTTGATTCTAGAGGAATCAGACGTCTTTACGCTTCGAGAACTGGCGCGCAGGTATACCGTACATAGTATAATAACGAGCACTGTCTGTACACGCGCGTTCGCCGCGCCGGTGTGAGTGAGTGTCCGAGCGCGAGCACACGCGTACTGCATAGATATACTGCGGCCGACGCTCGCAGCCCAGAGCTTTATTGTTTTCTCGAGAAGTAAGTTTGCCCGCGGTAGGTGCAGGTTGTAGGTGAGTATAACGTTCGTTGCGTTCCGTTGTTTAGCAATACTCCGATAATTAAATGGAAGACAAAACCGCAGCAACAGTAAATAGCGCCGTTTGCAATCAACGCCGTGCGGAATGGCGCGCGTTGCAGTTTATAGATAATAAAAATTTCAAATTAACCAAACGGCGGTAGATACATATTATAGGTGGAGGTGTTACTCAGGGTGGAATACACTGCGGATAGAAAAGTGAGATAATAACTCATATCTAACTCGTTTCGCACGCATTTGCTATTTCCGAGAGACTGGAATGGAAGATTTGAACAATTTTTTTCGCAAGACTGTATGCGGCACGCCATGAGCGGGTTGGAACACCTTAGAATACGTGCTTCGTGTATAATTAGGTTATTGGAATTTATGTCCAGTTAAAAATCGCAGGCGTATACGTTACCAGAGCACACGCAATAATCAGTACGCGTGTACTTACGACCTTGGAAATACGAGGCGCTGCGTTGTAACGAAGCTATGTTATTGCAGCGCAGAATGGTATAGGAGGCACATAGCTGCGTCTATGTGGGTTACATATCGACGAGCCGGAGGAGGTAACGATCGGTACAATTTGCCGCATTCCGATTCCTTTCCTCAAAGAGAAGTGTAGAAAATTTAAGAAGAAGACGGATGAGCTGCGTATATTGCAAAATAACGGATTCGCGGAGTCCTAAATTCTAGAATTTGGATTTGAAGTCCGGCTTCCCACACAAGACTAGACCCAGAGACCGACGAATACCCATTTTCGCAAATTCAGTGCCTGCAGATTATCAGCAAGAATTCTGCAAACTAGATACCACAACGGCTAATTTTATAGCTCCAAAATGTAACGGAAGTTCATCCTGCGTCAGTGATCCTTGATCAACGTCACTTCTTTCTCTCTCTCTTTCTCTCTCTCTCTCTCTCTCTCTCTCTCTCTCTCTCTCTCTCTCTCTCTCTCTCTCTCTCTCTCTCTCTCTCTCTCTCTCTCTCTCTCTCTCTCTCTCTCTCTCTCTCTCTCTCTCTCTCTCTCTCTCTCTCTCTCTCTCTCTCTCTCTCTCTCTCTCTCTCTCTCTCTCTCTCTCTCTCTCTCTCTCTTTCTTTCTCTAACGTCATTTATTGAAAAAAGGTGACGATCGATCGTGATCGGAAAATCCCTTTTCAACGGTTCGCAATTCCGGCGCAGAATATTGTGATCCTCGTGCATTCTCAGCATTACCAGGTTCACCAAAATCCGGGAAACCAGGAGTCAGTGTCGTCTTCTCTGACTTCTGAGCACAGACTCACGCTCCCAAGATTACACACGCGATAATTATGTGGGTTATACGGTTGGTCGTGTGTAACCTATAAGTTGAGAAGAGAGACTATTCCAACGATGTGAGCATCGTGCTTCTGCGGGTAATAAACTAATGATAGAGGTTTCGTAATCGGTATAATAACTGTGAAATTCTCTGGTTGAAGAAAACTCCCGGTTATGTTATACGGTACTCAGGTACACCTAGCTAAACTCGTTTTTTATATCGCACTCTCACTCTCGCTTTCACTCTCGCTCTCGCTCTCAGTTTACACTTGTGCGTAGAAAAGAGAGGCGCAAGAAGATGCGATTCGGTATGTAATTGCTGTTAACACAATACATATCCGTCTGGCATTGCGTGCAGATACGGATTAGAACGGTCTTAGAATGCGTCGCGTGCGTTGGTTCTCCCGAAATGATCATTTCTCAGGCGGGAAAATCGAACAGGCAGTAATTACGATTCATTTTTGCTGGAAAACCTCCGGACGAGTTTCCGATAAGTTAGAGCTGAAACATAGTTACCCCTTGGTCGGCTGTTCATTCCATTTCAATGGATTTATCGAGATAGCGGCGCCAGGGGAATGACGCAAACCTCATGATTTTATTTGAGTATCGCAATCATAATTACTCGTACAATGTCGATGTTTCATCCCTCGATCTGACGCAGCTCTCCCATATTACATACTCTTGTCAAATTTCAGAGGAGAGATGTGGATAGGGAACAATTTCGGGAAACATGTATAAATTCATCATCGAACAGTTTTGAGAACCTTCATAGCCTGACGAAACTTCGATAGCCTGTAACATTCGTGGTTGCTATTTTAGAAGAAAACGAACAAATCAGCCCCGATAATGGTTTCAAGCTATCCTACGGAAGCAGCGCTCATGTGGAAAGGGAAATTTCTTACTTGAGAATAACCCGGTTGTTCGTATTCCGCGTGGACGAGATACATGCCTACAGCGCCGTTTACCGCCGCGCTGCAGTCACGCTTCGTGAGAACCTTTTTCATTTATCGTGATATTACGTAAACCGAACGACCAAGAAATGGAGAAAGTGATTTTTCGTTTAGTCGCCGTGCACGCAGATCCCGAATAATTGACTATCTCCACGAGACTTTTCTCCATTGAAAATTTCAATTCGATATAACCATATTCGTCGCTCATCTTCAACATCATCCTCCGTCGAGCGGTCGGTGAATCTTTTGGTGGGTCGATAAAGCATCGATTCTCGAGGCTGGTGTATAGACCCGGAACGAACGACGCGCGACAAACTCCATCTCTCGTGGAGAATTTTTTCGCTATTTGGAAAGTCCCAGATACATAGCTCGTCGAACAGAGATATAGCCGCCTGCGCTGCGCTGCAGCTTCTCCGGTAATCGCCGAATCGCAATCACGCAACTGCGGGAGAATATAAGCGGGGAAGAAAATGGCTGGAATATGAATACCTAGATGCGGCATAAGACGTAGATATGAATATGATAATACGATATAACCACGTAAAGCATAACAGAATACGAAACTCTGCGAGTGATTAGATACAGTTTTCATGTACCCCCGCGTCACACGTTCTTCATAGACCGATGGACCCTGCAGCAGTTGGATTTCTCTACCGCGAGGAAAAGATGAGATTTCCATTCCCGTCGCGCAAGTCTTTCGGCTCTCTTTGTTCCACTCCAGACGTCCGCGTCCTGTCGGTAGGTATTTCCCATTGACATTTCCCGCAGAACTTGTGCCGAAGTCTTCCGAGCTCGTTGGAAGTGCGTATAAATTTGAAGAAGGGATGAAGCGCGTTTTGAAATAACGATAAGGCAAATTTGAGAACCTGTGCATCCCCCGATCTCCCGTTCATCTATTTCGTCTCACTTCGTCTGATATGAAAATGCAATCTGGAAAGGGCCTTGCGTAACGCGAGCTAGGTAATATATATCTTCCAATTTTGCACGGTGAAAACATACTATAAATATACTATGCTGTATACAGTACTGTACAGCGGAGAAAATAGCTAGATATGGAAACGACGTGTAATCGCGTCTCCGCCTAGAAATGAAAAACGCATCTTTTATTCATAGCAATCTGTTGCATTTATATTCTTCACCGTGTATATATCCGAAGGTATAGTACTTTGAGTGCGTACGTAGTACCCTAATGCTATGCGTAATACCGCTTATATTTCTCGGCTGAAGCTGCACTCCAGATTTATTAAAACCTGTAACTGAATCACTGGATATGTAACACATCGTACTTCGACGGAGTGAAATTTGAACAGAATTTAGCGTTTCTCATTCATGGCCCGAGATATAGACCTGAGCGTACACCTCACATACCGCATAAAAATCCCGACTAACGAGGAACTCAAGATGGGCAAGTGCGACGCTCCGTTGCGAACGGAATTGGAATATGTTGTAGAGCTCAAAAAACTGAGGGACACGTGTTTTTTTATATCGTCTAAAAAACATATCTAATCGGTGAAAACGCCCGCCGAAATTTGCCGAATCGGGGACGGGCATCTGGGAGTTTTCTTCGGCACGAAGAATCAATCGATTAATTGCGACGAAATCTGTGCCGAAAGGTTCCGAACTTTGTCCCATAATTTTTGCGAAAACTGAAAGCACATAGTCGGAGAGGGAAAATTGTATTCGAATTTCCTATGAGACTTTGTCTTCGTCATTTCGGAGGCGGGGACATCCTCACCTCTTCCACGCAAATGTGCGTCAGCAAATTGTAAGCTGAAAGGTTTCATCGGTTTAATGAGCCGCTTGGTGAGGTTATCCCATGAGAACTGTGGGGGTGTATTCCATAACCGCATTGCCGGAATACAACAGCGGAACGCTATTCCCGTGGGTGAGGTTTTTCTTTATTTTTTTTTCTCTCTCTCTCTCTCTCTCTTTTTCTATCAGGGATGAAAATATTCTCATGTCGAGGACACGGACTCGGTTAGAATATCGTCGTATGGTAGTCGAGTGACCGCGGTGTATAGTAAGTGGCCCGGGGATGGATACATCACTCGATATGTATGCCTATCTACTATATTAAATTCCATTTAGTGATTGCCATATCGTGCGCCTTAAGCTTCGTGTGGATTTTGTATTAGGTAACTAATACAAAGTAACTATCGCTAGGAATTTTTCGGACGGAACAAATAAAAATGTAACGAAAACGCCGCAAAAAAGCTCGTTGTAAAGCAAGTGATATCTCGTTTCTTTATATTTTGAAACTACAAGAATACAAATTTATTATAATTCTCCAAACGCGTCGGGACTCCAGACTTCTTGGTCACGACATTTTTTTTCAGAATACGGGCATTACTGGCTCAACATGGTCGGATTGAAAGACAAATTATCGATACGTCTAATGACTGGCATAGAAAATTTTCCCACTTCGATTTCATAGACACCAAATTTTTGGGGCACAATAAAATATAAGTGTCAAATTTATAGATTTTTCGAAATTCAGCAGTGGAATCAGTTTCGTTCGCGTTTATTTTTTCTCTTCGAAGAAACATCGACGAGAATAGCTAACAAATCTGTGGGAACAATTTCACAGACTGTGAAACATTTTTCTCGCACTTTTTCTTCGACCAGAAATATATACAGGACATTGATTACCGCATGAAATCGCTCCAGAATTCTTTTTGTCTTTTTTTTTTTTTTTTTCATATTGTGACCTAACGTTTCTCCTAACGCGTCTGATTCGCCAAATGAAAATATGTCATGGCGGCAATTTTCGTGCCTTTCGTCGTTTTTTCCAAATTTAATACAGCTGTCGTTCTTTCGCTCTACGAACAGGGGATACCTACTCCCTCGACTTCGACCGCATGCGTATAACTATGAAATGCAATATGGTCCATTAATTATGACGATCGAAAAATTGATCATATATTCAATCTGAAATGGAGAAGCGTTTTTAATTCGCGATTCATTGATTCCAAATCACGTAGGCTTGGATTTTATGAATTTTTACGATCACCGAACACAAATCTGAAACCTGTAATTTCCACATCTGAAATGGCGGAATCAATATGGCGGTCCAAAAAGGAGAAAGTGTTCGATTTCCGCGGTAATTCGTCTCCGGGGGTTCTCGAAGACTTCAAACAATCAATATTTTTTGTTTTTTCGCCACCATTCGGCACTCGTCATTCGGTCCTCGTAGAATGTAAGCTCGGACTAAAAATGACGGAGCCGGGGGAGAAATCTCCAACTGTAATTTTCACACAAATCAAACAACTTTTCAGATCGTCGGCCATCATTTCAGATCCGCCATTTTGAATTCTACGATTTCGACATCGAGCACACTGAAGAAAAAGGAAACAGAAAATTGTAACACCAATCAGCCAAGACTCTGTGTCGTACGGATAAAAATCGCTTTTCTCCATCGGATGCGATGAGATGAATAACTTTTTTTGTCGATTTCTGTTTTTTTTTTTTAGAGATATTCACAAGTACCTGGTACAGGATAGGAGCAAATTCTGCGAGGAGGCATCACATTGTTTCGTTGATGAAATTGATACTGTTGATGCTGTATTCGGTCCTGTTGTTGTTGTTGTTGTTGTTGCTGCTGTTGCTGTTGCTGCTGCTGCTGCTGCTGCTGCTGCAATTGTATCTGATGGTGTTGTAGAGGCGCTCGCACAACGCCGGGCTGCTGCATGGCAGGTGCCGGTTGTTGGAAATGGTTTTGATACTGCTGATGATTATGAGAATGAGGATGCACAGCCTCCCAGCGATGTTGTTGCCAGCAGGAAGCGCCCGGTTCAGTTTCTGTCACATGATTTTGGGCACCACCCATAGTGTGCCAGGCCAAGCTCTCTATCGTGGCGATTGTTTGATACTCAATATTCCAAGTTGATCCACATTAGTGACCGGAAAAACCGGCGAGACTGTGGCTCGAGTTTATTCCCGACGGAAAATTGATGCGTTTGATTATTTTTCTTATCGTTTTCCTTCTCTTTCTTCTTTCCCTTCTTTGTTCGTATTCTTTGCCAAGGATTTCAAACTGTCGTTTCTCGATATCTGGTGGTCCGATTTTTGTTCGCTCCGCACTTTCAAACGTTCATAACACCGCCAGCACCGACCACGAAGAAATTTTCGCTCGCTTCCCTCGAGTGGAAAAAACGAGAGACGACTTTTTTACGCATACACCGGTTTTTTCGGGGTCAAGAAACACCACGGTCCGAGCTACACCGATCGGAACAATGATCGATATCGATCGACAGAAAATATCGACGTGTCCCTTTTTTACTCTGGTGAACAACCAGCCCTCAGAACTGAATTCGCATACAGTGAACACTCTCCAAGATCCCACAGGTGTTGTGAAAAAAAAAAACCGAATCACACTTCAGTCTGAGCCAGTGCTTGGTCTCGGTATAATGTGGATCTGATCACCTGTAAAACACTAGGGGCACAAACGACGCGTTAAACTGTCCAGACGGTTGAACGTTCGAGGATTCGTCTTGAGTAGAAAATAGAAAAGAGAAATGAATAAACGAATAGAGAAAGAAGACGAAAAAAAGGAAGAAGCAAATTTGGGTAACTGTAAATATTCGAATCAGGTTCGAATCAGGTATGATATACATGTATGTTTCATTTTCGGCAACGGGTAGGTGTGAGGTATATATATGTATAGGCGAAACGTTATCGACTGATATTCAACAAGCATGTATCTACGCATGTACGAATTGACATATGTGAAAAATACGGCTGTAAGAAGATCAAAAATCTATACTGCAGCAATTTTTCCTATAGGTCTCGGCGTTATGACGACGTCTCTGCATCAGCTCAGCGATACGCGCAAGGCAGAGATACACGATTCCAAAATTTCTGTCACTATCTCCTCTTTCATCTCTCATTTTATTCTCACTCTCATTCGTTTGTGGGTGTTGTTTGTTTCTTTCTTTCTATTTTTGTGGGGGGGTTTTTTTCCGTTTGTTCACTGTCTTCTCTCTTTTGTACAACTCGTCGCAAGATCGGTTCACGTGCAAACTTTGCCGGTACGAAGAGGAGAGAGACACCGAAAGATGATAAACAGAAGCAGAAACAATCGAAGGAGAAAAATTTTACCGTAGAGAAAACAATGAATACACAAACTCCGCGTCTTCGCTTCGGATTCGTGGATGAACCAACGAACGCACGTTTTTGTGAATTAATCTATACCCGTTTTCGTTGAAGAACGCTTTTTCCTTTTTTTCGTACGGGCATATTCGGCAGAGAAGAAGAAAAATTGATGCTCATTCGGCCAATTGCCGCAGCCGAGTTCCTGCCTGTGCTATTTCATTGAAACTATCACGAGAAAATTTCTAGATTTCACATAGGAACGACGAATGCTAGATGTTACATAGGAAAATGTGGAAATTTTCTATCCCCGCGCGGGTCCTGAAAAAAGAATTTATAACGAACTGCGTAATCAATTTATTATGGAAGATTCGGATTTCATCTGAATGATACAAAAGTGATTTGTGATCCGTGAAAATCATTCATGACTGCCGAGAATTATTTGTTATGCCGCCGCTGCGAATTTTGGCCCAAAAATTTGGAAAATTGAATTCTCTCGGTCCGATCCGGGGAGAGATCGTTAGTATGCGGTTTTACAATTCGTCTTGAATCGAATACGGTTTGTACTACACAGAAATTTTCCATGAATCGATATATCGCACGAATGTGACATCCATCATACGAGATCGGAGAGTGAAGAGATTGTGGTTTTTATTGATTTCCGAATCTGCCGTACGAGCATGCCCATACGATCAGAGAACGATTGAGTCTAACGATGAGTCTTTGAGTCTTATGAAAATTCCATATCCTTACGCGGAGGACGTAAATCGGCAAATGAATCGTACTTGTACCGTGACAAGACCCTTCAGAAAGAAAGAAAGGAAAAAAGAGAGAGGGACAGATTATAGTTTATATCATTGTACGCTATATAATGCTAAAGGAAAATTTCGCGTGGATGAACATTGAACAGAAAAGTTCCTCTTAATATCGGTCGAAAGAAATATAATCCTGAAAATTAACGGACGATGAATGTATTACAAATATGTTCAATATATTTGTCATATTTATAATATTGTAATATATTTTTTTATATTCATATGTAATATATAATATAATATTTGTATATTATAATAAATATTTGTCACGTATTCATCGTCCGTAGAATCACAGGATATACTTTTTTTGACCCATATTGTGAGGAACCTTTTTTGTTCATCCATGTGTCGGAAATGCATTTCAATTAGTTTTAAATATTTATATAATTTTTTTTGTGATATTTTGGAAATTCAACTTCCGCTGCGCTTCAAAATTTTATCGTATCTTATTAGATTTTTCCGAATTTTTTCAGATTTTCGAAAAAGGCGTTTCGTTTTTAATTTCAAAAATTCAAATCTCCCATACGACGGGTGACAAGAATCTGAAAAAATTCGGCATGTATTTATCGACGAGAACTTGCGTACGATAAATTATGGAACAGAGCTGAGACATGACCGCCGGATCTCGATCGAGTTGGCATGGAATGCCCCATATATACACACGGATGGGGTATTCCACGCGAAAGGGGACGGGTTTTTCTCCGATGATCAGCGAATTCGGGGCCCTTCTGGAATTCAGTTTTCTTTTATCCCGAAAAATAGGCGCTGGCCCTTGTAGACCGAAATATCAATCCGAAAAAATTCACACATCTCATATTCAACTCCAAATATCTCAGCTATGCATGAACCGAACGGGGACTTTACGTAGCGGAATTCACGCGGAAAAACGAGCGCTTTCGAAATATTTGCCGTACAAACGGTTTTGAAAATTTCTGAGCATGTCGAACCAACGCAATGTGTAATTTTGTTTATTTACCACCAGAAGGGTCCGATCGATTTCCTTAAAATTTCCACCGAATATACTTTGAGGTGGAACGAAAGTTTGGTAGAAATCACAGCGAGACGTTTTGCATCGTTTTCCCTCAATCAAATAAATAAGAAAAATCTTGTTCGTAAAATTGGAACTCGTCATTTTTATGATTTTCAGGATTACGAAAATCAATTTTTTTTCTCATTTATTTGATTAGAAAGAAAAAGAAAAAACAATGCAAAACGTCTCGCTGAAACATTCGCCAAACTTTTGTTACACCTCGAAGAATATTCTGTGAAAATTTTAAGGAAATCGATCAGACCCTTCTGGTAGTAAATTAACAAAATCACACATTTCGTTGATTTTACATGCTTAGAAAATCTCGAAACAGTCCGAACGTTATATATTTCGGAATAGCTCGCTTTTTCGCGTGTAATGCACTATGTAAAGTCATTATCCGGTTCATGCATAGCTGAGATATTTGGATCTGAATGTGTGCGACGAGTTGTTTCCCGAATTTTTTCGCGTCTTCAAACCGGCAATATCTCTTGAACCAATTAATGCATTGGCTTATAACTGCTAGGAGCTTTTCCCGGGATGAGAAGGAACTGAATTCCAAAAGAGCACCAAATTCGCTGATCATCGGACAAAACCCCGTCCCGTTTCGCGTGGAATACCCCACATATACACATACATATATTTTTATATATACGTATATCCGCGAGAACGGATACAAGAATAAAAGAAATTTGAAACTGATGTACACCCCTTAAAAAAATTTCATTTCTTTGGTGTTTTCTTTGTTTGTTTGTTTTTTTTCTATCGTTTTACGTTTCAATTTTTGTTTTTGTTTTTGTTTTTTTCTTGTTTTCTCTCCTATCTCGACGAATTTGAATCTCGCGTTCGACGACGGCGCGCGTGCCGCGGCAGGGAATACGAATAACCGAAAGATTGTCACCGATCGTTACATATATACGTATATCATCGACTTGGACTTGGGGGGGAGGGGCGGTGGAGAGAGTCTTGGTTTTTTTAATTTTTTTTCTTCTCTCTCCTTCTCTTTTGTTCGTTCGTATTTTTTGTATTTTCGGTAGTTTGTTTTGTTCTCGTTTTCAGTCCTCGTATACAGAATATGAACGCGAACCTACGATAGACCTCGATGTATCCGATTGGTTTATTGTTTTTATATTATTTTTTTTCTTGTTTTCCGTTTTTTTTTTGTTTTTTGTTTTGTTTTTTTTCTCTAATTTTCTTACGCGAAAACGAGGCGAAGACGGAGAAAAATGATTATAAACCGCGGATACGGGATACGTATAATTTATACGTATACACATACATATACATATATATATATATATATATACACATATTATACATATACATATACATATACATATATTATTTTGGATTATTAAATTGTGATATTAATTGTATGTATCGAGATTTGATAACACCGACAACTTGGTGCCGTGCCAGACTTCGGGTAACTGAAGGAGGCTCGCCAGAGGGTTGGACGTCACGGGAGTGGGGCGAGCGTCGGGGTGCAGTAACGCTCGGCCACGTGCACCGGGAGGCACGTTTCTCGGGCACGTGTATCCTCCATCCTTACAAACCACGCCGCATCCCGCATCCCGCATCCCGCATCCCGCATCCCGCATCCACGCAACACCCCTCGCCAAACCGAAAAGCCACCACCCTTACAATGATCGACGCCGTTCCATTCGACTACGATGAGTATTATGCTATTAGGCTAGGTTCATCGGAGTACCTATAGGATATATTGACGTTATGCCTAACTACGATGTGCGTAGGTACGCCTCGATATTGTATCGTAATTTGACAGTATATCGCGTAAGTCGATAGACTCTTGTTTTATGCCATGGTGACCGTCTACTTGGACCATGCGAATGAAATTGAGGCCGTAATGAGGACTCGGTGCGTCGACGGTATCGCAGATTACGAACGCGGGGTTCGATTGTGAATGCAGTGTACAGGGAGCCGAGCTTATGACACTACTAGTCCAGTCAATCCGTGAATAAACTTGCGAAAAATATGGTCATTTAGTTGACAGTGGTATTCGATAAGGGGTTGTGTTCTGAGCGTAATGCCAGATTCGCGGGGTCCGCGGAGCGTCGGGGGCCCTACTGTCGCGAGAAACGCGTTTGATCCGATATCTCGAGAACGGTGCATCTTAGACAAAAAAACTATAGAGACCTTTTATCTTTTCAATTGAATTTCCTAACTTTTTTATTCGATACTTTTTTTCCTCGCATCAATATTTTCCGAGTTATTTCGTCCGAAACGCACAAACTTTCCTATTTTTCTCCTTTTTTTTGCCTTTATCTCAGTAACCATTTGACTTTTATGGAATTTTACCCATTACGAAAGTATTGATAACTCGACTGTAGAAAGAACATACAGTCGTCGTTCTGCTGCGGTTCTAGTTAACCGTTATTAGAATATTCGAAAATAAATTGTCGCCTCGTGGTCCGTGCACTTGGCTTGACTATTTCCATCAAGCTCGGTTTGTTCAGCTTGGGCACTGTTCGCCCAATTTAACCGAAGTCACATTGCGGTTCGAAAAATCTTCTCGAACTTCAGAAACTGAAGCATTCGGGTACGTAGGTTTGGTGGCAAGAAAGTTGGAGAAAACCAAATAAGAGTCATTATAGGAAAAGAGGAAAAATCGAAACCACCCGGCGAACATTCATCTCATGAAATCTGAAAGGGAGGCATACGGAAATCCGTAAAAGCCATGCGCGGAGAATGCAGAAGGACAAGCAGAGAACGCAGAAATAGCATAACCATAGCATAATGCACAGTGCGCATGCGCCACAGCTTCCAGATTCACTACTTATGGCTTACCGGTTACGGGTTACGGATTACGGAATTGCGGGTGCTTCGGCGACAGCTCCCCACTACCGAAAAAGCAACGGCAGTTAATCTTGAAATTTTAAGAAAGTTACTCGATTTGGTCAGCCGAATGATTTGCTTCGGCGATTGGGCGCGCCTCCCGAATAGTTGAACGTCGATCGTAACTTTCTCCGTGAAAAATTGAGCCCAAAAAGGATAGGAAGAGAAAAAAAATACTGTCATCTTCGCGTCAAATAATTACCGGGGTTTCGTTCCGCGGCCTGTATTGCGCTGCAGAATATGACGCAAGACATTTGCAAAAGTAACGTAACAAGCGTCCGCCTGTCCGTCTCACCTTATCGAACTGACCTGTCTCAATATAATCGTGAAAGCAAAGCATAAGCGCTGCGAAAGATGAGATGCACTGCTGCAAGTCGAGCGATCGTATGCTAAAATCATTGTAATTCTTTCCCGGAAATGTTGGAGCGGCTCTTAAGCACCGTGGATAAGATCAATCCGGTTTCGATCGTGCAGTCAAAATCGGTTTTCTCCTAGCCTGTACATCGAGCTGGCAAGTTTATTCTGAAGATTATAGAGTACAATCCACAATCCATAAATGAACAATCGTTATCTGGTTTTGTTTTCTGCAATTCAGGAGAGGAACGGCACGAAAGGAAACGAATTCTTTCGGAGCATACACTCTCGAACTTGTCCAATATATGTATATACCTATTTGATTTGCCATTATTCAATTTGGAATTTTTTTCGGCCAAAATTTTTCTCCCGTGAGAGAATTGTGACCGGTTTCGGAGGCAGATATGGATTTTGAACTCCGATGCTCGCAGCAGACTCCAGGATTCTCCGATCGTTACAGTGAGGTTGAAATAAACTAGGGTAGAAGATGTTCACTTTCACCCGCGGCATTCACGAGTGACGATTAACAGATTGGTATTTAGCAATGATTAATCTGGGGTAAACACGCTCAAGGCTTATATGCAGCATCCAGCAGGGTCTGAAGAGTAAGTTTTTTCTGGTTTCCTGGGTGCGTGTGCATATCTAGGATCTAGCATCTAGCATCTAGCAGCGATGTCGCAATTCGCAACTGTATGACTGCAGAGCGTACGTATGCGGTATACCTACGTTGCATGCCGAAGCAAATGACCCGAGAGTGCAAATATTGAACATACTCGCATGTGTGTGTGCGTGTGTGTGTGTACCTAATCGTATAATACTATAAAGTGTTAAACGACCGCGCGCGTCGTGTGACGTACAGATGTGCGACACATAAATCAGTATCAATTGCTAGATATGAGGTGAATGACGGAACTCGTCTGGGAGAACTACGATGTGCAAATAACCGTCGATTCGACGCTAAGGCGCGGTCGTGACTTCCGCCGTTTTCAATCTGAACTCCGGAGTAGGCCGTTATTGCAAATGCCTAGACGGTTAATTTCCTTTCCGTATTATATCTGCTTGTAAAATTCGTTTTCCGATGCCTGTGTAGCGTGCGTAAAGTACTGTTCCCTATATTACCGATCTACTTTACGCACTGGGGCTTCGTTCGCGCATGCGCACTCCGAGACAACTCAGTCGCTCAGTGGCGCCATCGGGCGTAAACGACGTACGAGCTCTTCGCTCAGCGGTGCCATCGGCCGTAAGCGACGTACAATCTATATTAGTGCCTACTGCGTAGTCGGTCATTCGCTCAGATGCGTCAGTTGCGTCTGCCCCTCGGATCAAAATTTCCAAGCGGGAATTACAAAAATATCATCTGTTACACGTGCGAATATGCGATTTTGCCTCATGCGGAATCGGCAGCACTCGCCTTGGCTTTATACCGAGCTCGTACCTCATTCGCAAGAGTATTCGCCTCCGTCTTGTCTGTCAATTGCACTTGTACTCGTGTGAATGCAGCGATCGCTTTCGGCTCGTGCCGATTCCCGCACTGGCTAACAAATATACGATTCTTGACTGTTAGGAAATTTGTGTTGACTTTTATACATTTTACGGGCTAAATTCAGAGTTTGACCTGAAAGCTGTAATAAATTTGTAATTTGACGTAAGAAATTTGATTAACATAGATACATCGGCGCTCTGATTGAACAAACTTTCGCGACTGTAGCAAAATTGACGAAAACAATTTTCACTGATGGTTTATATTTTAACATGAGTTTTTAAACACAAGTTTTTCAACAGTGTAGCCACACTGATTCGTCACCCGTTAATTGGCTCCGAGATATAATCAAACTATGTCTTCGTTCTAATTAGTGAAAAATGGAAATGAGACCGCACGAGCTCGAACCGTTCGCGAATCTCCACTATTATACATTCCTGTCAGTTTGGGAGAAATTACATCGGGCTCAGGCGGCTTTCACATGAATTTAAATGGGCTGCAGAATATAAAGATGAAAATTTCGATGGGCAAAATCGTGAGAACAGATTGTTCCGAGGATTTTGAGTCTCGAAACATAGTTCCCAATGCCTAGGTTCTAGGTACGGTTTCCGAAGCTCTTTTTATTCGAATCGATGTTACATAGTGTAAAATTTAGGCTGATACTCTGCTTCGTATAACTTTCCATTTCATTTGAAAATATATACCTAAAGGAGTGCCGAATTCCTCGGTTCGGTTCCACCTTTCGATAGTTTGAGTAAACTATTCGATCCAATGGCTAGAACGAGTTTCAGTAAAACCGCATTATAAGGCCTGAGGAGAAGAAACGAAAGTTTCGGGTATAGGTATAGGTAGTATTGTGCAAACGTGGACGCTCAGACGTTCAAATCATTACGTCTGGGATTCAACTAAGAATAGAAATCAATTAGCTAACCAATCAAAACAATAGAAATTGTCTTTTCAGACTCCGGTAACCTATTCAGCAGCTGGTCGCGGACTGTGGTACACATCATCTAACATCGGGCATTCAGTCGAGCAGTCAATGCAGATCACGTTGCCGTAAGCGTGCCACGCCACGGGAGGAGGCGAATTGGTCTTTTTGTGAAAACCGTTATCGATCGATCGGTCGAACAACAATGTTTCGCGGTTAGCTCGTCTAGGCGGATTTCTTATCATTTCAATTTATGCGGCGGTCTGCGTCATCGCATGTTTTCAGGATCATTCATAGGAAAACCGAAGCACAGTCGCACGCGATTTGCGTTGTTCCCGGACTTCCGTGATACATACATATACGCAAATTAATTCACAAGACTTTCGCGGTGATTCTGTAGTTACTTGTTCATTGTGAATTCAGAAACGATCATTGTGCCCATCGATTCATGAGTTGATTTATTCCCCCATCGATTCGGTCACTCTTCCGTCGTTGGGAATCTTTCAATAAAAATCTGCGTATTTTTGCCTCCTCTCCGAACGAGTCAATACCTACAATTTATATTTCAATCGGCGAACCCTGACGGAGAGCTTATCTCCACGACGACAGCTGCCCACCTCAATAGGCGATTTTTCCTCTCTGTATGGAAAATGTCAAATGAAGATAGAAAGGACAAGGAAAGCCAAATATACAATCAAGAAACGACAAGCGATATCTCTCAACGATCCAAAACGCACGTTATAGATTTTCGTAAACGAAGCATGTAATGCTGCAGTCGACTAGTCGACTATTTCCAATAGACGAATATCATCCGTTTAATACTTTCGGTACTTTATAGGCAGATCGGGGTTGATCACGTGCCATTTTCGAGGGCGTAGGAAAACTTCCGTTCCATCGCCGCAGGTTTGAACAACTCGAGTTATTTGACGGATGAAAGAAAATCGCTTTCCACGTGAGCGTGTAGCTATGTATGTATGTATGTACATAACTACCGACTCGAGTCATTCGTGTGCACAGTAGCGTGTCCAGATTCACACGGCTTTCGTGAAGACCAGAATATTTCAATGGCGTTTCAATTCATTTTTCATTCGGTGGTTCGCTCGCATGTCTTATGCCCGGCTAACTATTTTTGTTCACTAATGTGAGACCACGAGTGTGACTGTATCTGATAGATTAGGCACGTGAACCGGAGCTCAGAATTGTATCATCGGTGGGTACGTTCAACAGTCATTGAAACGTTGAACGTCCGGCCGAAGTTCGATCCGTGTGCCAAATGCGCTTTCGGGGATCTAGACGGACTCTGGAATTACATTGTGGGCAAATGTCGCACGTTTTGACGGTGGAATTTCACCCGTCATAGATCTCATTGTCAGTCAGTGATCAACAGGGAGAATTATACTGCAAGGTACAAGACTGAGGGAAAATGGACAAGTGCAGAGTAGGTATGAAAGGTTGAGGGAATCGGACCGCGGAAATCCTTGAACCATATCGATTGTAAACGTCTGATACCTACACCGTACATTATACCTTGGCGGCATTTCAATTATAAAACTTTCATGAATTTGAAAAACCCCGAAAATATGAGCCTGAGTTTTGTGGAATCATGTATTGTGTGAAATCTACTCTCTTCGCCCTAGAATTCGATGTCGAAGACTTTGGACTCCGGTTCTCTTCGGGCCAATATTCAAATGAAACCAGCATCTACCTCTTGGCCACAAAATTCCGCATAAACGATGCATTTTCATTCTGAAAATATAAATTCACCTGATTCGTAACACATAGAAACATGAGTTTCTCCTGGCTATATACATATAGCTGGCTTTCTCCAATTTCAACATAATCCAGATCACATGACATGCAATGTAGGTATAGGCAATTCTACTGTCAAGTGCATATTGCTGCAGTCAGAAAATACTTCGCATTGTTTGTTAGAAATTGTTGAAAGTCAATCATTCAAAAGGCGAACCAGGAGTTTCAACATTTTGAAATTCGGCGAGAGCATTCGACGTCGTATTCGATGGGAATAATTTGGCGCCGAACGTACTGACAGCTGCAATAGTATATATATCTTCAAATGAGGTGCGTTTTTCAAGCCGTTTACAGACATGGCCATAAAATTGTCAAAGCAAGGTGACATCGTCGTAAGACTATGCCCGAAAAACGAAAATAGAAAAATGCGTGACGAGGAAAGAAAAATGGTATAACGTATATAAAAGGAGTAGTCCAGGCCACGCTTTTCTCGCCACCGAAAAACTGATGCAAAAACGAAAGCGAACTGCGAATCGACAATCGAATGTATTACGAACGAATCCTGCGACACGCGAGATAGTATTTACACGCTCGGACGCAACGATCAGCAAAAATGCTTCGTGAATGCTGCAAGGACACCGGACATGATGCACAAACGCGCAATACAAATGCAAGGTTCGCTCCCAGGCACACAACCAAAGCAATTGCGATTGTCTAGGTCTAGCCGCGTAGTGGTATAACTAGTCATAGAAAAGTATGTTAAGTTAGGTTAGTTCAGGCTAGGCTAGGTATACCAACGTCTGTATTCTATGGCTCCCACAGTTACGCTAGATTACCATCGCTGCGACCAGTCATACAGTACGTCGACAATGTGTGCGTCCTCATCCATGTCCGTGTCCGCGCATCAACAATGCAGACGGAGAGCTGTATGTACAGGGCGATTCAGGTTGAGCGGTATACATTCTGTAGATGGATTCTTCGAGGCGAAGAATTCTGCAACGAAAAATCCTCTGCCAAAAATTCCCGCGACCGATGGCTCGCGAGTTATCGCAACGTTCAGCCCAGCAAATCGCGACGCTGATACGTCAGTGTGCGAACATCGTGTTCGCACGGTTGCGCGTGTCTCGCTAACGCGCAAGCTCTGTGATAGGCGAACTCAGATCTGATGTAGCTTGAAAACCGGTGGTCACACGAACTTTTGCCAAAGGACTTTTCGTTTCGCAACTTCTCCAAAAATCTATCCGCAGAATGTGTCTTGGCTCAATCTGAATCAACCTGTATATCCTCTGTTTTGGTACACACCTACGGTAAGTAATTACGGTGTCGCACAGAGACTCGTGTTCGTACACCTACAAGCGTGTGCTTCGCGTGAATGTACGAATGTGAAGTGGCGTTTTCCTTCTTCATCTTCTTCTTCTTCGTCTGCTTCTCATCTTGTCTTTTCTCTTCTTCACTTTATCGTGGTCAAGGAGAAGAGTAGTATGTTGGCGCAGCAGGACGGGGAGTGGCAGGCATATGCACGAACTCGAATTTCGTATAAATGCGAAATATGCGGGGGTGGAGGGTGGACGGTGGAAGAACCTATTTCTAGGAATAGTTGCGAATTACGTGTGGCACACGAGTAACTAGTGACGATTTGCGTGGATTCAATTTTCTAACGAACAATTTTTCAATTGGTTTTGCTTCGGAGCCCATTGCCCATTAGCTCTCGGTTGTATAGCAACTCCGGAAGCTGACTTGGTATACCTGAAAAGCATCGTCACCGCGCGACGACGACGTCCGGTATGAAGAGAGGGAAGATATTCCTTGAGAAAACTGCAGAATATAAACAGCCGCAGGTAGTGTACATATGTATGTATGTACACAGATGCGTTCATAAAAATTGCAAAGTACATCCGGTTATTCAACATTGTTCAACAATTATGCTAGTACCGCTGTTTTCATTTTCAGATGATAATCAGCCGAGCCGCGGCAGAATATTGTCTGCTTGCCGAGCGGACAATTTTTATCGATATACTTTCCAAGTTCGCTATCCATCTTTTTTCATTTTTAGGTACCGTGAGGCTTTCGAACAATTCATAGATCAATACAATCGATTATAAAATATAATGGCTCGATCTGATATTCTCTCTCGTATTCATAGCCTCCGCATTTCTGTGTTCAGTTCAAGGGCGAAAAAGGTCAAAGTCATTGCGAATGGCTCGGGAAGTGACAATAATCGATTGCCAATACCGCAATGCCTACATGCACTATAATATCTATACGGTACATATTGTCTAGGCGTTTTGCTCTACACACATGCAGCTCAGTTCTATACATGAAAATAAATTCTTTCATTCCATATCCACGCGTTTAATCTTTTCTGTTTTTTATTCCTTTCGAATTATCCTGCTAATGACACAACGACAGTGTACTACGATCCGCGCGCCTGTGTTTAGGCAACTTAACATTCTTATCCGTAAACGAAATGCAAATACGTTTCTATGTCATCAAATATTCATTCTTAGTGGTCAACTGCAGTTCGGGAGACCGGGATTCGGGTAAAAATTCAATAATTTTGTCTGCCTGAACTACGAGGAGGAAAACATTTATTTCTCAGCCTATCCGGTGGAATTTTCATCGGTTTGTTCACGAATTGGCGAATAAGCGATAGGTCAAGGGAACAGAGCGTAATGTCAGCTGTTTCGACGCCGAACCGTGCCGAAAAATAGAATTCATAATCGCTGAATTCTGGATGAAATTTGTTCGGTAAAGAAAAATCTTGTTTTTTTTCCTCAGCATTTTACTTCGTCAGATAGAAGTCAACAGGAATCGGAGATCAGAGTTGAAGGAAGGCATGAAAAATTGATTTCAAACTATAAATCACATCTTCGAATCCCTTTCAATCGTCGAAATTGAACATCAATATCTATCTTCATTCGGAGAAGCAGCGAGTTTCACATGAAAGTATGTTTTCACGGTTTCTGTTCCCATCCGAAACGAAGAGCGTAATAAAATGGTAGGCAAAAATTGGAAA
Source organism: Phymatocera aterrima (assembly GCA_963170745.1). Classification (NCBI taxonomy): domain Eukaryota; kingdom Metazoa; phylum Arthropoda; class Insecta; order Hymenoptera; family Tenthredinidae; genus Phymatocera; species Phymatocera aterrima. The sequence goes on from OY720666.1 coordinate 9,145,818, forward strand.
AAAAATAATAAACGATATGCGGTTTCTGCAGTGACGGGTTACAAGGATGGCCTATGTATGTACAACGAATACGTTGAGCGAAAATCAAAGAAAAGTTTTTTCGATTCCTTGTGAACCGGCATGAAGATTACAAAAATGTAAGGAGATGGAAAATTCCGAGTTCCCAAACCTACAGGTTAACATTTGGTCAAATCGTTCGTAGACATTTCTGCAAGCATGCGATTGTACGGATCGAAGAATTGTGATTATCTACGTAAAACAGAGAGCACGCGAAAATCAAAACATTATTATTAGTATCATTCCTCGACGATAACGATTCGTCATGATCTCAAATCTCTGTGCATAAAATTGTCCACGAAGAGATCAAAATTATATAAGTGTCTACCCATATGCCCGCAATAATAACAAAAACTACATTATAATGATACCTAACAATAATCCAAAAAAGAGAAAAATTTGAAATTTCCGTTCTACGGACAAAATCTGGCGATTATATCCCAGGGCAACAACGTGTTGCTCAAGGATAGATATATACCTTCAGGCTCTTGTAACCACGTAGGTGTTGCGAAGGAAGGGATGTGAAAGTTTGGCGAAGGTTGTGGCGGGGGCAGGGGGGGGGGGGCACGTGTCGAGCCACGTGACATCGACCCCCAGCTACACCGCCAGAGATCCTACAACGGGCAGCCGACAGCAAGCGCCAGATTTGTCCTGGTAACAATAATATTAATAAACCGACATTGTGGAAATGTTTGCCCAAGTGGAATTTCGAAATAAACAGAATCAAGACGAAAGAGAATGACAAGACGAGGACGACGATGAGGATGAGGAGATAGGAAAAACAGTCGGGAGGGGCTCGTAATCATTGTTTCCCAAAGAACGTGAGCGGTGGGCAGCCGGCTACAGATACCTACAGTTGAAGAATTGGCTTACGTGAATGGCAAAATTGATCGCAGATCCGAAATCTGGGGAATCAGCTCGCCGTGTCGTCAATAATTAACCGTATCGTTTACTTTTTTAACAGCTCAGTGTGCGGGCACACGCAGGCCTGTACATCGCTGATTTAAATGGATGGAAAAACGGCAAAACAAAAATTTCTTCCCCGTTTTTTTTGTCACTTTCGGAAATCAAAAGCAAAGAAATGATGACTGCACAATAATTTTTGGCGGCTCTTTTCTTTCGTTGTTTTCCGGTTTTGTTCAACGTTTTTTTTTTTTGTTAATTTATTTTGATTTTTTTTGTTTCGAAGCATTTCGACGCGAGATAACGTGTGTTCGTGAAACATGTTCGGTCTCATTGTTTCGCCCTCGAATCTGAATTGTCGATACGTTTTGTGCCAACTTTTCATAAACAAATAACTAAATCATACTTGAATTCTATAGCTATACTCGAACTGACACGCTTTTATAAACTTCTACTATTACGCAACGATGAACGAAATTTACATTCGAGTTATTGATCGAAGAAGGTGGGAGAGAGTGCGGATACGAAAAAAAATGAGTTCTCAAACGACCAATTCTGTATAGAATATCATATTTCATGCTTTATCTTATCCATTTCCAAAAGCAGGGAGTTGCGGATTCGTTTCAATTTCATTCCAAAATAGTGACTAAATCAATTGATTTCTATCAAATTCGATCACTCTCCATTGTGTCTCGAGCAAACCTCGATTTTTTTTGTTTCTCATCAAATTACTCAAACATTGCAACCAAAACTGAAAGAAACAAAAAAATTGTTGGAAAAGGAAGGAAATATGAAACTGAAATTCAATAGACCATCGAATTGGTATCGAGAAGAAAAGCCTGGTTCTCTCTTATCAGGCTCAGTGGATTCCGAGGATTGATTTAGATTCGGCACTAATTTTATCCGAAGAATAAATCATAGGGTACCTAATAAATTTCTTTGCTATCGTATCTTATATCTGATAGCCGGGATCGCTCCGGAGCTAATAATTTGCCGTCTGAGTAGGTAAATTTGAACAATTCTTTCATTTAGGTATAAAAATTCATAGAATTTATTCGTACTTCATCTCATGTTCATGTGACAATGAGCTGAACCAAGAACTCCGGAGCTGCTAATGTAGGCGAAGTGCGGCACTTGGTAACAAAATCATACCATAGACATGTCCGCGAAGAGCAGATATGTACGTCCATCGGAAAGTAAAGAGGCTTTTAGGATGAATAATTTATTCGATATCGAAAAGATGAAGATCCTAGTTCGATCCTGAGATATCGCACTATAATTATTTGCACGGAACTTATCGTTGGCGCGTAGTTCTCCTTTGATTAATTTAAAAAACGTTAAATCGCCGATTTTACTTGCGAATAAATATATACCTACGTCGTTGCTTTCAAATATTTACCGCAAACAAATAAACGGAGGTAAATCAGGCATGTGTGTAAACAAGATTTTATATACACATTACAATATCGTTTACCGATTCTCTTAAACCCAAGACCGGCCACATCGCGGAGCTATTAACTCGAGGAATCGCAGAGAAATTTCGCGAGAAATCGGCGATAAATCATTGGAAATTAACGGGAGATCGTTAGAAATCATTGAAACGCGAGCGTACCGGAATCTGGAATACCTGCGGATGATTTCTGCCGATCTCCGGTGAATTTCTATCATCTCCTGCAAATATACAAGTCCTCGGAGAACCGTGAATCACTGAGAATCTTTGCGAGTGATCAGAAATCGCGATAACGATTTTTGTCCGACTGCCGATCGAATAGCCCCTCGAACCGCCCAGTTATCTAATTTTCTTTTCCCTCTCTACTCTCAGCGTTCCCGTTCTGTTTCGCTCGTCATTTTTCACGTTCTCATAGATTATAGCTCAGCATATTATATATGTAGCTATACAATATTAACGATCGCCTACACCTCCAGCAATGGCTCGTATACCGCGCGATACGGCGCAAGAGTTTTCTACACTAACACCTAAAAGTAATATTGATGACTCCTGGACAGCTCGCTGCGCGATCGGTATAGGATAGGAAATCGAGGCGCGAAAGAGGCAAGCAGATTTACCATATAAGCGATACCGGTGGGACCAGGACGGGACCAAGAAAGACGAGCTAGCGAAGCGATGAGAAAAAGAAGATGAATCAGAGAAGGGAAAAAAAAGAGTATAATAAAAACTAGTTACGCTCATCAGGACGATCTTCATCATCCTCGCTTCATCAAACTCCAGATGTATGCTCCGCGTCTCTCATAGCGTACGTATGTACGCGAATCAATTAGCTCCTATAGCTGCAGTTCATTCTTCGCGATCTGCAAGTCTAACGTTTAATTATCAACGTATGTATATACATACACGTCGTATCCAACTACATGGATGGAGAGATCAGATAGATGATACGGTGCAGGATGACTAATCACCGTTCAACAAATCATGACGATGACCGAAATCACGGGCAACGTATGGAGACTATAATTTTTCATGAGCCTAGTAGCAATCGAAGTATCGAACCCGCCTAATTGACGAAACCGAAGTTTATAACGTTGCTGGAACAAATTGACTAAAATTATCATTTCTTTCTGCAATTTCGGGATTCCCCGGCTCCGGGCGTTGATACCGTAACGACGGGATTCTCGATCAATATTTCAAACCTTCTACGTTTTCTTTTCACCCCACCCCCGCACCCCTGCGCGAAAATTTTGTTACCATGATCAATGTTGTAGCCGCCGATGCCGGATGCCGGTAAAGTTCTCGCTTTCTCGTGCTGCGCTCTATTGGCCTAAGGGGAAACTTCCTCTCCTCTATTGCGCGCATATACTCTAGGCATCACTTTGAGATAACGGAAACGCTATCGCAGCGCAGATCCTCGAGATATCTATTACCATCCGATTTTCGACGAAATTTTTCTCCTTCGCTCCGGTTTCGGTAACCTCACGTTCGTTTACCATAATTTTCATCTTCATTCGTGACAAGCTGTCCTCACGGGTGGCATTTTTTTTCTCCCTTTTCCGCCGCACTTTGCGCTTTGCGATCTGATCCTCGATTTCCATTAACAATCTTTACGACCAGGGCAGAATCACCGTTTGCATATCGTACTTGTTTCTCGGAACGTACCTAAATCAATCACGATCGAATATCGACGTGTCACGTCGGCGCGACGCTGACACGGACGTAATAACACTGTCTCTCGCGGCGAGAATCCGAAAACGAATGCACCGTAGCATAATTCCTGACAGAGGCGATGCGTAGAACAACGCTCGAGTCGATAATTCAATTGGTTTCCAATAATTTTCCTTCATTCTCCCATTAGCCTGCGCCGCGAGTATTTCCTGAGGATTGATTGATTTATGGATTTACTCGCGACGTATATCCACACTGCTTCTTCTCACCCGACAGGCAAGCAGCCCGCGGTTCTTCTTACTATTTATTCTCTGTATGTATGTATGTATCTATGTACAGTGAATAACTGCCGCCTTGACCAGTTACACCTACCTAATCGGTGGAAGAAAAATCCATAAATAATAATCAGTTATTCGATTATTACTACTGTAGGTACCCGGGCAACGCGAGACGTTGTTATTGATATAAATTTTTATTAATCAGTTATCGCCTGTTCGAGACTTTCGATCGACTCCAAAGAGCGCGGCGAGATCGGATCGGATCGGATCGATAAATTTCCAGACATTCTTCAAAACGCGGGAATTTACAGTTCGTTAGTTAACGTTTGAGCATCGTAATTCTCTCGAAAAATCCGCTCAATGATTATACGTTTAGGTGAACCACCGTCATATAGCTATGATCTGAATTATTGAAAAAGGCTCTACTCGACTGCACTTACAATTAGCGAATCGCGAGTAGATCGAGGCTCGACCAGAAAACTAGAATAGTAGGTACTTGACGCGCGGTTACAATTCTATGCCTGGACCCGCAGTTGTTCGTTTCGCGGGCTTGATTCATTGTCGTTACAAACCGCGAAGATCTCCGAAGTCTATACCGCGTTTCAATTTATACCTGTGCACGAAAAGTTCAAACGCATATATAGGTGTCGAGCATCACGGTCTTCGGTCCCGGATATTGCGGATAACTTACGATCAAATCCACAAAATGCTGCAGTATTGTAGGTATATGCATGAAGTATATCGGCGAAATTTTGCGGTCTTCCGGACGTAGAAAGTCCGTGGAATATCCAAGAATCTCACTCAAGAATCACACGTCCCTCAGTCCAGGCATGACGGACGAAAATTCTTTCGCGGTATAAAAAAAAAAAAAAAAAAAATTTCTTGTCACGACATACAAACTTCGCAAACGAAACAAAGAATTCGAGGGATTACTCTCACCTATACGAAGAACTTGGATCGAATTGGGATGAATTTCTCTTACGACAGCTATTCCTTAGGTGTCTGCACTTGTAGCCATTCACTGGCCTGAAGTCCCCGGGCTTGTAATCTGTTAGTTAGTATATATACGTACGTGATATATATACTCGTATGGGTTATCATCGTCGACATAAGCGATATGCACACCGTTCGAACCGCGTCCAGTCCGATTTTTCAGTCGTATTTTCTGCGTGCCAAGTCTCTGGTGTCGTATTCTCAGGTTCAAGACCTTATTACAGTCACCTCGCGATAACCAGAGTTCCAACTACCTACGTATGCGCATGCTACGTTGTACGCGAGGTAGCACGAGCCGTGGAGCCATGAGTTACAATAATGCCAAGATTTGATTTCGATCGCATGAAGTGAATTTGGAATTAACGAAACTCCGGTCTGCCGAATAGGCTTGCATATTTCGGCGAGTGGCAACGAGACGACGATATTCCAGCATTTGTATACTCAGCAGGTATATTGGCGGACGTCTATGAAACCAAAAGCTGCCTCCAAGACGTCTCGTCCATATCCAAATGCTAGACTGTAAAAAAAGAATGGTGTCTTAACGATAAAATTTACCGGTGTACAGACTTGTGTAGACTTCTTTTGTAGTTGGATTGAGAATTCGACAAATAACACCAAGAGTGTCCGAATCGCCTACAATAGTTTTGGATCCGCACGAAAATGTACTCCGCAGCAAAATTTTGTTACGGTGGACAGTTTCGCTTCACTGGAGGGGCAATCATCCTCGGTGTCCTTCTTGCCGGAAGTTGGACTCTTTTCAGCGGCGAAAGATCGTACGCATTCGGATATATGTATAATATATTGGATATAATAAGACGCATCGGACGCAACTTTTGGATTTTTGTCGCCGGAATTGCCGCACCGGCCGTATATTGTAATCAATTATTCTCAACTCTACGTTATAACGTGCAAGGTCGATGAATTCGCTTTCGTTCGATTAAAATTTCATCCGAGTAATCAATGCGCCGAGATCCCGGAGCCTCGTTTAAGTGTCGGTATACATAGACGACACAAAATTATGATTAGAGAAGCTCTTCAAAATTCTGTATATATACATACATCTATTTGCCCAGAGCAGCAACGCGACGTTTACAATCTTCTTCTGACCACGTAAAAAGCCGAACGTTGCACATTGTCGAATAAGTAGGTATTCACGCGTTGCATAAATCTTCCCGTTGAACGGAACCACTTTAATAGTTGTTGCGAGCAAGTGAGTACACAATACCGGCGATTCTCACGTTGTTAAACTATGTTCGCGCATATTGTTTCACGTCTCTGCAATTCATTTTTCACGGGCATAAATAGTTGACGTTTTTTGTTCGCAAACGTATAGACGTCCAACGTGACGCTGCATAGATATTGGTACAGTGCTCAGTAATTTTCCTTTCCACGAGGAAATCCACTGGTGTGAAACTTTGGCAGGAAAACTCGCGTTCCATCTTCGACCGAAGTTAGTTTCAGATCGTACATTCCGTGCTGCTGCCCTCCGCGATATCGGAACAGGATTCAGAAGCTACTGCACCACGCGGTGGAAGACAGAGAATTCCGAAATGCTCCACGTTCCATTACAGTCTTGAGAATACACTGTAAGAGATGAAGAAACTCAAGTGCATACCGAAACCGGAATTGCATCCCTATGATTCGTCATTGTGAATATTTGTACGTGAATTGAACTCTGTCCAGTTTGGCCTACACACACACACACATATCTTCATCTGGAGGCAATTTCGATTGGAGAAAATGGATCCGGACATCCCACATGACGCGCTACATTTATTAACGTAACCTTTCCACGTGGATGTTCCACCTCATAAAACGATTGAAGGAACAACTCGTAAGCCTCATGAGGAATGGGATGAAGCGAGAATGAAACAGACCAATCCATTCAGAGTTAACCTAGGCTAGGCACAAGCTCTCACCTCAACTCAACTCACCTCACCTCACCGGAGATATACCTGAAAATACCTGTATGCGTATGTCCGCATGGATTCGAACGTTAACGACGAGCGAGGACAAGCAGTTTCTCAACTTCAACTTATACAAATCAGCGAGCCTTCTGCTGCGCGTCTAACGCACGGAACGATATGGGATACCTGACTGCCACACATCGCCTGAGGCGAAATTCGTGACGTCTTTGAATTGAAAATTAAATACACCATGACTATGTATGCATGCGTGTACTTTGGATCATTGCTTGGCAATGGCTCAACGGATCCTCGTACACACGTCTCTGTATCGCAGTTGCCACATATTCGCCGCTCATTGTCAGCCGCCAGTCGGTTTTCATGACAAGAAAAAGGAGGAGAATGAGAACGAGTAAGAAAAGATATGTGTAACAAAAAACTCATCAACGAGGAAGACGAATAAACAGCAAAAGGCGATTCGGTGTCTCTGCGACGCGCCAGGCTTATAAAGGACGTTTCACTTCAACTCGACGACGTGCGAGCTCCGGACTTAGAAATTTCTAAGTATTCCCATGTAATCCTTCATTTCCGAGGCCATAGCTGGTGGCGAATGAAAGCTACTCATGATCCTAGTTTTCCGGAAATGTTTTCCCATACCGAAAATTCATCCAGCTTGGGATGAGAGATGGAAGACAATTTTCGTTGAAATCGTATAGTACACATTCGGAGAGCGTGAGCGAGCTGAAAGTCTCTCAGAACACACAGTACCTACACTTTTAATAATAATGATAGGAACATTCGCTTTTTGAAATTAGCGCGTAAATAATTCAAGCATTCGCTAGAGGCGTGTGTTTTGTCGACCACTTTGCATGCCGCGGTTCAAGGTGAGGCTCACGCGAGTGAGTAGACACATACATGTACGTAGATTCATAGAGAGCCTAGGCCTCTTTTTTGTCAGTTTGGTCCAAAGTATATATATATACATATATATACACCTATGATACCTACCACAAGTAGGCAGATAGCACACTTCTAGGATATCCTAGGAACTTCTGCATGATCTATTGATACTAAACCGATGAAATTGAGCATGTACGTGTATACTGTAGGTAAGTGTACCTACTGGACATAATTTTCAACTTTGGACTATGATGACGGTGATGAAGCCTCGTTTTTATATCATATGAGCTATGAGCTATGAGCTATGAACTATATTAATCATCGCCTATGTACAGACTTCCCTCCGAACACGCTGCACAATGAACGTAGTGAACTGTATATAGGTTCATTAACTATGCATGGTCGTAACGTATGAGTCGGGTTACAATGCCTGCTATTTGAATCTGGAGGAATTGCCGTCACAACTCTATCCCACTTTGTAATCGGGTTGGCGATATTAATTCGTTCACGGGATGGAAAAGATAGGTGGATGCGGTACTCACTTTCATCCGCGATTGCGACGCGCTAGAGGGAATCGCAACCGCAACCGCAACGTTGAATTGAAATTTTACCAAAATTTCATATACACACATAGTTGGTAGTATTCTCTCGATGGAACTTACCTGAAACATGAAAAGGAGAAAAGACGAATTAATGATCGTAATTTGGGTGCGATAGTACTACATTTGCATGTGAATAGGTATGTTGCCTGGAACGTTGTTTTTTGGTTCTTGATTAACAAACGCACCGAGTCAGTCGAAGGCTGAATTTGACTGAATGAGATGTTCACAGTATAGTATAATGTATTCTATTCTCTAGAATCTGTGGGCTAGGAAGGAAAGCCAGTCTATTTCTAGAGTATATATAGGAGGCCGCGCCGTATGCCTACTACAGGTATATATTTGAACGCGAACGCAGACCGCACTATTTCCGCAAGAAATTCCTACGAGACAGGCCAATTTCAGAATTTAGTTTAACGGCAAATTCATTGCACTTCGTTTTGCAATGATACTCAAGAGTGCAGAAACGACAGAAAGCTTTGCTGGGAAAATCAACGTTTCCGCCAAAATTAAGTTCTTCGCACTTGCGATAAATGAGGAACTAACGAATGAAGAAACCAAGTTTTCCGATTCGAGAGTTTGTCCGTCGAAACGAGCTGAGCAAGGGGACGAATGTTTCAACGCCATACTCCATTTTCAGAACGAAAATTTGCGATCTTTCGAATCGTGGAACTACAGAACAGGTATTTCCCAATTTGAGAGATATTTTCGCGTGCCGATAGGATACCAATCGGAATACAAAACGGATTGACCGATGAGAATATCGCGTATTTCCTATCGCGTTATGGATGCATGTAACGTAAGAAGTTGGACGTGAACGCAGCGCGCTAGCAGCTGCTGCTGCTGGACGAGTTGCATGCAGAGGTTCGCGAGCATACTCCCGTATGAGACCTAGATGATAACGTGCAGTGCATTACCAAGAAATATATGAACATTACCATACCACAACCTGGCGGCAGGTATCATACCTATATCTATATCTATACGCGTACGCGGTGGAGATCAGAGATGATCCCGCAGCAACTAATGCTTGTAATGCGTGCGTTGTGCTTTGCGGCCACGATGTTGAGCAGCTACGCAGACTCGCAAGGAAAATAACTCGAAAGTACGTGTTATTAGTAAGCATTATAAAAGTTCCAACTAACCGAAATAAAAATCAGCTAACATGGAGATATATTTCGATACAAATCCCGTAAATTATACTAAAACACGAACGGCCGATCCTCGCCTTCTCGCTCACCAGCTTCCTAGCTTCCTCGTATTCGTTCCGATCCTCTCTGGAACGTTCAATGTTGGTATCCGTCCGTGGGGAGGTTCCTGCGCTGGTTTCTTTTTTGTTTTTCACAGTTACGGGTACCTGCCACTTGATCAACGCGAAAAGCGAATAAAGGGAGGAATGAAACAATGAAGATCCCCCGCCCCCAACAGAAAGGTCGTAACTGCAATGCCACTGCTGGGAACACGTTCTGATTTCTCACTTTCACCGAAGCGGAGACTGAGTCTGACCGATCAAAGATGTCCATATCCCCCTTCAGATCACAATTTTCATAATTTCTATCGATAATACTCCGCATTCGGTATTTGTACACCGCTGCACATTAATTATTTCACTCCGAAGTTAGCTACACTCGCGGCGAGTCGCTACAGTGGTAAGGCAGCGACCAATCCACGCGATGCAGCTGAATAAAATTCCAAATCGTCGCGTCGATCGGTTCCTGCTTTATCCTTGGAGAAAATTACCGCAAGCGTGGCTAACTTCATAGCAAAACCATTGATGTGCTGAGTGCGTATACCTAGAATGCAATTTTTCTTTTAATCGTGCTGCTTTTAAGGTGCTATTCAAAACGCATGAAATCCTCATTGTTACACGTTGTTGAATGAATTGTTACCTATCGTAGAATGCCGCGAGTCTTCGATACCACCTTAACACCTGCGATAGCTCCGCCGGCATTGCTATAGGTAACTCGATAAGTTATCGTTGTGTAACTGGACCTATAATAATGGTCGCGTTTCCTTTTTTTTTTTTTTTTTTTTTTTTCGTTTTCACTCTTATGTTGTCTGATTTTATTTTCTATTTTTCAACGATTCGGAAGATTGCTGCGCAAACACCGAGCGACATGTAGAGATGATAAGAGGTCCGTTATCGCGTCGTTATCGCATTTATCATCATCATCCTAATCTTTATCATAATTATTATAATTTTCCTCCAGCGTAGATTGTAGCAGTTCTTTTATATGCTATAGTACATACATACGTAACAAAAAAGCTACATTGCCAAAGTTATTATATCATTACATTACAGATTATACTATACACCGGTATCATATATTGTCTTCAATATTGTTGTTATCATTATATCATTATAGTTTATTGCCCATTCGTCTTTAGCGCAGACAAATTGTCCGAGTGGAGGCCTTGCGAAGAAAAAATCATGGTATTTAAACTGCACCTACAATTTGAGTTGTACCTCTGTGTTTTCATCAAACTCTGCAGATGTAGACTCTATTATTGATAATGACAAGATTATCGCGTGAAGTTGGCAAATCAAAATCAGTATGGACTATATAGGTGGGACTGATTCTACAATTCGTCTACATAGTATAATTATCAAACAGCTTTGCGTCTGCGAGTATATCGGTAAGCGCCGCCGTATCACACCTTCATACAATAGTTGATAGATAATTCAATCACGGTGTGAAAAAATGAACAGAAAAATGAAATCTTCAAGGTAACGAGAAGACGAAATGACTAAAGAGAAAAATTCTAGTTAGAACTCAAAGTTGGGGTTTTCTGGGGCTCAGGTATACGTAAAGGTAGAAATAAGGTACGCTCCTGTTCATCAACGGTTTGGCTCTGAAGCTAGCTATACGCTTGAGGCGAATCGCCCCAAGGGTAAGGCAGAGACCAATCAGCGCGACGCATTTGAATAAATTCGAAAATACATCTGCCTTACCCTCGGACGGACTCGCCACAAGCGTAGCTCACTTCAGAGCCAAACCATTATTGAACAGGAGTGTACTGCATTATAGACTGAAGAGTTTGCGTCTTGCGTGTGCCCAATTCATTAGACACCGGGTATCGTTGAGTACGAGTACGTACGGAGACGAATTTGTCTCGTGATGCGCGAGGCTCGAGACAATTTGTCAACACGTTTCGGTGTCCGAACAACGGCTGATATGGTTTTTCGTAATTTTCATGTCGCGTTAACCGCGTCCTTAACTCCATCCTCGTCATCATACACGATGATAATCAACTATTTTGAAAATTGTTGTGATCATGATTTGTGTCCATTGATGATTTGCGAAGATGGAAAACATAGATTGTGATCGGCGAGCTGCTGCAGATTCTTCGCGAGCGATTCTACACGATACAATGCGAGATTCACCTACGCTAGAATTGCGTACCACGCGGTATATAGTGGCATCTGAGTTTAAGGATGAAAAGTATGTATGTACCATAGCCGATGCAGGATATACATAGACGTATGTAAATAATACGCTCGTATTGGTTTTCATTTCACGACCTTTTCCTTGCCAAATAGTTGCGCAATGTAGATTCTGACTGAGGATGTATCATAGTATCATACATACGTTCTAGTCTACCTCTCGAGCTGCTACGACGCGATTGTTGCCAATCTGTGGTAACCATTGTTACGGTGAATTGCGAACGAGTGGTAGAGAGTGTGCCTATGCTTCCACACGTGCTGAAAGATACCTCTACAATGTTATACCGTTGGAAGCGCGGATCAAGAAGATAGAGAAAGCCTCTGGATGAGTTCTCTGAAGACAACGTGCGGCGTGCTAGGTATATGGTTGTGCTGCGATTATAATTTATCCGCGTGAACTATTCTCACCTGCACAGGTCACCTATAGCATGATATGTAGAGACTGACGACCTAACCTCGCCTGCTGCTGCTATAACCCGCGACCAATCCAAAAAACCGAGAAACCGAGATCGGCATAGAGCAGCTAGACCGAGCCGACAGCTCAGCCTAGCAGCTTGTCTACCAATGCGAAAGAGTTAGCATCGAATATGTATACTAGAAGCAGCAAACGATGATTTATGATGTAAGATAACGCCGCGGGACCGGCGCGCCGGAGCGTGTGATTTTTTTAGTTTCTTTTTATCTTTCATAGTTTTGAATTCTTCGCCGATCTCGAGATCCCGCGGAAAAAACTGATCTCTATGCCAACGGATCGTCTTGTTCTCCTCCGGTCTCGCTCGTCTCGAGGAACATTTTTTCCTGACGGTATATGAATACCGCACCGATATTTTTAATTTACTGGAAGGGAAGGACCCCCTCCCCGCTAAAACATGACAACAGAAACCAAAAATACCGCAGAGACGAATGGGCAAGGCAGGTTTGCAAGTTTTCGTTACGCCCTTGACTTCGTATCTCTAAATCAAGTCTAAATCAAGATCATGCCTATTGGCTATTGCGTATGAAATGTATTGATAACTTCAAAAAGTGTCACCAAGGCAGAGAAAAGCCCCCCTCTCGGCCTTTCCGCTTCAATGGTTATGGATTTTCATGACGCGATGATATTTCAATTCCGACGGAATCGTGCCCGAAGCAATAGCTGCAGAATCTCGAAGAACCTTTGACATTGAATTTCAAGCCTCGTTAACCAATCGGTATTCATTATTTATGCGTAAAATTTTCTGGTCGATTGGAAGACGTTTATTACTATACGGCAGTAGGTATGCTCGTCAGAAATGATTGATACATTATTTTGCGAATGATCATAATACACAAGTATACAAATCAATCATTTGAGTAAGTACGCATATGCTAGTTATAGTTGACGTTGCGTGACGCTCACAGTATACATCGTAATTCTTCACGTACGCGATTTTATGCCGATTTGTAGAGAATTGTTTGTGTACAGCGAAAAAGAGGAAGGAAGGAGGAGAGTGTGAAAGGAAAGAAGCGCCTCCCAATTCCAGCTCGATCTTCCACCTGGCTATACCGTATCAGCTGATAATTTATCGATGGACGATAATTGATAACCCGAACCTCGGGGATTAACGTGCCCGAGATAAAAGAAACCTGCGCTACATCTACTCGAGGACGCGAAAAACTCGTACGGCAATCTCTGGATCAACGGAATAACGATACGATATTGAAACATGCAAATCGGCGAAGATCGGTACCGAACTTAACGGACAAGAGAGTTTCTCGCAGATCGGTACACAGTGAGAGACTTTGGCCAAGGAGGAACTGAGGAAGATGAACAAACTCTTCTGAATATTGCCCCCAAGGTTCATCATCCCATCGCCAATTGCCGGTAGAACTCAGACTCCCGAACCGACGATAAATGCAGAGAGTCGTTGAGAAAGAGGGCGGAGGTAGACACTCTGCGGTTGCAGCAACTCCTGAGTTATCTATAGCCGGCGCACATCAAACTTCTGCGTGGATACACATTGCGCACCTCGTTTCGATATTATTTATAGGACTTGGATGATTGGTGAAAGATCGGTGCTTCATTTGGCCGACGAGGAAGCTGGAGGGGGCGATGAAATTCTCGCGTCCAAAAGCGGTGAAGACCAAACAATCACAATCACAATCACAATCACAATCACAATCGGAGATGCTGCAGGCCAGGAGATGGAAGAATTTTACCGATTCGGACATCGGAGCACTAGCTAGGGCAGCGCCAGCCTATTCCACTTTATCTGTATTCGGCCTGGGCCTCTCACGACCGTTACCGTCTACAATCGTGCAGCGTTTTCTGCAAATTTGAATTGCAAATGACGTACCAACCTAGAAAACATTCACCTCCTACGCCACTCTTGTACAGAAGCCGGCAATAATGTACAGGACCAAAGACCACCAGGCCATTCTCAAAGCTATAGTAACCGAAAGCTGGAGATTATTTCCTGCAAGTTTCATCCAAACTGCATGTCAATCGTTGAGGGGGAACTTTTGGTGGTAGGGGGGAGGTCTGCTCTCTTGAAAGTTCGAAAAAGTCGACAGAGGGACTGGCGGATAACGCCTACGACGTACTCATCGTTTTCGAGCTTGTATTGACGACGGTTTTCCATTTCTCTTTTTCTTTTTTCAGACCACTGGGTACTCGCGATGTGTTGGAAAAATGGAGATAAGAAGTCTTCAGCGTCTTCTGTAAGCCTCAGAAGCGTCGTGCACGTCGTCCTGGCCTTGTTAATGAAAATGATATCGGTGTTCAGATGTCCCAGCGGACCAACACGAGCCAACAGCCGGTGGACATCATTCTGATTGTGAGATATTCAGGCTCTATGTGTACGTACGTACGTACATGTAAGTTGTGCGAAGATTCGAGTTTCGCGACACGTCCGAAACACCGCAAGGACTCATGTTTCGCAAAAGATTATAGATTCCAATCGCCAAGCACTTTTCGACATCATTAGGACTTTTACTAGACACTCAGTGGCCGCTCGAGGCTTGACTTTTTTCGAAAAAAAAAACAAACTCTAATTAGATGCTCAAGACTTCTACAATCATTCATCACAGCGAAGGAGGCGATCGATCGAGAAGATAGTACAAATATAGGACATTTTGCTTCGTACGGACGGACATATCTTCAAGGCTTGCTATAAAGAAAAGACAAACTTTTCTGAGACGCGTTGTAGTTTTTTCCTGCATGGATTATCTCTGTGCTATATACATTTGAGCAATAAATTTGCATGGCAATATAACTGCGAACGAGTAATTTCTGTGTCTCAACGCCTCCGACTAACTACTTGGACTTGCGCCTCGGTCAAGTGGCTCATCCATTGATTTCGCTGACGGATTTTCAATGTAACTCTTCGCGGTTGCGGATGGATTGGAAAAACTGTCGGGTACAATTATTGGTACTAGAAACTGCGGTTCTGATTTGTAAAAGAGAAATTTCCAGGTGCCTCGAACGGTTCATGTGAGTTTGGTGGCCTCATGTTATGTAAATGCGTTCAAGTGACTTATAGAACCTCCGAACAGCAATTTGTTAATGACGCTCGAACGACAAGCACATAGACTTTGCTTTCGGATGCTAGTTCTAATCAACGCAAGATAACAGTAACTCCGTGAGATTTCTAATCGATTTTAAGACCTCACGGTATTTCAGAGACTCCATAATTACTTCGATCAACTTCAAGCTACTCTATGTGCATATCTCCTGTTGTAACTGGTAGGCTAGGTTTCCAGGCATCGCAGGTAAAGTCTCAGAGATCATCTCATCATATAGGACACATGGAATCGAAGTTTCGTGTTTCTCAACACGTCGTTAGAAATATTTTGATGATTGTTACGTGTTATTAGGATCTGACCTCCACGGTCTGGTCAATAACTCAGCGAGGAAGAAAACAAAAAGTTAAATTGCCGCAGAGCTGGCAAAACTAAGCTTATACATGCATTGTCAGTTATTAACAAAAAATATGATACATCGAGAATTTTTTTTCTTCTCTAAACCGAAAAAAGTTCGGCAAGTAAATTACTCGCGGTCGCAGAACTTTGCTCGCGAGTGCGTCTAGTTACTGCAGGAGCAATTTGTACGCTGTTAACAGCGACACGCAGGTGCCTTCTAGGTCGGTGATGTTATTTCTATGTTTTTGTTCCTCGTTGAAACGAGCAGATCCAACGTCTTCATGTGTCGTTTCAATTTTTCAAGGACTCCTATGGCGATCGAATGAAATTTCCATGGATACAACGGATTCGACGCGGCCAGAACAAATAAGAGACGAAGAAAAAAGGCGAACAATGGTATCCAAGCTTTCCAACATTTCAGTTTCCCTCGGCCGTTCCTTTACACACGGTCGTGAATGTCTGCTCTTTGAATGAAAATAATGTAAATTAATTAGTGCCAGTTGAGATTTACGCTCAGAAGAAATTTCCGGATCGTCGATCGGTCGGACGCGTCTTGATCCTCGGTGAGTCACGACAAATATCAGCGATTAATACAGCGAAAAAATATAAATTTCCAACTGAACGGCCGTCGCCAACGGAAGAAATTTTCAAACATTGTTTTCACGCTGCAACGCCACCCCGATATTCCGGGATAATTAAATATCGTTTCCCTGTTCCCGCGCCCTCAGTTATTACGAGATGTTTCTCATTCCCCTGAAAGATCAGACTCTGAACTCTTATCATTGATCCGATCGTTAACTTCCGATTGCGTATTCTGCAGAAAGAAGCTCATTGGGAAAACGAATATGGGTCTGCCTCGAAAAGCTCCAAAAACATCGGCGCTACTCGTAGCTGCAATACGGAAGCTCAGGAGCATCCACGGGTCAACTTCCCGTGAAATAACTAACTACGTTACATCCGGAAGCGATGGTCCTGCGAAGAATATTCAACGACAGATGAAGCTGGCTCTTCGACGTGGACTTACAGCCGGAGTCCTCCATCGATCGAAAGAGTGAGTATGAGATTAAAAACTGTGAAGTAGGGTCTCGGCTGCGGCTGAATAATGAGGACGTCGTTTCGAGCTTCTTCGAAAAAGTACTGGTATCAGGGCCGAAGTGGCACAGAGGATTCTGATAATAGAGCTACCGAAATCGCGGATCTTTTACCACGAGAAAAGTATCCTCGTTCAACTCAATTGAACAAATTGTGAAGACCTGGTTGAGAAAACAAAAGAATACGTGCGAAATGTACCAAGATATTTTCCACATGTCGAATGCAGAAGTTTCAATCCAATCCGGATGATTGAGAAACGATAACTTCTGGTGAAAAGTGTGAATAAAATTTCAGATAATATACCGAAATATTAACTTTTGGCAAAATTTGTTTATCCCAACAGCGGCTACTACACCTGCGCCGCATTCGACGATTCCGAAGTTCCGGGTGATCGTTCGAGAGGGAGATGCGGTCGCCGAAAAAAAAGCCGCCGTCGTCGTAGCTGTGGCAAACGGAGGAGAAGTCGGAAACGTCGATGCGGAGCAAAGCGTCACCGAAAGCGTCGCAGCATGAAATGCAAAAAACGAAAACGACGCTGCGGACGATCAAAGAGCCGAAGGAGACGCAAGGGAAGAAAATGCGGAGGAAGACGCCACGACGATGGAGCCGAAATTGACGCGCTGGTTGCCGCTCGTAGGACCGTTCGCAGACATCGACCGAAAAGTAAAAACGCTAGCAAAAGCAGCTCGCAAATGAGAGTGAGCAGCGCCAGCAGCGGTGGGACCCAAAGATCCGGGGCTGACACTCTCAGCGCCACTCTCAGCGCCAGTGGAAAAGAGAGTTTGACTGACCAGTCGGACATTTCGAGAACTTCGGACGGTACCGGAGGAGAAGCGAAGCCGTAATTTCGAATACTGGCAAATTTTTTCGAAAATTTTCCGCGCCATGATAACAAGAATAATCGCCCCTACCCCACGAAGATTACCTACTTCGGCATCAATTTTTCAAAAACGTTCATTTGTTGAACGAATTATCGCACATGTATACACACGGGTATAAAATATACACACCGTTTGTCAGACTACATGTGTTTCAGAAAAGAAGAAAAATCACACTTTTACACGTATTTTTATATTCGTATGAGAAATCAATTTACATTTTGTATAACTCTGTATTCGTCTACTTGTCTACTCAATTCGTCGAGTGATAAAGATTACGCAGTGATATTCGTCGACGATTTCAGTCTTTCTTCATTGATTTGGCATATGTTTCATTTTTTCCTAACATAGAGAAATGCATGTCCAATTCAATTTTTCATTCTGCTTTGCCGGAGCAGTCGATCATAATTTTCCTTCTCGCATTGTGACTCGTGACCAACTTCTTTCAAGATTATTTCATCCCGTATTACACAGGTATATACCTATGCGGCTGTAGTTCAACGTCGGATAATTCAAGTCGCGTTTCTTCGCCTAGGTAGAACGTAGGTATATATGTAGTATACCTACGTATTCATCCGAAGTTTCCACCTCCTTTATATTTATATACATAAGTATGCACACTATACCGTTCCTCTTTCATATTCTTCTCATGCACGTTTTCAAACCCGGCTTTTCACGTATCCACCGCTCAGTTGGGACGGACCCAAGTCTCGCTTAAAAACAATAATCGTAAGAAAAATGCAATCCCCAGTCTGCAGGCCGAAGGGGGTGCGGTCGTTTTTCTGCAAAACGAACAGAAGTCCGCTGTTCGACCGCGAGGAAGGGGAAAAAATGAACCAACAATTCCCGAATCAAAGATAGTTCAACCAACGAAACAGAATTCGGGATGGACATTTTGTTTTTCCAATACTGAAATAGTTGCGATCAAATTTTTTGCCCCGGCTTCCCGATCCCCGTCATTCTAAAGCTCGAATTCAAGCGAATGGTGAAATTTACTTTCTATATGAAAACAAAAAACCGAGAGGAGAAAACCGTCCTACGGTTTCGGGCGTCAGAATCCACGGAGGCGCGTGTCGGAGGTATGGATAAGCGACATCGGTTAGAAACAATTCCTCGGGGATAGTGCGGCCCTGTTTGGCCTTGTCGGCTAATGATAGTCCCCGCTAATGATGCGTTCACATAGGCACACATACGCACACGGACGCGAAGAGACCAGCACTACGTATAGGCCAGCGATGCCAGACCGCGCGATGATCGCCTAGCAACTCGTAGACTGGCTAGAAATTGACGGTATACGCTATTCTGGCCTAGTGGTCCGCCTCTCGTGGTCTCGCAGTGAGATTCGCTTCCCCAGGAATTCCTCATCCAGGGGATCGCCGCGCCGCGCCGCGCCGCGCCGGCAGCAGAATGTCTCCCCTCTCCGGATCGCGATTAAGCTATAACTGTAACTGTAACTATATCTCGAAACGCGTGAACAACAATTAGTGCAGTATACGAACTATAACTGCAGCGCGCCGAGGACGATCATCGTCGTCAGGTCGGTAATGATCGGTGATAACTGTAATAAATTGACTCGGGGCGACCGCGACGTCATCGCCGAGCGGTAACGCGATTCCCTAGTGACGTCGACGGCGTCTTTTAATCGTTTCAATGCACGACATAGCACCTGCCCTCGCGTGATAATGATTTTTATGGCACACTCTGCTCAGGTCGAGGAGGCGTAGCTATGGATTAGCCTCGTATTTAGGGGATGATACCGCGCGCTTTCGTCCAGGTGGGAAAATTCGTTACCTGTAGTATAAGGGCATAATGTTTAAACTCATGAGAGCAATGAGTTTATAGATTTTTCAACTAAAAAATAATTGCAACATCTGTATAGCGTAGAATGCGGAGCGGGGCGATTCCGCAAGCCTGCAAAGGCTGATGATGACCGTCGTCTGATGTGGACGGCATGAGAATCGAAGCGTCTCATACAGCGGCTACTTATTGGAGTTTATTGGATCGGTATATCGGATTCTCATGGAAAAGTTACATTATCTTGAGTTATGAGAATAGTCTCATTGCCTTGTGGTTTCCGCGTATCATTGACTCAACGGGAAACACACAGGGAAAGCTGTTTCCTGACTTTTGTAACTCGGAATCGACTTTTTCCCTGTTTGTGAACGACGAGAATGAAAAAAGATACGAAGAGGGAAGACGAGAATGAGAGATCAGAGATCAGGATTCGGAGCCTCGGCGTAAGCGAGGCTTGCACTTGATTCGAATTCGCTTTTCTGCGCCGAAGAACTACGATATAATCTAATCGGCAACGAAGGTGTTCCACATTCCATCACGGAGCTATAAAAATTCTTCTTATATTCCGGCAATTTCGTCAATTTTCCAATACGGAAATTATCGGAAAGTTTACGAATTCCATCTCTCGTTGAAAATTTCTGTGGGGAAGATTTTTGGGATTTCCTGTATCAGGTTTTTCCGGCTGGGCTGCTGCTGCCAGTATAAAATCCTTGGTAACGGAAGATCCGAGCAGACCTCTGTAATTTTACAAGATCGAGAGTCACCGGGCAAAACGTATGTAATTTCGGAAAACGTAACGAAGTTATAGCTTTATCGGGGCCTCGGAGAGCCTACAGAGTGACCCGGAATCTACGCCGATACCCATTTTTCACGGGGCATTCTCTGTCGAAAACGGGACGAAAATTTGCGCATCAATTTTTCTCAAAAAGTGGATAAATCTTTCGTCATCGTCGACCGAAGAAGATCAGCCAGAGACAATTGTTCTGTGAACTTGCGCTTGTCGATGTGTGGAGGACGAGCCAAAGGAACGAAGGGGGCACAACAGATCGCGCGACACACTGCAGCAGACGCTACTCCCGTTTCAAGAACGCGCGTCGTTGGCTAATTATCTTCGACGGACCATAAAAAAGAGTCTACATGTATTTTGGAAAAAAATTCATGAGAAAGTTTCGATCCCGTTCTCAGCCAAGAACACCCCGTTGAAAATCCCGGCATATATTTATATATCCGGCTCACATTCGACTGCTTATTCCCTAATTCGTACGACGAAAGTCTTCCCCGCGTCGACGCTATGCGGATGGATATTGACGAATGGACACGACAGTTATAGAGTAGCCGAAAAACCAACGAAGCTCAGCTAAACTCGACTCAACTCAACTCAACTCGACTCAACTCAACTCAACTCGACTCAACTCAACTGGACTCAACTTGACTTGACTCCGCAAGCGTCGTTTCAACTAATGTAACTAAGCGCACGCCACGCCGCGCCGTGTGATTTTTCGGCTGCGCGCCGCGCGTTATTTTCGACGCGACTGAGATCTCCGCTGACGTCTGCCCCTTGAGGTATCCTGGCAGTGCGAGCGTCGCGTCGTATGAATCTGGGGAAGGTATGTATCTACGTACATACATACCTACCAACTGTTTTCATCGAGTCACGAGTCAAGAGGCTCTCGCGCTGGCACCTCGCGCCTCTCGCCTCGTCGCGGTCGGCGCTGAGCTTGGAAATCTTCTCAAAATATATTTCTCTCGATATGTATAGATACGTAAATAAATCCAGGGACGTTATAGATCTCGCTATTATACCTGAACACGACCGAACAACCGTTCACCTATGTATGCAGTATACTATACGATTATTTCCAGTTATTGATTTTCCTTCTTGCGCTTCCCTTATGCTATTATACGTATTATTGAATCTGTTCGCCAATCGTTTTCAAACCCCCGCCAATTTTTCAGTATTATCCCCATTCTCTTTGCGTTTCGCAACTTGGGTATTCAAGGCATGAAAATTGGTCCTGCGACGTGAAATTTGTCTCGGGATAGACACAATTTTGCATATTGCCGAACCCATACCCTCCAACGATTTTCAAAATCGGTTCAAAAGTCATCCGTTCAAAAACGATACGCGCCCACAGTATCCCTGTACCTATAAAGATATAATAGTTGAGAAAAAAATGTACAACTAGAAATATAGTCGAAGTGTATGCTCCGGGGAAGATTCGTGACGCGGAGATTTTTTGGAAGAAACGAAAGAAGAAAAAGAAGGATCTCTTACCGGATAGAAAATTTTTGTTTCATGAGCAAGAATTAACGGATACCGGGGGAATCGAACTAGGAATTCTATCTTTGACTCGATGAGGAAGGAAGTATGCATGTATATACAAACTACGAAGCCACAGAGCGTCGAGTCTTAAAAGTTGACTGAAGGATCGTGGAAGGAATTGAAAAAACCGCGGGATATTAGAAACCTCGGTGATTCGATATTCATTATTTATATACAAGCCGACGCGACGATCTAATCGGTTCACTTTATATCACGGTCCACGTCACACAAACGCGTTCTTCCGCCTCGTATAGTTCGTGAAGCTCGAAGCTCGAGTCGCCGAATCGTCTGCGATTCCGTGGCCAAAAAAAAGTCGAGAAAGCGATCGCGAATCACGATAAATATATCTACACGATCGTGTGTAAAGACACATAACGAATGAACATCTATACTGTGTGTGCGCGCGTGTATAGAGTAACGTACACCGCATACGGTAGAGACGATGCCAAAAATATTCTAACGGCAGGTATCACGAACAACGATTTTTTCTTATTTTTCGTCTTTTACTGTGAAAATGAATCATACCTAGAGGAAAAATTCACGGTCAGATAGTCACGTGATCAGTTTCAAAAGATTTCTGTACCAAAACGTGGATATTCGTACTTCGGTGATCCACGTTATACGATCGTTATTTGTTTTTTTCACATCCAGTTCGAGAACAAAATGGGAATTCTTCGGCTCTACGAGGAGGCGAGATACTGCCCTCACACGATTGCCCTTGATAGATAAAGAAACAGCGATTCTACTAACATTTATTTGACGAAGTACGTAATAGTTCTAATAACATATTTATCGCCGATCAATAGATCATAGCGATTCTATACGTCGTATCGGCGAGATCGAAGCGATAAAGAATTTCAACGGCATTTTTGGTTATAGTGCAGGGTATGACTCAAGTTCTTAAGGGACATTTGGACTCGCATCTTAGATGTACAGACACCGTTTCGAAAACGAGAATAGTAAGTTTTCGCAAACGACTCGATCGATTTTTATGGAGTTTAGAGAACTCGTTGAGTACGATGGCAGAAAGTTGCTCGGTATTTCACTCCTTCGAAACATCGCTCGGATTCGATGAAAAATTGATGTTCCCTATGTTAGCTAGGTTAGATTGCAAGTGGGGACCCCGAATTCCTCCAACGAACTACGGAAGGTGGAACGTGGAGGCGATGGGGGTATCCTTACCACATTTAATTCCAAATTCAAACAGCTATATGTATACCCATACGCAGGTGTATGATTCGCGACAAGCAAATCGTGCGGAACAATACCTAGATATGTATTTCAACTTTCTCTTTAACCCCGCGGCCCGCGTTTGTAGAAATGCCTGTAACCCCAGCTCCGATCTCCTGGATTTCACTATTCCTGTACCGATTCGAATGCGTCCCCTTTCTCTCAGCGACGATATGAGCACGTCGCGTTCACGCAAGTATACACCTACTGTACTCGTAGGTATGTATGTATGTATGTACGATCTATGTGCGCATGCTTGCATACGTTGTGATCTGCACCTCGTGCGATTACATTCTTTGAAACAACCCAGCGCTGATTTCGATTCAAAGCGTGTACCTATACACGTTTTTCGGAAATCACGAAAGTTCGCGCAGCTCGTTCTCCCTCGATCAAGTATAATTTCTACCGAAACTCGCTCGGAAAAAAACGTAGAAGTGCGCGAGTATCCCAAATTTTGAGCCATCGCGGTTGCCCCAATTAACAGAGAACAATGTCTCCATAGCGAAAGCGGGCCACCAAAATAACGGAATATCAATATCGTCCGAAATTTGACGATTTTGATTTTTGCGCAATAGAATTTGAGGGGATCACCGACGTCGGACGTCGGACTATGTCATTCTTCGCGATTTTGTTCCGCCAACGTTAAGAACTCCAACCTCAGCCTCATTTCATTCCACGGGATATAATAGGTGAAATCTTGTTACCAAGAGGCACGTCACGGAAGTGGAGTGATCTAGCCAAAATTGAAAACCTGATACAGACATACATCGCTCGAAGTTCGCTCAGTCGTTAAATTCATGTACATACTACCTACATCATTTTTTCGGTCCGTTTCGCGACCGTATCTGTTATCCGGCGAAACAAATCTCTGCGCATACGTTATACGAGTATACCTAGATGCGATCATATAATTTCGTAAACGCGATTACGACGCCTATAATATCCAGGTGAGCGTGCACCTACCTGCGGTCGTAGAAGCGAAAGAATGAAGATTCAAATTGATTAGCCTCTGCAGTCGTACTAGTTTTACCTCTCCTATATACTGTAGGCATAGGAGCTACAGAATTGATAGACACATGTGTGCATGTCCATTGCGTATCTCAGATGATCGGATAATTAATAAGTTGCAAAGATATTGCGAGAGATGTTGGTGACGCGGGTAAAGTGGCGCCTGTCATATGTGCTCACATTATACCTATAATCGTTGCGATCTCATAAAATCTTGTTGGTTAGATACTATAAGGTATGTATATATACATACCAACTTATGAACGCTTTGATTAGTTATATACAGGGTGACCAGGAATCGGCGCGGGGATTTTTAACGGGTATCATATGTATATATTACTCTTCGTTAGAAACGGGATCGAAATTTCCTCGTCAGTTCGTTCTTTAAAAGGCACAGATTTTCTATTTCTCGTCAATTACGAGCCACCCGGTACGTATACTCGTATTAATTCGTATCACCAAAAGCTGCAGAGAGCAGAAGACAAAGAAGGGGTAGATTCGGAATAGGAGAGAATTTATATGATATATATTATGTGTGTATGTATATACATAGGTATGCATATCATGTATCATCATTCGGAATGTAATTCGAATGCAGAGCTTAATCGTAGAGATACACATGCGAGTATATGACGGGTGTATATTACACACACTGCAATCTGTAATTAATTAATATATTCATCCGTCCATCGGAGAAGCTAGAATAGGTCACTCGTGTCACGGATGCCGGCTTTTAATTGCTACCTGCGTATACGGACTTGTTCAACACAGAATGCGATGCATTCGACGTTCTAGTAGATCCATATACAGTGTGATCATTCGAAAATAGAATATAAAATCCGAAAGTCCGTTGACTGGAGTTGATTGATTGAGACCTCTCCTCAAATTCACAAATTCGAGTGTTACCAATTCAAGACGCGCATGAAATATGAACTGATTCGATCATTTATTCTAGTATCCCTCGAACTGCGGAGATACACAAAATTTTCTCAAAGTGTAGATACGTCACGTTGCCGACGTCGACGAAGGAAAATTGAACGATTTTCATCGTCATGGACTCAAAAATGCATCTTCAAATCACAAATATGCGATTCATAACGAAAAGTGAAATTTCAAGATCAAGTTCGTGGAGCCGAAGCCTAGAAGCGGAGGATAAAAATTAGTCACTTCGAATTCGGCTCATGATTGAAGATCTTTGTACAATCTCGCGCGTTGGTCGTTATGCAAAACCAAAATTAAGTTTGACCGAGGTATCATCGCGTTTTCCAGAAGCTCGTTATCAGTTTCAACTGCACCGTTAGTAGGTTGGTACAAGTTCTAGAATTTATTGGAATAAATTCAGTCGGAGGTGGTATACATGTGCACGATATAAGCAACGACGAAAATCATCGTTAGGATCACATGCAGCACTCTGCAGCTTTATGCTTGGCGTTGTTCCAGGGCGAATATTATTTGCCACCGGGTATTCGCGTGCGTGCACTTAAGCCCGGCTAAAAACAAAAATATCGCTGAGAGGAAAAATATTGTTGAAGAAGAAGAAGAAGAAGAAGAAGGAGAAGAAAAACGAAAGCAAAAGTGTTGACGCGCGAAAAGACGTGCAAATAGTTGTATAAAAAGAATTCGAAAAAGGAAAAAATCGTTTCTCACCGTTACAATTAAAATTATTTTGTGCATCGGGGAAAGAAAATTTTTGTTTTGCTCGAAAAAAGGAACAAAATTTTGTTTCTCCTATCCTGTTATTTTCGAATTCGGCGAGGAGCGAAAAAGAGAAGACACAGAGAAATGTGTTTTGCCGGGCTGGAACGTAAAATTTGTCGCTTTTTTTAACTGCGCGATCAATTTCCCGCAGGTTGTATAATCACCATTTTCGAGTTGGATCCGAGATAGGTACGGTACGCGCTGCT
Organism: Phymatocera aterrima; assembly: GCA_963170745.1. Classification (NCBI taxonomy): domain Eukaryota; kingdom Metazoa; phylum Arthropoda; class Insecta; order Hymenoptera; family Tenthredinidae; genus Phymatocera; species Phymatocera aterrima. Next base: position 9,172,123 of record OY720666.1, read on the forward strand.
AATTTTCGGGGCAATTATTCACACGGATCTCAATCGATCGAGCGATTTTGTTGCAATAATTAGCAGGCCAGAATTGTCTACCGGAAAAATTCACAGGATTTCAATTTTTCATTACCAGTAGAGAATATCTTAGCGCCTTTATAATTCCAATGGATTATCAGAGACCTACGACTTCACCAAAAGAATATTGGACTCGTAGAAATGAAAATGCCGGATGATCGCCGGTATCGCCAAGGTTTACGAACAGATAATTTTAATCCCGGTGAAAAGATAACGGCGATATATTTCACGCAGTTAGGTCCCTACTTATGGGTGGCAGGTAGGAATCTGGGAATTTCAGCGCATGCAAAATTCCCAAATCGCATCACCTGATTGTCATTTATTATTCGAAGAGGATCAGTTACAGCTGTCATATGCCTCATCGAGCTAGGACGCAATTGAGAAAAAGGCAAAAGCCCCCAAAAAAGGAACAAGGAACGGATTCCAAGTTCGGAGTTATCGGACGACGCCCCGCATCAAGTACTTTTGTTCGTTGCTGACGTTGAAATTGGCAAAATTTCGCGTAAATCTATACATGGTATCGGGGAGTGTACATACGGCGAAGCGCAGGAAAATAATTACCTCGGAGAATGTAACGAACGAACTCCCTTAAACGGAATCAATTAACTTTGGCACGAACGGAGCAAATTTCTTTTCACGAACGAATAGTAAAAAAGGAACAAGACTCAGACTCAACTCGCACCGTCAACCATCAAGCAACGGAAGCCGTATTAAATATCGTACAAACAGCGAAAAGGTTTCTCGCCTTCGCGGAGTAAGTGTAAGGTATACATACACATTCTCACGGGCCAATTACAACTTTTCTTTGAATATTTGTTTTCATCACTCCGAGAGTCGGAGGCTGTGCTAGATCTGCGCTTTGTACTTCGATCTTATGATACGATTCTCTTCTCTTACGCACTCGGCGGGGCAAGCCGCAAATTTTCTACATCTATAACGAGAGTATAAGGTATGTATATACATACGTACATACATACATACAAGTTATAGGTTTTATAATTTCAAAATTGGAACCAAAGATAGGGACACATTTTTGTCCTTTCTTTCTCATTTAGATCACGGTTTTTCCCCTCTTCGGGGATAAAATTTTCTTCTATTCGAGAACAATTCCCGCCAAGTTCTACTTAGAGATACGTCATACGTATACAAGCTCGACATGGAGCAGAAGCCGAGAGCGAAATCCCGAAAAACTCCGTTGAGGAATTTGAAAAAAAAAAAAATCAGTGATCGAATTGGTGGATCGATCGAGTACTACTCATTCAACTGAGACTGAAGTCCGAGGAGGAGGGAACAGGAAGTAATCGTAAATTTTTGAAGACGCATTTTCCGCTGTAGATGGTGCGATAAGATAAAAAACGTCTGTGACTCATCGTCGATAAAGGTATACGAAATTCGAACGTGTCGCGTCTTTTGACTCTCTTCTTTACCGACGGATATCGAACTTAATTAATAATTGAATAGCGGACTATGAACCTCTGGGTCCATGTCGTTGACATTTGACCCTGCAGCAAGGAAAGGAAACTTACCGTATTATCATATAACGATCGTGGTACACTGTGTATATGTATAATATGATAAACAGAATTGGAGATAAATGCGATGAAATAGAGAAAAACAAAATATCGTACGATTGTATTATCATGAATAGACGAAAATTTTTGTCGTTGTGTCGCCATCGTCGGAGTAGTCTCGATTAAACTCAGCTCGGCTGAACTGTACAGATATTTATTGAGTCATTGATTGCTTTACTATCTGGTTTTTTGGTATTTTTAATATTCCCAAACCGAACGTGGGACGGATCGTTTAGAATTGTCGTATGCATGCATGTACGGATAGAATAGGACCCGAGAAAGACGAGATAACGGTTCTCCGATTCTGGATAATTGAAATATCCGTTAGGATGTGCTGTTTCATCTTCGTGTGCGGAGAATTGTTTGAAAAACCTAGAACGCAAGAAAACTTGGTATTTTATACGATCTTCCATGCCCACGTTATATGAGAACGAATTTCCAATATTTTCTGAACGTTAGCGTTGGAAAATTTATCGCAGATTGTCGCTTCTCTCGATTTCGATATGCCTCCAGAAGATTTTCGTTTCTCGTGACACGATTTCGAGAACATTGAATGAATCTGCGCTTCTGCACGAGTCTTTTCTTCTTTCCCGTCACCCAAAACTCGAAACGTGATGTTGAATTTTTTAACCACACCGTGTACCTATTCATCGGGTAGAGGTTCACAGCGTTAGAAATTTTCCCATCATTTGATTTTTCTCGCGATTTCGGGAAACCCCGCGGACGCCGACGTGGACAACTGCGCCGGCGAGGGTGATTCTCAAAATCGTGAGAAAACTGAAGTGCAGATTCTTCGTCGACGAAAAATTTCAGCCGATATAAATTTTCTTCATTTTCCGCGCGTTATGAAGTTATAAACTCCAGCCTCATGCTGTACGTGCATTAAATTATACTAGAGTTTACATAGACTCTAGACTCTAGACTCATTCTGGAAGTTCTAGACTGTAGACAGGGCGCTGAGAAAAAGAGAAAGAAAGAGAGAGAGAGAGAGAGAAAGAGAGAGAGGGATCGACCTGTTCGTACGTTGAGACGAACATTAAAAGCATAAGCGTATCTAGAATGAGTATAAATTTTCATTTTACCACAAGTTGCTGGCGCCGATCTGGTAGACCTCTTACAAGATAATGCGGATGTCTTATAGGTATGTGTACGTAAAACTGTAAACCCTTTACGCACTGTGTATACATCTGCAGATCCGATCGAGCAGATAACCGCTCAAACTTTCAATTGAATCACGAGATTTATATTTTTTATCTAGATAGCCGATTTGGAACAGCGTTTCCACTTTCATGATTCCGCAACAGTAATCTCGGAATTGGAACGAAAAACTGACTCCTAATCGTATGCGATTTATGGGACAGACACGCGTTCATAACATTTTTCGCGAAAAATTTCGCTCCGATTTTTCTCTCTACTTATTTCAATGAAACTAGCCGATGTACGAAAAATCTTCGACGCGACCTATACCCAAGACTCTATCTCATTTATTCCGGTCGATAAAATTTACACGCCACAGTACCTTCCCACTAAAACGTCGATCTTATCACGTGGAAAAATTCTAATTACATATAGATACAGGCACGAGGTCGTTGGAAAATGAAATCACGGTTGATGATCAGTCGTTGATCATTCAACTCTCGATAGTTAAGTTTGAACAAAAAAAATTGATAAAAATATGTTCGATATGGGTGAAATCGAATCCCCGAATACTGTGGACAACTTTTGTTCCAAGCCGCCAGAATATTTTTCAGGAGATTAATATCATTCTGACCTGAAAATAATTTATAGTTTAGAGTGGCAAAGTACGATTTTCGATCTGAATACCTGAGAAATTCGATTTCGGATGTGCAAAAAAATTTTCAAATACGTCTATTTTAGACTGCAGCCTCCAGCCATATTATACTGATCGTTTTTGCACCATTCGTGAATCAAGGACTACTTATAGTTTGAAAATAACTGCATTTAAATGAAACCGCGGACGACTTTGTTCCTGGCGTATTATATTTCAAATTTTCGCCGATTTAACAAGCTGCATTCGTCGACGAAGTGGAATTTCGGCAAGATTGTGTGAACATGCAGAGAATGAATTTTTCTTGTGAATTATCTCGCAGAAGTGTGTTGGGCGGTAGGTAGATACTCGCTGCACGATTTTGCAAACCTATATACCCGAAAGAGAAATTTCATTTTGATAATTTTGTAAAATTTGATGCTCCTTGGTTCTCCGCTGAGAATAATTTTGAAACTTGGCATAAGTCTTGGCTGTTGTCCAGAAAGCGCATCGCTAGTGCCACTGCTACTGCTAGTGCCGCAGCGCTATGGCTATTGCTATTGCTATGGCTAGACGCCTGGGTTCCGGTCACTCGTGATATCCCTCGGTTTTTTTGGTCCCGCGGACTCCCGCGAGACTTTCGCAGGCGTCACTCATAATGACACGGGACTGATGCTCGTACCGAAAATATTCTGGCCGTCAAGAGAGACACGACGTTTATAAATCATCTCTGATGTCCGCATCAAGGTTCTAGCCATTTGATTTCTAAATTTATATGCCTGCATGATTTTGAATAAATGCATATATCCATATTCATATACCCACGTTGAATTTTTATCCACTTTCAAAGGCTGCGGTGAGCCTATCTAGGACCTAGAGCATATTTTGGCAATGAATTAAGAGTTTTTGATGAAAAAACAAGGTTACGCTCGTCTTGCAGTCGCGTTTCGCGTCGTAATTCATCCCTGTAGGCGTATACTCGTAGATTCATTGCTGTTCGAAAACGAATTTGAAAAATTGATTCAAATTTTAGGAACAAGAAATTCTTCGTTGGGGGAAAAACGAAGATTCAACCGAGATCGTCCATTCTTGATATTTCGTGTGCCAGCTCCTCATGCAGACATTCTGAAATTGCTTTCGATATGCGTTGAAAATCTTTCGGTATATGTATTTTCAATTCCATTTCGAAATCTTTCGGAACGCGGTAAATTGTTTCTCAAATCCTCTGTATTAATCGAAAACTGTTGGAAATTTGCGTTGGCGATCTATCGGGAACGTTCGAAAAAATGTGCAATTTTTCGGAATCCTTTATTGTGAATTTTGGAAATCCTGAAATGGAATGCATACCTCACCTCCTCGAAAATCTATAGGCGGTTTATACATATACTTATCGAAAAACTTTCCCCGCCGGACGATTATCACGAGATAAAAGCGTGAATGACGAATTGAAAAGTACCCGAAAAGGATGTCTAAGTACCTCCTGAAATTCGCATGTGGCGAACCATAGAAAAATTGAATTGCGTGGTAAATTCCCACCAGAATATATCCCGAGCTGGAGCAGAAGAGAGGGAAACAGATGCAGCAACACGTGGTACAAAACTCGAGTGCTGGATATAGGTGTGCGTACAAGCGAAGTCGGAAACTAGAATGGGTGGCTTCCCAAAACATTCCAAAAATAATACTGGGTCGATCTATAAGTATATCGGGTCACAATGTGCGCCATTTTGTCACTAAAACTTCGTTCGACAACTGAGGCATTACGCACGTGATAAATACATATGCCAACAAACTTTCGAATCACGTTAATATTATGTATATACCTCCAAGGCTCAGCTGACGCGGAGAAACTCATCGCCATCTAATATGAACGGTAGGTGGCGGTCGGTGAACAATTTTCGTTCGAAAATGGAAGAATTATCGACAAATTGTGACTGGATTATCAAAACCGTCGATGACTGACACTTGAAGAAATAGCAGAAAAACGGTTGAAGTCAAGATTTTCCTCGAGACACCGATCATCGTCTTTCTGAAGTCCGCCTATTCCATTCCAAGTATGTTCGCGAGCGAAAAAGATAGATCGTTCTCATTTTTTGTGCCCGACCTCCGTCCCCTTCGGAAATCGTGATATTCAAAATTTTTCTGTCTTACAGCGGGGACACCGGGGCGAACAGCTGATCGTTCGGAGTAAATAATATACAAATTCCGTAGCACAGAAGGATTCCTGGGGACCACTGATTGCGAGGCGCATTGTTCTATCGGACTGAGCAAATTGAGAGTGAGAAAATGCAGCCGACAACGATTCTACAAACAAAATGCGACCCAGCTGTGCTCGTAGATTATTTTCCCGCGAGGCAGCATCCTGCTGCGCCATACTTTGCAATACGTGATATCGATACGAGAGTTATCATCCGAATTGACACGAAGAATGAAAAAAGAAGAAAGACAATCGGATTCTCGAAATACGGTTCACTTTTTTCCCAATCCCATCAGGCTCGGATTATATTCGAAGCCTGCGGTAAGAGACTTTGACTTTTCTATCGAAAATAATTAGAATGCAATTAGAACGGTGTTCGTCCGATGGAGAAGATCGAAGACGAAGAAAGACGAAGAAAGACTCCGGCGAGCAGCTGGAAATTGATCATCTTATTTTCATTTCACTTTTATTGCCAAGTTTTCTTCTTTTCATTCGTTTCTCGGCAAATGGCAATTATCGGCGAATGGTATCGGCTGCAGCCGATACTGATTCGTCTAGTAGGTACGCCGCGCTGGTACGCGTGCACTAGCGAGCCTGGTGCTGACGTATCAGGCGTAACAATATGATCATTGCGCACGCACGAACTCCCGCACGATCTGTTATTATAATACCAGTGGAAAGAAAATGATGTAGGTTGTGTGCTTCTCCGCGCACACATGTACGCGCGTAAGTGATGCTGTGTATATACATATACCATTTGTATCATATTCTACGCACGGAGTTGTGTCAGGTCCCCCCCGCGTCATCAAAGTTGGATTATTTGATCCAGCGTGTCTGCGTTTCTGGTAATTATTACTTCATTAGCCAATTTAAAGCTCAAGGCTGAAAATTAGTATATATAAACTGGGGCCGCTGCGCCTCCTAGTACGCCTACTACGCCGATAAATCGAGCTTGGACTCACACGATCGGCGCAACGATTTTCTATCGCGTAGTTGCCATCTTCTTTGAAAAATTAGTGGCCGGTGGTGAAATCCGCGGACGTCGATAAACGGACCATTCAGACTTCGTTTGGACGTCGGATTGTGTCGTTTTTTTCGGCAAGACACCTAGGTCGGAGGTTTAGAACAGAGTTTAGAGAGAACGATCAGTGAGCGAAGCGTTGTAAGAAAGAATCAGATTGAATTGCTGCGGATTGGATAAGCGAGAAGAGCTGGAAATGAGGAACGCGTGTCCGTGACATCAAGTTAGAATCTTGATGAGCTCGATCATAACGAAACGCGCAACGTATTCCTCCAGTTTAATTTTACCGAAGCTCAGTATAGTAAGAATGAGAATGATGGACACACAAAATGTGATATTATAGGACTTATAGCACCAGCTTTTCAATGCCTCGATCATTACGGTTCACATCTATTGAGAGATTAGTTGACGTCCTCCCAGCCCGATCTAATTCGATGATTTACAATTGATTTTAAAAAACAGTATTTTCTCTCCGGTTTTGGGATCATCCCGTGAAAATCGATACAAATATATAGAGACAGAGATCGGGAGGCGATTGGGGTCACCGCTGGCAAATCTAACCTAGCTAACATAGGAAGTATTCATTTTGCATCGAATCCGATCGGCGTTTTGAACAAGTAAAATACTTAGCCACTTTCTGCCATCCTACTCGATGAATTCTCGATGTTTTGTCAAAATCGATCGAATCGTTCGCCGAATATTACGATTCTTGTTTTCGAAGCGGCTTCTGTACGTTTGACAACAAGATGGCGAGTCCTATGGCACCTCAAGGACTTTTGTTGTCCGATGAGCGAGCGTTTGGCGAAAAGATATTGTCTACCATCGGAAAAAAAGAAATACAAAAATTTTTAAATACCGACGCATTTTATTTTTTGTTTCTTTGAAGCTGTATGTATATTATCGATCGCGAGCACACACACACGAGATAGATATTATGCTACGTATATCTGAACAGGAAGGTATTTGTATTCGATCTATTTATAGGGAGCACCTCGGCATAAAAGAGTGCCTAATTGTACACGCGTGTATTTGATAAATGGATAGACCCCGATGACAGACTGATCGTCTTTAAAGCTTCGTCACGATTTTCCCTATTTAAGAAGAGGCAACAAAAAATGAATGCGACAAAGAAGAAGATGAAGAAGATGAAGAAGAGGAAGAAGCCCTAAAAAAAAAATCCTTTCCAGTTTTTCGATTTCCTAAAATCTTTGATAGTAGGACATACATACATGCCGGTATTTTGAAATCCGAAATGATGATCAACAAATTATGAAACACTGAAACAACGAAATCATTGGAGAGAAGACGTACCTCTACTTACATAGTATATAATATATATAATTACGAGGATCTTTATTCTACAAAATACAATAATGATATAACATATATTTCGACAAATATAAAAATATAACAATACTATATATATGTATATATATATAGTATATACCTACAAATTTATCTCTCACATCGCGCTCAACGATTAGAGAAATCGAACAAAACGGGATGAAGACAAAAAGAAAAACTGAATAATCGAGCATGAATCTTGAATCAACTCTGCGATCCTAAAAAAAAAGAGATCAAAAAAATGAAATTCGGTGTTTAGAGTTTTGAGTTTTGTGGAAGAAAAAATATACGTGTACATATAGTGCTCAAAGAGGTGCGAAAAGATTATGAAAAATAAGAAATAAATATAGTCAACGAATCGTAGCTCACATATACGTAAGTATAGGTATACATGAAGTATGCGGTGTGTAGCTAATGACAAGATCTAGGGATTTCGTGATACAAAATTCATCGGTGCATTGAACGAGGTCGTGACCACCCTTTTTGTAGAATAGTGGAAACGCGTCTTCGGACCTACACTCAACTGCAAACTGCACTAGGAAGCTCGCCTAGTGTTCTAGCAACTAGCGAGCGCAGGTCATACGTTTGTACGAGTATGTATCATATACATAAATGAGCTGGGAACTATGCTAACTAGGCACAGATTAGCTGTACTAATACTCGATGAATCGGCGCTAACTGAGTTTCTCCCGGATGGGTCGAAAGTGTATAGATAATCATTCTACATATGCACGGCTATATTTATAAGTTTGTATATTGCACAAGACAGAATACATGGGTAGGCATACATGCATGTAGGTTTACGGCTATCTCTCATACATTGTCTAACTTGAAGACTTCGTCCAGCATGAGAGTGAGATGAACGAAACGTAGGTATGTGCGGCATTCCATGCCAACCCTCGGCATTTTCGATATTGCTCTAGAATTGGGAAAATGTTTACGGTGACGAAAAGTGAACTACCGAATTATTTCAGATTTCTTTGTACAACCGTTTCGGTTCGGAAGCTCGGACTTTTGTACCTTCGTACTAAATTTATATCTCAACATCCGTGTGTCCCACAAAAAAAATCAATCGGATGAAAAATTTGGGAAATATTTTGAAACGGAAGGAAACATTTTTTGGTCAATTTTTCAGCGACCCGAAACTCATTTTCTTCCCACTGATAGTCTAGAGTCAGGATTTCGTCGGCGATCGACACGATCGATTCCCATGAAATTTTTACCATAAATTCATTGTAGAATTACGAACGTTTTGACACCTCGTGGAAAGTGGGGAGACCTCTAGTTCGGATGCTACGATCGATCGAATGTCGCGAAAACGAGAAACAATTATTTTAGTTCATATTGTACTGCCGTATCTTCCCACTTTCCGCAGAGTATCAAAATGTTCGTTATTCGACAAAAAATTTATGGTACGAGTTTCATAAAAATCGATCGATGTCCGTCGCCGACAAAATCTTGATTTTCCGGTCGTTGAAAAATTGACCGAAAAATGTTTCCTTCCGTTTCAAATTATTCCGGAAACTTTTTCATCCGATTAATTCTTCTCCTGGGACCGGCAGATGTTGTGGTATAAATTTGTTACGAAAGTGAGTGAACTTCGAGACCGGTGGTCAGGACAATCTGAAATAATTCAGGAGCTCACTTCTCGACACCGTGAACATTATATCCTAACTCTGGAGAAACATCCAGCATCCCGAAGGTTGGGGGCAGGTCGAGTTAGCATGGAATGTCCCATAGACGTGAGTAATATGTAAGTACAATAATCATGCAACGTGGAAAAATTGTTCGGATATCTGATGCGACTTGTTACCTACATATATAAATACCTACAGATTCAATACGCGTGTGCAATTTTACGTGTTTGAATGAAATTTCAAGATACGCGTTTCAAGATAAGAATCATACGTATAGGTGTGCCTAAATCAAAAATTAGTACGTCATATGCGTGCCTGTACAGTATGTATATACATATATACATACACGCCTGTACGTCGTATGATTCTTGAGATAAAGCGACGATAAAATATTATGTGTATATCTTGGAAGAACAAAGTTTGATTAAAATTAACCCAATTGGGTTGACATCCTTGAATATACCTTGTACAAAGTTTATGCTGCGTACCTATCTACGTACGTATACAGTCATCAATCGTCTCGACGGGAACAGAAAGTGGATGAAGAAACTGCGTGAAAAGTGATACCCATAAGTTACGTGAGAAAGTCACGAAAAACAGATTTTTCTGCGATTTTCGGCCGAAATTTGTCGACGATGAAAATTCTTCGGGTTTTTTTTTTTTTTTTTTTCTTCTTCTTCTTCTTCTTCTGCTTTTTCTTCTTTTTCTTGCCGTTTGTCGGGAATCTTCGATGCCAGGGGCTCGGTCGGTCGAGGACTCCCGAAATGGCGGAAAAAAATCTAGATTTTCATTCAGCGACAAATTTCAGCCGCAAACATCGTTGAAAAAAAATCAATTTCCGTGATTTTCTTGCGGTAATAACGATATCATCGAGGTTATCGTAAGCTCCGGTCCCGTAATAAGTTCCAGTAGTTGAACTACGATTTTCCCGATACGAATGCGATAATGATAATCACAGAAATCTACATTTCATTTTTGTTTTTCATTGTTCTCATCGGTACATCATAACCTTATTAATTAGGCATCGGCTGGCCCTCTGTCTCTAGTTCTTTCCATTTTCAACCGACTTCATAACGTGTATCAGCTCGTTCATTATCATCGCGATGAAACCAGCCACATAATCTTTGCGGTCAGATTTTTTAAGCGGTCTGCAGTCTTGTGCACATTCGCGTAGAACTATGATGTTTATATATACGAACTGAAATCAGGTCGCTCGATCTTCCGCGAGAAAAGCCTAATACTAATACGATCTCGATTCAACGAAGTACGGAAGTATGCGAGCAACTGGGTTCAAAAGACTCGCTCCAAAGTGTCGATCACAGCTTCATATACATATAGATCTGGCACTAGTCGGTGTGCGTGTACAGTAGAACCTCGATTATCCGAACCACGATCGCTTCAACCGAACTCTCTATTATCCGAACCACAACTTGCTTTTATTTATTTATTTTTTTTTTCGTTATGCGCGCATATGTATCTCTTTGAAGGACGGCGCGGAATTTTGAAATTTATATATGCACGTCGGAGGACCGCGTGCAATTACAATGTTGCAAGCAAAGCGTTTGGTCATACGTGCTCAAGTCTGATTCGCCTGTCAGGGCATTAGTGGGCTCGCATTATCTGTTATTTAGACATTCGATACTTAAAAAAAAAACGTTCAAACCGCATGTTAAATGTTTATAAATGTTGTTAAATAATATACACATATATATTATAATACACATGTGTGCTGCATATTTCTTGAATACTTCCCACCGCTGAACATCGTGTCACCTAACACATCACTGTTAGATTATCCGAACTAGGCCCGGTCCCAATTGGTTCGGATAATCGAGGTTGTACTGTACGTTTATCGCATTCGCTCGCCACTTTGAACCTCAGAGTTTCGACGGAGATCTATAGGCTATATATGTACATATACCTAGTTTACGCTGAAAAGCGATTTCGGTCAAAAGTCTGCATAGGAAGGTTCATTTGACGACCGAACGCTGCAGGCTGATGAAAGTATCATATAAATAATGGATTGTTTCGAAATGTCGGTATGGACCACCTCGTCGCGCCGGAGAGTTTCCGTTTGAGAATTTGAGGCGATCGTATACATTCAGGTACGCCTCTCAACATTTCGATATTGGGTATCCCGTATCAGTTCATGGATTGTTTATCGCTTTATGTGCCGATAACTATCGCATACCTATACGAGTATAAATCTGGAGAGTCCGCGGAGTGGCCACCACAGAATCACGACTGACGGCGATATTATATACGTATGGAAAAAAGTTTATAGAGTAGGTAGGTATAATGAGGCGCTACCACAGCTTCTAAAGGTAAACTCCATTAAGTATTTTTATTCGTAGATGATTAATAAACGTAATTATCTCCGGGATAATTGCCTAACGTCCAGCAACGCGGCGCAACGCGACGCAACGCGACGCAACGGCTATACCTTCGCTCGGCTTCACCTTTTCCTCGCTATAAGCTCTCTGCAATCCATTACAACGTGTAAGGTAGGTATATATATATATCTGTAATACGCGTGGTAAATCTTGATCAAGTGTGAGATAACCGTTGTATACATATACCTATAGGATATATACCTGTCAGGTATATAGCTATGTGTTGAAAAATGTATATAATAGATATGAAGTACGTGTAGGCTGCGTCGTCTGGTACACGATTGTCACGTCTTTCCTGCGAGCAGAAACATGCATACCAAAAGGTGTACCTGCACGAGCTGCAGCGAAAGAAGTTGCAGCGTATAATCGGTATAGTATATAGAGGGAAAGGTCTCAATCAATCGAGTCGAGTCGAGTCGAGTCAGTTCAGTATATTCTGCCCTCGTCAGAGGCTATCTATTGAAACAAAACCCCCTAAATAGCCTCTGATGAGGGCAGAATATCACTGCCGAAACGTCAGGCAACATAATACTGAACTGACTCGACTCGATTGATCGAAACCTTTCCCTCAATATCCCAAATTCGAGTGTTAACTTCATTATGTACGGTATAGGTATAGTATATATCTGCAGTACGAGAGGGTGACGCAGGGGAGAAGATTGGGACGCGCAATAAATGTTTTTGTAACACCCGTTCGGAAAGTCTGATTTCCGAGGGACGTTCGGCGTGCGTAAATAGCGTGCAAAGTACTTTGCCGCACTAGTGCGAAAAATGACTCTCATCGACAAAAATAACGTGAAATTTATTTGCCTCGTTTGCTTTCCAAATCGAATTTCCCTGCGCAGGAATTACAAAATATACCTACCATTTCACAATTATCTATTGTACAGATCGTGCAGAGGAGGAGACTCGGTGAAACTGATTTTTCAATTATGAGAACCGAATTGCTCCGAGTTGGCATAATTTCTATACGAACTTTGGGAAAATGAACGCATTTTCACGCGAGCTTCTTTCACTGGAGAATTTACCGAAATTCGAACATCAATCGCGATCCATCGTAAACCGAAATCTGAAGATAAATCGCGGTCGATCGATATGAAAATATTGAAGCTTCGGCAATTTTATAAATTTTCTGCTTCGTCTACTTTTTGGCGAATCAGAAAACCGAATCTCTCCTGACGAGGTTCACGCCAATAAGCGTGGAAAGTTGGTTGGTAATGTTACACCGTATACTGCAGGTAATAATAATTGGGTGAATTGGCAAGGTGTTTCGAGAGCGGAATTCTCTCTAATATTGATCGGTAGCTCCTACTTGTATACCACAATGCAGTCGCTTTCTGCTGGCGCACTAGAGGCCGTTACAGATAATGCCTACGAAGGCTGTTAACCTTTGGAGAATATTTTGCCATGTAGGTTGTAGGTACGAGGTTTGTGTAACTTCAGTTTACACAGGGAATCAAGCCGAAGAGAAAACTGCGGGTAAAAATTTTCACAAGTCTCCGTGTCGCTGCAGCGTATGCCGTATACCGATCCGCGATCGGCGACGATCAGGAGTACGAGTACGATTCAAATTTCGTCAATTCCCACAGGGATTTTTTTCTCCATGCCTCACATGTACGGCACTTAGCTACATCTACGAAACAGTTGTTGTACATCGCGGTCCGAATGATCATATGAATCATTTCACCTCTTGTCCGACTATTTCATGCCATTGGAGAGAAAAAAAGAAGAAAAAAGTGACCTACAACTCTCGTTTATATTCCACATGTACATACGTCTATGCCGCACCGACTTCAATCTATGATCGTATGAATTTTATCGATCAATTTCGTAGCGTCGTACCGCGTGCATACGCGGTATTCATACATCGTCATGGAAAATTCAAGCAAAAGCAAGCAAGCGAGCAAGCACAGCTTATCGATTGCTGTATCTATGTATAGGTATAGTGGGAGTGATAATCTCTGAAAACGTTTAACCTCGATATTTGGTACGAGGTGCAGATAACGATCGCTTCGATCATTATATGCATCGATTTTATTCATCGAATTAGAACAAGAATTAATTGAAGGGAAAAAAAGAAGAAGAGGAAGAAGAAGAAGAAGAAGAAGACAAACGAAAAAGCTCATTAGGAGTAGAAGGCGTGTTTGACTATTTTGGACGAAAAACTGAGAAAAAGAATAAAAATTACCAATCGCAGCTTGACCTTGACCTGTAAACTATATCGACTAATGGCAGATAAAGATCGTTAAAACTTTCGCTCGTGTGACGTTGAACCTATGAAAAACCGGAACAAAGTTTGATACAAATTATGGCATCGGGCGAAACGAAAGGATTTTATGGAAATACAAGTAAACTGCTGATCGGGATCGTACAGGCTGTCGGATACACTTTACAAATTTCCTGTAAAACTAGTCATTCTCAATGCCACGTAAGGTGACGTAAAAATATTCCTTTCTCATCTCGAAAATCGCATTTCTCGACGAAGGTAGACCCTGAAATATTCAGAAATAATGCTGAACCAAGATGGGGTCATTGCGGGAACCTAGTGAACATTAGAATAGAAATGAATGGAATCGACCAGGAGAGAGAAGCCGGTTTCCGTTGCCCCGTTGCATCGGTGCTCCAAATCATCCGAAACTTCAACACCTTGCCGAAGAGTTATAGAGTGTTCTAAACTCCGTTCAATCAGTTTATTCCGCTCAGGTCCGTTGACTTTGAACCTCATCCGACCTGCGGCTCATCTAGGTCATCGGGCGATGGAAATGCCTCATGAATGATTAATTGACGGATAAAAACATACCGCGGGTTTCTTTTATCATCATTTTTTTTGTTTTTCTATTTTCTACTTCTCGTTCTTCACCCGCGGCCTTCGGCAACAACTGAGGCAAGCGAACGGATTTTCGCGGCAACGCAATCTGTATCGTGAGAGCTCAACCCGCAGTACTACCGGTATAATATAGCCTTCGCGAAAGATCATCGTGAAGACGCACCGAGGAGTTAAAAGAATTGAAAAAATATCGACATATAATGAGAAGAAACGAGCCTGCCAAGAGGCCATCTAGATTCCTGCACTAGCTGCTGGTACCACATACGTACGTACATACAACATAAGTACGTTCGCGAACAGCCGCGCCGTGCTGTTGTAATATCGCGGCGACTTTCTTATTCGCGCTCGCTGATCGCGTCGCGTCTATCAGGTACGGCTTGTCCATCAACTCGGGTGTACCTATACAATATCAACGATTTCATAATTGCGGTGAAAATACCTTCAACTGTTACCACAACCATAACTGTACCTGCCTACCTATAGCCACCCGCGGATACAGGACGATAAAAAAAAGAAACGAAACGGATAATTATAAATATATAGCAGGTAGAATTGATTGCGAAACGAGGTTTTTTTTTTCTATTTATTTGTTACAACAATTCATTAACAGACTCCGATGCCTGTACAGCTGCTCGAATGGGCTGACACAAAAGGACGTCGATTTTCTAATGATCGTTGACGATTGTGTATGTATATGCATGAAGATACGTCGTAGGTACATACCTACAGACGTACCTCGATGTACGCGTATTAATTTTCATACAGCTATACACTTTGTATCAATACTAAACAAACGTTACGAGCATATAATAATATGACGAAGGTATTGTCACCGTATTCCGTAGACGATAGCGAACGTTTCCCTCCATGCTTTGTGGTATCGGATGGTATTTCATTTATCATCGGTTCGTTGATGCATGTACTACATACTTATACTGTACTATATACTATGCCCTTGATTGTTATCTTCGAAGCTCTCGAGCCTATGCGTATCAACCTCATGATCATTTCAGAGTTGAGACGAATGATCGCGAGGAGAGATGCCGCTTTTCCTACCAATCGGGTTCTTCTTCGTTTTCATCCGTTCTCTCTCATTACACATCAGGAATCATTTCCCCGATTCGATCTCGCATTCGCGTCGCGGTCCCGGTGAATCGCGATAAACGAAAGTAGTCTCAGCGCGCGTTGGTCGCCCCGACCATACCTACACGAAGCTTCGCTTCGTGTCACGCGGTTCGGCTCGGCTTTCGTTCAGTGGTATAGGGCGAGCCGAGCCGCGTCGCGAGGTTTGGTAAGGTAAGGCTGGGTCGTTGCTACGTGTCACGTGGTCCGCCACGGGGTCCGAACGAGGTTAATCGGGATTCGAGCGCCGACGCAACAATAGATTCGCGGTGCGTTGCAAAAAAGCGTTTAGAGAACTAGCAGTAGGTATCGCCAGTCAGTGCGCGTAGAATTTCCTGCTCAATTTTCGTCTTTCACTCTCTGTCCACTTATTCTTTTCGCAAGGGGAACGGGGGAAGAAAAAACAAGAGAAAAACAAGACCAGAATAAAATGCAGTTTGAATAATAGAAGGAGACAAGAAGAAAAATTAAGAAACATGAGACTGTCACAGACACACGCACACGCGCGCGCGCACACTACACGCTTTGAAACAAATTCCTACCACCGCGCGCTATTACTGTACCCATATTCTCTGCACTTCTAGTCCAACCAGCTGACTAGTTAGCGAGTTAGTTAGTTAAGTTAGTTATCGTCCGCGTGTCGTCGTATGATCCGGTCCGCTCCGGTACATACGGCATGTTATCACGTGAATTAAGAAGTCTCGAGTCTAGCAAGTAGGATTATTGCACGTACGAAACTAACGGCGAGAGGAGAATTGCAACGACAACGGCCACGGTGTAATAAATCTAGATAGATAGATTGGGCAGAAGAATACCATGTACCGAGAGCAAGAGAACCGCGTTAGCTCAAGAGGAAGAGAGAAAGAGAGATAAAATGAAATGGATGGAATAGAATATAGAATAGAATAGAATAGAATAGGTTGTGCCCCTGTGCCAGTGAGTATAGATAGTGTAGTAGGATATTCATCGTACTCACCAATTAGCGGAAAGATACTGGGCTGATCGAGGAGTGATTTAAGGCTGTTTTCGACTAGGGTAGGAGAGGAACGGTCCTTGTCACTCATTTCACGGACAGCGCCGAGCTCAGTTAGTCCCGAAGCACAAAATTTGTGTGAGAAAAATGAACTACGTCGTCGCGAGAAGAGACACACACCGAACCTCACTATTGCTTAAGTCACCCACAGCCCACTGTAGCACATTAAAATAACACGGGCCGCTCGGCGCTGCTCTTGAAAATCAATCTAAAAGTGGCTCGGCTGGTGGCGCGATCTTGGGGCCGGCTTATGGACCGACTCGCGATCGAGTGACCGAGGATCTATAACCGTAACTACTTCCTCACCGATAAGACCGACCACCTCTTCCAGTCTGACTCTCGCGGGCCACTACTACTCCTCGCTTCTCATCGCTCTATTACTCTTATCGAACGGCGTAGAGCAAGTTGGAGCAAGTATCAGCCGCCACTCGGCGCAGCAACGCCAGCGGTTGGATCGTGGCCGGTAACCGCAACTAGATGGTATTCGCGCCTGGCGGTAGGCAAGCCAACATACCCTCATGACTACCTGGCTTACCGACAGCAGGGTAATTTCATTTCCTGGTTCACTCACGTCCCGCGTCGTCGTGGATGTGGTTTTCCTTACACCACACGTTATACATGAATATCTAATACAGTATTCGACAAAGAATGAACAGAAGGTTTCTTCACTTGGAGCGAGATTAAAGATGCACGAGCAATATTTACCTGCATAGTAAATAACATAAAAATGGATAGTTTCGGCATGAAATTTATCGCAAACGGTGCGGTATCATCACAAGACTGCCGAAGTAGTTCAATTGCGTTAGTTTCTTCGATTCTCCCCTCCGGATTCCTATTATCATATTTTGAATCGTCTTATTTATCTTCTTGTGATCGATCGAGCACTTATTTAATCATTCGATAATCTGTTTCAGTGAACGGAAATTGATTAAACGATCCCATTAGTAACGATTCCTGTTTGAAATGAACCGAAATTAAATTAAACTCACATTAATTTGAATCTTTCCTATTCGTTTCAATCTGGAATTCAGAATAGTGGGTTCTCCAATTGTTTTTTCATAGATTAAGCACCTACATATGTATACACCCGACTTCGATAGCCAATTTACGTAGATTGTGTATTTTTGTTCAATCTTGATTTCTTCTTATCCAATTTTGCGACAGACGACATAGTTCCAAGCTATACCATCCATCGATAATCATTCAAATTTGCCCAGATAAACTCCACCGGAAGTTCGCCATCCTCCCGTTTGCATAACTTATCCAAGATATCTAGATCTTCGATTGAAAGCGCATCCATTTTTTCATTATTTTTTGTCGTCGTCTATATAAATCAAGCTTCATTTGAAATTGTTCAAAAGGTGTTTGGAGCTGGTTTATATAGTTTTGGTATTGAGGGGCAATTGGAGTCGCTATCTTAAATGTACAGAAACCGTTTCGAAAACGAGAATCGTAAATTTTTGCAAACGATTTGATCGATTTGGATGAAACTTTGAGAATTCATTGAGTACGATGGCAGAAAATTGCTGAATATTTTGCCTTCCCAAAACGTCGATCGGATTCGAGGAGAAACGAATATTTCCTATGTTAGGTAGGTTAGATTGCCACCGGCGACTCCAATTGCCCTGCCCCTTTGTTTCAACAGTGGAATCGTGATAAAACTCTATGATATGAAGTACTCTGAGAGACCGGAAGTTCGAAGTAAATTAAGATCTTTTAGACACTAGTGCTTTATGTGAACTTTGAATTACAATGATTTCGTCTGAAAATGACTGACACACGTATACGTGTGTTTCAACTGAATATCGACATGGTGCGATACGGTGTCGTATCAATAAGTGCGATAAGAATAGATAAGATTGTTCGAGCACGGTCGCGCTATATAGCTTTTTATCTCGTAATTCGGTTGAGGAGTTTTCCATCCTAAATTGTCTGATTGACTTTCAAGTCGGGGTGGCTCTAGTAATTTGTTGACGAAGAAAAGTGTCTCTTTCGCGCGGCAGTACCTTGCTTCGTCATGCTTGATTAGTACATACATACCTACCCACTCGCCCACCTACTTGGGATGCAATATTCCGGTACATAATTCGTAAACTGGGTGATCGTTGTTCTTCGCTGATGAAAAAAAGCTGTACGTTACACTGATACACTGTCAGGGAAAATTCGACGTCATGTTAATACTCGAAAAATGATTTCCAAACAATTTCTTACCGCCACATCGCATACCTTAGCACTTTGTAAATGAGGTATCAAAATTTATAACATCCTCTAGATTTCACAAATTCAGATTTGAGATTTCCCGGGTCCCAGAAAATCTGATGAACATTGAACTAAATTCTGAGCCTTCAATATCATATACCTATACGAGGTATGATATTTCATTGAAATTGTGAATGTTTCTATTAAGGAAACAAAAATAAAAATAAAAAAAATCACACCGTTCAAGGTATAATATATACATATTCGTGGAAAATTTCTTTCAAATTTTCAAGCTATCGAAGTAGTCCCGCCGTCCGTCTCCGGGTTTCCTTCGCCGTACTAGATCCGGTGATAAGTTCGAAAATTTTCTATTCTAAAACATAATTGACTTCCTCAACGAGGGAGGAGAATAGTTTTGCAACAAGGATTCGGTGATTTCGAAATGAAAAAACAACAATATTTCACAAAATCATTTTATTATATAAATCATCCGGGCGTGTCAATCGAGCAATGGTTTTGTAAATAAACATTCTATCATTATTATTAATATTATAATTATAACATCATATACTCGTAGTAATCACTCCACAATGTTAAGATCTAAAAATTAATTGATGCAGAACAATTAGCTGCAATTACGGCGATGACATCGCAACGCAGAATTACCAACAAAAAAGAAAAACATGTATTATGTGTTTAATTTTTGTATTTTTCTTCCGTTTTTGACAAATTATTTATTTATTTATTTTTTATTTCTTTCTCTTACTTTGGTTTATTGGCTCGCTGAGACTATATAGGTATAGGTAGGTATTTATATATGCTAGCTATAAAATTAATGTTGTTAAATATGTATGGTACAACACTATTTTAACAGATAACAGATAACAAATAAAATTATTCATTACCTGCACCAATATATGTATAGGTATGTAGAGCCGAGGTTAATTTATAACTATGTATACCGAGATGATACGGATACGGTATACACTCAACGGCGCGTACGCGAAATAATGCACTCCGATTGACTGTTTTGAGCTGTGAAAATCGAAACAACCAATAGAAGTTGCATTCGAATCGAAGCAGCCAATACGAGTTGCATTATTTCGCGTATGCGCTTTCGAGTGTATACTTTCACCGTATCATCTCGTACACCATATATGCATGTACACTACGTGCACAAAATCAAATTCGAGTAATAATTCATATTATTATTATTATTATTATCAGTATTAACTTACTTATCAACTATATATATATATATGTATGTATGGTATGCATTATATACCTGCTGCTACTACGAGAGTAGTTCGCGTCTACAAGTCGCACGATCGATACATATTTGTTGTTCATAATTTTTCCTTTTTCCTCCGTCTTTTGTTCACATTAACCAATGCGAACCTACTGTACCTCAATTTCTACAACACCGCAAACGTAGCTGCGAATTTCAATTGTAGTGACATAATAATCACAATAATAATAATAATAATAATAACAACGATAGTAATAATTTATTCGAAATACATCATATACGTATCTTTACGATATCGATCATTATTATTATTATTATTACCAAGGTATGTAGACAGGTATAGTAATTCACGTAATTCGGGTATTGTATAATTAAATTTGGACAATTCGGTACTTTAATAAGTACGATTAATCTTTATTTACGTGCACATACCTATATGAAAAGAAAGAAAATATAAACACACCTATAGGTATAGGTATGTATGAACATATGTATGTAACATACACCGTAGGTAGGTGTATACATACGTCGTATACGTATAGTCTGTAGAATAGATCGCGATGTGGACCTGCAATTTTTCGTATAACAACCCCCCCCCCCCCCCCCCCCCGCAACACAAATATCCACATATGCAGGTAAATAATACTATAATGAAACGAAGGTCAGAATAAAAGATTTTTGTGATTTGATCACCTGCTAATTTTCTTCGAATTTATGTACAATTTTTTCTAATATAGGTGCTATAGGTACAACATACGCCGAAGTAAAAATGTTCGGAAAAAGAAAAAAAAGAAACAGCGCACACGTCATAAATACACACGCAAATACTGTATAGGTAGGTACATACATCATTTTCACGGAGCATAGTATGCAATATACTAGATGTGATAATACACGTGATCAATTAAGGTGCGGTTGAAATTATAGAATTCGCGAAAAAACTTTCGTCTCATTCTCTCTCGCGCAGGTATATACCTATGTGTTACATACGTATGTGGTACATTCGCACACGAAACGTAACTGTACCTTTCTTTCTGTTTATACAACAGACAATATCCACCGCGCCTGTACACACGGCCCCCTTAAGGTACATATAAACGTATAAAAGTTGGCTCGTTATTAACACTGCGAATCGAATGAGAATAACACAAGAGAGAGAAGAAAAAAAAAAGGACAAAAAAACACAGACTGACAGACGGACAGACGGACACGAACTCTACGAAATACCAAAAGCGAATAAAAAAAATGGCGCTCCTTGCAACTGCAGTTATAATTTATCTCTGCGTACATCTATACAATAATATACCTATAACAAGCGAAATTGTTATATATATATATATATATATATAGGTAAAAAACTTTTGTCAACATTTGAGAAAAAAGAATAAAATAAAAAATTAAGAAGACGAAGAAGAAGTAACGGACTGGAGAGAGAGAAGAGATACGAACTAGAACAAGTCTAAAAACTTTCATACCGCGCTTATTGCGCCGTACATCAAAATATTATTATTATTATTTTTTTGTTTTGTAACATCTATATATAATATGTATTTAAAAGAAAGAATTTGTACACGTTTGACTTTCAGTCGCGGAGTCTGCGAGAGTGACCTACGCATAAATCAGCTGTAACCGCCCCGGTGATCGATCTAAACCCATAGTACCTTGAGTGCTTCGCTGGTGGTTTTTGCCGCGGTGAAACTAGCGTTGTGACGAGAGTTAAGAAGCGCTTGCATTTCGGCAGGCGTCGAACTCCACCGTCTATGTCTTACTTTGTTCAACGGTACTTCCGGTAATCCGACTTCAGTGTGGCACCCTTTGATCGGCGAAGGTACTGCGGGGAGACCGACATCCTGGAAGGAACTCATCGACGAGAATCCACTCTCGTCTTCGGCGCTGCTGACGCTAGCTGCCGGTTTCGGTTTGAACCTGATCGCATCCGGTTCTGCGGTTGGTTTCTTGCGACGATTCGGCGTGGATGACGCTGCGCTGGGAAAATCACTTGCCAAAACACCAGCCAGTAAGGATCTGGGACCTCCTTGATCATCCTCCTGATCGGTTGTTTCGCTGGTTGTGGTTGTCTTGCTGCTACCAGAATGAAGGGATGTGGCATCGAGCGATCTCCGCGCTCCAGGAAGAAGACACATGCCGTTCGGTTCTCCGGGTTTTCGAAAATTGTTGAATGGCGTGTCGTGGTCGGTCCGTGAGCTGCCGCGATCGCTACTTGAGCAGCCTGAGAATGACGAGTCGTGTAACGCGGTCGAGTTCGCGAAGTTTGGTGGCAATGCCATTTCCTGATCGCATGGAGACGGCGAGGAGTTGTCATCCGCTTCGGATACTCTGACAAGGTCGGGTTCCCTCGTGGCGAGAAGAGACTGGACAGTTCTCATGAGTCTAAATGCTTCCTGAGATAATCTTTCGGGTGGTACCTCGTCCGGATTGTTTTCCGACTGTTTGGGACGTCGCCTGTACACCACGCCGTCGTGGGACTGATTTATAATTTGAGTTTCTGCCGGACGGGGAGGCGTGCCTGGCGGAGGAGTCTCGTTACGACGGAGTACCGACCACACGGATGTAGAATCGCGGACAGGGTTGCTTGTCGGTGATATTTGGGTGACCGATTTTGCCCTTGAAAAACTGCTCGACAACGGACTCGGCATACGACTTGGCGAGGAATTGTCCACCGCGTGAACACTTCGGCTTCGTGGTACCCGGGATATTTTTGCATTCTTCGGATTGTACTTCTCGTGCAAAATGTCAAGGCTCTTGTGCGCTCGGTCCAGAAATCGTACCACTTGACCCATCAGGGCTCGGTACATTTGTCTGTTTGCCTCAGTCTGCAAAGAAGAGATGATAAAAATATATACCTATAGGAGGTTAAATTTTTTGAGGACACATTATGGCAAACTGGTTCACAACATGGAAGGGAATCGAGGAAATTTAGTAACGTGATAATCTATCGCTCCGTCATGTCATATTGATCTCACGGCCGTTTGGGTTCGGGTAGTGAGTACTCAACCGATGAATAATGAAAATGGAAATGAGAAGCGCGTCGCCTTGATTGAAGATGACATTATGGGTGGCCACTAAATTTCCATTTCACGAACCGCTGACTTTTATTTTTCATTTTGTTTTCCCAGCGGACCAAAACATCTAACGAACACTCAAACTTCTCCGATACTTTGATGGTTCGGTCTCTACCAGAAATCTTAGCCCTTCCTAGAGTTTCCCCTGCCTACGGTCAAATTTCCAAACCTTTTTTCCCCTGAAAGAGTTTCCGGCTTGCAGACAACATATGATGCATTTTAGAATGCGTTCCAAACTCCCACAACACATTGTTGAGCATTTTTTACATTTAATAATCAAAGATAAGACTTTGAGAGAAATCCTTAACCGGCACGGTAACGAAACGGCCCACGATCCTCGCATACATTTGTAACCAGCAAGTATTTCGAACAATTATTCCTCTCTTTGTTTCCTCCGGTCCCATATAGTTTTGCCCAAAGTTAGGTGAACGACACGCAAAGCACGCGGTTCGACTCGCTCTTCCCGTGAACTTAATTCGCTAAGAAGATATATACTGTATGTGTTGAAATTCACTATATAATACAAACCTGTTTCAGCTGCCACTGAAGCGTGTCAATTTGCGTTTGCAACAAGACATTGTCTATCACTCGAGAATGCGGCGTTCGTCCGGCTCCCAGAGTTCCCTGCAGCCTCCGGTTTTCCTCTGCCAAATTCTGGCACTCCTGAAATAATAAATTGAACCCTCATGAACCACATTCGTGTGCGGTAAAAGTATGAGGAAAGGAAACTGGAAGAGATATCAACTAGTCTGTGCACAGTCGGGTCATAGCAAAATAGAGGTTACTATGCCGCGTGCTGAAACTCGAGAGAGCATAAACGGGGAGTGAGTATCCATAAATTTATACCTATGAATAAAAATAAACGTGCTATCGCAATTGTTTGATGAACCATCAATGGCCCTGCTCCACCTGAATGAAAGAACCAAAACAGCAGCCGTGAACCAGCCACATTAATAGCAACAAGTACACCATCTCCGCGTGGACAAGAACTACGGAAAACGGTATAGTTAGCAAAAGCGAAGACCCAAGGTTGCGACGCGTCGGGGGCAAGTAGCCTTCTGCCACTCTTATACAGACTATATAATTTCGTTCCCCGAGCAAATCTGCGTGATCAGGACGTCCTAGTAGCTGCACCAGCAAAATCAGCCCACACAAAAAAGAGTGGTGGGAGGTTTTCTTACTTTTTTAGTACCAATTTGTTACCACTTTGCTAAATTTTTTACTCCTCACAGTTTCGAGTCATCGTCGTGTGGCTCAGCTTTAGTCGAAGCTGAACCAGCCACATCCTAACTTCGCTATATTTCCTGCTACAAAGGTACTATACATCAAAATCTTGTACTTCTTTATTACCTTCGAAGGTTATCAACAAAAAATTTTCATTCGTAATTCTGAAGGGGGCAAACAACACTTATTCCCCTATTTCAGGCACAGCGATCATCTAACAAGATTATTGGGCCGAAATTATTAGCAATAGGGACTGGTTCCCACCTGAAGATATACAAGTATACCTTGAAACGATACGAAACATTCGAAAAACAGCAGATTATGACGATGAAAAAAGTCCAGCCCCGAGAACATGCGTATTCATCGAATTCCATCGACTTCTCGCTCAGCATATATTTTTTACTCGGGTTTCGTACTGTAAGCGATGTACAGAAATCAGAGGTCATCGAGCTGGAGCGATGAGAAAAAAGATGCGCGAGTATTTATGTAGTCCGAATTTGATCCACTTTCCGCGGTGACGAAATTTTTTACTCACCGTTCTTGGATGCGCTGTTTTCTTCGGACAGGTACATACCTGTACTCCGGAATGATAAAAAATATTTGGGGGGCGTAGGACCGCGGTAATAAAAAAATAGCTGGGAAAACACCAACGTAGGTGTACTTCGAAACGATAAAAAACGTCAGGTATTGACCTCTGGTCCGATAAACGTGCAAACTAACCTAACCTAACCCAACCCAACCCAACCCGACCTGACGTTGTAATACATCGGTTGGCGCAAATTAAAATTGATTTTGTCTTTCCGTATTAAAATGCGAAGTAAAACTGCAATCTAGGGATTTTTAGATGAATGGTAATAAATTAGTATTAAAAAAGTAAGAATACCTTCCACCACTCTTTTTTATGTGGGCTGATTTTGCTGGTGCAGCTACTAGGACGTGTGTTCCGGCTTATTTCGAGCTGTAATTTGCACCTTCCCATTTCACGCCGTACAGTAGGTAACATACATCTAATTTCGTTTTCCAGGGCGAGCTAGCCCCCCCCCCCCCCCCCCTCCCTCCCCGCCCACCATGTAAAGGCTGGTATAAAGGTGATTCTTGATGCAATACAGTAATTCGAAACTGTGCGGGGTGTCTGTATACCTATGCGTACATACATCGTGCAGATCTTCCATCACAATTACTCGATTATAACGATATATTGTTGTGCGTACATCTGTGTATACCATATTTGATACACATAAAACGTAGACTGCAGGTGTTTTCTCATGCCGCACATTATACGGTTGATCGTCATCGCCGTTTCGGGTGTAGTTTCAAATTCACGTAAACATCCATCAACCCAGGTACACGGTATACGGTATAGTCGTACCCGCGATCACCGTATCTACATTCTACATATTTCCATACAATGGCGGGAAACATCATCGCCGTTGTTGCGACAGTTCCGGCGTCGATTACAACTTGATAATAGTTTGTTTTTTTTTTTTTTTTTTGCTAGCAAACGCCACTGAGGACTTGCTCCGTCTTCGCATAGTTCGGAATGAGGATTTCATCGCAGAAGACGGCCAGCGTCGACTCACGAGGTACTATTCTTCATGGAGAAATACACATTTTCGATCAACCCCTGTACATGCATGTACAACAGTCTACGGACGACAACTCTGCCACGTATTACTCTTATACGGCAGTAGAATTTTCCATCGTTCTGTGAATATTTGATACCAACCGAGAAGGTACGCACGCGTTCGTCGGTATACACGTACGCGGAGTACACATTACCATAAAATATCGGTATATACCGATGTATGCATGTACATGTATAGGTATGTTTTTATATACCAGTGCTACGGCTGCTGGGCGGATGAGGTTTCGCATGGGCGCTCGACTCGAACCGGCCAGTGGCCGTCTATCCCGGTGACGTCATATGGGTACGGTTCCCTTGTACCAAACCCGAGTGATGTTAATACCGCGGTTTCGACGATATGTCGGAATTTTTTAACCACGCGTCCTACACACGTTCTGACGAACCGCCGAAATACGTCTACGTCCATGCACGCCAAGAAATTTTCGACTTCAGTTATAGGCATGTGAAGCTCTGGGTCACTTGTCGTCATCGCGCATTCCCTTTTCAATGCGCATATGAATATGAATTCGTTGATAGGTATACGAGTGGAATAAGCTGGAGAGAATTTTTCGTCAATATTGTCACTGGCATTATGCTTCAAATATTCGGAATAACCATCGCGATGCGCGTGTTCATTTTGAAACCAAGGATTTCATACTCCTTTCGTTTCTCACTTTTCACTGCAAATATTGCAATATTTGTTTCGCTGATTCTCATGAAAATTTCATATAGAATAGGCGTCCGAGTATCCGAAGAAATGTCAATTTCTTTTTCCTTTCTTTTCTGAATTGCTCATCCGCGGATTCAACGTCTTGCGGACCACGCGACACGCATGTACGCGTCGAGAGGGATTCATTTGTTAAAACGTTTCGGCATCTGCGTCACTATACTATATATACATAACACTGAAGCACAGTTATTGCAAACAGTACGCATGTACACATTTGGTACCTAACCTACACCCGGTTTTGACTAGACCGGTATGTGTAATTTCGTTCGTGCCCCCCTGCCCCCGGGGATCGCGGGAGGGAAGAGAAAAGTTGCTGAACCGTATCTTCCGGCTGGCGGTAAGGGGAAGTCAGTCGAAATTACCTGAATCGTTATAAAAAAGGTTGAGCGGCTGTGTACACAGTATACACCGTCTCAACGCTCAGCTAGCGGTTTAACCTAAAATGAATTTTCAGAGGGGCTACACATCGAGTAGATCCTATTGAACGAATATATCGATTAGAAAAATATTTTTTCACACGCAGTGATCGAGGTTCCGAATGATTCGGACATTTTTGATCGCGGGGTACCTGGACTGAGAGAAAAATTTGGTTGTATCTGCATTACCAATTTGCTTGACGGATATTCGGTCGACGTGATCTTGCCATGAGCGACAGTCGATCGGCCTGCATATTAATTTACATTGATAACAGTTGTGTAGTTGAATTCAATCAACGACAAATATAGTTGTCGTGATTGTTCCGCCTTATGGAAGCGCCGCTCGATCGATGGAAGTATTCCATTTTATCGAAAAGACTTGACCATTTCTCCGATCTACAGTCATCTCAAATGTTCATTTCATTTGTCTGTCATAATCTTACAATTAATGATTTAATGAACTGAATCCTCGGCTGAATCGATGTAAGACCTATACGTTTCGAATACGCATTACGTGTCATCGAATTCGAACAGGTCATGAGGCATTGCTTAAAATGAGTATGACTAAATTTTCTTATTGAACCAATCAAATAATTTGTTCATCGAATATGAGAAATCGTTCGTTACAGCACGATAACGTATAGTCAAACGAATCTCGCGGCAAGGTTCAGAGTTTAAGATTGTTTGAGAATACAGTTATAAAAGAACGCGATGTTACGGTGAATCCGGTGAATATCGGCCGTCGAATTTCTCATAATATGTGATACAAATTATGTCATATTGCACAAAAAATTGACGTTCGAATAGAAAATGCCGGTGCAATGTACTCAATGTAGAAGGCAGACGGAGATTTGGAGTAAAAAAGGATCGGGTCGACCCACGTCTAGTACTATATTTCAAAAACGTGTGGAGTCTTTTTTCCATTCAACTTTTAAATCGTAAACTGAGTTATTGTATATAAATGTGAATGCATGGTATAACCGCAACATCGCCCACGTGTTTAGTACTTAGCAGGCAATTCTTGACGTGCGTCGAGACCCGGCCGCGCGATGTCTGCAGCAGTACCTAGCAGTATAGCAGCAGCGCCAGCAGCCAAAGATAACAGATTGTCAAGCAGGTTGGTAATGGATGGCAACTTGTTGCTAGATTAATTGTACCACGTCTGCAGATTGTCCCTTTTCGAGCGTCGTTCGCAGGAACTAGCTGATCGACGATTTAGATATACCTGTTTAAATTTCACATCCCTCCATATTGCAGCACATTGGAATTCTTTTAACTTCAACGCAAACCACGCAGCGGCACACAAGAAAATGACGAGAGTAAACTGGAATTGTATATATACCTACTATGCGAATTTTTCACGTACGATTATGTGGTAACGAATCGCTCCTGCCAACTGCACTGGCAGACGGCAAAACATAGAAATAAAATATAGCGGTGAATCGGAGACAGAACCGTACGATGAACGTACCTGTAACATTTGTCTGTCGAAAATTCCCTAGTTTACCCAACTAACTAACTAACTAACTAACTAACTAACTAACCGACAGCTTCCTCGGCTTTGTTAAAGTCCAGGTGACTGCTGCCAACGCCCGTTCACCGGAACAATAGTGAACCGGGATTCCTGGTGGCGGCAGAATTATATCGACTAGCTCGTCATCGGGTTTCGGATCTGAGGAATTTCAGGTATATATACGATACAAGAAGTTAGGAGAAAAACGAAAGACAACAAAAACTTCAGGTATCTGGGCCAGTTGGTTCTAGTTTGTGAACAAAAAAAAGAAAGAAAAGAAAAAAAGAAAAAGTTGAAAAATTGTAGGTACAGTCCGGGGTCGGTTGGCAAGCAAGTTGTACGATCGTTGGTGATTTTTTGCCGATATCGTTTGTTCGATAAGAAAATTGAGGAAGGATTTCAACCGAGGTAACAGACCGAAAAAAAAGATCGAGAAACCGGTGGCCTCGACGTCAAACAATGTCAGTCGGGCAAGAAGAAAACCGTTTATGCATTGCCAGGCCAGGGCTCTATACGAATTGATTCAACGATTTCATATCAGAACGCCTCCAGATTGCGTTTAACATTGGAAATACATAAAATTCAACTCATTCGGTTTCATCTTTATAACTCGATATCCGGAGTCGAAAAGACTCTTCAAATCTATGTACAAATAGGATGAAATGCAATCGGCGTGGAATTGAATCGGGAGCGTATAATAACGGCCGTGAAATTCTCATTCTAAATTACTAATAGCGCGCGTGAAATTTTTCCAATCGTTACAAATGAACGATCGCATCGTAATGATCGGAACGATTGTGTCACTGTCGGCGATTGGCATGCGGTATAGAGACGTTTTCTAGTATGAAGCCGTTAACCTACGTCTCCGATTTGTATTTATTTCGGTACTACTCTTTCGTCAATTTCATCGTATATACAGAGAACCGAGAGTCTTTTTTTCCGGAGAAAACATCTGTATCTTGGGGCCGAAAATTTTCGTTCGCGTATTTCTCAAAATTACGTTTGTCCACATGAAAATAGGGGAAAAAAGCTACGACGAAAGAGTTTCTATACGAAAATAATTTCAGCCAACCGACAAATTATCACGCGCCATTATCAATGTACGGGGAAGTACCTATCGTATCATACAACGCTGTGTTGCGAGATTTATAAAGTAGAATGGAAAAATGGTTAAGACTGTATCGCCGCATAGAGGTTTTCCGGGGAGGAACATGGCCAAAGTTTCTACGGAGGCCTGGGACAGCTCCATAGCCGAATTTGGCAAAAACGATGAGCGCGGAGTTCGAGTCGCGCCCGCGGCATGACGAAGAGGAACACGGGTGGGGAGGAGGCAAACTTGTGCCTAACCGGAAAGTGGAAGAAATTACGGAAACGGAAAATCGCGTTTGCAAACAATTGTAATCAAATACATGCCGCGCGATTCGATTAGCTCGTTAGTTTACGAAGCTAGATGATGATACCAATGAACGGGATTTCGATCGGCATTCCGTAAACTGTTCTAGAAAATTTACAGGTATAGGTATAATTACGGGTGATTGAATTGGTGAAATTGATATTCTAGATTGATTAATATTCCCGTCGTGTGTATAATAGGTACGTATATATAAATCAGATGCCGGAGAAATTAGTTGGTTCGACGATATTTTATCGCGCGATATAGCGGAGTATATTATAGGTACAGGGTATGGAGTAAGGAAACCAAAGAACAATATATCTCCTCTATAATCGAGAGGGAAAGGCGCGATCAGCGGGGAAAATAGGAGAGAAATAGAAAGAGCGGGTAAAGTAATTTCACACTTTCCCATATCAAACGTACGACCTACCAAGTTTATGGAATTCGAAAAGACGTAACGCAAATTAATGAACGAGCAAACAAATAAACAATTTCATCCAGAACGAATCTGCGGTATCCATATTGCATCTCAATTCCTTCGTACGAACGAAACCTGACCTGAAACTAGCCATACGTCCGTGCCGCGCTTATGTCTGAACGAAATTCTGCGACTGCAGATTGTGAAACAAAATTTATGAGGTCGAGGTTTACAACGTTGACGTAAAAAAATTGGGAAAAATTATGATCGGCCGAAATTTGCGTGCTCATAGAAAATATAGTCCATCTTTTCGACAATCCTTCGGGAATCTTCGGCGATGAAGAAAAATCTCACCCGAAATTATGATATATATATATATATCTTGTGATTTTGTGCGACGTTAACGTTGACGATTTCAGCCTCGTCGATCAATTTCGATTGTTGCAACAACAGTTGCGAATAATTGGTTCTGGAAAAATTGACCGCAAACTAATCTCGTAGGATTGCCTCTGCAATTTTTTCGACGACGGATATCTAAACTGCAGCTCGACTAGTGCGGATGATAATTTTGGATATTTGTTCAGACCCGCAGGATGACGAGGACGCATCCAACGATAAAACTTGAAGCGCGTGGCTCGCGGCGAAAATTGTGTCCTTAAATGCGGACGCGTATAGAAATATAAGGCGCATGATCGAACAATGAATACCAAACTACGAATTTTTGTAAATTAATGTTATAAATTTCGTTCATAAAAATGGGATGATGCTCACGAAACGAATGTAACCGAGTTCAGCTCGAACCGCAAGATATCACTACCAGACGGCACATCGTCGCTTGTTGGATGAGCGAGAACGAAGAGGGAAAACAAAAAGTACCTATGCATTGAAAAACCTCGAGAAAGAGGAAAAAGTCGGCCGAAACAAAGAGGAGGTGACGAATGAGTTTATGTTGCCCGCAGCAATCACAGAACGATATAAATATACCTACGTACGTATTGTACATATACGTAAGTTATAAAACGCCCACGTTACGTTCGCGACGTTCCTGCGGGGAACAGATAAACCTCCTCTCGGTACTATTGTACCTCAGCTCGCGCTTCGTTTGCACTTTCACCGTGCAAATTCCTTATGTCAGTTTGATCTACAATCATTGTTCCTCCATGATCGTTCTTTCTTTCTTATTTTTCCTCGACCGGTCCATTTGCCAGGCGCCTCTGCCTGTGTGAAATGTTTTAACGGATCGAAATCGAGTAGAGGCGTACGTACGTACCTGCGAGCGATATTTTATTACGTAATGCATCATTCATCCTGCCATCAAAGATATCGGATTGAATGATAAATCGAGTTAAATCTGCCGTGGACATCTGGACCAGTTATAGCTACAACGATCCATAAAAGTATATACAACGTTCTCATTGTATAATTCTAACGAAATATTAGACAAGTTTCGAACGGAAAAACTGCGATTGGCGTGTAGCTACTTCAGTTCAATTATCAGCTGAAGCGTGAAAAAAAACTCGAAATTATTTCCCTCCGATCATTCCTGCGATCGCGTCAACTTTCTGTGCCTCCGTGGAACACTCGGTGAGCTACGTTCTTCTCGAAAGCGAAGAAAAACGGGAAACAGGATTTGAAGAACGCCGATAATATAATTTGACACACAGATACTCAATTCCAATTTCGTATTGTTGTAATTACCGTAACAGGGTTATAAAATCGGGATGTCCCGATCGAGGATTACACACGGACGAATGGTTCAAAAATTTCGGGACAGAGACAATTTTATCGTCGCGGTACGAGCCACCCGCTAGACTAACCGACGCGGTTCCTGAGCGCGCGCAGCGGGATAACTTTGGCTTTCAACGAGTCCCGAGATAAAAAAAATTAATTTTCGTAGCCGCGACACGAGAGTAAAATAAGAAAAAGGAGAAGAGGAAGACGAAGAAAAAGAGAAAGAGAAAGAGAAAGAAAAAGAAAAAGAAAAAGAAAAAGAAAAAGCACTGAGAAACTGAGGAGTATGAACTCCGGGAAGGCTGTGGTCGCGTCCGGCAGACTACACCGAAGACAAACGACACATCTCTATACTACTCATAACATACTATACCTACGTAGGTATATATGCTTATTATACGCCGCATAGTGCAGTCTGCAGTGGGATCCGCCACTTTATTCGTAGCGACGAAGGGGGATACACGCGTTGCTTTTGCTCCGGAGGACGGAACGCGGAGCTTCTTAATGGCATTTGCTCGGGGACCAGAGACAAGAGAAGAAGAAGAAGAAAAAGAAGAAGAACAAGAAGAAGAAGAGGAAGAAGAAGAAGAAGAAGAGGAAGAACAAAAATATAAAGAATGAAAGGAGCCGGTAGTAGTAGTTTCTGACTGAACTAAGAAGCAAGACAAATTTCTACGGAGCCTGATGAAAATTCAACGTGTTTTTATGCCGGAGTCAAAGCGCCATGCGACGCGCATTGCACAATACGCAGATGCCAAGCTGCATTGAAATATGTACATATACCTACTCGTGCATACCTAGAGCAAGAAACACGAGTGAAGAGTAAGTATGAACCGGGCGAAGTTGCGAGAGGGATTGCAATCATCGCGGATCTTGAGTACTGAAGCTAAATTGAAAAATCTCATTACGGAATTATTCTGTTTCTACATGCGCGCCTAAATCTCCGTGTACATATTGTTTTCCCCAAAAATTTTTGCACGAGGTGGACTCGTATATCGTATATTTTACTATATAAGATTTTAATGAAATTTTTTTTGATAGGACATTAAATGGAATTATACAATAGTCATTTAAAGAACTTTAAATGGAATTGATAAACATTTAATAATTATTTTTTAGAAAGAATATGTATTTAACATTTAATAAATAGTTAGGAAGCATTCCATCTATTTACATAATGTAAATTAGATGAAGTTCATCTATAAGATGAATCAATGCTTATATTGAGATTTTAAAGAAGAATCTTTAAAAACTTATATAAATAATGGAATATTTATTATCATTATGATAAATTATTAAATGTATATTAATATACTAAACATTTATATACATTATAAAGAATAATGTATAAATTCTTAATAAAATATATTATAAAATAACTGACACTGATTATTGGCGACTGTAAGCGATGTGCTATAAATTGGCTAAAATCGGCATATATTATAATAATCTAGCTGATACATCTATTCTCACCTGCATATTATCCGAAGGTTAACTTCGATTGCGAAACGTGAATTCGATTCGAGTATCAGTTGAACAATTGTCGAAAGAAGAATGTACCCGCTCGCACCAACTGACAACTAACATATTCGCACAGATTCGTTCGATATTTGATTATTATATTCATCCCAAGGAATAGTAGACACTCGGTAGATGTATAGTATTACTGCTATTCGACTGTGACAATCGTCGCGGGCCAACTGACGGCTCAAGGAAACAACTGGAATGGAAATTTGGTCCGTCCTGTAACACCAAGCAGCTAGGTGTTCTGCAACGGTATTATAAGTAAGAAACGCGAAACAAGAGCCTCGCTCGGACCTGGGACCTAATTATCAAACGACCACCAACCGATGACAGACCAGAATTGTGGTTACCGTTTGTCTAAACTAACCTGTATAGCTACCTCGCAATGATTTCGCCAAAAATTATGTAATGGTCTAACCAGGTCATGAGCCACGAAACTACTGTCTCTCGTTCGAAAAAAAAGAGATATCGATCTATCACTTTTTAATCTTTACACCACATCCGCCGCGCCGGTCGGATCCGCAAATTTTTTTTATCTCCAAGTCGCAGACCCGGAAAGTTGGCATCTTTTGCGGGAACAAAAATCGCACGAAAGCCGGCGGCACGGCTACACGGTTTACTTTTTTATTTTTAACAAATTTTTGCTTCTCTTTATTAGAAATTCAACGGTTTTCGCTATCCAATGAAGAGGAAGGAAATCCGAAGGCTCTGAAACGTCGGATTGTTCGCTCTGTATTCCACAATTCTGCAGGATCCTTAAATTTTGTATTTCCAGCTGCTAGCCGCTCAACATACGTGAAAATCTCAACTAGAATCGAACAGTTTTCTAAGTTACACTTACTGCTTTTGTGAAATCACCGAAAAAGGCATTCCAACACGCAATCACAAACGATACAAGAAAGAGTACAAGTAGGAGCCCTAAAACACGTCGACCACAAGATCATCGAAGTTATTTCATATTGCTATTACAACGTCTACGTGAATGTATTCCGACTTTGGTGAATGCTCGTGAATACGTAATGACACGAGTTCAGGTACGGGGCCCACCTTCTATACATTACGGGGCAGATCACGATGGTCAAATCGATCGAAACACCGTGCCGCGAAGAAGAAAACTGCCCACGTGTGTCTCATTCAAATTTTCGTTTTCGTAAGACTGAAAAAGAATGAGGATAGAGTATGTACCTGTCCACCCGAATCTAGGTTTTATTCGATACGAGAAAATTCCCATTACTGGACTCAAACATTGACAAAGGTTATCTTTTTTTTTTGGCGCGAGGAAGGTCTGAATCTGACGCATCGTTCCCGGTGATAATTATTTTCGGACTGTTAATGAGCGGAAGCTGCATCCTGTGGCGTAAAGTGCGATTCCTTTCTCCGAATTGTCCGGCAGTCGTCTGCCGGCAGGGGATGTGTATTTGCATTTCGCTAAAACGCGAGTCTCTGTGTCATGTACATTATACCTATCCCTAAGTGGTACGATGTATACTTATATACTGCGGTTGATTCGCGGACGGTTTCGTCCCAGCAACTGTTTTCTGGTTTGGCAATATGAGAAAATTTATTTTGACCACCACTGAACGCCGACGGCAGCGCCGGTCAAGCGCCAGTGAATGGAAGTAACTGCACGATCTTCTGCTGTCCAGCGTCCGATCTCTGAGTCTCCGATGACAGTTTAATACCGATACCTAACCTCGGTAATCTATTTCGTAGCTGTACTTTCCTATACAACGAGTATTTATTATTCATTGAGCAACAATTTTCTGAACGATTATCACATTCGAATGAGAGATTTCAATTTGCCGAAATAGATTACGAGGTTAGTTATCGGTATTGAACTGTCATCGTAGACTCGGAGATCGGACGCGCTAGACAGCAGAAGATCGTGCAGTTACTTCCATGCACTGGTACATGACCGGCGCTGCCGTCAGCGTTCAGTGGTGGTCAAAATAAATTGTCTGATATTGCCAAATTACCAGAAAGCAATTTGGACGAAACCGTTCGCGAATCAACCGCGGTAAGTATATCTACCTCATACTAGCACACTCATTGTTGATGCTATTAGATGTATACGCTGTTCGGTGCATAATATCGTACGTCAAGTACCTCCGTCTGCTGCAAAACTGTCCACACTACTTTTCCACTACGGAAAACCTACGCGCGATTTTTGCCTATATACCTACGGTGCAGCAGCAGCGTCCAACCGGCGGCAGAAAACAACGAACTTTCCAAGCGATGACATTATTAGTTCACCGATTGTTTCAGTTGGAACTAATTGTCTCCGGCTTACTCCGCCGTGGTGAGCTGTCGTCTCAACTTATTATATTAAGAAATTGTCACGCAGGTGAAATCTCTACGTACAAACTAATTAATTGTCCGGCTGATACGTAGTCACCTACCGCGGCAACGTCGCGAGACTGTATGAAAGTATATGACAAATATTTATTGTTACGCAAATTGTAGGTACAGCTATTATCAACGAAACATTCACCAATCCAAATGCACGATGAAATACTGCGTCATAATTCGATTTTTACGAGAAATATGAAAACAATGTCACTGTCATGTCGCCGCAGTAGCCACTACTCTAGCGGGCGAGGCTGGTGCAGCAGTAAAACGAAGGAGGATCATCATGCAGCTTACTAATATTTCCCGCATGCGAATTTCGAGATCCGAGTTTTATTTTCTAGCTTCTGTATACGCTCCCCCGAATCCGAATGCATTCGATTTTTGCCGGTGATGGCATTTTCCTATCTTTCGCGAATTGAAGGAACCGATAAAAACCGATTGTTCCTTAACAAAATCGGCCCCAAACGTGCCAACTTTTTCCAACACGCGAATTTCGAGATCGGATATCTTTTCTCGCCTCTGCGCGTTCTCACGAATCACCGAATACATTAGATTTTTCCCGTCGATGACATTTTGCAACCATGTTCGCGAACTCAAGGAATGATCAATCGTGACGCCATCTCGACGCGCGGCAAGGGTGCCACTAATTTTCGATTATGAAATTCTATCACTTTTCCAGATTTACCAGACACGAAACTATGAACCTGCAGAGGCTCTTTACCGAGCGGGATTCTCGAATCGTCATAGATAGTCACCGAAGTTTAATTCGATCGACAAATCCTACGTATGGTTAAACGTATATGAAAAATTGTTCAACTTTTCCCGGGATTTCATCGAATTCCGTGACTTTTTCATGACTTTTCAGTTCGAGATCAAAATCCCTGACTTTTCCATGTTCGCTCTGCAGCTGCAGTTTCCAGGTCGAGTGGCGAACCAGCCTCCATGTAATTTCCGACAATCTGCAAAGAAAAACCTGGGCCCGACGCACTGACGTAAGAACACGCAATAAGAGAGATTTTTCCGAAACCATACTCGAAAATGTCATCGTTTTAAAATAGAATTACATGTAGGTACACGTATATATATGTATCCAGTTTTCAAAGTTTCATCATTCGGAATCTGCATTCTTGAGAACGACTGCAGTTCCAAAGTTGTAGTACGAAAAAGAGAAACAGAGAGACAGAGAGACAGAGACAAAGAAACAAAAACTTCGTGCAGACAATATAATTAGTATTTTCATCACGACCGCGACGTTGGGTGTAGCGTTGTGCAATACCCACCGCGACAAATTTTCCCACTACGCTAGTACCGCGGCGACGCGACGCACGCGACGCTAACGATGAGACAGAAACACCTGCGTGTCCATTTCGTACGGTATATCACAACAGCAAATCACAAGCACCGATGCAACGGCGAACTGGAAGAGGGCAGAAGGAGGGCCATGGGAGAGCACACTTTTTCTCCCATGAATTCCGTCGAGCATAATAACGCGCGGTAGGTTGGAGGGCCCTGCGCTATATGCGCCTAAACGCCTTGGGATTCTTCACGTTTCAATGAGCTTCTCCCAACGCAACGCGCAGCTGACTATATAACGTCAGGTACAAAATAGGTATATAATACGACAGAAGAATT
Source organism: Phymatocera aterrima (assembly GCA_963170745.1). Classification (NCBI taxonomy): domain Eukaryota; kingdom Metazoa; phylum Arthropoda; class Insecta; order Hymenoptera; family Tenthredinidae; genus Phymatocera; species Phymatocera aterrima. Next base: position 9,210,178 of record OY720666.1, read on the forward strand.
TTCGTCAACTGTGGCCAATTGTGTCGGAAAAAGAAATTCTTATAACCGGCTCGCCGGGCGAAAATTTTTAGCCGCAATTCCCGCGTTCGTACTTCGAGAGCTATATATTCACCCTCGTGAGTGACTTGAAACTGCGGAGTTTCCGAACGATTGTAAATTTTCAAAAAAGCGTGATTTCAAATTTCAGATATATAGTTTTCCACGGATTTCTTCACGCGTTTTGGAGATCTTCGTTAATTCGCGCCGTGTAGGAGGATCTATCTATTGATAGTCGACTGCAGAGGCGGTGTTCGGAGTCGTAATATCGGAGTATGTGCGCATTCCGGAATGATCAATGATCATTTGCCGCGTATAACAGGTATATCGGGCACAATGGGTACCGTTGCGTTTGAATTTATATACAAACGAATAACCGCCGCGGCATACCTCGCGTAAAAAGATCACCGGATAGATAATAATTATCCTTGCAGCCTAATCCAAGAGCTAAATAAAAGCATTGAAACAAACCCGACCCGGAGAGAGAATCTTCGAGCAAAAGAACTTCTGCGTCGACGCGCACAGATATGTGCTGGCCTGCCCCGATTGCACCGGAATGCACTAAAAATACGCTCGGGCGTCGGAACGCGCCGCCTGGAGCGTCGCGACGCCTTCGAACTGCGTTGCTGCTGCTGTTGCTGCTGCTGCTGCCGCCGGTGCCGTTTGGTAGATATATATGCAAGTAGGTAGGTTATACATACAGAGGCAGGATTCGAACACCTGTTTTTTTTTTTCTCGTAACACCGGATATCTACGGTCCGCAAACGAACCACATTACTTCATTCGGTGCATGATGCATAGATATCTATGCGAATAAAATAGGTATACACATAAAGTACATACAGTACACGCCGAGGGACAACTTTACGGTTCATCTACCGATCGATTCCGACACAACGCGTGTGCATGCAGCAGCAGGCATATAGGTATAAATGCGAAAGAAAATGGGAAAGACAGTTAAGTAATCTGACGTGAATAGCAGCCCGCGATGACGATTCGGTTGTATTATTTTTACCTATAAAATCAAGTATAGCCTGAAATAGGATAAACTAAACATTTGTACATTGTGTGACCGGAAGATTGAGTTTAAAGAGGTATTTCGTGATGGCTGCGGGCTGCGGTCGACTTGAGGCAACAAGACTGAATGTTTTTAGATCTTGGGAGACAAAGCTTAGTTAAATCGCAGTTAAATCCTGGAGTAACCGTTTTTGTTTTGTAGAGAGAGGCGTGCGACGCGACAGCGTTTCAGCTCGTATAATTAATATAAACTCTTACGTAGGTATATGTCTATTAAATTTAGACCCAAGGGACAAATTCCTGACGTAGACGAAAAGAGGAGCAAAATTAGAGGACGGGGAAAAACAAGAAACAAAAACAAAGAACATACAGATAAACAGAACGGAAGAAAGAAACCGAGGAAACACGTGGACGCCTAGCGCCGCGACGCCGCATTGCATCGTACGTCGCGGTCGTGTCGCTGTCGTAGCTGCACGCGAGTGGGCGTGCGCTAGCTCGACACAGCTATGTACCTACTCCAGGGATTCAGGTTATGTTATAATGTGTCTGCACGGTGCAGGGATACACTTTAGGTTAGGTTACGAGTGTATGAATCATGCTCAGTATTCGTGGCAAATCTTATTTCTCCTCCCCTGCCAAGAAACTGGAAGCTCGTAAGAAGTTTCGAAAATTTAACCCAGTTCGAGTTAAGCTGTTATTTCCTCCTACACAATACGCAATTACGAAACGCAAACTCAGGAGCGAAAGCATCATCTTGAATCGTCGTAATTCGAAGCCAGGGAATTATTGCTAGTCACCGCGAACGTTATGAGTATAGGATGATCCGAGGTTCCATTTGAAATGAACGGTATTGGCGGAAGTATAGAAGGAAAACAGTGTATTAATTCTTCGGTATCGTCACCTCTGAAGAAGTGGACGACGAAAACTGAGGGGCTACGTCAGGATTTGATCCGTGCTTTCAGACCGTCCCCGGTGTACGTAGACGTGGTCGTGCAGGACGGCGGCTATTTTGTATGCTGTGAAGAGAGCGAAGAAGCGAGCGAGGTTGGTGAACGATCAGGCGCCACTCGGATTGGACAAAGTGCCTCGGCTGCATCATGCATCTCGCAGCTGACTGAAGAATCAGTACCTACAGATACCTGCATAACGATATGCCCAGGTGACTACTTCCGAGAGAGAAGACGCGCGCGCCTTCGCGGTTAAAACGTTGATCCGACTATAATCCTGCACATGGAGGAGGAACAGGACAATGGGATGTATATTGTGTACCGTATAGCCGATGCACGCATGGCGTGCCAATTGACTCGCGCGGTAGCCACACATCATTCAAGAATTCAGAATACTCTGTACGCGAAGAAGCCTAGGTATAGTACATACACGCGAGCGAGTGCAGGAGGCGGGAGGCGGGCGCGTACGGCGACCCAAGTCGAAGTGCTGATCGCATTACCATTAACATGATGCGTGAAAGCGAGAGGAGGTAGGTTACAACGAACAAACAACGTACGACTGACGTTGAATGCTAAATAGGTATTACAACGGGTACGTACGTATGTCGCTTATGATTCGGTCGTTCGCTTTCTTTCGTTTCCAGTTTGTGCGGAGGACCGGGAACCGACCGCGACCCCGGGGAGCGATCGCCGAAGGCGTATACACGAACGAGAAGAGCAAGAAAACCGTCGGGAGATCGCGAGGTATAACCCGGAATGTAAATTGGTCGAATGGTCGAAGGAGATCCGGTGATTACAGAGGCATCCTGGCGTTCACAACATTTATACCGCATGCTCTGATTATTGTACCATACTCGCCCGTCTCCCCCGCAACCGCGTTAAAGAATTGTTCTCATCCCAACGCCGCGTGCTACTGCGGTGAGAAATTCGAGGACTTCACGTTACGCGGGGCACGTGAGATTTTTTTTTCTCTACCTACAGCTTTTCAATCGCAAAACTGCAAGGTTGTACAATTTCGCCTTGATTTTCGATAAAAACCTTTCGAATCTGCGTGCAGCGTGCGGCCGAGGAGCAACAAATGTCCTGCACGAATGGAAATACGAATCGAAACGACAGAAAGGCGCCGGAATGCCATACAGAATGATCAATAGCTAAAATAGTACTTCCCACGATCAACTTCATCTGCGCTAAGCTGTTGAAGAAGTACTGCATAGATTCACGAGGAATATAAACAGTGCCTACACCGTCTCATCGGACGAGCCTGTACTCTGAAGCGATACCGCAATTCGGCGCTCGTACTGTATCCACATAGATTCCCGTATTTCATACTTGTTTCCACGCTTCCACGACTATCCATGGATTCTGTAGTGGGTCGCTGAAGATGGAAACGTTCGCCGTGAGACAGCAAGGTTCGTTACCGCCGGTACGTTGTTACGACCTCGCGTGTAAAACTGCCGACGATGAATGGGATACGGGTATAGAGATCATGAAGGTTTGAGATTGGAGAGCTAACCGCCACATATATCGCTCCTTAACTTCAAATAACGTCAGGCTTCAAACAAAAGTATCAATTCAAGTTTACACGCTCATGCAAGTTTCGCATTCCTTGTTCTGATCCGTAGACCTCATGTACGTAGCTCTGACTCCCACCTGCACGCGTACAACGCAAACTACGCCCTCGCGGAGCCCGCTCATGAAACTGTGTGAAAAACACCGCAGTTCGCGCCACTGCACGTAACTTGTTGCAAATATCAAACGGTACGCTCGTGACTATGGGCATATCAAACCATCTTGAGCTATCTTTTTACGAAGAAAACCTTCTCTCCTATGTCTACAGTCGAGATGTCAGCTGAAAGCGATTGCAGCTCATCGAATACTTTACTGGACTATGATCGACGCAATTATTGTTGCAATTATTTAGAATCGTTTGACCAGGACTTCACAAATTCGAAGTTTCCACTGAACTCCAAAGATTCCACTGCAGAGTACTTCATAGGTACATGCGTGCAGCTTTATGAGATTTCACAGACCTCGCGAGTACTTTATTGCGATTTGACGGTACTCCGCAGATTTCGGATGGTATAAAATTGCACTCAACTACCCTCGAGACTCACTGCAGCGGACTACGAAAAAGGATTACGTGAACGATGGAGCACATTTTATCTCGTTGCAAGGAACGTTGATTAGCGAAAACGGGCTAAGGCCGGCCATCGAGGACGCGTATGATATTATTATCCGTTTCGTAATCACGTAGGCGCAGATGTTGATAGGGATGCGAGTCTATTGACTGTACCATAATTAGCTCCTCTGAGGTGAGACTGCGTTGCTAATTGGCTGATGTTTACTTATTAACGAACCGCGAAATTAACACGTGGTGCTCCATAGGAGGATGTGGATGTAGCCGTACTACACAGCGCACCGTATAGGATCGGCGCATGCATACGATACTACACACATTGCACGGGAACACGGGAAGCTGATCAGCATTCCCACCACTGCTGCACAGGAAGTTCGATGCAGTTGCGAGCGACGGTGAATTGTCACGGTGAGATCATGTAGGATCCTCGCTTACACGCGCTGTTGCAGGTTTTCGTCGGATTGTAGGTATACAAGATATTTACTTCTCCATCATTATACAAGGATGATATTCATCCTTCGGCCTGTGGCAACTGTTATTTTTCGTAACACCGATCTGACGATGTCGCAATATAAGATCGCTGAAATCGCCGCTGAGTTGAGTACATTGTCCTTTTGATCGTTAAAGGAGAAACCGACCTCCTCTCCGTATCGAATCACAGTATATATATATATATACGCCATTCAACTCCGCGAAAACATGTCTCAAGCCAACTTAAGCCATATCTCTGCATTACGTTGGATACAAAATGAATTGTATACGTATGTAATTTCATCTTCCAAGGACACGGTCCACCACCAGCCCTCGAATATTGAATATCAGCTGACGCGGTACAACAGATCAGAGTTCCCAAGATTTGCCCGTGTACCACCTATATGTAGCCCATGCAGGAATTTATACTCAGGTCGACGGGTAATGGGCACATGCGAACACACTTTTTCACCATTGGAGCCGAAGCACCAAGATCAACCGTACAGGTAAGCATCATTTTTTGCAGACCGTTGATTCCCTCTCCTTCAATTCCTCTTTCGTGCGAACTTTCAATAGACAAATAGGTACCGATATCCTGCGTATATGATATTCACAACCTCGTTTTTGCCTCGCGATCGCAATCGACGCTCTACTCTGCTGCAGTAATCGGGCACGTTGGTCTTGTCCCGTAGCCGCAAACTTTTGTAAATAATATTAACAGACACAGTTGTGGATTAGTTTGTTTGCCATTATCCATTCACAGGTTCAATACTATAATGAATCACTCGTATATAGAAGAAGTGCCGGGCAATCCGACACGCAGCTCGTATTTTGCAGTTCACTCCGTGACACAAGATACGAGCACGTATAATAGACACACGATTCTCCTATCATATACCTATACGATCCATATCTCCATACCGACCTGCGAGCATATAAATACGCACAAACCCGATGACCATCTGTATTTCACAAGTACAACGGAGTCATCGATATTTTCGTGATACCTACTGCACCCAACATTGGAAAAATATTTCACTCAATTCATTTTCTCGAGCCTGCAGCAGCAGATCTCCTATCCTCCCATCAATTTACCTGCATATATTCGAAATTTCTGTACCCGCGATACATCAAAGTCGCGTGTTCAGGCATATAGCTCTTCGGCGCATAAGTATACTTGTACGCATATTCGTCGCTCGGAGTAATTCGTCATCACGATCGTACGTGCACCGAATGGCGAATAGAACTAATGGACTGAAGTTTCTATCCACGCAATTGGAGTTGTATATCAGGTACGTAGTACTATACATACACGTTCAAGTGATTTGCATGCAAGTCGTGGCAACCAGAGACCAGTTGTCGCCATGATTGTAAAAGATAGGTACATGGACGTATATATATACCTTACCTAGTGCGCGGCGGTGCAGTAAGTATTATCATTCTCAGCTACGTAACCCCCGGCCGTGACTATGTGGTACATATATGCATATATCGCCGCACTATCTACTCCCGTCTTCCGAAGTATCATGAATTACACGCTAGACGAGAGAGAAAAGCGGATAGATTTTTTTTTCACCATCTATATATATATATATATATATATATATATATAGATATAGATAGATAGATAGTACACATTTCTGGATACAACGTCCGCGTGACAAAATGTGCAATGACAATTGAATATCAGCTGTTGCCGACGCCGAAAGTTCACGAAAATTTCTCTTTCAAATGTTTTTCGGCTGAAATTCTGATGTCGATTAAGAAAAACCCGACGACCTCTGAGAGAATTTTATTTCGCCCGACGCGCACGGAGATTCCCGAAATCGTTGAAAACGGTAGATCAAGATTTTACTCGATCGAAAAAATTCGATTGCTGAATATCCCGCTTATACCTACACTGCAGCAGTTGCCGGGGATCTCTCGGTGACGAAACATCTGATATTATTCTTCCTCATTTCGTCACGTTCCATTTTGCCTCACGTTCCTTCATGTTTGAATTTTCCGCAGAGGAAAAACAAAATATTAGATACGTGCCTAATCATCGAATCCCGAAGCTTGAGTATCGCCGCTTTCTCAACGTCCTAGTAGCTGGACCAGCAAAATCAGCCCACACAAAAAAGAGAGCTACGGAAACATTCGTTTCTATCGAATATCATCCACTTTTCGCTCACACTATGTTTTTCAAATCAAGAAAGGCTTTTCGAACTATTCTTCATCTGCACAAACGCAAATTTGTTTCCGACGACATATACATTCCATACATAGAAAAATGGAGCATATTCAGGTATGTGTGGAGTCATATTGCGAACTGTTTATTTCTTAAGAATATTAGTCAATTTTTCTTATTTTCAGGAACAATAGTAACACCGGAACTACGTTTTATTTTTTGCTCAATTTGTACGAACTTGTTCCATTAGATGTATTATACAAGTTGTTATACACATATCCAGTGTAGTATAGAAGTAAATAAATAGATGCATTTCATTCGCGTGAGAGAGTTCAAGCGTCTTGAGGAGAAAATCTAAAGACCGCGCATAGAGGTATAGTAGGAAATGCAATGCGTGGTCGTATGCCGGTTATAGTTGTAAAGAGTTTAGCAAAGGTTATCGATGTGAAGAGAGGAGGCAGGCGTTAGCACGCGTATAACAGCACGCATCTAGGTTGCGTCAGTTTTACGGATCACCTCTCCTCTATACATGAAGCCTACATTAGAAAAATTTGTCGAAAGATACGCGGCACAACGAATGAACTTATAAGCTATGAGAAAAAGAAGAAGAAGAAGAAGAGAAGAAGAAGAAGAAGAAGAAGAAGAAGGAGAAGAAGAAGAAGACGACGACGAAGAAGGAGAAGAGGATGAGGGGCGTTGCGCAAATCGTTTTAACGAGCTCATAAAAATAAGCTGTGCTCAACGGACGGGATGCATCGCTGGAGAGCCGACCATTGCAGAGCGCGTGCAGACGGTTTCGATATTTCCATCATCTTGTCAAAACTTTGCCTCGATAAAAATAACGCGAACGCGAACGTAGGGAAATGCGAACGATAACGATGACGCGCCTAACCACAGACGCTGCGAGCCTCCATCAATCCTCCGGCGCGGAACAGAGCTGTTATTATCCAAACACTGATAAATCTGGAGTCTGGTCAACCGTGGACAGTGACATACATAGCGCGCTTATGGCTAGCTTCAGACTAGCGATTAAAAATACCAAGGCTCCGCAGAGAGGAGTTAATTCAACAACAACAACAACAACAACATCAACAACAACAACGCAATTGCCTACGGAGCGGAATAATGATTATTTCAACAAAAAGAACATTGACATTAATTTTCGTCATGAGCTGTACGGTTCGCGCGACGAGCGTACACAATGCGTCCGCATCAAAATGACGTAGGTATATGCAGCGGATGGGAAGTTTTCGGTACTCCTGTACATAATACGTAGATAATTTTATACAAAATTTGTTAGTTTTCTCAAAATTTCAAATCATCCGCGTTACATACAGGTATAAATATTTTCCGAGCTACTTTCACTCGTCGATTTTGCGAACGTACTATTATGTATAGCTCTGCGTGAATTGGATAATGAAATATGCTGCAGGAATTCTTGAAGCCGCGAGAAAATCTATGTGATATGTAGTACGGTACCTGTACCGATCATTTGTGCGACCGGGGGGTCAGCGACAGGGTGATTCATCTAAACCGGCGCGATCAGTACCTACCGCGAGAATTTCGAGGTTACCTTCGCGTATAAGTGGCGTGTTTCGTTTGCTTTTCGAGTTCCCCTTCCCGGTGGTCCGCTACCGGAGGATGTGCAGCTCTTCTCCTTTGCTAGGTTCAATACATACGTATGGCCCAGGTGAAACAGTTGCGTCGTTTCAACATTGAGCTCGAGAAAACAAAGCCTGCAGAAGCCGCGTCTACTGTCTCACGAGTCTGTACAGGTTGTTACAAAAGTTAACCAAAATAATTCCCCCGCCCAAAAACCGAATGCAGATGCGCTATTTTCTTGCTCAATATATGCAACAAACATATATATAATAACAAATAGACGTATACAGAGCTATATGTGCCTCCTGTGTAAATAAATCGACTATGTAATTATACAACAGTCCGATACATTGGTCTTCTCTATATCTGCATTCCACCTCGTCGTCGCTCTCGTCGTACTTTATTACATTATTATTGCCATAGAATTTCTTTCCGATCAATATGCGCCCGTCTATAGCTACGTCATACGTAGGTACGTATGTGTACCTACTTATTACACTAACTTACAATGCGTGTATACAGTTTTATAATATATGTATACATCAAGCTACATCACAGAAACGATCGATATGGAATCAACGCCCTTTGGAGCACGCGAGTAAAGAGGAAAATGATGAAAAAGGGAAGAAAACGAGAACTGCGGGCTCGCTTCAAGTTTGAAAGAATTTTTTCTCCAGCCCGCGCGCGGCCCCGGGCAGCGCCGGAGGCGCGACGTATGTATATACATACGTGCATATACTGCACCTATACCTACCACGTCTTAAAGAGGCGAGGTTTTCGACTGCACAACGAAAAATTCCCTCATCTCCTTCACCCTGTACCGATTGCGTAGGTACCCGTCTTCATATTAATTTGCTACGTTTTTTTTTTTTCCGTTCATCGACGATTGCAGTTCGTTTATATACGTGTGAGTTGAAATTTGGTCTGCATTTTTTTTTTCGCGTAGCCGTCGAAGACGAGAATTTTCAAGATTTCAAGTCACGACGTCGCGAGGCGCGTGGCGCGATAATCTTAGTAAACGAAATTGCGGCCAATCTAAGTACGGAATCAACGAAAGATATAGCGCGGAAGTAGAAAACTGGAAGGTAAAATCGTGAGAATCGATGTAACGGAGGCAAGTGAAATTATAACCTATATCCTACAATAGAGCCCCGATGGAAAATATAGGTATATGCGATATGCAAATAGTTACAATATTACGCGAAGCCTGAATGGAGGGAGGCGTTCGTGCTACCTAAGACATGGGATTAATTAGATATGTAATCAGTCCGTCGCTCGCAGATTTGTTTAATTACGGGAATGATCATTAAAGCGGCGCTTTGATTTCTCGCGATATATATAGGTATATTGTTTCTCTTTTGGAATCGGTCACGAAAATCTCTCACGCTTTTATCATATGTGTGTATATATACGTTTATCTATGTACACGCGTACATGCATACGTATACCTGCGCATGTACTCGGAGCACTTCATTAAAACGTAATGTAGGTGATTCTCTCTGCTATATATATATATATATATATATATATATATATATATAGTTTCTCTTCTATTCTTCTTTTCGTTGTTTTTTTCCTTTCATTCTGTTCACTCGCCGCCAATTGACTGCAATCATCCGCGCTCGACAGTTACAAACGAAAAAAGCCGAATCCTTGATGTAGCAGTTGGATAACCGGGCGATTCTCGCGGCTATAAAATCCGCGTGTAATGGATGGCATTACGCCGTTTGCACGGCTCGCGAATTAGTTAGAACATCCGATGGTTTCCCTTATGGGTATATATATATATGCCTATACCGATATTATAAGAAGAACTACAGTGGACTGGAGAGTTTAGTACCTATACAGAAAAAGCTGCACTTATCTTATACCTGAAACAACCGACTCGCTAGTAGCGAGCGAATGTTAAATTTTGTCCATGTGACCGCAATTTCCTGCCCCCTGGTAGCCCCGCGAGTGCAGGTTATACGATTATTTCTCTCGTCGTATTCTCACGGGGGAAGTACTTTTCATGCCTAATGAACGCGTTGTGACGGAACTTGACCGGGAAACATATATACCTATATTGCCGAAATAGAAGATGAAACACATTGAAGAAGAAAAAAAAGAAAATTAAAAACTGAAAAGCGTGATTTCGGATAAGGATCATGGAGGAAGAATGAGACGATGTATTTCGCCTATGAAGAACATGCTCCGAGCGTTACAATCTCTGCTTTTACATACCTACAGCTGCCACGGTGGTTATAATATTGCAGTCTTTTCCTGCTCGGAATCGCTTGTCGGAACCGAAATTTCGTAACTATAGGTATACGTATTATAGAGTTACAGGTATAGGCGCGTGAAGGAACATTCCCTTTCGCCAAGAAATTGTTTTAATCCACGAAAGCAAAGGTATAGACCCTTTCGACGAAACGTAACTAACGTCGTCGCTTCGCTTGAGAGAATGACAAAGCTCTGTAGAAATCTATCTATGTAGTTAAGGTACCTATGGATCTTACCAAAGAGACATGCACCGACTACTTTACTTCCATTACGGAATGAAACTACAGGCATCACGTCTGAAGTAACCGAGTCTTCGAATTATAAAGTTTACAGAACGAAGCGAATCAAGAAATCTACATCTTTGTGGCGATTTCGTAAAATTTTTCATTCTAAAATCGTGCTTCCTTCCAGCTAGCTCCTCTGGCTTTTGTAGGGGAAAGGGGGGTAGCCCCGGACACTTACAAAATCTGTCAAATGCGGGTCATGTGATAAGAAATTTTATCAACGGACATAGTTTACATAATCATTTAACACTATTTATTGAGATAATGTAACAAAACAAGATATGAAATCAAAAAAACTTGAAAAAAAAACAGAAATTTGACATGTGTTTTATAGCGTTCATTTTAAACAGGGCGGGTAGCCCCGGACAGGTTGGTTATTTGTAGCTAAAACGTTTTTTTAGCCACACATGCATCACAATTATAATATTCATTTGTCGGATCAACGTCGGCACATGCTTCGTGTGCCCAGTCCTTACAGATCTCGCACTGGATCCAGTCTTCCTCGAAATTTTCTCCACACAGTATGCATTCTGTATCCTGTTTTTTCGACAATATTGCCAGTTCTAAATTTTTTGTTTTTCCTTTCTTCGGATTTGAGTTTTCTTTGGTCAGCTCTTTAATTTTGTTGCTCATTTTTCTTTTCTTCTTCGGCTCATTCGTTTTCTTTCCTTCTTTAAGTTTGTCTATCAGCTCATTTTTATATGATGACGAGGTCAAGATTTCGCTTTTTTGCGCTTTTCTTGTGCGTGTGATCATACGTTTCTTCGACGCATCTGGAAAAGGTGACAAATTTTTTAGCAAATTTGTCACACTCAAAGTCTTTCTTTGACTGATGGATGGCTCGTTCGTGCTTGCATGAATGATGTTTGAGCTGATTTGACTAGTGGATGGTTGGTTTAGATCAACTGATTGTGAGCTAGATGGTGGTGTAGGCTGAAGTTATCCATATAATACAGATTTTCTTCCTGAAAAACCGTTCTTATTTTTTTTTTTTTTCATCCAAAGTGTGTCCGGGGTTACCCGCTAAACTGGTGTCCGGGGCTACCCGATGCGACCGAAGAGTCATTTATATGCATATTCTGTTTGTCTCATGAAAATACATTCGAAGAGCAATAGATATTCAAAGCTGAACGCATAACCTTTTGGAAAATAACAAGACATAAAAATTAACTTACACCTCTTCAATGCTACACCCTTCCGAAATATGATTGTGTCACAAATTTGATAGCGTCACGTAAATACAATAGCGGCTCCCGTCTTACTCAGTGAATGAACTGGCCGGTTATGCTTGCACAAGTCAAGACACGTTGGGTGGCGTGTTTGACGCCACAGAATGTTAACATAGTTATGATGTATATATCGTTTTCGCGACTGTCCGGGGCTACCCACCGTCCGGGGCTACCCCCCTTTCCCCTACACCGCAACAGTATTTTTCAAAAATTCTGTTGCCCCCCCCCCCCCCCCCCCCCCCAGATCGATTGGGAAGAGTATAACCGCGAACAGGAGCTTGACGCAGGCGAACATTTTTTCTGTTCGCAGACATGTGCGAACGATTGCGAAAAAAAAAATCCAAATTGGGGGAGAGGGGCTAACTTCGCATCGGTCAATTTTAGGAGAGAGATGCACATTTCTCGTTACGCGGCTCAAAGGCTCAAGTATACCTATATAGTTATGATATAAGTTTCTGCTGCAGGCTTCCTGCAGTTGCAGGTTAACTTGCGTCGTCAGAGAGGTGGAAGCTTAGTGATTATTCCACACCGTGGACAAGTGGGTAACCGTGGGCCGATGTCCACTTAATAATATCGCCAGGTAGCTCGTTAATTAACTCAAGTTGTAGCTATTAATCAAAAGCTTCCGGTAAGCGGCGGCATCGTTTCCGTGCATCACTCACGTTGCACTGCAGGTATATTTGCGGTCCTTGAAACTAATCGGAAGATAGATTTTCAATATAGGAATCCGAATACCGCAATACGGACGACGATTACGGGCCATGAATATAACCGCGCGCGCGATTTTTGCCCATTTCGTGTCTGTGGAGTTGGCGCCTCATTTTTTGGAGATTCGTTGTTTTTTTTGTTTTGTTTTTTTTTTCCATCAGAGGTTGAGAGAGAGAGAGTTCTGAAACCCTTTCGAATCCTTTGGGTAATAGTTCCGGATGTTCAGTTTTTCAAGAAAACAGCGCCGTTTTCTGAGGAACGAACAATCGAAACTAATTCGTCAGTCCTATCGGGAACAACTCCAGAACTGTATTCGAAAGGATTTCAGAAATCTCGGGAGGAGAATCGAATTTCGAAAAATTTGGCGCCAACTTCACGGACGCCGAAGAATCGGCGTTGGTCTAACTATGTGTTTGGAATATATTTTATGATAGAATGTATGTTACGTACATTATAATTACACGGTGATGCTTGTCGGGAAACTGTACATATATATATATATATATATATATATGTGCAGAACTGAGATTATATTCAGTTAATGTCAGCTTGAGAAATTTCTTCTTTTCTCTCGCGCTGAACATTTTGTACCTTTTCGAGCCGTATAACCGCTGCACCCACCGACTGATGAATAGTGTAACCTTTTGCCTAAATAGAAGAGTCTAAAATGAATACCGGTGTAGTTTGGTAACGGATGTACGGGCCACCAGTCAATTGTTCCAGAGCCAATGACACGACGGACCTTTGTACAGATCCAATTTCTCCCAATAAGAAGAAGAAGAAGAAGAAAAAGAAGAAGAAGAAGCATAATAACAGCTGTCGATCGTATCAATCGAATCCTCTTGACGCGTGAACTGCAACTCTATATACTATATACGGAGGTGAAAGAGAAAAATGAAATAAACAATCGGGTTACGAAGAGAATGGCGATTGAGAGAACGTTTTCGCTGGACCTACACCTATAGGTGTATATATACGTATCATATCCATGTGGTACAAAATCTTCACATGCTTGCACAAGTTACGTGTATATAGGTATTGTATTAGGTAGGTGTCCTCTCAGTGCAATGTGGTATAGGTATATGCCTATTTTGCTATTATATGCATGCACTCAACGGCAGCGAATAATTGAGCGAATATACGATTACAGATTAGTTTCAATATGATATTGCATAACACAAAGATTCAATACTCGAGACGTGGGAAGCGTGCGTGAGCGCGCAGCTCGTAAAAACAAGTAAAAGTTCTACACCATATACGGACAGTAAGAATAGAGAGAGAGAGAAAGAAAGAAAGAAAACCTTTATTATTATTACAATTATATTTGCAAAATTTGTACATTAGAGCTAGTAGGGAGTGGGAGAGTAAGCAGGAGAGAGAGAGAGGGAGAGAGAGAGAGAGATTGATTGATTGATTGATTTATTTCAATTATGCCTTGGCCAGCCTTGAGGCAAATGGAGTACAAAATCACCTAATTATTGTACTCAAACAAATTACAAGAAAATCAAGAACAATACAACGTCACCAAAATATTAAACAAAGAAAATAATAATATGAATGGATGAATAATAGTAAGAAGCAATACAACAGAAGAGTAGCGTCCACCAGCAGTACATGCAAAAACCACCACCAGTAACTATAAGAGCTACGGCAGTCGCATAACAGTACAGTAAAATAAGTATAATACAATAAAATAAAATAAAATACGATACAGTAAGAATAGAGTAAAATGAAGTAAAAATAGAGTAGAACGATACAGTGAGATAAAATAAAATCAAATGAAAGAAAAATAAAAAATAAAAATAAAATACAATACAGTAAAAATAGAGTAAAATAAAGTCAAATTTGAGTAAACAATACAGTGAAATAAAATAAAATAGAATGAAATAAGATAAAATAAAGTAAAATGCAAAACAGGAAGAATTGAGTAAAATAAGGTAAAAATAGGATGAAACAATACAGTAAAAATAAATGAATAAAATAAAATAAAATAAAATAAAATACAATACAGTGAAAATAGAGTCAAAATAAAGTAAAAATAAAGTAAAACCAAGCAATAGAGCACGATCCAGCATCGATAGCGAAAAGATACTAAAAAAGATACTAAAAAGAGCATACAACCTGCCTTAGAAACTAGCAAGAGTTATCAAAACGCAACCAGCCAGGGCCAGCAATCAGGCAGATCCAGTATCTAGCGCGAAGAGGTGACAATGGAGCCTACTTTTAAAGGTGGCTAGTGTCCGCGAAGAGCTAACCTCCGATGGTAACGAGTGCCAAAAATAAACTGCCGTAAGGTGAAAGGAATTCCTATACACGCAGGTGCGATGTCGCGGGATGCTGAAGATAGGAGTAAAGGCCCGACGAGAAGGGCGCACCACAGCATCACCAGGTCGACTGAACAGGTCAAATAGATAAGACGGCACAACACCATGCAAGACGTTAAACACCAAGATACCCAGGAAATAAAGGCGCCTGGACCTAACCGAAAGCCACCCTAACTGCCTACGATAAGGGGTGATATGCTCATCACGACGCAAATCAAAAATGAATCTTATGGCACTATTTTGGAGTCTCTGGAGCGCCAGATTAAGTTCATTGGTTAAATCATTGTAAACCAGGCAACAATAGTCAAACAGGGGGAAGATGAGAGAGACGACAAGCGAAGACCTCAATCCAGGAGACAGGGCGTCGCGATGGTACTTGAGGCGGAAGAGTGCAAAATTCACCCTGTTAGAGATCGATAAAATATGACTACGCCAAGATAGATTAGCGCACATAATAACTCCTAGGTTACGAACACTACTAACATAGGGGATCACAGTCCCATTAACGGAGATAGGAGGAAGACCGGCTAAGTCGATCCGATTTACGAAAGTACCACTGCCCTGAATAAGAACGCTAGACTTTGACAAATTTAGCTTTAGACCATTTACCGCGGCATAGTTTGCAATGACGCCCACATCACGCGTAACCTTCGCAATGCCATCTAACAGCTCAGAGGGAGGACACGTAAAATAAATCTGGGTATCATCAGCAAATATAAGATGTTGCGAGAATAGTAAATCAGCCCCAATATCATTAATAAATAACGAAAAAAGCAGGGGACCAAGCACAGACCCCTGCGGAATACCCGAAGACGTAGCCAGCCACGAAGAGCAAGTACCCGAAGTACCAACAACAGCCTGCGTGCGGCCAGTCAAATACGAGAAAACCCAGCGCAAGGCACCCTCCGAAAACCCTATCCCTCTGAGCTTCTCCAGCAAGCGACGATGACACACGGTGTCAAAAGCTTTGCTAAAATCGAAAAGGACCAGAATCGTAACACATCTCTCATCAACCCCCCGCCTGACATCATGGCAGAGGCGCAGTAACGCAGTTTGGGTGCTGAATCCTACTCTATAGCCCGACTGACGCGGATCTAAAATACTATTATCACTAATATAGCGCACAACCTGCTGGTGAACAACACGCTCGAAAAGTTTCCCCAATTCGCAAAGGTTGGCAATCGGGCGCGTATCAGACGGCGACCGCGGATGGTTTGACTTCAAGAGAGGACGAATAAAAGCACGCTTCCAACACGACGGAAAGTGACCTAACCTCAAACAATGATTAAATAAAGCCGCGAGCTCGTCAGCGAGCAGAGGCAGGGCCTGATGAATGGCAAAAAGGGAGATTAAGTCTGGCCCAGCAGTATGCGAAGGCTTGGTGGAAGATTTTACAATGCGCATAATACACCCTGGGGTGACATTACTGAACTCAAACGGCATATGGCTCAACTGAGGCAACAGCCCAGGTGATAACAGTTCAACAAGATCATCAGGGGTACACAGAGGAGATGCATTAGCAATGGCCACGAACGCAACATTAAGCTCATCAGCCGAGAAAAAATTGAGCGGGGAGGCTGGGCGAGACTTAACCAAACCAAGGTTTGCAAGCTCCCTCCACAATGCCGCAGGATCAGAAATAGCCGAGAGCCTATCCAAAGTGTAAGTACTAGCCGCCCGCCGCAGTTCATTGGTGAGCTCATCGCGATAGAGCCGGTACAAAGCTAGCTCGCGACGACTACCAGTACGACGCGCTCGCTTATACATACAATTACGAATTCTTATCCCAGATTTGAGCTGATCAGTGAGCCACGGCGCCGCAGGCCTACTAACACAAAAAGTACGCTGAGGCGCGTGAAGGTCCATCGAGGCGGCAATGGAAACATTGATATTTAACACGAGCTCATCAAGATCAGCAGGAAAAAATTGCACCAGTGCATACGAAGCATTGGCTACCAGGTTATCCAAGAGTGAGGCTAAAAAGGCATTCAAATTAAAGCCCCTGAAGTCCCGACGAGAAATAACGCGACGCTGAGCACACGCTACATCAAACCTATACGTAAGCTCAATCAAATCATGACCCGCAATGAAAGGGACATCAGACTTCGAGAAGGCCAGAATTTTATCCTTATCATCAATAATAAAAACGTCCAACCAGGAGTCAGATACCGGGGTATGATGCGTAGCACCCGAATCGACAATATGCAATGCCTGGGCTAGAACGAAATCACGAAGGAACGTCGCCTCCGTATTAGTACTAAGCAAGTTACAATTCAAGTCACCAGAGATAATAATATTGTTATATACAGATGCTAGCCTTCCATAAGCAAGAATAAAATCATTAAAAAGGAGACCCTTGGGTCTTCTATACATAGATACAAATAAAAGTGGTTGCGAATCACCTGACCTTATATCAAGGAATAAAAACTCAGGAGAGTTGGAAAAAAGACTCGGAGAGGCAGCTAACACCTTAACACTCAATGAGTTATGCACATAACAGGCAACACCCCCACCCCCCTTACCCTCCCTATCATTGCGAATAAGCAGATAATCATCAAGCCGCACAAGGTCATCAGAAATTAGAGCATGCAACCACGTTTCAGAAATAGATAGAATGTGATAAAAATTACTAGCCAAATGCGCCTTAACAAACTCAAGATGACCCAGCAGCGAGTTGGCATTGAACTGCGCGATCCTAATATGAGCCAACCGGGTAGGACGCGAAGACCGAGAGACCGACGCAGGTCAGGTTAGCTTTGCAAAATCCTCTTCCGATTTTATAATAACCACCGGAGCCCCCTCAGTCCTACGCACATAGATATTCCCAGACCTAAACCAGACATATTTACAGCCAACCTCAGCAGCCTTAGCCTTAGTACGCCGCAACAATTTATGTAACGCAGACGGAAGGAATTCATTCACGTAAACTTTGCCAGGAAGGCTGCACGAAAACGCCTCACTAACCGACAGATCCTTCTTAATACGCTTCATCGATAGAATATGATCCCGAACAATAGGGGATTTTACGGTGACGATCAAGGACTTAGAATCAGACACCCCCGGCGTAGAAGTTCGCACCGATGCAGGTCCACCACTATCCCTTGACGTCGCGGCAGAATTTCTGGCTAGTGGACGAACGTCCAGAACGTCCGAAATCATATCAGGGATCGCAAGAGCAGTAAGGACTTTATGAACAACCGTCCTAGGTGGATCGGAAACAGCAAGAGGCACTCCAGACAGAATAACTTCTGCTGCTGCTATGACAGATCCAGATTCTGATTTCGAGGTTGACGCAGCCTTAATGGCTTCCAATTCGCGCAAGATCTGGGAATTACTAGCCTCAAGACGAGTAATAACTTCGTCATGCATCTCCAGCCTCCCCACTAAATCAGGCAAAGATTTCAACCTGTCCACTATGTCACTGTTGACTTTAGTCTGCTTTGTGATCAGAGCCGCGAGGTTATTATTTGTGTCGTTACAGCGGTCCAGCGTTACAATCAACCTTTCAATCAAGGCTTTATCCATACCAGATGAGTCTAGGCTACTGTGCAAGGTATTAGAACAGCAAGGACTCGAGCGACTACTCCCCGAGGAATCTAAACCTTGGCGACAACAAGAGTTAGCGCTTTTATACGCCAAATACAAGGGCACACAACCTGGATGAAACTCACGCTCGCACACAGGGCAGATAGATACGACCCCAGCAACAGTCCGATGACACCTATAGCACGAGCGCGACATACGAAATAAAAGTTCGGCACTATAGCACAGGTGAGATCACGGCCACACACACATCCATAATCACAACAAGGATGATATCACAATAAAAGCAGTCACGGCCAAGGCAACAGCAGCTCCATACATTGAAGACCTCAATCAAGTCTCAGAATCACAGGTAATCCGCAAGAGGCGCTCAGATGTAACAGATCCTCCAAAAATATCCAAGATGGCAGCCGAACAGGAGATAACGGTAGAAAATATTTTACCCACTCAGCAGCAAATACGAGCAAAATAAAGGAAGGCAGAAGCCAAAATATATGCTGAACTTGATGCTGGGAGTCCAACACTTCGGCCAAACTGCAAACAGAAGACCAGGAGCAAGCAAGAGAGGCAGGATTTAGCAGAAAAGTAGGAGCAAGAAATTACGCGTCTGGCGCTTACTTACGAGTGAAAGAGGAGAGAGAGAGAGAGAGAGAGAGAGAGGCGGTGGGTGGACCGTTGTCGTATACCTACGTGGAATGACTCTCGCGAGTCTGCGGAGTGTTTGCACTGCAATTTTCGTCTTTCATTCTTCTTTTTTCTTCTTCTCCTCCTTCTTCTACTTCGTGGGTAGGTACATGTATACGTACGGTGCTGCTATATGAATAGCAGGTGTCGGGATATGCTCTTGTTATTCGATAGATTAACAACGGCCGAGGTTGCCTCGCGGCCGATCTCACATCTCGGAAAGCAGGCATAAGCGCGATCTATTTGTGACACATGAGAATTTTGGAGAACGATACGGTAGTAGGACAGAAATGTGTCTCGTATAGCGTAGAAGCATGTAGTCCCCCCCTGACCGCGCTCCGCGGTATCATGGATTGAGGTATCGTTCCATCCTTCGTATTACTATATATATATACGTGCAGTTGGTGCACATACGTATATTTTGCGACAGGTATATATGTATATCGTCCAACTGCATACGCAACGTGCGTATACGTACAACATACCTACCCGGGTAGGTTTTAACTCACGGGCCGGGCGGCGCTGGCCAGGGCTGGTCCAGTGCTGGCTAAGACTGGCCCAGGCCTGGCCAGGGTCGGCCCCAGTGCTGGAAACCTACTCGGGTACCTACATATACAGAAAATAATGAACGCGCATGATCGTCATGAAGAAGTAACTATTGTTCGCGTGTGTATGTGTATATGTATATGTATATACCTCGTTATGAACGGTACATAAAAACACATATATGAATATATATATATATGTAGGTATGTATTGTGCCGAATTGAAAATGAGGTCGGCGCCTCTTACCGCGTTATAAGTCTATAACCAACTGAATCTTTGACGGTTTTTCTTTTCTTTTCTTTTCTCTCTTTTCACTCGATCGGATTGCAGAATGAACGCAGACAACGTGTCTCATGAGCTACGATGAAATTTTTGAAGAACTAATTTTCTTAGACTAGGCCATTCGCATATACCTATAATATAGTCTGCAGTCAGTATACCTATATCTAGGTACATACGATAACGTGATGCACATGTGTGTATCCGAGCATCGTGCAGATTTATTACACTACAGTATATATATATATACATATTTTATTCAAAGGCACCGAGGTAAGATTGAAACGCTTATACTCCAGGATAGAACATACGAGTGAACATTGTGTTTCGTTTTCGGTCTAATTTGTGTTGAAAAAAAAAAAAGGAACGCGTGATTTTCTTCAAATTGTGATAAAATTTGCATATTTTTGCCTCCGCGAAATTTAAAGCTAAATTCTTCGGGATCGATCGAATCTGTATATGTACATGATATTGGTATCTCATTATAAAATATATATACGTATGTAGGTATACGAATAGAAGACATGAGAACGCGAGTATTGATACTTGAAACGGGGCCAAAATATACGGATACCAAAAAACAACGCTCGTTCAATTATTGTTTTCTTTTTTTTTTTTTCTTTCTTTTTTAATCAGTTTTTCATTCTTTCGACAAAGATGATGTACATACGCGTAAAACTTTTCGGAGCTCTGTTTCCTTCTTGACTCGTCGTCGTATACCTACTCATGGAAAATTTCTCTCGCCCGCGCACACTCGACGACGGTAAAACAAGTAGCACGTATGGCGTTATAAATTACTAAAGCGTGCGTTGGTCTCGCCACGCGGTTGCAGGCGTAATTACGCGATAAGTAAACGAATGAAGAGGCAAAGATATGTGAATGCTGTTGGCCGTAGGTAGGTATATGGTACAGAGTACCTGCGAGGTGACTCACAAATTGTAATTCATGTTAAAAAAACAAAGAATGAGGTAATTCCTTTTGAGGAATTATAACAGCTGAATGTAAATATACGTTCTCCCCGCTGCACATTACATCGCTTTTACAAAGTTTAGGGAGCGAATGAAAGAAAGAGAAAAGAAAATTCTACAAAAAGAAGAAAGAAAGAAGAAAGAGGACATCAAAGAGCGGCCAGCAGAGCGGATGATTGCATTAGTTAGATGAAAACGGTATACCTGCGTACAGTGCGCGAGGAAATTGGAGTCGTTTATTAGATTTTCACCGTTTCAATTATTCCTATTTGAATTTAGTATTGTTTTCGATCATACGGAGAAGGATTAGTTCGTGTGCAATGGCTCGGAAGAATGATACTCGAGGAATTTGCGAATTTATATATATATATACACCTAACGGGCGAAAATTATTTTGCGAATAATATTGTGAAAAATTGTCAAGGTGTATAGTCGTTCGCTACGTTCGTTAGTATGAGTTCGTTAGATAAAAGTATTGTCACGAAATTATTGTTACAAAATTTTCAAAAATACGAAAGATATTTTGTAAGCCGGTGCCGTGGAATATGAGACGGAATTCAAATTTCAAACGTAGAAAGACGAAACAATTTTTCTGTCGAATTACCTCACGTTTCGTGTGCGGACACAAAACTCTCATTCTTTCTCAATTCTTGCGCGTATAAGTACAAGTTTTTGAAATAACTTTGAAAGAAATTTTCGCCAGAACTTAAAAAACTACTTTTTTCCCGGATTCTTTCAAAAATCGAATACGCATTACACCGCGGATTCGGAACAACGAATGAAGAACAAAGTTGTACGGAAGAGAGCTCGACGTAGAATACTTAACCTGGATAAAATGTTGCTCACACATAATATACCTACCTACTTTCGAAAATCTCATAAGATATGTCGTTTGAATTCAGCGTTTCTTTCAGCGAGTGCAGGTATCTTTCCCTTCCCACGATTGTGGAATAATGATATTATTATAGTTTAGGAACGGTTTTTCATACGCGCAACATGTACTACAGCAGTGCGTAGGTACAGCTGCGTTCTACGTTCATCGCGAACAGGCTATCCAGCACGAATTTTAATACGAAATCGCGATACGGAATTTCATGGACATGAGAAAAATCCAGGTTTTCCATAAAGCGAAAATGTCAATTTCTCGAAATCAATTTCGAGTCAACGATAACACAGGAACAAATGCCCCGGGTATAGATCTAGGAACGGGGCAAGAAGACGAAAAGCATTCCTCTTCGATTCGATTGCAACTCTGCAGTTTTCACCACATACCTATATATATAGAGCAAATGCAGCTAGCATTGATAACCCTAAATTAGAGCCTCGATAAACCGGTTACCGCGCGAATCTTCCGAGACATCGTTGAATTTTGATATGCGAAAGATAAAATTTTACGTGCCCGAAGTTCCTAACGTTCAAGCGAACGAAGATTATCTGTTTATTCGAAAAATCGACTAGATATATACATCGAAAATCGACATATCCCCCCCATCCAACTTCACGCTGTATACCTAGCTGCTAATGTCAATTGAAAAATTGGATGAAAATATCAAGAAAGATATAGATAATTATTCGGATAGCCGAATAATTCTTCTCGTATATCATCTGAACGTTCAGAAGGTTCGGGCTGCATGAAATTTTTCTGAAATTTCAGACAGTGAACTGAAGAATTCCGTGAGATTTCCATGTTACCCAGAATTTACGTTTTCACGACTCCGGGACACTCCGGTAAACGGAAGAAATAACTAGCGAGAAAGAGAGAAAGAGGAAAAAAACAGAGAGAACGAGGAAAAGAGAGAGAGAGGGAGGGAGAGGGACCGAAACGGTAAGGTAGCCTTTTGCCTATGATTATAGAAGATCACAGCTGTCTTTGACGTATATACCGGAGGAACCCCCGCAAGACGCTCGCACGACGCGAGGAGGTCCATATACTTCAACGAGTAGGTTATGTGCCTACGGTGAAACGAGATGAAGGCATGACACGGCGTGCCCCTCGCGTGTAGTTGGGTACGTAATGTATGTACGTGCGGGACATGAAACTCTTGTAAGTTGTAAGTTGAACGGTAAATAAACGGCTCGTAGATTTCGCGAAGGGATCGGTCGATTTATGGGTTCAAGAACCCGATGGACGAAGATGCCGAGGACCGAGGAACGAGGAACCTTAGACTTGTAGCATAGAAGCTACAGACAGTTAGCCTCTGGCAAACGTAGATTGCCACTATTACCTTCTTCCCTGGTAATCCAGCTCGGATGCTACGCAGCACCGATTCCCCGCACGATATATAATATTATATGAATTAAATTATTCGATGACCCTGGGTTCGTATGCGACAAAGCTGCCTCAGCAGCATCGGCGATCGACTGTAGAGGTCGAGAATCCGTCTCATCTTGCATCCGAGCGCATATTCTCCGCGTGTGCATAACAAAGTCAGATGAAAGCATCTAAAATGCCTAAATATCCTTGGCTGGATGGTCTTCGTCAACAAGAAACCGGTTCCGCGATGCCCTCCCGATCCCTAACACAGGCATACGCGTTTAAGGAAAACATCTTATTGCTAAATTATCGCCGAGGAGGTGTTTCGTTTGAGCAAAAACCGCACTACCACCCCCCTCATATCTTTCTTCTCCATCATCGTCATCGTCATCGTCATCGTCGTCGTCGTCATCGTCGCGCGAAACGACTAACGAAAACTGACAATGAGAGATGAGGACGGCGTTCGGTGCAGTGCAGAAAGTCAGGTCGCTAATGTAAGTATGACGCGGTTTCGGCGGTAAAAAAGAGAATAGCATGCTCTTAAAAGGCTCGAACCGTACCCGCAACCTCGTTACCGAAACGACGGCCCCGCGCCGAATGGTGGTTTAAAAATAACACGGTCCCACAAACACGGGGGCAAAACTGCATGATCGTCGGTAATTTATGAACGAATCTGTACTCCCTGTATGTTCTGCGTCTGACGAAGTTCAATTATCTTTTGAACGTGTCTCGTTTCTGCAGCCACTGTATCGGGCTATATAGTTGGTTCTCAGGAGAATCGATCGGTCTAATTATCTATTGACGATAATTAGCTATCCCGGGACAGGATCTAATCATCGTAGTACCTCGGATACGAGCAGCGTGCTGGCAAAAATTTTGTAATTCCATCCAATTCAATTCCATTCTATTGTTGCACCGTATACCTGATATTTTTCAACGTAATACGACGTTTCCGGGATGAGATGGGCCAGCTTCGGCGCATGATCAATTCCGATCGGATTCTCACAATCAATTTAACCCCAACCGTATAATTACCCGCGTTTGCTTATCTCCCGGAGCGAATGTAATGGGTACTATACTATCTTCAATCTGAATCTCCTGCAGCATCTCTCAGTGTAGCAATGTGAGCGCGTACACTGCTGCTGAGCCGCCGACCCACGTATTATTGGTAACCGAACGTGTCATTACGTACGGAGACTTGGAAATTGATATTGATATATATATATACTATATTCGTATAGCCATAATACTATGAGTATGAAACGGCTTCAGTACACGAAGGAACGAACGGGCGCAATAGGACTTACGCAGTTTACGTTCAGGTTACGTATCTCTCTCTGACTAACGGATCGACGGAGAATCACAATTTTATATTCCGGACATTAAAATCATTGTCAGAAGTGAAAAATAATGATAGCTTCTGTAAAACCGACGGTAAAGTTACAACGTTCACTCGACAATATATACAGGCTCGTGTGATCTACTGACAATGAGAAAGACCTACGGGCCCGCGATTCAAGTATACTGCAAACATTCTTTTCCTTATGGCATATATAATTGTATTGTACACGAAAATTTCAATCCACAATTTGTCAAAAGCTCTACTTTTATGGTAAGTATGTACGACGCACGATATTTCTCTCGAGACATTGCGCAATCCTTTCGCACTGACACTTATTTATCACATATGTGAGCGGTATGCACAATTTTTCGCACGAACACGATCACTGTGCCGAATCACTCCGAAATTTCATTATTATCGGATGATCGTACGGCAAATTCGATGCGCGTCAGCGCGTATCGTAATACCTATACAATGAAGTATGCCGAAGAAATCATCGTAAATTTATTTCGATAACTTTTCACCCCACGATTTTCTCTCTATCGGCCAATTTTGAAATGAATCCGTAGAACTGCCTGCAGGAACTATCGGCTTATGCCTAACTATCGTCCGATGCCTACACCTTCGCCTCGGAAATTCATTTAGTATATATCTACTCACTTCGCGTTTCAGTAAACGAAATTTCACGATCATTAAAACGATGTGAGGGTGCGAGGTGCTTTCACCAAAGTATCACTTGAGGGTAACGGTTTAATTCCTCGATTGCCCTGCACCACAGCGTGGCCACACGTACCCCACCACTCTTCTTTTCCTCTTGCTCCCTTTCACAAAACCCGCGTGACAATTATGCCCCTAATGCAACGCAATGTGGTTACGTATACGCGATGCATACATACGACAATGGACTGCTGTATGGATTTGAATAGAATGGAGAACCAGTGCGTTGAACCTTGAGCCGCCGCCGCAGCAGCAGCAGCAGCAGCAGGAGCAGCACGTAGAGCAATTAATTTGCTCGTACAACGGTTCCTCTCGGCTGTTAGTACACCGTAATATATTCTGCGGATTAAAATTCGTTACTAGACTGAATTCGGCATCGGATAATCGCAGTAACAGAAATCTGCGTGATATGATTAGAACAGAACGGGAGAGCAAGTCACCGCACGGACATGTCATCGTCGGGGTCGTCTGCCGCCAAACGTTGGATACAAATTTCGCGGTAGTATAGGGGGATCGGCACATTAAACTTGAAAACCGATCACAGCAAACGTCGTATCGGTTTGCTAGGTTGATCTCGATCGCGGTAAAGTATAATCCTTCCGAAAGTGACATACGAGTCAGAACGGAAGTAACGCATCGCCGTGGTCAGTGGTCTTACGATTTCAAAAATGAACAATAGCTATCATCGCGATTCTATAGGGCACGTTCCATCGTTGGTAGAACCGGAATCGATTTTATCCTACGCAAAGTAATGAAGATGACGGAAAGAGCGTTCTACGCGGGCCAAATCTAGGGCCTTCCTTTCTGCATGCGGGCAAGATTTGCGTGGTCAAAACAGCCGGGATGCGGGTTCCCGTTAGTATCGTGATGCGAGCATAAACACAACCCTGATCCTACGGTCGGGGCCAGCTGCACGTGCATCTTTCACCTATAGCAGATGTATACAACGTTGTGTATTACTGAACTTTTCTTCGGCAGCATGCGCACCGGCCACGTAGTTGTGATTTGAACTAATGCAAACGCGTCTGTCTGCGTCAGACATGGCCTTTAAGAACAGATTTTTAAAACCCCCCCAGCTGAGCAGCCAGCTGCGTGCCCCACGTGGAAGTATTTCGTTCGTGTCTGTTCACTCGATGCATAGATATATGTATAATAGCAGCGCAGAATATCTGGAAGCGTGCGAATGTACTTGGCTGTGAAGATTTGTCCCCGGGTCAAATTGAACAAGGAATGCGAAACCGGCGACCGTATTCTTCATCTCGACGAAACACTGCACCATCGTGGCGCAGGTAAAAAAAAGGTTCGTTGAAAGTCACCGTAGACCGTGACCCGTAAAGTCTGATGCAGAGGAGGATTAGATTGCATCTTGAAAGACAATTACCGTGATTCAGTATAAAGCTGACAATGAGTATAAGGAGTTTATAAAATGTTTTTTCACCATCTATCTTGAATCTTGATACCTATGTAAACATCATTCTCGCGGTCCGAATAGGAGGACAAAAATCTTCGGTACCTACCTGAGTAAAGAAAGTTTACCGGAGAGCAGCAAGTACAGTTTTGATTTTCAAGTACCGTTAGAGCTAGAGGAATAACGAATAAATGATATGATTAAGCCGGTTTTCAGATTCATATTGAACAACGATCAATATGTGAGGATAAACGACGAGATCCGACGAGTTTCCCAAATCGTTTGAGAAATTGTTCAACTATGGTAAATAGCATATTGTGTTTATTTGGCACAGCATCCCGCTACGATCATCGAGGTGTCAATTATAATTTCTTGTAACTGACTGGCCACATAGCATCGACCGGTAAAAATAACTGTTCCCTTCTTTTCTGATGTGAGTGAATAATCGATAGTACTAAGATGGAATAGCGAGGATACAATAAATCCACATCATCCACATTAACGCTCCGTTACTCTAACGCATGATATCCCATTCTAAAACATACTTTCTTCCTTCACGGCTGCACATATAGCTGATCTCTGAACAAATAATGAAAGAAGAGGATTCCGAGTTAGTGTACCGGCCTAACGCGAACGGTGCGATAATTCACGCTCATTACGCAACGCGTTAAAAATCGCACTCGGAACGAAAACCCATCTTCAAGTTCGCAGCGATATTATAACGTGCCCCCGTGTGTAATGTGAATTTCCAAGTTCACATCGCGATCACTTCAGACTGAAATTCATGTCCTGATTCCCTTGAAATTTGACCACTTTTCAAATTATACCTATATTTTGGATAAAGAGCAGAGGCATCCTACGTTCGTCATTAATATTGCATTATCTAATTTTATTCTTATTACTCTTATCGTCATGGTCAAGCCTCCGTAAGTCTGACTTAGAATACGAATTCGCTGAGATACGGAATTCCCACTTGTCCCTGAAGTATGACCTTGAGTGCCTCGATTGCCCTCGTGTAGAGGGCATTCGAAAGTATACAACGCGCGCAGTAAGTACAGAGTCTAATTACGTGGGCGAGTCATGCCCAAAAAGTATAAAAACTGACCACGGATCGAATGAACGAGCGAGTTGACGGCGTGAAGATCAGAAGCCTTTGCAGAGCTGGCGATCGATAGGGACTGTTTTTAATTGAACGCTGTGAGGCAAAGCCGAAGTGTAAGTCATTACTTCTGTTTTCTACCACGTTCATATGATCAGTAGAGATGACTCCAGGAGGATCAGAATGAAACAGAAGCCTTAAAACGAGAGGTGGCGATTAAACGACCGTTCGGATTTAGGAAGTTGGTTATTGGGGGCAATAACCATCAATTTACAGCTCGACGAGCAGTAAGGGTGACGTGCTCTGGTGCCAGTGGACGTCTCAACGCGTCCCCATAAAATATCAACACGTTTAATTTCCCCCCGTTGCATCAAGACCATGAGAAACTGTTGTAAGAAATTTCTGCCGGAGAACCTTGCACAAAGAGGGCGTTGTCGTCGGTATCGGAAAGCCTCGGAGTGGTTGATTTTCATGAATAAAAATTGACTGAGGTGAGTTTTAGTGAGCAGGTAGCACATGGACCGAAAGTCTATCGTCAAGGGATCGAGAGCATACAAGGAATCTGAATCAATGACACCTTGCATAGCCGAACTGGATACTGGAGAACTTCGTGCAAGACACACGGATGAACACATTCTCAGCTACGTGCGAGCCATAGGTTATAGAAGCTTCGCATTGCAGTACACCGCAGTGCCTAGTTAGAACAAAGCCATATCGCGTGCATGCGACCAGAAGGACCAATGTCCCATGCTTATACGTACAGCTCATGCGCTCTTTTGCTTCTAGACACGCGATATAGTTGGACCGCATTGGCTATTCATAGGTAATGGTAATTCGCGGTTTGAGAACGTCGCTCCGTAGTTGCTACGCATATTTATGAAGAACTAATTTTCACCTTGGTCACCGGGCGAGTGAACTATGTGCGTGCTGGTTGGACCACAAGCAAACCCTTGTGAAACTTGTATATGAATGAACATAGGTGTATGAATTTAGAAGAATTGAGAAGATTGAGAGAAATATATACGTAGGTACGCGGTTCCATGGAGCTTCAAAGGAGCAACGGAGCCGTGAACAACCGATGTCGGCTGAGGTAGGTACTTTTTATTCACAGGGGTAGTTACGGCAGGCGCAATCGGTTGGCTGACCGCCCAGATAGAAACTCGGAATATACTCTGGTCTCGGTAGAGCTTGTCAAAGTCCCCTCCAGAGACACCCTCCGATTACAATATCCAGTGTTGCGAAAACCTTAGACATTACCGCTGAAGGGGAGACCTGCTGAGAACTTTGTCGTCTAACGATCTACAACGAGCTAACTAACGGATCTTTATTCTCTTTTCTTTTTTTTTTATCCAAATTTGTAACATTGGTTGTGGAAGGTACTACGTAAGACGAAAGTCTGTTTGAACAGTTTCCGCCGTTTATCATTCTTTGAAAATAGTCGATTGATAATTGGCCAGTGATCCCATATTTCGAGTGAATTTATGATCAATTTCCAGCGCTCTAGTTACTTCGGAATTATACAGACATGGAAGGACGAAGTCCGGTACAAGGCTATGCGATTCAACCTGCAGGTCGATGCGGCGATGGTAGGTCGCTTCGTAGATGTAGGTACGATGTACGTTCTTGATTCTAGTTCAATCGCTTTAATCAAATCCAGTTCGTACGGTAATCGATAGGACAAAGCTGCGCAGCAGTATAAAGCATCTACGATAGATTGGGAGAGTAACTGATGACATGACGGAAGAAAATCAAAAAAAAGAATTCAGGAATAGAGTCCGTTATATGGAGAAGGTCCATTTCCTCGATCTTACAATAAGTTCCCAGGATGGATTCACAATTCCAATCAAAAAGGTGCAAGCTGGCCATTCAAAGTAATATAAAACTGTGCCATTTTTCTATTATATATAGAAGGTTGAAGATCATTGCAAGTAATTGTTGGTTAAATCGACATAAGTTGGGGCCATTATTTCATTTTTTTTCCAGACGGTTTAATTTCTCTTCGAACAATTGCTAGTTACACCTTACTATAGTCAGGAATGATATAAGTTCATGTGCAATATGCATCATTTCGAAATCCCGAATGGACTTCCTTCACGTGAATGTATATACATTGATATTGGCGTCAAGAATGAAATGGTCCCAAAACATTTTGAGTTTTGTGAACCCGTGGCTATGAGCAGGGCCGAATTTACCTATAGGCCCGATAGGCCTGGGCCTGGAGCGTCATTAATCAGGGGCGGCAAAAATTGGGTCTGTAAATGCACCTAATTTTCGTTCGTGAATCCAGAATTCGCCTACAGCTTTTATGACGAAAATTTTTTTTCGCACAGATGAAAAAGTCATAACGTTTTATAACATGTATTATTGCTGTGCCGAATGTCAGAACTATCGTACAGAGTGGCCGCCGGGCGCGACATTGTATCGTAGCTATGGATTGCTGCGAGTTGCAACAAGCTATACATCGTATTCACGTTCCGTGTATAAATGTTGACGAGATATTGTATTCTGCTCTGTTTCATAAGAGTTTTAATAATATTTTAACGAGCATAACGTACTGTAGCGAGTTGTGATTTAGTGATTTCGCACAATGAGCGAGGGGAGGAGGAGACTGAGTGGGGCCAAATATAAACAGCAACGGTTAGATAAACAAGGAAAACAAAATTGAGAGCCACTGTCAATAGTGCCGAAAATTGTAACATTTTTTGGAAACGCCCAATGTTCAAAGCTCGAAGAGAGTTTTAGACAAGAAAAATATCAAATAAAACGATTTGCTTACGAGCATGTGTGATACTAATTATTAAAAATTCATCTATCCTGTTTGAACAAATCTCATTTGCGAACAAATGACTAGGCGGGGGGGGGGGGGGGGGGGGGGGCAAACAGGTTCCAGGACTACAGGCGGCTCCAAGTTAAATCCGGCGCTGGCTACAAGGATATGAATATGATTCATGGTTAAAAAGAGATCACAGGGAGAATGGTTGCGACTCGTGTTCTGCAGGATTTGAAAAATTTCATCTACATGGTATCCGATGCACCGCCACCAGACACACCAATCATTTAGTTCCGCATCGCGGGCAGATACTTGCGCAAGATTAAATTTTAATCCGTTTTGGGATCACAATGTTTCATAACGTAGTTTCGAAACTATAATTCAACAGGTCTAGCCGGCTGGTCATTGACTGTGGCCAACGCGAAGATAAGTTTCCACGCTACATAGGGGACGGACAGCGAGGCAGAAGGGCCCCACCCCGGGGCGTAGAGATAATTTTCCGAGTGAATTTCATCGATTTTACAATATCGTATAGTCAACCTCGAGAAAAATGGTCTTCCTTATCAGTGCGAAATGAATATTCTGCAGAGTTTCGCGAATTTCAACAACAATGATACGCAATTCGGCATCAGGTATATTCACGAGGGTACGTCCTAGTAGCTGCACCAGCAAAATCAGCCCACACAAAAAAGAGTGGTGGGAGGTTTTCTTACTTTTTTATTACTAATTTATTACCACTTTGCCAAATTTTTTACTCCTCACAGTTTCGAGTAATCGTCGTGCGGCTCAGCTTTGGTCGAAGCTGCACCAGCCACATCCTAACTTCGCTATATTTCCCGCTACAAAGGTGTACTATACGTAAAAATTTTGTACTTTTTTATTACCTTCGAAGGTTATCGACCAAAAATTTTCGTTCGTAATTCTGAAGGGGGCAAACAACACTTATTCCCTTATTTCAGGTTACTTATTTTCACAGCGATCATCTAACAAGATTTTCGGGACGAAATTATTAGCAATAGGGACTGGTTCCCACCTGAAGATATACAAGTATACCTTGAAACGATATGAAACATTCGAAAAACAGCAGATTATGACGATGAAAAAAGTCCAGCCACGAGAACATGCGTATTCATCGAATTCCATCCACTTCTCGCTTAGCATATATTTTTTACTCGGATTTCGTAGTTTGGGCGATGTACGAAAATTGGAGGTCATCGAGCTAAAGCAATGAGAAAAAAGATGCGCGAGTATTTATGTATTCCGAATTTGATCCACTTTCCGCGGTGATGACATTTTTTACTCACCGTTCCTGGATGCGCTGAGTACACCTTTGTAGCGGGAAATATAGCGAAGTTAGGATGTGGCTGGTGCAGCTTCGACTAAAGCTGAGCCACACGACGATTACTCGAAACTGTGTGGAGTAACAAATTTGACAAAGTGGGAATAAATTGGTAATAAAAAAGTAAGAAAACCTCCCACCACTCTTTTTTGCGTGGGCTGATTTTGCTGGTGCAGCTACTGGGACGTCACGAGGGTATTCACTATATTGGGGGCTAACCCCTGATAACTTTGACGTTCTCATTTCCACCTGCACACTGCACAGCATCCTGTATTCGCGCTGCGGCGAAGTCTGAATCGATATTAAACGAATGCCGGAGGAGGGTAGGTATACTTGCAGTAGCCAGTGCAGGGCGTCGGTCTCCGCAATTCTATGAGCGTTAGGTAAAAAGGTTCGCGACCCCGATTTCGCGCCACATACCTACATATAATATGATATACGCCAACTAGATGGAATTATTACATATTGTATGTAATAATTCGACCAAAGAATTTCTGTACAGTGAAATCATGAAACTTTCGGCATCGGGTACAAAAAGGAAAGACAGTCGCACTTTCTGATTCTGTTTATTACTCTTAAATGAATCTCTGATCCAATCGATCGCTGCACTTATATTCATAAATTATACTCGAAGTGCAAATATCTATAGCTGCAGAAATCAATCAGAGCACGTTTCATTATATATAGGTATATATACTATTACCGAAACCGAAAAGCAGTACCCCTCATTTCGTTTTCCCCGAGCCAATCGCATATGAGTATTTTTGTTTCCCTCTGCATGCTTCTTTTCATTTCTGTTTTTCGTCCCCCTAACGGGTCTGACACCCTATATCACGTCCTCCAAACATTTCAAGATGAAAAATACACAGCCCCAAGAGAGAGGAAGAAAAAAAGAAAGGAGAAAAACTGGCAGCTAACTGCCTGCGGCAAAAACCAGGGTATGTAACTATATGTTATGTATAGGGGCGAGACGAACGAGGCTCTGAGATAGCGAGCAATTTGTGCGAAAGACGGTTCAATGCATCCCTAGGGGTCTCAGTTTCGGGGTAGAGGAATGAGGGCATCAAATCTTTCCCTAACATGAGATATATTAGGTACTGCAACCTCATCTGTTACACACATAGCGAACCTCCAACCAAGACGTCCAAGACTCCAGAAGGAATGAGACTAGGGAGCAAGCACGAATCCGTTTTTGTAATTTCGTGAACCAAGGTGGTGCGCAGACAACGGTTAATCGGCTGAAAGAAATTTTATTTGTTTCCTCCATCGTCGAGGCATTTGAAAATTTGTTATCTAATTTTTTTTCGGTTTGGACGGGTTCCTTTCACGGAAGTTCATCGGAGCTCGAATATCAATTTGTATCTATGAGGTATTATCTTTCTCCAGGGTTAAAAAAGTTTCGTGTCATTTCGTTCGATGATCGAAAGACAAGGAGCTAAAATCAAATTCAAATATTCCATCGACGCATTAGCTAAACTTTGGAAATAAGCGTAAAAAAAACTTGAAGCCTACCCCCCAAACCGGCTTAAACATTGTTGGCTTCGTTTCTATATATTCAGTTATTCGAAGGAGTCCTGAACTATTATAGCGATAATTCTCATGGATCATACAAGACTCTGCAGTTAATACACGAGGGATGAAATTGGACCTACGAAATTTTTCAGAGTTCGTTTAGCCACCGCGGGCTCGCCTCGCCTCGCCTCGCCTCGCCTCGCCACGCCCTGTCGCGCCATTGAAAGGAAATTCAATTTCATTCCGTTCGCGATCATTTGGCAGCGATCGGAGCTATCTATTCAAGGCTGAATTCTTTGGCAGTGCATACCTGTAACAGCTACCTCCTATCTACTCACTAGACCAAAATACATCCATTGATTAAACACACTGCAGCAGTTTCAATTTATGCTGAATTTCGGACGTTCGCCGTTGGGTGTCGTTATTCCCAGTGAATGTGTGTACAAACCTACATCTTGATTGATAGTGTATTGTGCGACAATAGAGAAAGCACTTATTCTCCCTAGTCGCACGCGATATTTTTCATCGCACATGCATGTTTTAAAAGATGCCGATTTTTCTCCAAGCCAAATTTCTGGTAAAGCAGCCATCGCTGGGAGTAGAATAGCGTTTTCTTCCCGCTCCCTGGGGAGGGAAATAATTGTTAGCGATGCGTGAAGGATCTTAACGACGCTCTCGGTCGGTAAACTGCAGTTCTGCTCCCGCTCGACAAGCGCTGCAGAAAAATCGGCTTTTTCGTGCGAATGTAATGAAGAATGGATTACTCGTGCACGTATTTCGCGGTACTAGGTGTAGGTACCCACCCCGTGCACATTTTCACAAAGGCAGAACTATCCGATCGAGAAAAATAATCCATTTCTTTCGGTTGATTTTCCGCCGCCATTGCACATGATTATATAGCGATCCATCCGTGTGGTGATAGACGTGATGAGATGATAAAAACAGTGCCACCCTTTGTTGCAACGAATGAACGTAACGATGCGTCTACTCAAATCCATGTTTAAAATACGGCTGAGTATAGGTAGGTAGGAATGGGTATGTATGGGGTATAGTTGAAAACGATTTATGTACGTCAGCTTAAGGTGTGCGCGCGTACGTAGGTGCCTACTACGCAGCTCGCGCAGCAGGTGCGCGAACGAAAATGAAAGGAAGCGTTGTGAAGCAAACGCGTATATAATGCAAGGGATTATCTTCGCGCGGGTAACCTGCAGATTGCGCATTTCTGTTTCAACCGAACTGCGTAGATGGCCCTTTTTGTACCGACTTTTCTTTTATACCGGACTGCCACAGACATCCGTTACGCCAACTCAAGATAACGAATTTTCGAAGTAAACGAAAAAAGATATTAACGACGCTGCAGTATACGGAGGGACCGAAAATTGACGCCGAGATTTCGAACGGGGGATCAGTTGTTGAAAAGGGGATCCAATATACCTATCCTCGTCGACGTTTGTTTCGAAATGCATAGATTTGTTTGTCGTTCGTGCGGTCCTGTCCTGGCGTTATGTTTACGTGAACGCGTATAGGCACGGAAATAGGAATAAGATGAGTTCAAAAATATGGGAGTGGGGAAGGAAGGAGAAGAAATACAATTTGAGTCTACTCATTGGTAATCAGTAATCGTAATGGTAATGGAGAAGGGTCCGTTTTCATTGTTGGCACGGCGCGGCGCGGACGCACGAGGAGGCGCCTCTAACAGTGCGTGGCTAGTCGACACGCACGAATCCCTTTCTTTCCTTTGCTGGCTCTGACTCACCTGTACTTTACTATACGGGTAAAACTGCCGCTGATGATAAACTCCACTACTGTATTATACTGTAGCTACTATATATATATATATATACTGTCTCGCAACTCCTGCACCGGCAGACTGTAAGAGACTTTCCTTATTCCCATGCGCGTATACTCTACGATACATATATATATATATATACGAGTACGTGGATAGGCATACCTATAGGTATGAAAATTTACAGTAAAAACTGTAAACTTCGAACGCAGCCCGTAGGTGCAGTTGATTTTCGTTACTATTATATGTTCGAACACCGGATTATCATGTTAAGATCCCCCCCGTACGGGACAAATATCCAAAACGATCGAAAAGTTTCAAGTTTTCTTCAATTTTCAATTCTCGTATACCTATACTTTCTCTCCCCGGACTCGATCTCCGCGGGGACGCTTTTCTGTGAGAACGTATTTATTTATTTTTATTTTTTTTGTTATTTATTTTTTTTTTTTTCCAAATTTTCAGCCAATTTTATTCTCATCTCATCGCTTTTTTCGGATAAGGGGCGTCAGTTTGTTCATCAAAATGCGAGACGAGATCGTCGACCGATGCGGACGAGGTCAACGTTCTTCTCTCATCTTATAATGACAACAAAAATTGGTCAATTATATTTTTCATATTCTTGTCTTATTTTCGGGTTAAAAAATCGGTTTAAATAGAATGCGAGCTCTATCCCGTTCCCATACGCATTTTCAAACGAACGTGGTAGGCACATACCAGCAACCGGAAGTCCGCTTCAGCCCCCTGTCGTAATTATTATCGGACAGCGAGCGAGCCAAGCAAGCCACACGACGCGATTGTGAGAGAGGTCCCTTCGCCGGACGACCAGGATTTTTACCGGCTCACGTTTTTCATTTTTTTCTATATTTTCTCTCTCCTAACCGATTGGAACAACTGCAAGTTGTAGCGTGGTCGCGTGACACCCGCACCCTAATATTTTCAGCGACGACGCGCGCACGAGGGTGCAGCGACGACCGGATCGTCCAATTAAATTTGCTCAAATTTCGTTTGCCTCAATAACTTTCCAAGCTGATTCAAGTTTTTTTCATATATATATATATATCCTTGCTAGGTGAACAAATTATCGCCGAACGAGATCTATATTCTCATCTTCTGTGCAGAGAACGGACGATGATTTTTTGTATTTTTGTTTTTTTCTATTCAATTAGGTATAACTTCTATTCCAAATATCGCATATATAATTGCAGCACTTGACTCAAAACTACTCTTTTCCTGTCCGATTATTTTACTGCATCCATCGAATGTTCTCGACTATCAAAATATTAGAAATCGAATGTATATATATATATCAGAGCGGCAGCTCACTCAAACCGGCCGTGCGGCGGTTTTCAGTGCATAAAAAGTAGAAAAACTTAACTAGGTATATACATACCTACCGTGTACATAACAGCAATTTTAAATTTCCATACATAGGTACAGCCTGCCAACTTCGGAGTTCTATTGATGGTCATTACTATTGTTAATAAAGGACAGCACGATCTAGAATCTAGAATCTAGATTCTGAACTGAATATCAAAACTCCCAATATATAACGAGGTTGAAGCCGGTAGTAGCGTGAAGGCTGCACCAACAAAATCACAAAAACATTCGCTTCGAAGCGATTTTTTTATTTTTATTTTCTTCTTCAATGAAGTTTTTTTTCTTGTCTTTTTTCGTTTTTTCTCTCATTTCTTCACTAAAAAATTTCGGTTGCGAAACCGCATCAAACTGATTTTTGTTTTGTTTTGTTTTCATTTCGTTTTCCGTTTTCGTGATTACGTTGCGTTAGCGTTGTATACGAAACCGACGCCTCATGGGATATCATGCGATGTATGTAAATTGTTTCGTATCGCCAATTGAGCCACGCTATAGAAAAACTAAAGAGACGCACCAACCTCCCACTCATCAGGCGGCTGAACACCCGCTGATAATTCAATTTAGAGAGCCCGTCGCGGCCCTAAACTTCCAACCGTGGAGTACTACTAGGTATACCTCTACTAGGAGGTACGAAATTATGAACAGCTGCTGCGGTAGAGGGACAGGTAAGAAATGCGTCGGTACATGCATACGCAGGTATATCTATAGGTATATTTATATATATATATATATCCATACTAAAGCCGAAAAATAAATTCTATTGAGGGTAAGCAGGGTATTCCCCGAGTGTATTACGGTCACCTGCCCCTACACGACGGGTCTAGTTCGCATATTTCTCTCAACAGATATACACGATATTATATATATATATATATATATACACGATTGTTTCAAAAGCGCGAAAACAGGCAGCCAATTATCAGGGGTAGAACCAATCCGTAGTGCCAACAATCCTTTCGGTCTTCGGCCATTATTCTCTCATAGTGTACGAACGATAATGACGACCTGAAGTTAGTCCGATTTCTTCTGGCACCCTGCGGTGCTCTTGTCTTTAATACGAGCCACGCCGCAGGTATATTTTTTTGTCAAGAAACTCTCATTCCAAGCGCATGTATAACTCCGTTGCGGATTAGCAAGTGGAATATTCTGACCCTGCATCGAACTCCTGTTATTCGAAAACAATTCGAGTCACTGTATGTATATACAGTACTAAATGCGTGTATATATATATATACGGGAAAACATCGGTGGAAAACTTTCCACAGATTTCCTGTTCGTTAGAAAATTGACGACCGCAAATTTGGCATCTACGCGAGGTATGGGGTGTACTCTTCGTCGGGGCCGAATTTTCAGATGATTCGAATAGCGTTTCGGCGGGGAAAAATTGAAAAGACGAAGACCTATAAAAATCGAGACGCCGCGCAGGTAGAGAATAATAATTTGTATATTTTCTAGTTTTCGTCGCGTTCGAATTTGAATTCAAGCTTTCACGCAGCCGTAATTCTGGATTTACGAAAAACGTATACAGAGTTTCTTTGAAATTTCCAAAGTGAATTTCTATATATATATTAGAAGTTTTTCAAGGCACCGCGACGATTTTCATCGGATGGAAAAGTCTGCATATATAATTGCACGAGGAAATTGTTCGATGTGAAACGTATTGTATCTTACGTATAGGCACAGTTGAAGAACCTAGGCTTGCCAAGAGAGATACGTCAGCTCTAATTCCCAACTATCGAATATCACCTCGACGTAGGTATGAGTACGCGAATATTATATGTATATAGGTATAGATATGATATTAATAAATTATCACCGCAATTCGAATATGCGCGATTCAAATTATCGCTTTGTTTCATCGAGTATCATGACGGTAGTACGGTAACACTATAGTCGGGGGGCTCTCTTCACACGACAACAAAAACAACGCGATTCTAATCACCGTTAAATTTACCGATTACTTTACACCAGGTAGTCGGTAGTCGGGTAGCTCTGTACAGACAGGTATATAGGTACCACAGATTCAGGTGAAACGTGAATGTCCGCGGTATTTGATCTGCTGTTTGTTGCTGCAGTTTTTCGACGCTGTGACAAATAACAGTAGCCGGAGTTATAGCTATAACGGTTAGAAATCACCGCGGTCACCGACCGTATAAACAATTTAATATTATAACGACTGCAGGGATGAGGAGAGAAAGAAATTTTAGCAAATATACCCATTTCACACGAAGTATACACTCCGCTATATCCAGCCGACTGTTATTAGCGGGTACATATAATCATCATTCAAATTTGAATCACTCACCTTACGAAGCTTCTCGAGTTCTATCGCCGCCTCGTTATCAGTCGAACTCTGCACACAGAAAAAAAAAAAACCAAAGATTTTCAGATTATCCGATCCAATGAGTAAAACTACTATATATGTGATAATGAACGAAGAAAAATAAGAATCTGGTGTTTCATAACTGCCGTTGGTGAATAGTTTTGGAAAATTTCAATGTAGGTGACTTTATTTATCGGACGCGAGCGACTCGATCCTGAGCAACAAAAGGACTGAGAAAGAAAAAATCACACTCTGCTGCAATGAGAGAAGTATATAGAGCGAAGAAGAAAGAAGAATGGACTTTAAATCGTGGAATTTGTTTCCAATCGTAATTCAAGTTATACGTATAGTGTTTGAGGAAAACGCTTGCATTCTAAACGTGTTTGAAATCGTTATTACAGAGCACCGGTTTCGTCGGTAGTATAATTTACTCATAAAAGTGCTGCTCGTTCGCTAGCCTCGGCGTTTACCTGTACCCCCCATCTACTTTTCGTTAGTTGGTGGTGGCGATGTGCTATTGTACGCTGTAAGCCGTGTAGGAAGATAGAAGAGGTGGGTATATATATATATACATATAAGCGATATATCTTTGCACCTGCCCTGAACAACTGGGCCAAGGAACGAATCCCAAAATCAAAGAATTATCTACCTAACGAACGCGTTTCATTGTGCCCGGTAAGCGCGTTATATCCGCAATTTTATGTCTATAAATTTCAACACCAGACGTACTAATAGGACGTATAACGTACGGGCCCGTAACCGTAGTATAAGAGAAGAAAGAAAGAATGAAGAAGACGAACAATAGGAAAAATCATCGCAACAAGATCTCTACGTTGATTGTATTCAAATCAAGAACGTTGCTAAATCCCGTGGCCTAACCGCAGCTATAAGAATCTAATGGGAAAATTCAACTGGACGAGGCCCGCGCGTCCGTTCTTCCGTGTCCAAAGATATTTTGAAACTAGCATGCAGTAAAATCACGAAAACGCATTTCCTTCGTTTGCTGCCTATTGACCGAAGATCCACGACCAATCGAAGTCCGGCAGACAGACGATCGTGGACGTATTTCAATGTATATACCTATTGTAGGTAAACAAATTTTGATCCTAGATCATAAATTAGATGGAAATAATATAGATACGCTTCGCCGTAACTACAGCGGTACGCTGCCTCTATGCATCGACAAAATATACCTAGACGAGATAATCAAATCCATGTTCAAGAATTTCATTGAAACGCGTTGCTGCGCGCGTCTCGTGGAAGTTCGCACATTGTCATCATCAACACCAACCCGATTGTTACCTATTTGATTTTTTCTCTTCTGTTTCGGCAGAAAATTTTGTTCCTATTCCGAGTGTCGGATATCTCGAGGGAAGCAAATTGTTTCAGTGATACGATTCTCGTTCTTATTAATGAAAATTCTGAATAGAGTATTTCAGCGCGTTTGTTTGGCATCAAGTGTGACGTGATTATAGAAACCGTTCTTCCTCGGCCAATGAGGTGCAAGCATATCACGCCGGTGGTAATTTTCTGTTGTTATTTAGAGAGGCCAGTTTAGGGTAGCGCATACATATTTGAGTAAAGATATCTATATCTAGTTATAGGCGTAATAAGTTAGAAGATATTTACCTCGTTGATCCTCCACAATTTGACATCGGAGCTGTTAACTATTTTACCGTTTATTGTATTCATTGTAATCTGTGGTACAAAATTATTGTTTTTATTATCATTAGTTGTGTTGCACTCGTTCGGTTCTTCCGCTATTGTTTCACTGTTCATAAAACCAAAGTCCAACGATTTCGTCTCCCGTGAATTCATCGTGAACGATCTTGCGAATGCACTTTTATAAAACGAAACCGGAGACACTTCGCTACCGACGGCAAATTC
The DNA here is from genome assembly GCA_963170745.1 of Phymatocera aterrima. Lineage (NCBI taxonomy): Eukaryota > Metazoa > Arthropoda > Insecta > Hymenoptera > Tenthredinidae > Phymatocera > Phymatocera aterrima. The sequence continues at coordinate 9,251,199 of OY720666.1, forward strand.
CACTTTCGGTGCATCAACCATCGTGGAGTTGCACTTTGTAATCAATTATTATTGAAAACAAAGAAAAAAACAAAAAAAAAAAACAAAGCAAACACACGACGCACGCACGATATTCGTTGAACAATTGCCAAAGCTCATTGGCTCCTCTCTCTATCCCTCTTTCTCTCTCTCTCTCTCTGTAAAAATTTTTATTCAATAATAATAATAATGATGAGAAAGTGAAGAAGAAAAACAAGGTTTTGTCGCGATGTTGATGAGAGTCGGCGCAATCATCTCGTTAGACAAGTCGTTCAAAATTGTTTAGAACCCTCTTTCCGGACCGCACCGAACTTGCCGAACACACAAAGTTGTTGAATTCGCTTTCCTTACTTAACGACACAACGACAAATGAACATCGGCGGGAGCAAGTTCCGGTCTACTGTTGGAAAAAAAATGTTTTCCTTCAATATTTTTCTTTGTAGTGAAATTTAGCTCGTTGAAAGGAAACGCGCCGTTAACCGGCGACTTTAGCTGGTTTAGATCTCCGGCCAAAAACAAAAACCCTCTTATGGCGAACCGTGCTACGCGCCGTTCGCAGTCAAACTGCTGGATGGAATCACATGGATCCGCGCGCTCCGGAGTTCTTTCCTTTCGGAAGGCGCTGCGCATGCGCAGTGACGGAAATTCAAAGGGTTGATCCGATTCGAAGTTCGGTAATATGCAGGCCGTGTTCCCTTTTCAACTGGCAGTATCTCCTTGTCGCACCCGTAGGTTCCTGAATATAGCTACCTCTCTTTGACACAAGCTTGCAGTAATGCCAGTGAATAGAGGGAACGTAGCCGCAGTAATACCTATCTTGCGATTCAATTTTCGAAAAGAATAAGAAGCGGAGAATATGTGATAGGATTCAGAATTGTAAGCCTCATACAGATACAACACAAATAATATTGGGATAGATTGTATCAAAAATCAATTCAAATCTCCGGCCACATATTTCACGAAAATGTGATTGCTCTTCTTATTTTTTCAGGTATTCAAAACATCGTTTCGAAATAGGGGGAAATAGGATCCAGGTGATGACATCATGAGCAGCTGCATTGTGAAACAGGTAAACAAGACAAATTTACAGCTGGGGGCGGAAATATCCTACCCTGGAGGAATTTGGGAAAAGCAAATGAAATAGAAAACAAGATTATTATTCATCGAACAAATCTTCAGACAAACAAGGCTTAATAATAATTCAATTTTTGGTAACCATCCTTCGGTATCGCAACAGCTGATGTTATTATTCCTCGACTTTGGCTTGATGAAAATTAATATAATAAATGAAAACTGGTAGAGGTACTAGCTGTACCGTTTCCTCTGCAGCATGATTATTCCATTTCGTGCGTCTCTTAAATGGAGCAAATTGTGTTTTAGTTTCTTTTTCCGAAGAAGAGAGTCATAGAAAACAAAAACCCATTATAATAGAAGGGCTTGAATTCTGTTTATTAATTCTATTCTCAATCACGGACGAAGTTTTTCTTCGTTTCTTCAAGTACAAATAAACGATACACAATGTGCGGAGGATATAATGTAATGTGGCCGAGTTATGAGTGTATGTTTATCCCTTTATTATTCTTCCAACTTAACGGCTTCATTCAACTTTACTCGGTAGATTATCTCAACACCGTACATACACATGTTTCAAGACTGTTTCAATGCAATAACGAATAATCAACGACTAAATCTATCAAAGCTTAAAATATAGATCACATTAGTGGACCAATAGTCTAACGAGAGGTAAGGAGCAGTTTTATCAAATTTTTATACTCCATTTTGAATACCAAATTAAACTTTAAGCTATAAACGATATAAAAATATATATTCTATCATCATATAAACGCATACTAGGCGTATACACGTATTTAGGTATACTATAATCGTCTGCAAAATAAAACGTTTTCATAAATAATTATTACGATTCTTTTTCTTTTTTTTTTTTTTTTTGTCTTATTCACGTTAGTTATCCTGCAACTTATTACTTCACGTCGAGTTTAATATTGTTTTTTTACTTTTTCATTTCATTTCTTTGTCATACCTCACTTCCAGAATACCATAGGGTTTGGCACAAGAAACATCTTTTGTACTACATCAGACGTGTTACATGACGCGTCGATTCTCCTGTTTGCATATTAAATATCAAATGAATCTCACCCATATTTTGACCACAAATAGAAATAGGATAACAATAGGAATAGGATTTTAGACATGAATATCAATTTTCTAGGATTTACCTCGCTCCTATGATTCAAACTTTTCCGGCGTACGGATAGGCAGTACAAACTTGTTATTAACTTTTGTTGAACTATGATTTAGCGCGACGGGAGATAAGTCTGGTGGTTCCGCGTACCAATGCAGCTTCTCTAAACGTCTTTGGATTGAATATTTTGCCGGAGTAGTTACTCCTGAATTCATAACGGATTGAGGAGTCCGCGGACTGGTTCCAGCCGCTGATTTATTCTGGAGAGATACCGCCGAAGGCGACGCTTTGCTAGGTGTACTCTGCACCGCAGGGGAACGAAGAATATTCGTTTTTTTCTGGTGCTCCGTTGCAATTTCTGCAGCACATTGCGACACATATGCCATCGGATCCTTGTAACATGAAAGAAAATAATAGAAGCATTTTCATGAATTTGAAGCTACACTTTCTGTAAGCACCAAAGGATTAGCTGTGGAGTTGATCAGTCTAGGCCGAAATTTGTATTCTTCAGAACGTTTATTGTACTATAACACTATCTGTGGGGATTTGACATTGATTTTCACCTTCTATATAGTAACTGATATTAGCTGCCCGTGTATAAGGTACAAAAGCATCGTATGCATGCAAAAGTCTGACAATTGCAGAGAAATAATCAAACGACTCTTAATGTTCTCATGCACGATATTAAAGAGAGTCTTCAATAGTTGCGTGGGACTTTAATCCGACCCTAGTGAAAGAGATTTCATGCACTTTTCTGCGACATGGCAAAGACCTCCATTTGGGTTACAGAGATGTCTAGCATTGTAACAGAAAGGTTCCAATCACTGCGAGAATAAGAGGTATACAACCGCGGCTCAGATGGCATTCATTCCTGTTACATCACAGGTTGTTTTTTTTTTTCGTAAATTAGGACGCTCTGAAACGAACATCAAATTTCATTGACCCAATTTATCGTCGATTTCTCTATTACGTTTCCATTTGAATAATTACTCTATATTTTTCTGAAAGATTTCTCAACGTATTCGAAGATGGAGAAACTGTGAAAATGTTAGAGAGTTTTCATCCAAATCTCTGTTAACACTCATAAAATGTTTGATTTTTGAAAATTTTTCAAAGTTATCAAATTGAATTCTCGAAAGAAATGATCAATTCTACCGAATATTACAGAGAAGGCTACCTGTGACATAGATAAGGATTAATAATGAATACCTTGATCATTTTCTTGACCGAGTCAAAAGCCGATCGTAAATAAATTTGACGTGGATTTTGAGTGAAGGTTGAATATTCTGTACAGTATGCCATAGGGATAGTCCTGTAGACACCTCGACGCCATTGAAGATTGGTGCAGGCGACTGTTGCCCCTACACACAGGATGTCTGAAAATCCGTGAGCCCCGATACCTTCCCAGAAGAGGATTGACAAATACGCGGAATCCGATGAGTCAGAGTTTGGGTATGCAAGATTAACAACTTCAAAGTTTTTCATGCCCTGCACAAATAATCAAGAACTATAGACGTATAGGAAGAAGATACAAAGACACAAGGAAAGGTTCCTTGTTATTATCTGACAAGATTACCAAGGTTTTACTGTTTTTATATGCGTATGCACAAGCGTTGATGAATCACGTAAATAATTGAGGAGAAAAAAAAGGCACAAATAATACACATAAATAAGCACAGCTTTACGAATGATAGAACGAGAAAGAGAGGAGATGAAAAAGCAAATGACGTAAGAAAAACTTACATGAGGTGCTGGGCCAAGGGATACAACGTTTCCCACGGTGTCAAACTCGCCAAATGGAGGATTGAAACCGACGGAAGCAACTTCCGGTATAGCAGTAAAACATCTTTGAGAAAATAAAGCGACGTTTGACTCCTCAGGTTTGACAAAAGATTGGCGACCTGCAGTTAGCTGAAGCTCCCCTGATCTAATGAGAAAATATTATCATAAAAAAAGCAACAAATCGATCGTGCTTCGATCCTAACAAATATTTATTATGTAATGATAGATCATCTGTGTTGTATCTTTTCGCTTCTTACAAGTTCAACAATTCAATCAAAGTGAACATGTTTCATTTTCAGTTTTCATAAGTTCAACGAATTACAATTTTCAGAATGATTTTTAAGGATTTGAGAAATTCCACAAACTTCAATTCGCAACAAAGGGCTGATGGATCTTCTGTTGCTTCGTTTCCCATGATTAAAAAAATTGTCATTTAAATACGTGAAGTGAAGTTCCGGAAGTATAAAACAAACAACCGGACGAACCTTTTGCCAGAGGTTTGTACGTTGTGAATAGAAACGCGATTCCCTTCTTTGAGAACGTCGATGATGTCTTCGCTGGGTGCCCAGACCGTAAGAATGGCAAGATTATCACCATCCATCACTCGTACCTTGAGGACCAAAGTGACCTTACGAGGCGGAAGGAGACTTTCAAGTAGCATAGATTCTACTTGACGTTGAAAAGCCTTTTCTGACATCGTACGGTGGTTTTGCTATCGTTTTTATGAGAAAAAAAAACCTTCAATCAAGCAAAACTCAAGAAGCTGAGAATCTTGAACTTAGAATAACTGTCAAAATGATTCAAAACTTTTCTCACTAATACATGAATTCGTTCACACAGGGCAGAGTGAAACTTTGAAATGATCATTCTTCTTCAGTTCTTTGCAATCTCAAGATCCAATAGGTACCCAGCTCGGAAATAATATCTTCACATCACTTATTACGAGTTTAATTTTTACCTCATGAGCATTTGGTTCACTGTCGTTCCACTCATCCCTGCAAAGTTCACCATTGCGAGCTTCAAATTCAGCTCGAGCTTTCGCATAAACAGTTTCAATTTGCTTCTGGCGTTCTTCTTCGTACATCATTACTGCCTTATCTTCGGACTTGTTATTCCTGAATACTGAAATGAGAAGGAAAGATGAATCATTTTTTTTCGGCTTTGAAGAATTGTAGACTAAAATAGGTAAAAATAAGCATTCAATTTTATCTCTTACCCGAATGCCCGCCAGGAGTCTTTTCGAAGTACTGCATCGGGTAAACTCTCGCAATTATTGTTCTCAATTTTCCTATCAATCCACCGTTTGGAAGAACTGCTGTAAGCAATGTCGGTATCGGACCCGCATGTCTACAGTATCCAAGTTTAGTATCCCATTTTGATCTTCTGGTAGAGTTCGTATGAATTTTTAATGATACGTCGCATGGAACCTATAGAATTCCACCAATATTAGGACATAAACAAAATTAGGAAAAACTAGAGGAAAAGAATAGTGATAGCCAAACTCACTTCTAAGGGAGAACAGCCTTGTTCGCAATTCAACAATTCCGCTCGACAGGTAACGAGCTTGGTGCCTTCTCGTACTTTTCCAAATGCTATTAAATGAGCCATTGCTGAATCGATGGTTGCCATGATGCTGTACCATCCGTCAGTTAATTCGACTTTCCAAGATGAGGTCGGAGTCATTCTTGGGCTCTTTCCTAAAGCTTCAATATTTTCAGTCTGCAAGATACATAGAGATGATATTCAACTATTCAACCACAGTCGAAGTATTGATGTGTAATATTGAGATTGAGTGGTCTGATTATTAAAATACAGACTCTTCGTGTTTGTACTCACCTTGGTGATAGTTGCAACACACAAAATCATACGGCTGCAGGGAGGATCGTCTTTTTCGATAATTCTTCTCAACGCCGAGCGTTCAGATCTGTCTATTTCTCTATCATATCTGTACTTCAGCTGCTCCATCAAGTTGGAAGGTGTTAATATCCTGTTGAACATTTGTTTGATGTGAAAAGAAACAATATTTTCAATATGTGATTCATTTTGGAATATCACGCATAGTTGAAGTGATGTGCTAATACCTTGGCATGGATGAATCTCCGAATTTCACCCTATCCATGCATGCGAGTTTCCATACAATCCATCGATAGTGATTTTCAACCCACCGCGAAGGCACTAGAGCTGGATCGACTCCCGGACTGGCCAGAAATGCTTTTTCAAATTCCGTAACACTGGCATATCCGTTTACATCAAATATCAAACGACCACCGTCACCCATTCCAATTCCACAAGTATTTGCCCGTATTTCATCTTTGCTAAAACATGATTATAGAGAAATAGCTGTACAGGAATTGAGTGGAACACAACAGTAAAACTCCACCCTCTGCAATATTTCTTACCTGTAAAAATCTAAGCATCTAAATTTATAGTCAAGGGCAGTAGCTGCGGTAACTTCCATTACATTTGGCCGAATTCTGAGACACTTCATCTGTGAAAATCACAGAGAGCGAGAAAAATGGAATAGGAAGGTTAGAATTGTGTTGATTTTGAGAGAGCCACTTAAGTGAGAGAAGAACTCACCTCTTGGTGAGTTCGAGGAGTAGGTTGAGCTCCGTTCATGGCCTGACGCCACGAGACTCTCAATTCTTTATTCTCAGTTTTGCGGAGGAAGAGATTACCAGGAATTGGTTTTGACTTGCATTTCTTTTTGGCACGAATTTGTTTTTCCTGAAATAATAAAAAAAAATTAGCTCAGATCTAACTGTCGATAAGCTTTTATTCTTCACCGATCATCTATCTAGTATTCGGAGAATATACTTGTTCCAATGTAGCGACAATGTGATTTTCCAAAAAACAGTCAGCCGCTTCTTCATCGCCTATGTCGATTGGAATTCGTCCAAATGAATTATCAAGAAATTGAACCTCTGTAGAAGATTCTCTGAGTTTTTTTAACTCCGTTACCAGCACAGTATCAATAACAGTGTTAATATTCCTATTAGAAGAGTCTGAATTTGGCGTAACTACGCCACTGGACTGCTGAGAATTTCGAGCAACAATTTGCTCTCCTAGATCCCCTGGAAAAACAGAATCACACCAAAATTTATTCAACCCCGAAGAACTGATAACAAATTTTTCAGGAAGAAAAAAGATCATCTCCGCAACGATTGAACCTGATATTATTTACCATTTAAATTACAACCAGTGTCTTTTTTCAACAGATTTCCTTTATTGCGTCTGATTTTCTTCCTCGTACGGTATCTAGCTCCAATTATTGGACTCGTCGGTAGCTGTTGAGCAGCTTCGTCGCAATTTGCTTCACACGTAATTGGCTTTACAGAAATATCTCTGTCTTCCATCATAGTTGGGCTGCAAGTGATCGCCGAGGCCCACAATTTTCCATCGAATGAGTTTTCATCAGCAAGTAGGGCTTCGGTACTTGCTTCAATCTCCTGAGAATACGTTGATATCCTACGATCTTTTTGTACGTGACGCAATCTCGAATTATCTCTATTAAATTTTTCCACAAACTGTGCGGCTTCATCGTCTTGAATTGTTGGCGAAGACTTCTGCGCCTTAAGCTGAGGCGGCATCATCAGCCTATCATTTGTTTCAAACATTTCAGATTTTGCGTACAATCCAGCTGTACTATTCCGATTCAATGAAATATTTTTTCTATTTTCATGGCTGAGAAGGTGATGGGCGAAACTGCTGCCATTAGGATACGGTTTTCGAACTGGTTCATTATTTTCTCGATCGATTTCCGTTAAAAATTCCATTTCCCTGTCTGCTTCGTTGAATAATCTGCGCGTTTGTAGATCAGAATTAAATTTGACTTTTTTGGATGATTGTGAAATATCTGAGGATATATTCTCGGACAATGCTTTCGACACAGGTGCATTGGATGCTGGAACGTTACTAAACTGTGTAAGCGGACTTTCCAGCTCTGTGCTATTCCGTTTCAGCACAGTATTTTGCGGCGGAGTATTCTCTAGTCCTGCATCGAATAATTCGTTCGATTTAGCCATCACGTCCTCGGAAATTGATATCCACTCACCAATAGCAGTTGAAAATCCAATTACCGCTTCCTTACAATCATTCGAAAGACTCGACGGACTTGGTTCCAAGCTATTCGCTTCTTCCCCAAACCAAGTTCCAGCCTTTGATAATGCCCGGTTTAAAATCTCCATGGATTTTCCATTAGCTGAGTTCAAGCCTGTAGAAATAGATATCTTTGAATCAGAAATGTCCTCACTCATAGTCTGGTTAATGGAAACTTGCTTTGCAAATGAACGTTCTTGCAGACCAAAAGTTTCCATGTTTCGATCTCTCGCATTATTAGATTTCTGGGGTTCATTTTCAATTAGATTTCCAGAGGATAGTTGCGTTGACTGTGTCTTCTTAGGATTCATGAGCCCGTGTGTTGAGTTCTCATGTTGTGGTAATTGATTTTCTACAAGATCTATGCTCCGATACATCATTTTAGCTTTTTTCATCGCTGTTTCACTGATGTTTACAGACTTTCCATCAGCAGTTTTGAATCCGACTGAAGAATCTGTGACACAAATGTTGGGAAAATCATCATCGTCATATTCACGTCTTCGCTTAATACCCCGCGTCGTAGAAATTTCTGCAGAATCAACCGTCACCTGCATGTTCTGTGTCGAATTTATCTCATCAAACAATCTCGCAGCTTTGTTCAGTGTACCTTCACGCATGCTCGTCGATTTTCCACCGACCTTAGAGATACCTGTCAAAGAATAACAATTTTCGAGAACTGATCCTTCGTTTTCTTTATTATCCATTCGACATTCTCCTCTCTTATTACCTGACACCCTAACATGACGATGCTCCTCATCCTGCAGTGATATTTCCTCATACAATTTTTTAGCCACTATCAGCTTATCTTCGCTAATTCTTATCGTTCTTCCACCAGCTGTCGAAAAACCCATCAAGGAATGGGAATCTTTCAAAATTGTTGCTTTGTTCTCTTTATTGTTCATTCGACGATCTTCACTTTTATTATCTGACACCTCAGCATCGTGACACTTCTCATCTTGCAGTGATATTTCCTCATATAATTTTTTGGCCGTTTTGAGATTATCTTCACTAATTTTTATCGCTTTTCCACCAGCCGTAGAAAAACCCATTGAGGAATAAGAATCTTTCGAAATTGCAGCTTCGTTTTCCTTATTAGGCATTCGACAATTTTCTGTTTTATTACGTAATACCTTAGCGTCGTGATGCTTTTCATCCTGCATTGATATCTCCTCATATAATTTTGTAGCTGCTTCTAGCTTATCTTCACTAATTCTTATCGCTTTTCCACCAGCTGTAGAAAAACCCATCGAGAAATGAGGATCTTTCAGAATTGTTGCTCCATTCTTGATGTTGTTTATTCGACAATCTTCTGCTCGATTATCTAACACTTCAGCATCCTTATGCTTCTCATCTTGCAGTGATATCTCCTTATATAACTTTTTGGCTGCTTTTAGCTTGTCTTCACGAATGTTTATCGCTTTTCTACCAGCCGTAGAGAAACTCATCGAGGGATATGAATCTCTCAGAATCTCAGCTACGTTTTCTTTATTAATCATATGATGATCATCTCTAACATCACGTTGAATTTTAGCATTATAATACTTTTCGTCTTGGAGGGTGATCTCTTCGTATAATTTCTCAGCCTTTTTAATTTTGTGTTCGCTAATTGTTATGCGTTTGCCACCGGCGGTAGAGAATCCGATGGATTTCACCTCGTCTACTTCTGATTCGATCTGTATACTCTTTATACTTTCTTTGCTCAACTTATTTTCCTTGGTGTTCGATTTATCAAAGACTTCTGACTTAACATCATTTGGTTGATAAAACCATGGACTGAACTCATCAATATCCATCGCTGGTTCATCTCTCTCGTTGGAAGACAAAGACGAGATATTCCCAACGTGTTTATCATCTTCTGAAGATACGTCAGCAGATTCAGCGCTTGTGAATTTGCCCGTGTGTATTTTGTGTAAAATTTCACAGTTTTGAATTGTCTGCGGCGGTTTTGTATTTTCTTCAACACAAGGGTCTTCATTTTCTGAATTGTCTTGCCCCAATAAACACATTTCTGTGAATGATACGAATCCCTGTTGTTTTTTTTTAACTGTCGATTTATTAGAAGGTATTATCATTGGTACCATTTGTGCATTTTCCAAGGCTTCGGCATCCCTCATAAAAATTTCCATCGGAATATCCTCCAAGTTATATTCAGTAACCTGTTCTTCATTTTTTTGCAATTCTTTTATTTCTTCGAAGAGCTCAGCGACAGATTTTTTCTGTATTCTGATATCCTCGTATTCATCATCTCCTAATTCTTTCACTGCTAGCTCCTCATCCCTCGCTAATCTCACGATGATTGCTTCACCTTCTTCACGTTCCAAAGTATTGTTATCACTAGTTTCACCAAATTCTTCACAGCCCTGCAATCTCTGATTAAGCAAACATTCTTCGCCATAATTTCCATCCAGCGTTGAATCCTGGACGTTATTAATTACAGTCTTATTTTTCGCTGGTCTACCCGTACTCTCTGTCTCAGTGAAAATCTCGTATTGTGTAGGATGAATGTTCGTGTTATGGATTGAGCAATTTTCATCAATGACAAAAGTAGAATCATTTTCGTTCTCCTTAGAACTGTCGGTTGAATTTGTAGCATCGATTAATGACTTAAGTATCCGACGTTTCGGACGTCTTCGTTTAGACATAGTATTCAAGATCGGAGAAGCAGAAATTCTCTCATCTTCGACTATGAAACACCCGTTCGGCGTTGTTACATCCGGGATAACAACGCTCGACCTTATCGTATCACATCTTTTTCGCTCCATCTGAAAAAAATAATCAGAAATCAGACAATAAACGCAGAAAAATGCAGTTTGTAATGATATTTCACAGTTGATAGAAAATGTGATATCTAATAAATTTCAATTGGTAAATCGTACGGTTTCGCATGACTTTGGAAAATGCTCGCTTCTTTCGATGCGTTGTAGATTTGGTTCGGCAGCTGTCTTTGCTTGAGGCGTTTCAAGATCACTATTCCAAGACTCGTTTACTGTTGAAATAAACGGCACAAGACTTTTTGGAACGGATGGAACTGTTGCGGGATATGGACTGCTGTTCGAAAACCAAATACATCTCTAGATAATTTCATGTCTCGTAAAGATATTTCATAGAAAGAATGAAGACGATGGATTCACAAGACGTTTAAATAACTTCCAAACTATTGAATTTACGCTTTTGGGACTCTGGACAGTATCTGCAGAGCATTAAATTTCATACCAAATTGTGATTCAAGTTTTTCTTATAGAACCGGTAGTTTAGCTATAAAAAATAAAATTCGATCCGAAGTAGCCTCTGAATGCCTGTAACTTTTCAATAATTGAAACTACGAACTTGCTTCTCTGAACAATTGCATAAAGAATTGAATTCCCTACAGAAAATCCCTTGCAATGGGAATAATCTTCCACTACATTTCTAAACACTTTTTCAACATTTCCAAGTAAAATTGAGGAAAATCTGCAAATCTATGCAAATTTTCTACACAATCTCGCCGTCAGCATTCGTGCGACGATCAAATTTTATGAACATTTTCTGAGATTACCAGAAGATTGGTGCTACTTTTTCTACCAGCGTATTTCAAAGTTGTTCGGAAATTTTGTATAAAACGATTAGAACGTACATATTTTTGCTAAAGTGTGAAATACTGCATCTCTCAATAATGATTAATAATTTTATATAGTATAGCAGTTCTCAAGATAAGTATATTATATACGAGACAGAAATTTTCCACCTTTGTTCTCTGATGCCGATTTTCGGCGTCTGTGTCAAAACTGCAGTGAGATCTTGATAAAGTACAGATGAATTATTCATGTTGATAATCTTCCCTGTTTCGGGTACGGCGACGAGGTCAACGCTACGTGAATTTTCCGCGAAACTTTCATCGTCTGTAGGATAAACAAAAATATAGTTACCAAAAAAAGAATTGAAAAGTAGAAAACTGAGTGTCAGCGAGTAACAAAGTTAATCAAAGATCCAATTAATCTATAAGGAAAGAAACAGAAGTTATAATTCCGACGATTTTTTATATCCAAACCCTAATCATGAGTAAAAAAGTCGTGACGTAACGCGTGAAAAGAAAACGAACATGATAAAAATAGTGTTAATACATACCAGCGAATAAGTCTTGCGATTGTGAATATTCATCGCAAGTTTGTAATTCTGTGTCAACCCAGTTAATCAGTTTGTTCCGACTGTTTGATCGATCGTCTTTGTCGGTCGTGTCATCATCTGCAATCTCAATGTTTCGTCGATCCATTGTTATTACCTATTTTGACACTGAACTCTCGCAATCATAACAAAGAAAAACTCCGCATGCCTACGCTTCACTGCCTTCCATATTCCATCCGCACGTGATTTCTGTCATTAGAATTTTCATTCGGAATGGATATGTATCTACTCCGGCACTACTTTGGTCAGAAATCTCGTGCGCAAATCCCCACTTTGAAAATCAGGCCACGATTTAGGAGCTGACACATAATAAATTATTAGAAAATTACGACCTCCGTTTTCGAATTAGGAAATCGAACTCAAGCTTATGCAAAAACATCTCAGACCTGCCTATCGATTATTAATCTTATTGATACTCATTGAAAAAACATTTGACTAGCGTCGTTTGCGGTGAAACACATAACCTCAAGAGTTGTTAGGTTATGATCACGGACTTAGTTATGATTGTGTGAAGCATTGCATTTGCGCTAACTTACGAAAAAAGTTGGGTTTAGTTTACTCGCGATGCGAATAGTATAAAATAGTTAAAAATTGTATTCGAGAAAGATATTAAGTTGTGTCGCGTGTGAAGTTTGAGAAATGGGATGCAAAATGATCGCGGCTATAACTTGGACGCAATTGAAATTGAAGGGTTTATTGGAGGACGAAGAATCCCATGTACATTTTGAACGAGCCAAAAGACACTTGGGATTGCATCCTTTTCATCTTACCGACTTGAACGCTGCATTGCGCGAAATTTTAAGCTCTACTGTCAATTCTTACGATCCGAAGTAAGCCAATTTTATTCTAAACTACTTGATAGATTCACCAAAACAATTGACTTTCTCATTTTCGATGAAAATATTCACGCTGCGACATTTGAAAATGAACAATCTGAATTTGTCTTTCATATCTTCAAAAGACATCCTCAAATTTCGGATCAACATGTTTCATTTGTTGTTCTGGGTGTGACAAGATTTTGTTTTCTTGATAATTCCAAGCGAATTGAGCTGTGCGTTAAATCGAATAAAAATTGAGAGTCCGACAGAGCAGCGCATATACTTTCTTATACTATCTCAGACAGCTTTCGATTGACAAAAACGAATAGACTATTCTGTTCCTCACGAAAACATTAAGCCATTGTATTTATCACTTGAAATTGTCTTTGCAGCCCGAGTCCGTATCGTTTGAACGCCACTAACGCTGACGTTAACATTCTCGTTAACTGAATCATTTGAATAGATATTAAATGTGATAATAATCAAAATACAGGAGTCACTTGTTAACGCATCGGCTCAGCAAGAGTGAAACAGTTAACGCTAGCGTTAGCGGCGTTAAAAAGATACTGACTCGCGCTACAGGTATCAAATTAGTACCAAATTAGTCGATTGTTTTCAAAGATTTCCAAATTTGCACAACATCGGTGATCGGCAAATTACCCTCGAAATAAGCTTTTCCTAGAAAACGATAAGACCGTCCTGTTTCTCTTGTGAAACACTGCTCAGGTTTCAATTTTGAACAAAATCGTTAGAGCCATATGTGAGAAACTCCAAGTTTTCTAAAACCCTTAATCTTTGCATGAATCCTTTCTCGATTTTAATACTTTATCTCCAGACGGATATCTACAAAGCCAAAATATCTGATCTCATGAGAATTGAAAATGCGCTGCACATAACATTTCATCTCTAGAAAACAATGTTTACGAACAATTGGAGAACGAGGCCAAAAAAGATTAGCGGACTAGCTTCTTCCTGAGCAAATAATTGCTTTCTCAAATAGGCAAATTATTTTAAATAAATTCTTATCGTTCACTTCCTAGAAACACCTGGAAAATCTCTGAGGCCAAAGTTTATAACGTCAACGTAACAAATTTGGGAAAAATAATATCGGCTCGAATTTTTCTTCATTGAAAAATATTCGGCACGAATTCAAGCTCGCTACAATACACATAATTTTGGTTTTTTAGATTACAGGGAATCATTCTCTCCTATAAAAATCCAAAGTTATTGAGCAGAATGGGCGCAGTCCTATACGACGCATGTTATATTCATATTGACATTGAAGCTGATTTTTATGTATTCAGACCTAATGTTGGAGATACATTGAAAGGTACTCAAAGCTTGTCCTAAATACAATAAAAAAGAGCTACACAATTGTAAACAAATGAAGTCATGATCAAAGAGAATAGAATACCAAGTTTCAGAATTTGCAAATTTCTAATACAGTTGAATATCGACGAAAGATTTCTTGAAAATCCTAAAGCTATTCCTAATCTTGTTTTCATTTTCTAGTAAACATGAAATGCTCTCTTGGTCCAAAAACTTTAAACTTTTGCAAGCATATTTATGAACCGCATATTTTGCAATATTAGGTTTCTGCGGAGAAAATTTAATGAATAAAATAACGAACGTGTTGAGATTTAATCGCCTTTATAGTGTCGTTATCGTTTTAGGAATTGTTAATAAAAAGAGCCAAGACCATGTAGGTATTTTAGTACATAAAACATTTAATGCCACGATACCCAGACCGGATGACGATGAAAATTGGCCTGGTCATTCTATCCACATAGGTCAAGAAGTTAGATTCACCGTTACATGCTTGGACTTTAAAGATAGATTACCGTACATCAGAGGATCCTTGGATGAGGAGTAAGTGGAATCAAAATTGAATTGAAAAGTGTTCCAACTGTGTTCGAGATATCAATTTTTTGTCAATATGTGTGAACAACGTGATTTTTGTGCAGGGATTACTTGAGAGGCTGTCGAACATTTGAGGAAACCTTTGTGGGAAAAAAGATGGTCGATATGAAGCCAAAGAGATCGAAATTTTCATATAACGAAGATGGAGATTTAGATGATTCTAATATTGACCATGAAATCACTGTTGATGAAGTCGAAGAAAAAGTCCCGAGAAAAAAATCTAAAAAATTAAAAGTGGAGAATAGTGACGATGAAATTCGGGTGAAAACTAAAAAGAAACCCAAAGTTGAAGTTGGAGTCAAAATAGCAATTTCTGAAGATGAGGCTGACTTGAATGAAGGAGATGTGAACAATGTCAGGAATGATGGCGATAATATCGAGGAAGTGTTTTTACCTGGAAAATTAAAATTCGAACGAGAAAATGTTGCAGATAAAGTTCAGACCAAAAAGAAAAAGAAAAGCAAAGTTAAGACTGAGGATATACTTTTCGACAGTGAAGACGACGCATATCCAACGAGTCAGAGACATGTAGAGGAAGCTAGTGCCAACTCGGAAGATTTTTCACTACGAAAATCGAAAAAAATCAAGAAGGAAAATACTGAGGAGAAAATGAAAGCGAAAAATAAACATAGGGCGAAACTGGAAGTTGAAATTTTGCATTCTGATGCGGATTCGGATTTCCACATCCCAATTGAAAATAGAACAATAGAAAATGAATACGGCGGTGAAAAAATCAGAAAGAAACGCAAAATAAAACCAGAAATATTGTCATCCGACACAGATTCGGATGTGAAGAAAGCGGAGAAAACTAAACGGATGAAAATCGAATCGAGCAATGAAAAGAGTAGTAAAAAATCTAGAATTAAAGCTGAGGTTTTATCTTCGGAAACTGATTCCGGTATAAATGAAATCATACAAAACGTGAGAACTAAAAACAAATTGAAAGATGGAAAAAATAAAAGGAAACATAGAATCAAAGTAGAAGTGTTAACGCCGGAAACTTACGACTGATATATGCAAACGTAGAGAAAAATATTGAATGTCGAGACAAAAGATTGAAGAATGTATAAATTACCTATTTGTTTGGAAATTAAAATCATAGCTTCTGCTGTTGGATCGATGTAAATATCAGCTCGAGAGACAACGGAGTAAAAGTACAAAGAAAAAAGAATTCATTGTTATTCCGTCCGCTCTTCATTTTCCTGTTCAAATATTCTTCGCGACTATCGTGAATCAAATTTTCGGACATTTTATTAATCATCATTGGTTTCTTTTCTTTCTTTTTCCTCATCTTCTATCCTCTCATTATGATGCCTATATTTACGTGTGTGTACATACAATTTGTGCATATATACATACGTAAAAAATAAAATAGGTACAATGAGAGTAAGAACAATTTTTATTTGTAATAAATGTTTTACTTAAAATTTTTCTTCTATTTACATTATACTCAATTGTAATATACATTCAAATTTACAATAAATGTAAACATACATTCACTCATAATTAACAATCATTGTTAGTTATCCATTAGTAGTTGACGACTAATCGGACAGCTTCCAGGGTTGCGTCAGCTCCATTAATTTCACGGTACTATTCGATAACGAATTACAATACGGTAACATTTCACCGAACAATAAATTTCAAAGAAAACAAAAAAGAAAACGCAAATCGAAGGTACAAAAATGATAAGAATTTGATTGAGAAAATAGAATATAGTTATACACTAGTATAAGAAGATATTGTATTAGATTACTACATTACATTATATATGTTTATTACTAATCACGTCGGATATTACTGCTATTTTAGACTAGAGTTAGAGGTACCGTAGCAATCATCACGAAGATAGACATTTTATTCTCTATAGGTATATTATTTAGTTACGAGTCTACATACATGCATACGCATACCTTCCTGTCTGCATAAAATTCGTTGTTGTTGTTTTTCATTCGTTTATCGAACAGCCACAGCATTTTTCACACAATTCACTTGAACGACAATTTTTGTTTCTAGGTGGTCGTTTTTTATCATACACATACTCACGTATACTACTAGTACTACCTCGAATTTAGAAATTCTACTTTCCATCCTCCCGATATCGTCATAATCTAAATCGATTTTGTATGATTATACCTATGTGCAATAGTAAATATACTATGGCGTATATGTTCACGTATAGTGCATACTTGCGTCACGATATAACGTCGCGTGATTCACGGGAGGGGCCAAGGCAGTCCTGAAAAATCTACAGGACCTCCCAAGCCAGCGTCGGCCTCCAGAAGACTCATTATAACTGCCATTGCCGCCTCATCATTTCCGTCAGTTGGTACCGGGTTTGGAGATTCATTGATAATAGAACCACCAATTATTTCCATCATGCCTTCGTCCGGGGAGCCGCCTGAAATTCAAAACATTTGTTTGTTATGCAAACAATTTTTCGTTTTTACCGAAGACCATTTTTCAGCCAAAACGTTGCGGAACCCAGCGAAAATGAATGCTGATGAAGCCTTCGAAAGACAATGAATAAGAAAAGAAGAACAATCGATATCGATCAGCTTTTCAATAACTTATCGAATTTGTGGAACATGTGATTATGGCTGACCCTGATCATTGGCTGCGATGTTTAATTGCACGTTGTTTCTTATGTGGTTAAACGCCGGTGTTGGATCACTGCTACTATTGTCGCTGCTGACGGCAGGCGCAGGTACGTCCAGGACTCTTTCCGGAGAAACGGTCGTCGATATTTGTGGCTGAAAAGAGAAATGCAATTGATTGGTTTGCCTCGTAGCGTGCTGTGTGTATACGTAACATGTGATCAAGTGTAAAAAATGACGGACACCGTAGGATACGAGGGAAAAAGAAACCCTATATCCATGCTAAAATAGTAATTTTCGATACAAGTGCGTGAAGTATAGGAGTTTACACACCGAGTGTCGCATTTGATCGCACGAGGATGTAAAAATCTTAGTCACGTGTATCGAACTATATTTTTCGACATATTATGCGTAATGAAGCGTTTGTCGGTTAGTAGAATGCGATTCTATACGTGCAAACGCGTGCGCAAATTCGCACTGTACATCCGCAGATGCGTGTGTAAAATCGCATGATGTGAAAAATTATGTTTTGATCGTGGATTTACCTCCGCATTTCTTGAAACAGGCTCTGAACTTGGATCGGAGCTATCCACTTGGGATGAATCTTCGCTTCTACGTTGCGAGTCTAAAACTTCCTCCGCAATCTGTCGCCCGATTTTACTCACCTCTACGTGAGTCGTGATCAACCTTTCTAGGCCACCGTTACCTGAAGCGAGCGTAAGAATGAGAGAACAAAAATCAATTATATGATTGAAAACATTGGATTTATGGTTTTCCGAAAGCGATAAGCGACACAATACGCCGCGGAGGATAACATCTCTTCATAAATGTCTGATGAAGTTCAAATTTTTCGGAACTTTGCTAGGAGAAAAAAACTATCCAAGACATTTTTCGAAAAACGGGTGAAATCGCTTCCGAAGATATTCGGCAATACAGTCATTCGTCACAAGAATAGAGTCACAAAAGTTACGCAAATGACAGGGCGACGAAGCGAGTAATACGTGTCAGTCGTCGATTTTTCTTTGCGAATGTCTCTGAACTATGAGAACTAAAATACTTCAAGTTTGTAGAAAATGTTGATTCAAAATTTAGAAATGAGGAAATCGAAAATCCATTTCATCACATAACTATGAGTGCGGAAAACCGGATGGATAGATAGTAGACGATAATTACTTTGAGTAAAATAAGCGTAGTTTCCTTGAACGCTAGAGCCTTCGGATCTCATTGCGCTACTTTCGACCTGCCTCACGTCAGAACTGTGAAAAGATGTGAAAAGAAACGTTTTATTATTCGATTCAGCTCCGTTCGATAGGGACTGACGAAATGCCAGAAATTCATAATCCAAAGATCTTACAAGATCACAGAGTTCTTTGCTATCAAGGACTCGACGTCTTTGGTCCAAGGATTTCTAAAAGATTTCAACTTCGACTGCATCCGAACAAAGCTAGCTTCTTTGCTCCTGAACCTGTATACCTGCAACAAACGTCATACTCTATACAATAGGTGTTCTATAAAGGGGGAAAATCTATTCAGGTCTGTTGAGGCTGGCGAGATCTTGGCCGCGATTTTATCAAAAAATCTTGGACTCCGTGAGTTACCGAAGCTTTTTGACTTACTTGCGTGGTAATTTGTTCGGAAGCTTGAAGCGCAGCTTTATGTGATTCTGCGAGGTGAGGGATGTCATCGTGGTGATAATACTCATACATACTGGTGCCCAGCAATTCTTGAGGAAGAAATCCGAGTACCAGGGTGGCCCTAAAAATGGTATCAATTTGTTTCCCCCTCCATCAAGTTGAACAGTGATAACAGGATAAAATAATGCAGTAAGTGTCCCTTTCTTTTACTCACCCTTGATCGACGGACAAAAATTTGCCATCCATGGCATGTCGCGAGATGAATTGTATGGTGCGTAAATGTGGTCGCCGGGGTGCAGAGAATGTCGGAAGTGGTGGCAGCACGCGACCTACTGCCACGAGGCACGATAGATTACACGCTTCTCCGTCGCCCTCGCCCTCTTGCTCTTCGAGACCGATCTTAGGTGGAGCCCAAGATTTCAAGTATCCGGTACATTGAATTACGCAATACTTACGGTCTGGAACGGGTATAAAATTCAAACTTCTTTCAGAGGGTTAACGTCACTTTGCTTTTTCTGCAAATAGTGCGCTAGATAAGTGTTCCGGTGGATTGTAACGCGTTTTCGAAACCTATATGTTTCTCAGCAAAAATACATCCAATTGATATCAGCGATAATGAAAGAGAGAAAGAAGGGCACGACGCTCTTCGATTTCCTGATATCGAAAAAGAGTTTTACAGATTATTTATCGACAGTTATAAACTTGTTAAACTTTTCCCCAATTTTTGAAAATCGGTGACTGTCACGCCCTTCGTTCCCTCTTCCTTCGTCGCTGATATGAATTTCGTATTAATTGAGTGTGTTTTCGCCGAGAAACTAGGTTTGAAAAATTCCAATCGGAAAAACGTGTTTCATTTCACCTTAAAGTATCCGATCATCGTGACCATGTTGCTTCGATAGTATGAACTACATTAGTACGAACTGTTTTTTCTCATCAGTGGGAGGATAGCCGAGCGGTTTATGTGTATGATCAGTGATCACACGATGAGAGCTTATGGGAGAATAAAAATAGCGATTCAAAGATTGCCAAAATTTACGGCTAAGGTATGAAAGAACGGCGGTTATTGGATCAGTCGACAGTCCCGTTGCCTCGGAGCTGGAAAACAGCTGAGCCTGAGCCAGATGATCCGAAGCTGAGCTAATCCCATTATGTAATCGAAATTTGGTGAGTTTACTGTGGAGTTGGATAAGCTGGCGTTTCGTCATTACTACAACGGCCGTCCAGGTCTCGTGGAGACCCAATGAACAATTTTAGCAACTTTTTATACAGGTACGATAAACTGACATTCGCGAATCGCCGATTCAGTTCTGTTTTACGTAGTCAAAATTTACGAATGCAAAGTCATCCGAAGCGAGATAAGAATTTCAGTCAGCTGAGTGCGAAATCGGGAAGCGATGGAGCTGGGCGAACATGCGTGTCCCGGTGTCCGCTAGAGGAGACCCTTTCATCCAGTACAAAGCTCGTGTCTGGCTCCTGGCCTTTCCCTGTATTTTCTATTGCTCAATCACGCGCGGCTTACATGCAGGGTCGTAGATATGAGCATTGATATGTATATTGTATACGGACGCATGAATGTGGACTAGAAATTTCACGCTACGGTCGGTAACGACTGTAGAAAATATGTACGGGCGAATGAAGAGTGAAATGCCATTTAGAAACTCGTGCAAGAGTGTTTGAATGAAAAGGCTCGAATAACTTCTCTTCACTTTTCTATCCGCACATTTATGTTTATATTTATGTTTCACAAGAGATTCGATTCAGCATAGTGGTGAGAATTTTGATAACTATATGAGATTCCAATTTTTGACGAAATTCGCACGATCAGCATAGAAATATATAGCGCGCCGCAGTTGGGTGACCTCTATGAAGTAAATGATGATCCGAGGCGATGTGAAATTCCTAGATAGAATTCACGGGGGACTTACCAATGCCCTGCTGTTTCTTGCGCCGATGACATCCGGTGGTAGTATCCGCTTCCTCCTTAACCTGTGGATCCCCGCCGCGCATATTGTCCAACTTTCGTTTCATGCGACAAAAGAATGATCTTCTAGCTCCCGGACAAAGTTTTGAAGCATCTTGTTGTACGTCGGTCCTGACCGGAAGCATGGCTGTAATTTGGAAAATAACATTCGATGTAATTCATTGATTTGAATTTGGATGCCGATGTGTACGGTGAAAATGGACGGAAAATGGAAACGAAAATTAATTCGTAGACCTACGTTGGATCGTGGAGAATTCATTCCCATATTGCATATACGATTGATTTTTTTCGCGTCACAGCTTCATGGATCTAGAATCGAAATTACATACTCTATAAGAGGTCTCGTGACTTGGAGTGCGTCGAATCGCGCGATCGGTAATTACCGGCGTGAAAGGAACGCATGTCTCGCGACTATAGCAATCTCGACATGACTCAATTATTCTTAACCGCTCGGCGCCGGTATGGAAGTTCATTTACGATTACCTACTCGTATTTATCCCATAACGCATAACCGTGAGCGAATGTACGAATTCACTCGGAGTAATCGACTAACCAAATCCAAATTTACGGGGCATTCTCTGCACCGAAAACTCCAATTTCGTCACCAAGTCACTAATTATTTGTTTATCACGGATTCATTCAGGAGTAAAAGGCATTCGGTATTTCCTCATTCAGTAATTCTAATCTTGGGACGAGTCGACGTGGAATCATAGTACACAACTTTGTTGAACTTAATCTCCGCCGAAATTAGACACACGGGATTTCGGTGGTGGTCCATCTCGCAGCGAATGCCCCACATGCAAATACATTACCTACAATGCGATCGCGTTATGATTCAACTCGAGCTGCTCTTGGAGGCTCACGGCTGAATTCGACAACGGCGAACGACGGGGGTTTCGTGCGACTCCAATTGCGGGCAATCTAACCTAGCTAACACAAGTAATGTTTCTTTTGTCATCAAATCCGATCGATATTTTGAGAAAATGAAATACTCGGCCACTTTCTGCCATCATGCTCTATGAATTTGCAAAGTTTCATAAAAATCGGTCGTTTCGTTTGCGAAAATTCACGATTCTCGTTTTCGAAACGGCCTTTCTGTACATTCAAGATAGCGAGTCCCCTAACTCCCATGGCACCTTGATTACTATTCGACGCGCTGCGTTTTCACCCACGCAGATTTTCAGTCCAAAGTCGGCCTGCGCGGCATGGGAAAGCGAGGGTTCAACTTTATCATTGATAAATTAACAGGCTCTCGGACAACTTTCGCAAACTCTATAGTACCGGGATGGGATATACTATACATGCAGTACTAGGTCGCGGATGATGATTCTCTGCAATATGCGAACTCCGCGTGGTGGTTTTACATGTATGTACATAGGTATGTATAATGTATATATGTACTAGACTGGTTCAGGGAAAAACCTTTTTTCTACTGCTACCTCAAAAAGCTGTTGTTGTTTGTGGAAAAAAAGAAAAATTCTCGCTCAAGCTGAGTTTAATCGGACAATAGGTACTTGGAGGTCCCGGCTTACGCGATTTTGGAGATTGGCAGTCGGTTTTCGAGATAAGTATAACTGACTGTTAATTCACATTCCCAAAAACTCATTTATTTTCTCCCATCTACATTACAATTGGGACGCGCTGCGTACGATGATACTTGACAATCTTGAAAGAAAAGTTGGTTTTTTTTTTCTTCAATTATTAGTAGTATCCCTGTTAGTATTTCCGTCGGGAGTACTGCAGACATACATGCATACATAAATTCTGTATTTTTGCGTATTGGCGCGGATAAGGTTCGCTGATATTTGTTCAAGAATGTGAATGTTGTAACGCATCTGTCCGCAGGATTCAAGCTTCTCAAACGCAGGTTTAATCACCTGGATAGTTGCGTGAATAACCTATGCGGAAAGAGTTCGTGATTCATTGCAGAATATCCACGTACTGTACTGTATATAGCTATAAGCTTCAGAAGCTATATTCTAAAGATGAGAGGAATTAAATTGCTGCAGATATTCTACGTGATACCGTATGTAGATGAGCGACTGTAATTAATTACACAACTGCTCTAGCGTTTAATTAGACGCCCACGTATGTATCCTACCTAACTACACGTCTTACATGCTGTGTGTAGTCATTTTGAATAATATTCTTCCTGTGGCACTACGCGTGATACATCACACATTTCTATACGGTGTGATCCAGGCTGACAATGAGCGGAACACATTTTGTAGATAAAATCTCGGAGAAATTCTAAAACGAAAAGTCCTTGGGCAAGAAGAATTCGTTCGACCTCGGGTTTTCAGCGTTATGTGATTGATCAAGTTGAATATATTCTGTAACGCGGGAACTATCGCTCGCAGAAATTTTTGCCAAAGGACTTTTCGGTTCAGAATTTCTCGAAGATTCTATTCGGGAAACGAGTATTAGATTATAAGTGTGAGCGCGTCCGTTTTCTCGAAATTTGCACAAAATTGCACTAATTCATGTTTTCTTGCCTACGTAAGAACGTAGATACTTGTTGACTTCTCGGCAAAATTGACTTACACGTGCTTGGTAAATGGTGACCTTTTCCTTGGGTTCATAATATACAATCGCATACACATGTTGCTACAATTCAACATATTAGATTCGTGTACTCACTCTTTACGTCGATTAATCGCTCCCTGGGGCTAAGATCGGACGAGGAAAGTTGCTCTTTGACCTTGGCCACGTCCTTGGGATGCAGGATGTCGAACCAGCTCTGACCCAACAAGTCACTCTGATGACAGTAAGTGTTAGAAATCAATATTTCACAGCGTATCATGGCGGCCGGGACATGAACAAGACGGATGAATAATACTGATGATTATGAATATGAAAGAAACGCCGCGCCGCGCCGCGCCGTCCACCTCGCAGGGATCAGCGAGGATGTTGCCGTGATCCTTGCTCAATATAAACTTCTGCTGGGCTCGGAATTGAACTGCAATATCGTGGAAAGGTCACTAGGAATGGCGGCAATCGCACGAGCAAATGCCAGAGTCATATGGATCGCTATGGCAATTGTGCGAAATGACCGTTAGAACAAAGAAAAGTTTATCGGTCCATTGCCAGGCTCCTGGGGAAACGGACCATTGGAATTGTCATCATCACTCATCGAGTATAAAGAGAGAGCTGAAGAAATTCGAAAATTCAGACACAGATACCGGGATGGATACGTTCTTTCAATTTCTCCAGTTAATCAGCTACCACATCGATGCGCTTTCCTTCTCCACAATTGAGACTAAAATCAATCGAAAATAGCCATCGATATTGCTACGAAAGCCGAACTAACTCTCCCGAATTCGCATCAATCCGAATACTCGAAGCAAACTGACAAAGAATAACGAAATTGACCATTCAGCTATGGCCGCGCATTTGCCAGAGCAGTTTGGTCATTACCGAATTCAGGAATCCCTCTCTGCGGCTCTATATGTATAGTAAATCGATTCGGAATCTATAGGAGAATGAATGTTTCTCTGCAATTGTGATATTGAAATCTTTGAAATCTCGCCACAGCAATTATCGCTACTCTCTGATCATGAGCGCTAGTATACGGCTGGTCAAACATGGCGGGAGGTGACCCTTGCAGTCACCGGGAGGCGGGTGTGCCGCGATGTAGTACATGCATATCGGTACAGAATATGCGCTGGATAGAATACTACACACGTGTTAACGCATTTCGCATGTATCTGGATACGAACCGCCCCGCCCGATATATGTGTAGTAAGCATAGCATAGATAGTAAACTGTTGAGGAATGCAGTTCACGACCGGCTTCAATAACAGAACTGCCGCAAGGATGTGTGCATGTATTGTACGTATAACAGAACATTAAGAAAGTGCTTTGACTTACCTGAGAGTAGTTCAACGTTTGCGACACCGATTCTGACACGTAAAGGATCCGGCCCCGGTCACAACCCACGACGAAGACGAAGCCTTCAGCTGCCTAGAACAGACGAACTGAACTATACGACGATGTACCTGCGCGAGAGCCGCGTGTTTTCCTCATTGAAAATTTTCAATTTCTCATACGTCGTAGGTGAGCATAAAATCTGACGCTGCATAGTTCTTTTGACATATATGTCTTATGCTTCAACAGCGGAAGGGGTGGTCTCTTCTCTTTTCTCTTTTCATTTTTCATTTTTCACTTTTCACTTTTCATTTCTTTTCATTTCTTTTTTTTCCTCCTGCAAAATTACGTTCAATTATTAAAAGCTTGCAGAAAACTACTTCTCCCGGTGATCGTTCCTCCGATATTCCCTGGGAGATGATTTGTCGAGAAACGTATACTAATCTATATATATATATATACGGAGTACGTCGCGCAACTCAACTATAATTCACCAATCGCCGCAGATTCGTTGCCTCGAGCTGCTGCTGCAACTGCAACAATTTTTTAGTTCGCTCGTAAATTTCGTCAGGTGAAATTAAAGATGGCTACCATACACTGGATGCACAGTGCACGAGGTATACAGGCACCCGGTGACGATGTCGTTTGCGTTTTCATTGATTGAATGTCAGACTCAAACTTTGAGATAAAAGATCCGGGGCTGCCGTGAAATTCGGTCAACTTTGACCTTACGAATTCTCCTGCCCACGACGCGGACCTCGCGAATCGCGACCTCATAAAAGTTCTCGAATTATACCTCACAATCGCGGCATACCTCTCCGTAATGGTTGACGAACTCATGTGCCGGAGTAGTTAATTACCATACTTCGACCGTAGCCGCGAGATTATTGCGGCATTTGGAACCCAACTTCGTCACAGTCATCAGGAATATACGAAATTGGAAGAAGAAACGGGATAATAGCGGATTCTGTACATCGCTTCGGGCTCCAGCACTCGAAGATTCATCATTCGTTGTTCTAAGACTGTTTTCTTCAGATGCACGATTTCGTTGCATCATTGATCAGTGCATTCTCGCGACGTGAATTATATATTTCCTGGTGTTCGACCACGCCTGACATACCGTGGCACCAGGCTGCCGCCGTGGCCATATTCGCGCCGCAGTTGTATAGACCGTAGATACGTAGGCACCTATTATAAAATTTCGCATTGTGAAATAGTTTACGAATAGGTATAGTTAGTATACGGTTCGGTCCGCTGGAGGGGTGGAGAAATCGCCCGCGTTAAACATCTGCGAGAACGCGATACAAGGAACAGAAGCCTTTCCACATCTCTTAAGTTCAACGCTGAAGCCCCGTCACCGGCTAGGCTGTTCGATAGGGAAATGCTCCGGTCGTTCGGAACTGACGAAAAAGAAGATGAATGAAAGAACGAGAAGCACCCGATTACATATCCACATCATTCGTTTTTATCACAAGAAAATGAAAAGTTCAGCCGGAATGCCGAAGAAAACCCGAATGACAAAAAAAAACGGGACGGCGAATGAAATCCGGAGTCTCGATGCGTCGGAAGCGCCTAACCGCGAAGACGACGTGCGTCACACTTCCGGCCGCTCTATCTTATAGCTGGCGAAAAAAAAAAGTGGTGAAAATTCAATTTCTGTGTAAAAAGATTGCATCAATCGATGAAGAAATGAGCTCACCTGGAGAATCAGCATCTTGAGTTCTTGATCGCTGAGGAACGTCGACTTGTAATGGCCCTCTGTATACGGAGTTGCGGCACCTAGGATGGTCTTGAGATGCTGTGCGGCCATCCTCAAGACTGTGAGTTTGTCCAGTTTTCTTGAAACCGCAGTGCACATCGGCACCATTGCAGCCAGCTCGGTGATGTAGGTGTTCATCTTGTCCCTCCGGCGCTTCTCGATTTCGCTGTGATTTTGCCTGCCACCAACGCAAAGTAATTTTCATTGATATATATATACACGTAAGTATGTACATACGGCAGCAGCGTATGACGACGTTGGCCACATCAACCGCATGGCCTGCAGTCTCCTTGGACTGGAAAATGAACTCAAAGACTTGAGCGAAATGAACTGATTGTGAGCTGCAATTTGGAAGCTTTCGAAATTATTTCGAGCGCATTGAGATGCCGATAGCCTCTTTCTCCATCGTTTTTTTAGATATTCACACAAAACTGATCTTCGTCACGTCAATTGATGTATGTATGTGTTATGTATGTACATTGTACACGCAATCGATTTATTAACGCCGCAATCCGCTCCCGTGTAACTTGTTGGATAAGTATACGTATAAGCGAACTGCATTTCGGTCCATTTTTACTCCAGATAAGAAATCTCATTTCCGAAGTGGCTACGGTTTTTATCGGGTATTTTGCTTAAATATATACTTTCGAGAATGGACGTTGATCAAGCTATTCATTACCACTCGATTTATGGTTCTGTGATAATGAACGAGCTGCAGGCATGGGCGCGTTCTGTAAGTGCACTTTGCAATTTAGATCACGATCGCTAGCAGACCGATAGTAGAAAAATGAACCGAAGAAAAAAACTGTGGAGTCGAACCAGTTTTTGGCGTTAGAAATTTTCTATGATAAAATAGAAATCGAGGAAGTTGTGATACAGGTACAGAGTGGGAGGTCTGAGGCCGCGCGACACTTGTGGAACCAAACTAGCTTCGTAAACGATCAAACAGAGTAATCGGTGTTGCGGATCAACCATTATATCACCGGCATGAGTACCTACTTTACGAAGCGAATTTTCTTGTGCCACAGAAATTTGCCGAATAACTTATTGGCTGGCCTGGTTGCAAAGCCACCAAGGCGAACGCACGGTGCCCTCGAATTGTTTATTGGCTTAGTGACGTTGGGAAGCCCCATCGAGATTCATCGCGAACACGGTCGAGGGTCAATGTATTTTTTTCTCACCTCTCGAAGCTCGCGAATGTGTCTTCCGGCGTTTGATACTGTGAGGGAAGTATTTGCGTTGATGAATTGTGAATTTTACTCACTTTTTACTGTCGTCGTTCGTCCGAACGGATTTTGCATCGTCTCCGATATCGTCCTGCATTTCACTCCCGTCGCTGAAACGAAAGATGTATTATATACATAATTCGTCTTCGGTTCTTCCATGCGATACAAAAATTTTGTAAACATTATACCTCCGCTATAGATTCTCGAACCATTTGGCATCGCGTTATGGAATAATGGCGAACTTTGGTTCGACTTGCGGACTCCTTGATAGGTATACATACGTATTTCTAAAGTTTCGACATTTTATACAGCTTCCCACCTCGATCCTTTGTCAGTTAAGGGCTGCCTCGATCACTTTGTTACTACTTCGCGACCGAGTGGTGTAGTCGAGCACAGAGTTGGCCGTTTATAAAACCCTTTGACGAAGTTTAATTACCCAAAGTCTTGCCGAGGTGTGCTAGCTTTCTCCCCTGTTTTTCTTTTCGTTTTCAACAAACACAAGGCTATAGGCTTCGAAAAATCATTCTCTTTGGCCCACCCACATAGGGCTTCCGCTTCAAAGACGGTCCACCATTTCGCTTTCATTTGCATATAACACAAAATTTCAAACGAACAAGCGATATTTTTCATCTCCATCCGATAGGAGTGATTCTAAATATTGGACCGCGAATTTCAATCAGGTTGCCGCGGGCGAAATAATTTAGTTGACTTATTCGCCGCAGATCAGACTTCCGAAAATCTCACTCCTATCGCCCGGCACCCTCATCGTGGTGGGGTAAACTCCTTTTGGCGCGAAACGACCGCAAGGATCGAGTCCTCCAAGAATATCGATCGCTTCGGTTAGGGGGCGGTGTTCGCAGAAAATACAAATCTCCCAAGGTAATAATTATTAACTTATCCCTTTGACCGACACCCGACACTTTGATTGGCAATTACTTGGTCTGTGAATTCACACCGCGGTACTACGAAGATTGTGTATATTCGACGGGCGGTGGCGGGGGTGGCGGTTGCACACTTCGGAGGTTTCTCTATCGGCATGCCCGAGTGTATGAATCTAATATAGTCCATCCGCAAATATATAACGGCATCGTGAAACTTGACGAAAGGGAACTTCGAGCGAACTTCAGAGGTTTCAACAACTATCTAACTAACTTTTCAAAATCGACGAAACGAAATTTCAATTGCGTTAAATGCCTTCGACTATCTTTGGTCGAAGATCGTCAAAATCCTGCTACAAAAGTCGATCGGTAAAACATCCAGGACTTGTTCTCCGTTTCAGAGTAACCTAGCCGAATTCGTTATAACATGTTTTACGTAAGCCACCGCGACAGGAACGTTCCGTCTAAAATATTCCCATTTTTCGTCCATTGACGTCGTCGCTGGAGGCCCAGGCTGTGATCGTTCCTTTTAAAAGAAAATTTTGATCAACCAAGCGGTTTGCTCACAAGCGTAAATCCAAATCCGAAGCAGAACGTAGGTATTCGTAAAAGTGAATAGTAATTCCCTCGCTCATTGATGTGCATACGCGTATTTTAATACGTACATACGGACATTTACTGATCCGGAGTATGTATCGGGGGGGAGGGGGGGGGGGGGGGGGGCTACGCGCGTCATCTTCAGGCAGTATCGTCCGCGAATAAAGTGTTACCGTAACCCCGAGCAATCGGTGTACAGCAAAAACCGGGCGATCATGGAATACGATTTTCTGGAATCAACAAGTTTTCAAGCATCTCCCGAAATGTTGATTTCAGACAAAATTCTGCACGACCGATTTGGATGACTGCTCTTCCGAGGCATAATTGATGAAATTTTGAATGCCACGTCGCTTCGTAGTAATTCTAAATTGTGTCATTCTGGGCTTCGATCCGCGTTCGGTTACTCGAAAATCTCGGGAGTGCCGCGGTATTCGATTGAAATAGATTAAACATTATGGGCAAAACGATAGAGACGCACCCGCGCATCCCGTGCTTCCTTGTGTGAGTGAAAATGAATCATAGTTGCAGCAGATTGCAGAAGCGGAGAACGAGGATGTAGTATGTTTTCGTTTTAAAAATCGCAAAAACTGCACTGACTTGTTAGAGATTCTCCGTTTCCTGGACATCGGAGCGAACCCTGCGTCCACGGAGGATGGTGATCCGGACGACTGCGCATGCAGATGAGTATGTCCGGAGTAGTGATTCGGACTCAGACTTTGGCTCTGGTGCTGGTGATGGTGGTGATGGTCGTGGTGGAGGTGACTTCCATGCCAGAAGTGGTGCGCCGCGGCTGCACTTCCTTGTTCCGTTTCCATTTGGGGCTCGGGCTCGGCCGCCGTAGTTCCCTGGGGGGTAGATACGCCGCCTCCACCTGGTCCACCGCTCCCCGAAGACACGGCCAGCTCTTGGACGCCCGCGTCGAGTCCGCCGAAGTAGGACGTGGAACACGAACTTCTGCGAGTAAAAAATCACCCGCTCTACTAAACGGCTCGCGAAGATCCACGCGTGGCGGATGAACCCGGTCCTGCACTGCGAACGACCGAAGATACAGAATCCATTGATCAAGTTAATTGGAGTCTAATCAACGGCCCAAACGCGGCGGAGGCTCTAACGTAATCTTACGGTTTCTGGCGAGGTAGGGGAGAGTCGAGCTCCCGTCGCGTGGTGGAGCAGATTTCAGCGAGTCGGGCAGATGAACGGTTGAAATTAATTACCCGCGTCATGAAAACCCCAATTACAGACGCGTAGGTACACACACGTATCATTTCCATCCCAAGTTGCGTAATGTTGCATACGGCAAGTGTACCTGGAGGTAATCTGCGGTGCTCTGCATTAGCGTTCACGTACGTTATAACGCAGAACTGGTAGTCGCCGGGTCGGACGGCAACGACGAGTCCAGATTATAATTGATTAGCGAACGGATATTCGATTCATAAATTCATACGTAGGTATAACGTACGTTATGTGGCCGTGGCAGATTATGCATGCCCATAGTAAGCAGCCGGTATGGTATCTACGCTCGAGCGAATGACGCGTGTATAGCTCTGCCTCTGTAGGTAGGATTATATGTGCGTATAGGAAGTTCACGCGACTGCTAATGAGATTACGAGCCTTGGGGATACCCGCCGGTGACTCGGGCTCGCGTCTCTTTAGCTGCCCCTGAGGATTTTCAGTGTCGATCAGAAACTGGGTTAAATACTTTGACTGGGGCACATGGTGTAGATGAAGAGGTGAAAGCAGCCTGCGCGCTAACTGTAATCCATTCGGGACGATTCACGTCGGATAAAAACTAAATTCCTTTTGCTTTCTAAGGCGCGCGTTACGTGCGTTTAACGAGGTGATTCCAGGCACTCTGGTGACAGTACTGGCGTCATTTTTCCACCCTCCGGGTCAGTTCGATGCATATGCTATATCATACGCAGGCACTGGCACCGCGTTCGGCCATTCATAGCTTCGGCTGAAAGACTTTCCAAAATTCGTACGAATTTCTTTCTTTTGCGATTCGGTAACGAATCCGTTTAAGAAAGCATGCGCGGTCACGCCATGCGGCTACAGTGTTATCCGAAGAGATTATAGGTAACGTCTGCGAACGAAGAGCGGAAAGAAATGTCTGATTTTGCGGTCTACCCGAGATTTTTTCAGATCCAAATTTCTAAAACGGGTACCTACGTGCAGATGTTCTTAGGTGTACGAATTCGATTCAATTCTTGCAACGGTACCTATTATATGCATCGAATTGACCCTGGGCATCATTGTGAGGTCCTAATAACTCAGAAATATCGCGGGGCATCGAATCAATCTTTTTGTCTGTGAAGTGAAATTTTCCCCGATTTCGAGAAATGCCAAAATCTCGGCGGTATGGATATAGATATCGTCACTTGTCGCTTACGCGGGCGAATCGAATCATAGGTACGAAAGTGAACTGACGATGAGTGGGTGCTTTTTTCTTCGCAACTGACAACGCGTAAGCTATAACATCCGATGGGTTTCAATGACAATTTTCACGTGGCGTCTTGAAAACCAGAGACACGTTACGGAACTATACTTTCCATTACCGTATCAATAGGTATATATATACTAGTCAGTGTTGTTCCTCCGCGGTGTCACATTTATTCTATGAGACCAATTTTTGGAACACCGGCTGCCGCAGTGAAAGTATCATGCCTCAATTTCCGATACCGAAATTCCTGTCTTTAGAATGCCAAATTTGACGGAACAATAACGTGCGAATATGCTGGAAAGTATCCTGATTCACAGATCGGAAAATTGTTGATTCAGAAAACGGCCTGCATCACACTGTGCTTCGCGGGGCAAAACTTGTTGACAAATTTCTTTTTGCCACCTCATCGATTTTTTACCATCCGCTCGATCGAATTTCTGGGTACAACCGCTCGAGGGAGCTCGTGGTCGGTAGATTGCGGTAAAGTGTTTTTTCTCGTTGTTGTAGTTTTTTTTTTTTTTTTTTTTTTGTAATTTTCTCGATCACTTACTCTGCAGCGGTGCTCACTTTGCAGTAAGATTGATGTTGGTGTTCCGGATGGTGATAGAGTTGGGCGTTCGTGGTAGTTGAAACCATCTGATCGCGATTTGGAATTTGTTGCACTCGACCAGGACTTCAAGCTCCTGGAAATTATTGGGCGCCGTAGATCTGCTGGCCAAGTCCCTGAACAATTTCTTACAATTGGACAACCATTTCCGATTCACGGTAATTATTTTTATCGTGTAACGATCCTCGGTCCTATTCCGGCGACTGCTAACGCTGCAGATCTTCTCGCTGAACTTGTGGATGACGTTTGTGTTGACGAGGACCAGGACCAGGACCAGGATGGGGCACCTGGTTCACGCAGGCCTCCGCGCCAACGTGAGCACCGCCCCCAACAACACCCCCACTGTTTGTCGGAAACCCATCCCCATCTGCAAATAATTATGACGCACTCGCTGCTTATAGGTATTACCCAGAATTTTACTGCCCTTCGATAAACGGGCCGTGGCTCGAACAAGCGAGAACGAAGTTTTACAATTTTTGAAATTTTCGTATAGGGCGAGTTTCTGAAGTGCAGCAGCGATACCTGGAATTGAACTCTCCAGTTTGACCATTAAAGGTCCTGGAGTTACTGATTCCGTTCTGATTTTTTTTTTTTTTTTTTGTCCTTCGCTTTTGGCTTGCTTTCATCAACGGAATATGGTGCTGAAATGAAATTTCATCCCGGGAGCTCCTTTTTCCCTCTTATTCGCATTCAATGAATCATCTCCTGAGATAGCTACGTGTATTTTTTGTTTCGATCTCCGGTGAAAATTCACCGTGGATTCGAATTCAATTGTCCGTAACAAACAATCTAACGATAGGTATTGAAAAAATGTTCGTTTTTCAAAGATTTCTAACTCAAACGATCTCGATTCCATTTATTTAATTCGTGTTCCTAGGAAGGCTCGATCGGAAAACGAAAATTCGTTAGTTTCAGCACCAGAATGTCCGATTGAAAAAAATAATAATTCAGCGCGAACCTGGTGATCGAATTTTCTAAATCTCAAAAATTTTCTAAAAAAAATAACAGATCAGAATCATCCAATTACTGAGTTGGACAAAAATAGTTAATCGGTCAGGACGGACAATTTTTCTTTCCAATCACTTTGCGGTATCGGAGAATTCACAACCATTCCATTTCCATTATCAATTTCATAGAGCTCGACGTTCTCTACTCCGATTGAACATAATTCAATTTCATGCAAATACGTGAGATGGCACAATCGTTGACTACCTGTAGATTGATAGTCCATTAAATTGTTCGTCAGGAAAGCGAAATGGAACATTTGGCTACGTAACACAATGAAATTAATATTCAGCTTGAAACGAGTGTGCGCTTGATAGACAGTATAGTATGGGATTTGCGTGGAATGGAATTACATCGGGTCATGAATATATGAAACTGGACATTGGTGACGGGTTTAGAGATGAAGAAAGTTATTCCGTAACGTTAAATTAATCAATTTAAATCGATATACTATTTCCCTCATCCGATCGCCGATTCGATGTCGAACCGAGCATTGCCAATTATCCGAATTGCCCCGCAGTATCTTGCGAAACTAACGTAATATAAGATAATCGTCTATACGTATAGAATATAAGGTTGAGACGTTTGAAATGTGGTTCACCGTAGATGAAATCGGAGGACTGAAGGAAACCGTAATTTCACATGCATCGATATAACGATGAATTAAACAGCGAAACAATTATCATATCTACTCTCGTACAATTCATCCAAAATCATAGGAGATTCAAATTTGAAAGCCTTTCATGACCGTCAATGAGACGTGTAGGAACATACGTATTATATTATGTAACTGGCAAATAAACGTCGCGATTTTCTGCCTCCAGTACTTCCATTATAGGTACATACATACATGTATAGAGCCGAGAGTCCCGGGCGATGCTTATCTAATATAACAACTCTTACCCAACTCAAGCCAATGTTTCATTTCATTTTTATGACATTTCCCTGGCCGTATACTCATTGGTATAGAAACTGTTCCCGTGCTTAACGCGGGTATACCTGCGCTGCATCGCTGCACCAACTATCCAGCTCTCTTGCTAATCGACCGGTAGGTTAATGCTCGGATAACTCTCACTGACAATGAGTCTGAAACCAGGCGAAATGCCTGGTACGGTGCTGAAAGCCCGTTATCGTTATCGAATTCCCAATAATCCGTATTTTCCTCGTCCATATTCAAATGATGCTGAAGTATTCTTCGGCATCAGAGGACTCAACAGATTTCACGATCCGCGTTACCTTTCTCCTAAAGAAGCTCGAACTGGGTGATCAACGCGGAAATTTGAACAATTCATTGATATATCGGCCTAGATTCGACTGAAGAAGAGTTGACGACTGTGTGAGTCACATACCTACGTCTACTATTTCGTTGGGGAAAAAAAACGCCGCAGCCTACGTCTAGTCCGGTTTTGTTTCTCACGGGGCCGCCCTGCGCGCTGCGGATGAAAGTTTAATTGGCGAATGTTGTGCTTGTGCTTTACTGAACAGGCGAGTTTTTCCCGTCCGGAGTAGGTACATGATTTTACGGAATGAACGTTACAGGTGAGGTAACCAGTCAGCCAGCGAACGAAAGTTATCGCAATTTTTTCAGGTTTTCAGAAATTCTCGAAATAACTCTTGAATGCAAATACAGCTAGCAGTTGTGTGAATGGAAAGCCGTTTTTGGCTGTCGACAAAGTAACAGTTTTCATCCGTTGGCTCATGCATTCATCCTCTGGACTGGTCACCCTTGATATTCAGATTTAGTTCGGTTCAAAGGATTCTGTGCACGTATGTAGAGGGAAAGGGGCAAACAAAATTTAGCTCGCAGCAGAATTTTTCTAAATTCGTGACTTGCAGTCAGGTTGATTCCCCAACGACGAGAAACCAGGGTATACGTGCTCCCAAATTTTGATGATTAGAAAAAAGAATCGATGGAAATTTTCTCGGTACCCGTTGTCCCCGTTGACAACAATCAGTTTTCGTGGGCGAAGTAAAACATCCGAATATCTGTGCTTTGAAAATTGGTGATGACAGAAAATTGATGTGGAAGTTTTGACAGAATTCTCATCTCATCGAGGAGCTTATTCACTCGCGAGATCACGAAAAGAATCAGCGTCCGTGAAGTCGGTGCCGGATTTTTGAAAATTTGATTTTTTTTTTTGTTTTTTAGAGAGAGTTCTGAAATTCTATCGAATAGTTCTGGAGTTCCTGACTGGTTCAGAGAATTCTGTCGGTGTTCATCTTTCAAAAATGGAGTGCTGTTTTTTTGGAAAATGAACAACCGGAAATATTCTTCAAACCTATCAGGAACTCCAGAACTATTCGATAGGATTTCGGAAATCTTAAAAAAAAAGAATCGCATTTCCAAAAATTAAGCGCCAACTTCACAGACACAGAGGTTTAATGAGAAATGGTTAGAAATCATTGCAATCCGAATACACCAGAATCCGGGATAGACGATTTCTGACGATTTCTATACCACGATGTCTCGTGAATTCCTGTTGATTTCCTCTGATTCACACCGATTACCGGTAAATGTTCTGAAATTTATTCCAATCGATTCCCGCAAACTGCAGATTAGTGGGATTCTGTGGGCACCACCTACAGATGAGGAAAATCATCGGAAATTGCAACAATAATTTCCTTCAATCGCCGAGTGAATAAGCTCTCGCGTTTCTCACTTTCCATTGCTATGGTGATTTGTTTTTCTTCTTTCTTTTCTCGTTTTTCTACCATTTCCAACAAAATTATCTCTCCAGTCTCCCCAACTATCTCGTGTGCGCGACACGGAGGTATATAATTGGCATTGAAAGGATAAAACCCTATTATACGTAATTACTGAAACTCTCCATGCCGGACCCTCGCGTTATGCAGGCTTGAAAGCCGACTGCAAAGGTCACCCTCCACGATTACCTTTACCTTTACCCGCTTATAAAAGAAGACTAGGTCACACACTGGCTCGGCTTGTGTGCAGTAATCACTACGAAGTGATCAGCGTCGTAGTGTCACCGGTGATCTATATCATTCGGTCGTTTGATCAACAATCGAGGAAATACGTGCTAGCTTTCGATTACTATAAGTGAAAGGAGTCACTGGCCTCCCATCCTGCGATGCATCGCGATAAATGCGGCGTTGAATTAACACCGACTCAAAACCACAGCAGAATGGTATTCTGAAACAACAGCTTGTCAATTCATTGACACCAGAGAGTGCAGTCGTGAACAAGAAACCCCGTTAACACCGAAGTAATGCACACTGCAATGGTGTCAAAATTCGTGAAGTAACACCGCCCGGGTTTTCTTACACCACGCGAGAATTATGATCTTTGCTTTCTCGGAATTTGGAGCAAAATTCATAGCGATTGAAGGCGAAATCACTGGATCGCTATGCCGATATCACTCTCGAGATCGTCTGTACCCATTGCTGTATAATTCTCACTATAAATCTGTCCGATATTGGTATAACTTATCATCAAACATGAATTATTCTTGACCGATATCGTCGCATATTATACTCATTCGTGTTATCGCGCTTTTCTCAATGACCATGCTTGACTAGGTATATGCACGACGTCGGCTACTGTAGTCTTCTCAATCGTTTGAACGAAGCATGTAGCCGAAGCAATAGCATCTCTAGTTATTAGGTGCGCGCTAAATTAAAAAAGAAAAAGCTAGCGCCCAGAGAGCAACGTATAACTGCAATAGTACGTACGCAAACAATACAGAATCGGAATAATTTGGCTGGCAAACCAAATTTGTCTTGAAATATCGATCATTCGATGTGATCAACTTCTTTCTCACATGCTGCAGTCATTGAAACGAGAAACTATGTCAAGCACGCGGACATAACACGACGTGCGGATTCATACGTGCGAACACGTACGTCCCGTGCTCTATATCAGTTTCCATTTATAATAGTTGACCGTGGGAAGTGGGAACTAATTGATAAGTCATTTCACTATTCAGTCGATTCGACGGGCATGGAAGATCGATTCGGTAAGATCCTATACCTGATTTGGCAACAACTTATATGCGAGATAGACAAAAGTAGGAAGAGAATGAATCGATGCACCAGGTCCGCGAGTATCGCGAACAAACAAAATAATGAAATGAAGATAAGATTTTCTGGACACGTGCAGTATCCCCGACTCTGTCGCCGCGTCGAGAGTCAACCCCGACTATAACTCTCCGCGTCTTACTGGAGTCATTGTAAATCCGAAAGCCAGCGGGGGCAGCATCTTCCAGTTTGGCGGTTCGGATGACTCCGTGGCACAAAGTTCACGTGGAAAGTCCAGAGAAATTGCAATCGACGAACGATGTCACTACACTATTGCCCTTCACCGATGAACTCATATTCATCTACGAACACACGAAGTTGTAACGTGGCTCGCCACGCGACGACGACTAATACCTTTACCTCTTATCTCTGGTACCGCACAACCGGGTATACGATGCAATACTTTTTTCAATCGCGGACACGTTCTCGCGAAGGCTCCCAGTCTTTCGTCCGCACGCGCTGACCGTTCTTCGCATCCAGTCAATGACTGGCAAAAGGTGGTCGCAGGTGGCTACTTGGCTAGCTGTTAGGACCACGTGGTGCTGTACCGACGCCGGTGGGAGTGACTGCACCCCGCCCTGCGTCGTGACGCTTCTACAGGTTCCGTTGGGGGCGGACGTAGGCGCCCCGACGCTTGGGGTAGCGCCGCCAATGAGTGGGGTGCTTCGGTGCTTGGTACTCTCGATCTACACGCGTTTCAGTATTTCCCATATGTTTGCGCCTGTGTGTCTCCGTACGTTTGTGCCTATATGCATGTACCTACACCCGGCCGCATCGCGAGCGGCGCGTTAATTCCTTCGTTACGCGGATTCGTTTTTGGACATTGTTAGCGACAAATATAGCCCAAGTCCTGTCCTCTGGGCGGTATGTTATGGTCATTCATCGGAAGAGAGATAAAAACACCGAGTAACGCGCAAAATGCACCGATTCCTGCTTCTTGGATGTGAATTATTAACTAATGCATGCAATGGTCACTGATATCTGTATCGTCGGTCCTGTGATCCGGTAGCGAACGATCACGACGATGCTAATTGTCTCCTACGGTATTGAACTTAAAGCAGCAAATCTTCGCGGAGGCGAAAGAGTCTGGCAATGTACTCAGTTATCAATTATCATGCGGTTAGGTACCTGTACCTATAGCACGGTTCGATCGAAAACAACAATACCTTGTGCCGTTGTTCAGTTCCGTCAGGGCAATACGATACTGAAACATTGAAATTTTGAAATACTGTACCTGTTTTCAAATTTTTTTAAAATTAATCCGCACTTTGGAACTACTGTTCGAAGCGAACTACATGAAAGCCGAAGTTGGAAATTTGATGAAACTTGAAAGAGCTGTTCACCGTTACATGTGGATAGGTAGGAAATCTGAAAAGGCTCACCGCGTCTCAATCATTGTTGCAAGGAATTCATGTTTCTGGGTGGTGTTCGGAACACTAAGAACAGGATGTTATCGGATGAGATTCGAAATTCGATCTCTTGTTCGTTAAAAAAAAAATCGAAAATCTATTTTTTGTCAGCTTTGATAAGAAATTTTCCGTTAGTGGTTAGATTTTGGAATTTATTTCAAGAACCAGGGATTCAATCTTGAATCCTATACTACGATACCTCCATCACAGTGTCTTGGACACCTTAAAAGACGAATCCCTCACAACCTGCATTGTTGAGACGGAATTTTCTATTGTCCAGCATGTAACGGTGGCTGCATTCTGCATCCTTAAACCGATTTTCAATCATGGAGGTGTTATTTAGTTTGTTTTAAACAACGCTGCCGAGATGCACACCTAATTTCAAATTGAACGAAAAATTAGAGAATTTTGAAAATTGAAATTCCTCGGTAGGGATCTCTATCTGCAACAAAAATTCTGTTCGACTGGGATGCAGACGGAGTATTATCCGATTCATCGGAACATTTTTCCAACTGTAATTTGCTTCGTACTGATGTTCGTTCGAACGCGATGTGAATAATGAGACTTTCGATGATTCCCCTCAGACATTCTTCGGTGATCTTCGAGTCCGCGCCTCTCGCTGATTCACTTCTCCACATGTTTCTTCGGCTTTAATTTATGCCTGCATATGCTGGATGCAAACTGCAGGGCTGCCTCGATTTCGTCCCCGTAGCTTCCTCGAAGCCGTAAAAATTACGACCGATATATTCAAACGACCGATATACCTACCAACTCGAGTCGGGCTTGCAATAGATTGAACGAAAAATATAAACGGCGTTAAATTTCTCGCTTTGTAATGGTCGGGTAGTAGTTCTATCCGACTGGAGACTTGCTCATTGTTAAATGTACGACTTCTTTTCCGAGAGAAACGGGAGAAAAGTGAAGAGCAGAGCAGAGCAGAGCAGAGAAGAGAAGAGAAAAGAAAAACAAAGCACACATGCTTCGTACACATACTATATATGCTCCCTCCTCGTTTCCCGATCCATCGAAGAATTTTCACAGTCCTTGTGAACGTTGTCGCAATTTTTCTCCTCTCCATAAGACGCCGAGAAGAAAAACTTTGTGAGACAAAATTTGATGAAAAAAGTTTCAAGCTCTACGTGAAGTATCGCATGTAAATAACATGACCCAAGAAAGAATCAGACACACGCGCGTCTCTTTTTCAAATCACAATCCTCATCTCACAAATCTACAGCCACGTACTAGACGGGGGAAAAGACGAAAAAGAAGAGAGAAAAAAAGAGAAAAAAAAAACCAAATTTAGAACGATTATAAGAGTCCGAAAATTTGGATAATCCTGGAAATATTACCGTTAAAAAGGGGAAATAGCTGCTTCAACGATCGAAGTAAAAAAGTTCAATTTGCAGCGGCACGAGTTGAGAATCGGATGAAATGTATCACCTGAGACGAGGGGTGGAAGTAATGGGTATGAAATTGCCGTAACACATTTTTTCAGATGTATACAAGGTACTTATATAAACGACCGTCGTCGTCGTTACTGCAGTATAACAACTTCGAAACATCGACGTGTACGATGTCCATTAATTAGTTGGAAATAATCGCGCCGGCTTATCGTGCAACATGTATCTACACCGCCAGGGTCCCCATAACATATCCGATTGTGTGATGCACATAATTAGAAACAGGCTCCGGCTTGGCAAAGCGTTTGAAGTGACCGCAGTCGTTTCAAACGATCCACTGCAGGATCAGTGGGGTTCGCGCTGTC
The DNA here is from genome assembly GCA_963170745.1 of Phymatocera aterrima. Taxonomy (NCBI): domain Eukaryota; kingdom Metazoa; phylum Arthropoda; class Insecta; order Hymenoptera; family Tenthredinidae; genus Phymatocera; species Phymatocera aterrima. The sequence continues at coordinate 9,291,999 of OY720666.1, forward strand.
CGTTGGCCATTATAAAAAAAACTTTTCCCCGCCAGTAGAGGATCATCTTCGGCAATGAAATGGTGAAAAATTTGATAATCTCATTCCCTGGGTCCTGACCGGCGCGGCGACCGGATATCATCGTCCGGATCATAGAATTTTTTCAAATTTTATCCCGAGGGTAAAATCGCCCAAACGTTGATCAGACTCTTTCTCTTCGCGGATGGGCATCCCACGCGGTTTCATATCGACTCGTCCTGTCAGCGGGGCTCCTGCAAGTAGATTAACGTTATCCTTATGGAATCATCGGGTAGTAAATATGATCGAGAAACTCGCGGTTAGCAACTGCCGGAGGAAATTCAGCAATGGAATACAAGAACTACCCTTCGAATGGTCACCGTTGTACATTTTCCTTGGATGATAGCTGATTCTTCTCCTTCTGGACGTACTCTGATTGGTAAGATGATATTTATCGTCCCGAGTAACGCGCCGTCCTGGTCGTCTGGTGGTCACTCGATATCTAATCAATGATTGGCACAGGTGAGAGAAACACGAAACTGGAGCTTCTGTTTTGTCGATTTTCGATTTCGCAGCCTCATTTTTCTTCTCCCGCACCTTGACTCGCATATTCAATTGGCGGGCGTTGAGTCTCCGATCGAGTGCCGGAGTACCATACGCTCATCTAGCTCGAGTTCTCAGTCGAACAACTACATACATCTATATGGTTCGTTTACCGATTACACACGCAGTTAGAAATACATATAATCATTTGAAATGTTAAACGCACAGTGGGAGTCGACCTGGAGGAGATTGACTCGCCGACGTTTCACTGATCAGCCTCCTTGTCCGCGTTGGCGTTACGAACATGATATGAAATGAGAACGAAGAGGCGGTTTTTAATGTGAACGGTGCCGAATATTGATTGCATCATAATCTCAGGAACGAGTATACGAAGTTCAGAGTAAAAGACCCGCGATTGTGAAGAGAACTGATGATGGAAATGGGAATGGAACCTGCACCGATTCATCGTTCCACCTTAAAAATGATATTTCATATTTAAGATTACCAATTATTTCTGCGCTAATTATGAGTACGTCATAATAATCGAGTGCCTGTGATAATTAGCTCGCGCTTAATTGCACACTGAGTTTTTATAATTGGCTGATCAATTTCTTGTTTGTCTCTCGGACGAGTCTCGTCGCGCTATAGGTAATATAATACGAACAACTAGCGCCGCCAATCTCTTGTCCCCCTCGACGCGCTTAGCCGCCCTTAAAGAAACAACCCCGGCGAATACACCCCCCCGATAAAAATTTCGACTCGTCTCAGTGACTCCGCCGACAGTAAACTGTACTTGAAACTTTGATAGTGGGGAGAAAAAAATTGGACAGAAAAAAGCGACAGTGGAACATGGAGACGAATCGGCGCACTCCTTTAGATAGGAATTAGTGTTTCATATTTCTGTCAATCATACAGAGTTTTGATCAGAACCATTCAGTTATTAGTCTGGGCCTTGGACCTGGACGTAATCAACTACGTTACGCAGCCAATCGACTCAGAATGGGATTATAAATGAGCGGAGCACGGCACCCTTTGCCCGTTTCCTTCGCGCATCATTCCTTCATGTGTGTTAATTTCGTGTGAGAATAATTAACCACCGTATAGAGTTACGCATGAATGCAGGACAAGAGACTCATTTTAACAATAAATAAGTTACGTAAACGCGTACGGTACGGTTCTGTCGCTGACAGGCTATCATGGCGAGTGACGTGTCCAGCCCTAATTCGAGTATCCTTCGGTTTCAATTTGCGTAGAGCGCTAGTATTGGTCTCCAGTTACGTATGTACCTACCGTAAGCTATGAACCTTGAAAGCACATTTCTTGGGAGACCCTGAAGTCTGTCGAATGGGTACAAAAAATTCGATCGCAGCACCTCGTTCGTCCTTCCATTTTATTGAGCCGACAGGTACATACAAATTGAATATGAAACTTCGATTTTGTAAAAAAATACACACCCGGATACTTCAGTGATCAATTCTTATTTCACCGAATTGTAGAATTGTCCGGAAGTTCGATTCACGTACAATTAGGGATGCTCCTTCATGAGACAATTGTTCTTCTGTGTATATCTATAACTTTCACCGCGCTCAAACCGAAGCCGCGGCGGATAGAGGAACGCTCGCGAATCGTGATTTTTTTACTAAATTGTACTCTATCGAGCCGTGCGTTGGCCCCTCGATGGAAAATTCTTCACCACCTGAACCCCATACGAATTTTTTGCACTGCATAACAGTAGAGGGATGGGGTGTAGATATCTGTACTACGGTCTTATCACGATGCGAGTCTAATGACCAGTGAAAAAAAATTAAATAAGGAAGGGGGAGATTCGACGAGGTTCGCCGCTCCATTCCGTATTACGTACAGGATGTTCTAAATAGACAGACACAGTGCCAGAGGCAGTATTGTCGTGGGCATCAGGTGACGACGAGCGACCGAGTCTTTGTCGCCATTGTCCCATCCCTGTCAGTAACACCGTACGCACCTGCTTACAGGTAAATTCATGACCGGTTTAACTGGAAATCCAGCGCGATTCGAAAATCTTAACATAGTTCACATTTATCTTCAGAATGATAGATAATTGAGGCAACTTTTCGTGATACAGTATATGGCGTAACGCAGCGTTTCGAATAGTCACGTCGATGGCGGAGCCCGCGTTGGGTCCCACTTCGGGCCCCGCGTTGAGCGCCATTTGGTAGCGACATCTTCAACCATCGCGTCAACGGTGAGAATTTGAAAATTATATTGGTGAGGGAAGACGCTTAAGTCGTTACCCTACGACGGTCCGAATAAACGAATGCATTTCAATTAACACAGAGAGTGTTGGGCGCCAGACGCCGACGCGTCGTGAAAGAATCTTGACCGAACTCAGTTACTCGAGACTGAATAATTGACAGAAAAGTGAATGATCGGAGGCACGAATACCTATTCAAAGATGATGCAAAATTAATGCGTCAGATAATCAAATAAATTGATCGCAGGAGAATTACTGTCAAGCGACTATTTTAATGCACAGCGATAATTCAGAACAGCGGTAGGATGATTTGACAGATAATAAGCAGGGATAATGTTCGAGTGAACATTCACAGATATAGTACCTAACTCTAGTCACAAGCTTTCTTTTTTGGGATTCTGACGTAAGGGGTCGAATCACGGGTGATGGCCGATTACCCGCACTACATTCGCCGCGCAGAAATACAAAAGTTAGTTACGACTACTTTTTCATACCAAAGTATGCCGTTATTTTTCTCGAGGTTCTTTCGGACGTGTCTACGGTCTATGCACGCTTTTCGCGCTTTTCCGCGTCCCCGAAGGGTTCACGTCCGCCCTGTCCGGCAATTTGCAACGACGCAATATGTACATCCGGTTGGAGCGGAACACAATACGTCTTTGAAGATATAATTATAATCACTTTGTGCACCCGGATGCTCCGGTGTACGTTTGTACGTTGGGAGGCAATATTTCTCCCGCCAAATTATCTCGGCAGATAATAACAACCACGGAATGATGTGAATAATATTTCGACGGATAGGTATAATAACCGATTGTGAACGGACAAACAACTCACATAGCGTAGACAGACGTCCGTAAGACGTTGTACGTCAATCGGATGTTCTTCATAAATTTCAGGTCATTGTCAGGAAGGTATCTCTGTTTCGATTTTACCTGCAGATGAATGCAGTTGAAAGGTGAATGCGATACAATCGCAGATTGTGCAAATATATTATTACGTTTCGTTCAACTCAACTGCGAACACTGGCGCTTTTTGCTTCTACTTTATAATCAAATTCTCACTTTCTTTTCTCGCCTCTTCCTCAGATTCGCTTGTAGGCAGGGTAGGCGTATCCGTATTGGATTTCATGTATTCTCCGAGAGAGAAGCATTCATTCTCCTGCACTATGTCTTGCACGAGGCGAACTTTTTCCTTGCTCCTGAAAATTTATGCAAAATTAAAAAAAAATTAAAAAATTAGAAATGTGCGGTACCTAATATCGTCGGAAATCTTCTCGATCACTTATTTCAAGCCTATAGTTTTAGTATGACTCGAAGAATCCGATGCGATTTGAACGTATGTGAAAATTCACCGATGCATCACTAGCCAGTGTGCCCATTAGCCCGGGCTCCGTGCATATTGAACAGTAATTGATACGATACTGTACGTATAACGTACGACGCATGTGTATGGGATTTGCATTCAACTAAGATACTTTGACCTTTTCTATCGCAGCTATACTACAGTCGCATGGAATAAGCCGACGTGGCTCGAAAGTTCATCCGTACACCAGCTATTACCTCTTTCACATATTAGATTAATTTGAAAGAATCTAATACCAGCGACCAGATACTGCCCGATACATATCTATTGAGCGTTACGTAATTTTCAGTTTGCGAATTAAGTGTAACATCTGCAGATCACCCTACAAATACACGCATCTGTAGCTTCAGGGGTCTTCCCCTGAAGCTAAAGATGCGGAGTATTTGACGGCAACGCGTACGGGCAGCTTCACTTACCATTGGCAACTGGTAATTGGCGATTTCTCCATGAATTTTAGAAGAAAAATCTGTTCACCTGTAATTATTTCGATAGAAATGATTCAACGGTGGAAATTCAGGCGAAAGAACCATCAGCCCACGGTTCGGAATAGAATAGAATTCGGGATTTTAAGTTTGGAAGTTGTTGGCCGTCGCGCCACCGCACCGTGTATACCAGTATAGCAATTCTCCGATTGAGAAATAGCGAAATTTTTCAAATTAATTACGCTTGCTGTTCCAGACGTCTATCAATCACTATCTTATATTCAACCGAGAAAGGCCTTTATCCGACACGATAGTCGATAAACTATACGTACAAATCAGACTTATCTGCATTCTGAACTATGCAGGACCAGTGAGAAACTGATCGAATCAATTCAAGTCGCTCGTTCTCTACGAGTCCATATTTATACGTATGTTGGCGAGCATGCACGCGGAAATTGAAACGTTGCATGAACGCAGTTTCCCAATCTATGACATCTAGGTGCCTTGTCGGGTGCGCCAAGCAGTCCACAGTTCGCACAGAAGTTAATAGAATCAAAGTTCCTTCGTCCGAGATGATTGGCATGCGTAAAAAAACCGGCAAGATTTCAAACGTGAATACGATCTGGGCGAGTCGATCGACCCGGGCGATCTGCGATTCTCCGGAAACTAATTGAAAAGCACGACGATTCCGTTCCAAGCTTTTCAAAATCACAATGAATCCGCCTCGTTGCTGATAGGAACAAGCGTTCGAAATATGAGCTTTCAAACAGTCACAGTCCATTCGATGAACAGCTGACACGCTGATGCCACTCATAATTTTTTATGCTCCGATATATTCGTAACATACGAATCTGCACCGAATCCTTCACGCAGACAAGCTTTAGGCGCAAATCGAACGATGATAGAATATTGGAAATCCGAATCGATTCATTTGGTAGCGAAACAGACAACCATTACACAGCTCGTTCTTTTTCATTTTTTTACAACTTTTGAGGAGCGTTGATTTTTCTTTCGTGTAGAATCGATTTTTGTTCCAGTTATCGCAATTTGATCTGCAATCTTACAGAAAGGAATTGACCAGTTGATTGTAGTTGTTGGTTTTTGTTGTTCTGTTTTGATTTGTGTTTTATTGTTCAGAAGAAAAATTAATATGGATGAATCGAGTCGTGCATTCAATAGATTCTTCACAAGATCTGAAGACACCCGGATGTCCTCGAGTCTGCTGACCGAGGCACACGGTGTATTCTATACGACAATTGTTACATTGGAGCTAACGTCGCGTATTGATTTATAGAATAATAATAGATGCAGTGTAATAATTGAAATGCAATAATTCGATAAATTTTTATTATAATTGCCAATTAGACGGGGTTTTATATACGTTCGTCGGTAATATATTCGGCACGAAGTGTCATACGTAGTTATATATATGTGTTATACACAGTCGAGAAGTTAATGTTGCGAATCGCGATGATCCATGATATAAGTAGACTAGGAAAACATGTATGCTTGAAACCCTATTAATTATTCGGGTTAAAAATGGCTTCGGGCTTCGTAAACAATAAGAAGGCCGAGCGCGTCGCAAACTCGCAAAGCTCCACGATATATAGAGACCCTATGATCGTCGATCCATTGAATAAATTGTTCGATTCGTCCCGCATACGCATCTCCGCATCGATATTTCGAGCGTCTATTTCAGGACGAATCTCATAGGATGCGATGCATGATTATTGTTATACAATCTGTAGGTCATCCTTTACCTCCAAACATCAGTTCGCAGGATATTGACGTATTTATAATGAATACGTGGCGCAACGTGTTGCATCCGAATATTGCATGATGGTTCAAGCTCGAAGTCTGCCCGATTCTGGATGAAAACAAGGACAATTTTTTCAGCTCTCAACAGCGACGGGTGACTACGTTTCCATCGTAGGGTCAGAGTCGGGTCGGGGTTGAATTTGAGCCAATGAGAATTAAGATTATGAGAGGAAGACGATAATTTCTTGTCAAATCTCGTCATTCATTGGCTCAAATTCAACCCCAACCCGACTCTGACCCTACGATAGAAACGTAGTCGGTGAAACGTCAATTGATAGTTGAGCGATCATGGAGAAGAAGATTTGGACCCGTGTAATCGAGGAAAATATGTTTCTGAAGATACCATGATCGAGTCCATCTGCGGCGCGTACGCGCGAATTTCGTATATTTCGTTATTTCAAACATCAAATATATAGTGTATTACAGTATTCTAGTATTATTCACATATTTACAAGCCCAACGCTCATTCGTATCGTTACGTATGCAGCCTGCGTCGCGATAGCAAAGTTGGTCTAAAATAATTGCACCACTGTGAATCTTTGAATACATTCGTGCCTAGAAATATCAAGTGACCGCCGCGGCGCGGCGCGGCGCGGCGGGGCCGGTTCCAGGACCACATCTCTACGATCACAAATTTCCATATTCTGGAACGTGTGAAGTTGGTTTATGAATGACCATCCGTATACCTATATTTCACTTCCTCAGGAGCTTATTTTCTCCCCTTTCATTTTCATTCTATTTTCTCTATCGATCCTTTCGTGTGTTTCGTGCTATTCGTCTCATCCTGTTTTGCTGGTAAAAGACGCATTCAAGTACCTCGAAGTGTCTCGAGAAAAGCGCATAAATAAGTGGCATTTCCGCATTCACCTTCTTTGCTCATTCTACTGAAGTTTCTCACGCTATTGTGTACGATGGCACGAGTATTCATACAGCAGTCTATATAGTTGGTTGAACTTGACCCATAAATGGTAAAAATTTAGGTCAAGATTTCTAGATCGCTTGCACCGCGAACTTCCGTAGCTAGTTCGATTATTCGATCGTCGGTCAATTTCCTCTACGATAACTTTTCATTGGAAATTTGATACAAGAATCGAAATATCCTTCGAGAAATCTCTGTTCGTCAGAATGTCAGTCGGTAATAGATATCGTCAAAAAATGAACTCTAGGATTAACGAATTCGTTTCATAGTTTAAGCTCATATTGATACAAATTTGAAATCAATAGCTGCGGAGAAAAATTTTCGTTGCTGCTTTTAGTCGGCGCAAAAAGCACCAGTTGCTAGTCATTTTTGTTTGTTCGGTAGGTAAGTATTTTTCTACAATTCATAGGTGATAGGAAAAAATGCTCTTCTACAAAACATTCGACGATACGAATGATCACCGAGCAAAGTTTGATATATAGCTAGAGCGATGTAACGTGGGGATTCGGGAAAGATTCAGATACTATACAACAAATGGGATGAGAAAGAAAAGTCCAAGGTGATACCGAATGAATTTCTCATGAAGATTCTATTCGATGTTCATGAGAAAATAAAAGACTGAAGCAAAGTAGAATATTGTACAATCAAAAGAGCAACTTGTCAACGAGAAAAATTGTGAAAAAAAAACTAGGCTTGCAGCACAGGTCTTTGATGTTTTCCTTCGAGCGCATCGTTCGCAGCAGCGTACCCCGTTCCTCCCTGAGAATGATCAAATGAATAAACATATTTACCAAAGCTCTCTCTAAACGCGTGTTAACAATTTTATAGGAATTAAAATTACCCTCTGGAGCGGTATAATATCGCTCTCCGTTAACTCGCTGCTGTCCAAAGGATGTATCCAATCTTTTTTAATTATCTTCTCAACGCATTCCATCGTGACGACGTGTCCTCTGCGAGGAAAAAATTACCACATTGCAAATGAATCGATGGACATGAATAATTGATAATCGAGGAATTATAAATAAGAATATACAAGAAATCAGAGTATCTCAAGACTTTATCTCACGTTGTTTTGATGACTGCGCAAGGCACGCTGTTGCTAAGCACATCGTGAGTAACTGGACACATGTATCTCGCCTGTTTGAGTATCAGTGATTTCTTATCGTCAGGGTCATTGACCTCTGTGAATTTAATTGGTATGAGATCCTTGAGCTTTAAAACCTGACCACTGACAGGACAGTAGATATTTTTGTCAGGTTTATCCAGAGTTATTTCTTTTGCCTGCGGAGTTTTAGCCGGTATCCAGAAACTGGGCAACGTCTTATCTCGTCCGTTACTCATGTTCGATATGGAAGAGCTACCTGCCGCCGATTCTTCCGCCGGTATTTTGTTGGAAGAAACTATGTTCTTTTCAGCTTTCAAAAAGTTTTGGAGCATCTGCAATTCCTTGTTTGCAGATTCCTCCTTCGTTTGGTCCTGCATATAAAAAGTTCTTTAGAAATTGAAATTCTTCGTTTAGTCAGCGGTTGAATACTCTGTTCGGTTCTTACCTCATCCTTTTTCTTCTGTTTTTCATATTCTTTCAACTTTTTCGCATACTGTTTCTTCTTCGTTAAAACATACTCGAGGATTGCCTCTTTGTCGAATAGGTATCCATCCTTCCTACGATAAGGAAAATATCCAATAATAATATCTAAGCTTGTGTTCGTCTCAACCAGTTTAAAATAAAAGTAAACTCGGAATATTTAATCGCTCGTCGACATTAAACTACGTTTTTCGGGTCTGCAGGAAGAATGTAACTAATCGATACAATAGATTGATCGCCAAATGATCTATATGTAACGTAATTCTATGAATATTTATCATTCCGATATTGAGTACGAATGCCTAACTCGTTACATTTTTTCGTTGTTGAATTTTGTTATTCGTCTTCGGAATCTCAGGTAGAAGAAGGAAAAGAAAGACGGAAAGAGAATGAAGAAGCTACCCAACGTAAAAGATGAACTCACGTAACAACGGGATATCTGCAAGGCTGTAGCGTCAAACAGCAACAGTCGAAATCTTTTAAAGAATCTTTTCCAACTCGTTGGCTATTTGTGCCATAGCCAGACGCTACTGCATCTTTCTTCTTTTCGTGGTACGTATAAACTGCACCAGCTGTACAATTTCTCGCATGACGAGTCATCACGATTGATAATAAATAAGTAGAGGATCGAAGTTTTCAACTTGAGAGTATTATGCTTTATAAACGACGATGGATCGACGCGTTACCAATACGATTTTTGAGGTTAGAAAATACAACTGACAGATACGCAGGGCTGCCAATCCCATAATTAGAATTCGTAATGTATTGTATTCGGAGTTATAAGTTACGAGCCGATTAGACTGATTACAGTGATTATGGACTGATGAGTTATAACTTTTATGAGAGGTTTTATTATGCAGTTCGTAGTAACTTGACTGTAATAAATGTTCCATATAGTTCGATATTATGATGGCAAAGTGACAAGAAAGAGAAATATACAGCTGTTCGAAGTCTACAATTAACATCTAATCGACGTGTATAATAATTTGCGAATATTTACTGCCGGTCAGTAAAGCGAATATGACAATTGGAGTTTGAAATGAAGATAAATAGTATCCTATATGATCAAAGTTGTAGGAATGTCGAGGAATTCTATTCACGTAATCGCAATTTCACAAGTATTCAAAAATTTCTAATTAATTGCGTTGGCGGGCTTGCACGGAATCCATTGCCATCTGTTGAATTTTTTCGGTAGATAATTGCGCCTTGTGCTTGTGTAATGTAGATTGTGAAAAAAATCTACAGATGGCAGCCAAATCTGTAGTCAGAAGCTCGGGGTGTGTATTATAATATTTATAATTAGAAATGTCACAGTAGAGTCAAAGAGGCTATCCCTCTTTGAGTAGAGTAAAAGTTACACAATATTTGGGTGTGTGCCGCGAGTTGTTCCTGGATAATTATAATAAATTGATAATAATAATAGTTCGAACCACAAGCTGTTATCACGTTTAGTGAATAATATCTGTAACACGTAAAGATTGATCTTGTTTAATAACGGTGGAAAATTTTTAGATCTAAATATTCAGACAACTATGGTTATATTTAGAGTCTGACGGGATAGAAAAGTTCGTGCAACTTTTTTATATTCGCCAAAGATATACCTATATTTGCGTTGTGTGACGAAAGACCAGCGAAGTGGTCAGATCAGTTCCATTTATAGAAGGATTATAATTTAATAATCGAAACCTAGGAGAATGGAGGATATATTTCACTGGTGCCGCGAAGGAAATGCCATGCAAGTCCGTGTATGGCTCGACGATACCGAACATGACATGAACCAAGGGTACGTATACGTACGAAACGGGATTCACACATTCCACGATCATTCCCATTTATGGTCACATACAACATGTTGCCCAATAATTTTCCAGTTTCGCAACGTACCAAGATTATCGCTACGTTACCTTCATCTCAGTTCATTCTCAATTCTTGATTATGTTATCGGAGATAAACGCTTCCTGAAATAAAGTATGATTATTGAAACACAACTGGTAATATATCAGTTCATTCATCCTAGTTTTCTTGCTTTTTTCTCTCTTCTTTATTTCCTGTCCACATCCCGCAGGAGATTATAAAATAAGATTTAATTGAAGTTAGGCTCGGTACATATATCACAGCCTCTTTTTATTCTCTTCCATCGCTGTATCATCTTAATATTCCTGTGTCCGCGCAGCATGAAATTTTCCGTAAGATCATATTAATCCCTATTCTAGATTATCCTTCGAGGTATCCGCTTATATCTCTGTGCTAAGATATAATAAAACAAAAGAGAAAGAGAATTCCGCTGTCTAATTCGTGTCGTTATTAATAATCGATCCGAGTTTCTCGATTCTTTACCGATTCTCTTATTATTCTCTTCTCCTCCGTTAGAGATGATCATGGCTTCAGTCCGTTGCATTGGTGCAGCAAGGAAGGCCATTCGAAATTGGCTGAGCTACTTGTCATGCGAGGAGCTCGTATCAATGCTACAAACAGAGGAGATGACACGCCTCTTCATCTCGCTTCAGCACATGGACACAAAGATATTGTTCAGCTGGTTAGTAGCTAACAGTTTCTCTGGTCTTTCCTCTCACAGAATTCAATTTTTCAGCAGTTCAAAATGGAGCTTGAAAATTTGTGAGACCGAAGTTGGTTGACTCGAGTCACCGCAAGAGAATCAAGGAAAATAACATTGGCTGAAATACTTCGACGAAGAAGAATCTCAATTTTGTGGCAATTTTTCTTCGTCGAAACATTTCGGCCGATGATATCTTTACCAATTTTCTTACATCGACTTTATGAACAACGACAAGCTTGGAATTCTAGTTGTTTTTCTTGTTTTTCAACGTAACTAGAATCTCGAATTCTTTTTTCAGCTGCTGAGAAATCGTGCAGATGTGAATGTGACCAACGAACATGGAAACACAGCGCTACACTACGCCTGCTTTTGGGGTGATCAGGTGGTAGCAGACGAACTTGTAGCTGCTGGAGCATTGGTTTCAATTGCTAATAAGGATGGAGACACTCCTTTAGACAAGGCTAGAGGACCTTTGGCCAAAAGATTACATGGTACCGAGACACAATTTTATTCCATCTAAAAATGTGATGAATTTTTTAGGTATTCAGATTTTCAGCTATCAGATCCTTCGCCAATATCGTCGAGTCTATGAAACCTTGCATTTTATTGCGTTTTCAAGATATCCACTGAGTGACACTCAATTTATTATTTTATCGTCAAATTATTCCCATTTTTCAGATCTGGCTGTTGAACATGGGCAAGACTTGAAAAAGATTCATTTCAAAGATCAGAGTTGGCTTGGATTGAAGACAAGAAGCCGTAAGTACAAGAATAACGAATCCTAAACATGAACGAATTCACTTCTCAATTCTCATTGCGGCTCGTGAATAAACATTTTGTTTTTTCAAGGAGATGCAACACTGTCAAGACACAAGGGAATAAACATGGCAGATTTATCCCTGCATACTCACTTGGCGAGCAGTCCAAGCGGCGAAACATGGAGAGGTCGTTGGCAGAACAATGACATAGTTGCAAAAATACTGGACCTCAGAGAATGTACCTCCAGAATATCGCGAGATTTCAATGAAGAATTTCCAAAACTTCGAATTTTTTCCCATCCAAATATCCTCCCGGTACTTGGCTGCGTTAACCAACCTCCGCAGCTTGCTGTGGTGTCACAATACATGGCAAGAGGCAGTTTGCACAGACTTTTACACGGAGGTACCGGCGTCGTTGTTGATACAGCAAGAGCACTGAGATTGGCATTAGATGTCGCCAGGGCCATGGCTTTTCTCCACGGTCTTGAAAGACAAAGCAGATGCAGATTCCAGTTGAACAGTAAACATGTCATGGTAAGTGCGATAAGTTATCTGAGCATCTTTTGAGGTGGAAGGGTTCAGTAAAAATATTCCCCTTCGAAATATCGTTGATATGCTTTCCAAGTTGTGATCTCAAAGTTATCATTTCCGAACGGATTACGATAAAGAAAATTCCAAACGTTTGATTATTCTTCAATTATACTTTATAAAGATTTTAGAATTTATTTTCCATCCATAAATTGAAGTTCAAGTTTAGTGTTTTCAATTTGTTCTCTTGGCTTAAGTGAGTATTAAAAGAGAAATTTATAATTTCTAGATCGACGAGGATCTAACGGCTAGAGTAAACATGGCAGATTCAAAGTTCTCGTTCCAAGAAGTTGGGCGGATATATGAGCCGGCCTGGATGTCTCCAGAAGCGTTGAACAAGAAACCAGCGGATATTAATCTCGAGGCCAGCGATATGTGGAGCTTTGCAGTCCTGCTCTGGGAATTGGCTACGAGGGAAGTTCCATTTGCCGATCTTTCTCCGATGGAATGCGGCATGAAAGTGGGTGTGATTTTGTAGCTTGTAAGAATTATATATTCAATTAATTTTATCGAGTGGATTCAGGTGTCTAATGATCCGATGATTACAGATTGCCATGGAAGATCTGAGAGTGAATATTCCGCCAGGGATTTCTCCGCATCTTGCAAAGTTAATACGTATTTGTATGAACGAAGATCCTGGAAAACGTCCGTCGTTCGATATGGTCGTTCCGATTCTCGATAAAATGAAACGTTGAGAATTATTATCAACAACCATGATGTGTTCAATAAAATTTACTCACTCGTTAATGATATACTATATAAATAACGTAATAACTGCTACAGCCAATTGCATTCTTTTTTTTACAAGTACATAGTATATTGTACTACACCATAAACTTTTCACTTGCGATTATAAATACGTGTTCACACCGTGCCTCGAATAGAAAATGATGATAATAATACTAATCATAACGATATGTTGGTATTTTTTTATAGAATATCTACGCGCAGGTACTAAAAAAAACTGATTCTCCTGTTGTAAGTGATTCTTCAATTACAGTAACGAAATATTTTATATTCACCGTTAATGTTACACAATGACATATATTCTTTGATTATTATATATTTATATTTATATTTACATGCATATTATATTATATTATATTATATTATATATTGATTGATATCTCACTCACTCGTTGAAGCAGAAATACTGATTATCGTTCATGCTTTTTTCACAAACTCATAACCATAATTGTTCTTCGACTTTTAGATAACTGTTCTACTAAATGTCTGATCTGCCATTTTATGTTATATGTAATACATAATGTAGGTATAGGTTTACAGTACAAAGAGAAAAGGAATTGGAAATCTTATAATATATTGGAAGAAACGTTATGCTATAAACTTGGCCACAACGCGTTGTACTTGCCACAAAAAAACGTCTGTAATACTCTCCGTCTCTTTCAACTCTTTTTCGAGTTTGACCAGACTATTTTTTAATACGTTTAGGACGGGTATATTTATGTTAGATCTGCGCAATTATACCCAACTGAATTAACAATTAAAATTATTTATATATTTAGGCCTAAAAAATCTTGTCATCGTTATTCTACTTTGTATTTGTGATTATTTTCGACGATTATTACCAAAAATAAATAAATCTCAACTAATAATTGTAGCGCCTTTGAGTGTTAATAGATTATAGAACAGTTCATCGATCATTTACATCTATTCTCCGTAATTCCTGTTCAATTTCGTATCTAATACACGAAAATAATCTGAAAATACAGAGAATTAATTTCTTCGAGGAGTGAAACTTTCAGCCAGGAAATTACGGGGATTCTTGAGGAGAATTTATTCTCTGTTGATTTCCCACATTTCCATTTGAGGTAACAATCTTCGAATTTTTTGATTCCTTTCTTCTTCATATTACCACACTTTGTATTGCAGGAATTGGAGATTATTTCACGATTCTTCCGAAGTTATTACAGGCCCGAAATATTGTTTCATATTTCTAATTCTGAACCCGATTTTCCATATCTTCAGGCAAAATTAATACGGTCGCAAAAATTAGACAAAATCCTACGAGGAGGAACGTTTCCCCGATAGATAATTTTTTATGTGTATTATTTTCTACATACATGTCTCCGGAAATTCTCTGATATTGATTCATTGGAATTTCCTGAAAGCTGGCTTGGCTGATACGAACATTTTTAGTTGAGTATAAATCGAATAATGCCCGATTTCTTCACCTCTGAATAAATTTCATCCACCGGCTAAAGTCCTTATCCTGACCTCTGATTAGCTGTTGCTCAGCATAATACCCGGAACCCTGTTACGTATTTCTGAGATCGAACACTTAGAAAAGAGCGTGAAGTTCGAATTTCAAAAATCGTACCCATCCAAGATCGAGGAGTGACGGGGAATGAACACTGAGCTAGACACACACACTTTTTCCCAATCGGACATTCTCGTGTTTCACAGTATAGAAATTATTGTTATGGATCCTACGAATAGTACAACGGCTGCACTTGGTAGCCCTCTATTAATTCGACATTGAGGTCTTTGATTAAATCTAATTGAGGGGTTCGGCGGAAAGACGAGTTAACTCGAGTAAAGTTGTATCTATCGTTATTTCGGAGACGCGGGAGCGTTCTTTGAATCGACCATGAAGAGCCCGAGATGAACTTTTACATCTCATTGTTGGCTATAGGTGAAGTTAGGTCACAGCTTTGTAAACAGTAAAAAGAAAAAGAAGAAACAATAAAACCGACGAAAATATTCCACACTTCTTAGATGTCAAAATATCATGGGATCGAGTAATTTTCTGTAAAATTACTACCGCGGTTATCAAACTATTTCGTATTATCAGCGAATGTTTCCCTGAAAATGAAAAAAACTCTTGGATTTTCATCCGATTAATTTCTTTTCCGGATACTTTTCGCGGCCCTCTTCGGAGTATCTCTCTAAGTGTCTCCTGAACGGGTACACCTGTATACACGCTGACGATACACTGTAAGATCCGAATTCATCTCTCCCCACCACAACTTGTCGATCATGATAAGGAGCAAGGGGTAATCAATGTTAAGTTAATTCAGTCTGGACTGTCAGTTAAGAGAGTAAATCACAATCAAACATGAGTGAGCCAGTGGTGACCGTCGAGCAGGGTGACCTTCGTGGTGTGGAAATCGAGAATCTCGTTGGAGGATCTTATATCTCTTTTAAGGGAATTCCCTACGCGGCCCCTCCAGTCGACGAGCTCAGATTTAAGGTAAACTCTTCACCTCTCATATTACAAATAATATATGCAACAAGCTGAGAGACCGCGGGGCAGAACGGGGATCGCAGTTTGAAAAATGAAAACTTCCTTGGTACCTCTATTAACATTCGAAATGAATACGGCGAAGTGGCGTAGATTAGGCGAAGCTGATTCTCAGCCGGTTCTGACAATGAGCGCGAAGAATAAAATTGACTCCAAACCGCAGGCGTTCGGAGGCTCGAATCCGTGTTTCCCTAATATGTATAAATATGACTAACGAGGAAAGAATGGAAAATAGACGCGGAAACAGAACATGCGGTGATATTTTTGACCGTTTCATCCCAAAAAATTTAACACATGAATTTCATTGTTCGATAATCGGTTACGAACTGGTTGTGAATTAAATAAAGAATATCAAAGAAGTAAATCGAAATTGCAACGTCTGCATTTATTTTCAGGTATTCTCTGGAAGTACCCGATTCAATTCTGCCCAGAAATTTGTTTCCTTAATCGTACCACCT
Source organism: Phymatocera aterrima (assembly GCA_963170745.1). Lineage (NCBI taxonomy): Eukaryota > Metazoa > Arthropoda > Insecta > Hymenoptera > Tenthredinidae > Phymatocera > Phymatocera aterrima. The sequence continues at coordinate 9,308,501 of OY720666.1, forward strand.
ATATCATTGATATCGACTTGATTTACTTGTGAAATGTAACAGGAAATGCTAATTTGAATTCCCGTAAGACCGTTATTTCCTTATAATATATTTCCACGCGCGGGTCGCCTCTTCAAGTTATGCAATTCAGATTTTTGAGGTCCGCGACATTGAGCGAAGTTTCTCGCAGGTGATAAATTATTTATCACTATCAGAATTTAAATATTGCCAGAGCTGCGCGTCTCCGAGTACAAAATACAGATATCGGGGTCATGCCGTATGAAACGGATCATAGGTCAGGTATTTAAGTATATTGATACTCTTCAATTGATATTCCGTGATAGTGCTCTGAGGAAAACAAGAATTCAAGAATCGTATGGAGTAAAAATTGCAGATGATAAATTGTAAATTAAGTTTCAAACGAGCAATTGCATAATCTTAAAGCTTCCTAAACTCTCAATTCAAATTAACAGAACAAACAAAATCTAATACTCGAACCGGACAGGATCTGTGAACATTCTCTGCGAAATGATCGTGCAAATTTGTTTTTGCAAATAACGATTTCGAAAAAATAAAACAAGTCTCGAAGCGTACTGTCGTACCGAAGAATTTGCTTTCTCTCCAGGCAGCAAATATATCGAGCTATACGAAAGAAACTTGAAATCTGTTACTCGAATGACATATCTCACGTGAAATGACCCGCAGCTATGCACAGCATATGAATCAGGACGGATAGGGAGTGTCTTTTGTATGGTTCATTAACTAACGTCACTGCAGTTCGTGACTGACAATGAGCAGACACATTGAATATCATAGCATTGGTCACGCTAGTTCTCCTCCAAGTTAAATTCCATCACGACCAAAATTCGAATGGGTACAAGTAATATGCAAGTGAATAATAATGGCAGGATCCACAACCAGCGCAGTCATGGAACGGGGTACGAGATGCTGTCACAGAAGGACCAAAGTCCGCGCAACTGGATCTATTCACCCAGGAAATCATCGGCGATGATGACTGCCTTTACCTCAACGTGGCCACCACGTCCCTAACTGGATCACGACCGGTCATGGTTTGGATCCATGGAGGTATATTCGTCCTTGGCGATGGGGGTTCAGACATGTACAGTCCAGACTATATTATGGGTTCGGATGTGGTTTACGTGGGCATCAATTATAGACTCGGAGTCCTAGGTGATAAACTTATTGATTCATTTGATATTCACCTATTCTTTTACTTATAATGTGATTACTCGAATTCCATAAGGATTCCTCAACCTCGATCACGAGGCGGCTCCGGGCAATTTCGGACTGAAGGACCAGGTCGCAGCCCTCAAGTGGGTGAGAGACAATATTGCCCAGTTTGGGGGAGATCCGAACAATGTTACGATATTCGGAGAGAGTACTGGAGGGAGCTCCGTGCATTATCTCCTTCTTTCACCACTTGCCAAAGGTATCATCATTCGACCGTCTTCATAACGATTCGCGCTGAGAATTTCTACCATCGTTGACGTCCTCCTGCTGCTAATTATCCATGATTTTCTCCTCCGGGGTTCAGGTCTCTTCCACAAAGGAATCATGCAAAGCGGAGTGGCGTTGAATCCCTTTGCATCTGTATCGGAAACCGCGGGGATGGCGCGTCGCTACGTCGCTGCTCTTGGAAGAGATATCACCGATCCGTATGAGATCGTAGAATATCTTCGTACCGTTCCAGTTCAACGGCTCATTGCGGTTCAGGAGAGTCTCCTGCCTCTAGAGGTAAGGATTTGCGGCTTTAGCAGACAACCGTGAGCAATGCTTTTTGAGCTACGATTCAAGATTACGTCGTATTCACTATTTTTTGACGAAAATTCATATCGGTTTTGTTGATCTTGTTGCCTTCCGTAGGACCGAGCCAATCTCATTCTCCCGTTCGGACCTGGCGTAGACGACAAAAGTGAGGAACCGTTCATCCCTGAGCCCCTCGGAGAACTCGCTGCGAAAGGTTTTGACGTACCTGTCATAATCGGGTACAATAGTCGCGAAGGAATCTACTTCTTGAGTGGTAAGTTCATCGAGAACGACTATGTTTGGTTTTTGATAGAGCATGAAACCTCCTCTACGTCGTTTCTGCGACGAATTTGTTTGACTATTATCGTATATAATCGTTCGTGCAGGACGTCGGGACGAGGCATACACGAAACTTGATAAAAATTTCGAGACGGTTGTGCCCCGAGGATTGGTTGCAAAGGCTCCATCAAAAGTGGCAGAAATCGCTATGGAAATTCGGAAATTCTACTTCGGAGACGAGGCTATAACTAAAGGAATGGCTAACGAGTTTGTCCAATGTTACGGGGATCTTCACTTCGCTGCGGGGATTCATAAGGTGGTAGAATATCAGCGTGGAAAGAAGTCGCCTACGTATTTTTACCGGTTTTCTTACGACAGTCCCAATTCACTGGCCAAGACTTTGTTCCAGGTGCAAGCGAAAGGTGCGTAGCTACAGTATATCTAAAATTGCGAAAAATGCCGGTAGCACGATTTCTTCGTATTCAATTTCGCACCTAATCAAAGTATTGAGATAATCGCTCAACAAATTTGTGTAAATATTTCGCAATTTTGTAGCATTAATCGAGTTCTTGCTAAATTTATATACTCTTTACACAGGTGCTATGCATACCGAAGAACTTCAGTATATGCTTTTCACCAGGAAATACCGTGATTACATCAAAATGGAGCCAGGTTCGACGGACGAGACTGTGCGCGATAGATTGGTCAGGATGTGGTCGGACTTTGCCAAAACGGGGTAAGCGTCGGATCACTAATTTTGCACCACGTGCGCACGGTGCGAATACTCGTTTACTGAACACTGCAATCACGTTTGTTTTTGGAATTTCCAAATCGTCTCGCTGACAGAAATCCTACTCCATCGATCGACGCTCTGATCACTGAAAAGTGGGAACCGGTGACTGACGCGATCAAGAATTACTTAGAGATCGACGCGGAGCTTTCTATTGGCGTCAACCCCGATCGAGATATGTGGGAGGGATGGAAACGCATTTACGCGATCGCTGATCATCAGTAGATCCATGCACGCATGGTTGTAAACACGTTCTGATGATCGTCGCGTCTATGGATCGAAGAATGTCTTGTTTCTGGCTGTTCCAGCCTTTCGAAAATCACTATACCTTTGTTTGTATTCTCCAATAAAGAATCAACGAAATTCGGAATGGAAGTACTTACTTCTATCCGAACAGAGCCTGCAGCTTCCTCTCTGCTTACTTGCCTGGCCCACCTTCTGTCTGCAATATTTTACACAGCAGAATCAATTGCTCTCGGATAATTGGATAATATTTTGATTATATTTCTATACTTTCGCAATTCTTCCATCTCTGTCCAAATAATACAAGGTCGTGCTCCGCGCAAAAGCGTGATGAGCTCTCGTTGCAATCGGAACAAATATTACTCCATTTCTATTCTATTCAATGGTCTCGTTACCAACTTCATCACATATCAATTAGTACATATCCAATTGGATAAGCGGCGATAGTAGTAATGCACAATTTCTGAATAACTCACAATATTTTTGAGTTCTAATCATGTTACGATTATATTTATCATATGTTTACTGAAGTGTGTATACTTAGAGATATTATAATGACACAATAGTCCGTGGCGAAAACATTCTGCTTGAGGCGAATGAAATGTTTGCAATGCCAAATATAATCATGTTTCTGGTTTCCTTATCATTGTCCGATCGATTGTGAGCTCAGGTTGAGCAAATTTTTAAAATTACTTCATTTTCTCAACCGGTCTAATGGTAAGTAAGCTTCGGACAAGCTTGACGGTGGTCAAAAACGAAGCTCACAAGATTTTCTATGCGGAGTTTCAGATGAATGAGGCTTCAGCGTTGAAACTCAACTTAATAGAAGCTCAACAAAATGATTTACATCGAGGCTTCTTCCGAGCTTCGTGCTATCTGGTTCTCACAACGAGGGTTGGGCACTCTGTAGAGCGACAAGATAAGAGAAGATCGTCATTTATAGTGATTCCAAATTCGTTCACTTAGGAGTAACCTGCGCTATAACGGATTACATACAGTATATAGTATACGTGACAGTGTAACAGAATTTGGAGCGATGCGCTTATAATTTACATCTGAACTGAAGAGTTCCATATCAAACCCGCAGTTCAATCAGGGAGCAGGCAGATTTTCTATGGTGAAAAGCTCTGCAGGATGTCTACCGTCAGAGCACGAGCAAAGTTTGATCCGATCGAATTAAATACACGACTATCGCATACTGCTGACACTTGTAATTCAGATAATTGTACAGTGACTTGACACAACGCGATTTACGCTACCGCCTGAAATGAATGTTCGCGATCTCGCAATCGGCGATTCGTTCGCGAGCGTATAGGTATGTAGATGTGATTGTTGTAGCGAGGCGGTGTACGGAAATTTTAAGTGCGTGAATTGAGCGTGAGTATTCTGTCTTTTTTGTGTAAGAATATTTGGCCACAACTACTTCGAACGGTACACGTTATCCCACGAGATAAGATGAAGTTACGTCACGAGCGTCTGCCCCCTTGCCCGGCCGAGTCTCGTCGGGAAATAAACATCGGCGAACAAGAGATCGCATAGCGGGGAGCCAGTGACTGAGAAGATTCAGTTTGCGTCGTGTCAGTCGAGCGAGCGAACAAACGCGGTCCGCCATGAGCGAGCTAATTGTGACCGTGAAGCACGGAGATGTTCGCGGTGTGCAGACTGAGAGTGTCACCGGATACACCTATATTTCCTTCAGAGGTATCCCATTCGCCGCGCCACCGATCGGTGATCTGAGATTTAGGGTGAGTTTTGGGTCCAACATCGGCGTTGGGATTTTGTAGTATTAACAATTGTGACATGTTTCGGAGATCGGAGATCGGGGGGTCATTGTACTAATGATTCACAGCTTATTCTACACGTTATATAAAAATAACCAGGAATCGATCGAACGAATGCTCATAATTAATCGTTGAGTATTCGTATACCTCTATAGCTGATGCGTGACTCCTCAAAGATAACGATTGTTCGGTGTTTTTCATGCGCAATCACCTAACGAATTCGAGCGGTATAATAACTCCGATAGTCTGCTATGTGCTGTGCTGGAATACGTATGAACTCAGATCTCTAGTGTCTCTGTAGAAAGCAACAATGAATAATGTTTGTAGTGCTCAAGCATGAAATTTATCTGAAAAATTAGGAGCACAGATCTTCAAATTTCGAGCTACGTTAAAACTTGGCTCGTCTGATGTCACCGGTTTTTCATTCATCGTCGCTTGCGTCTGGATGGCGGTCTTCATTTAGATTTGTTAAAATGGAAGTGAAACGCACGAGCACATAAAACTTGCGCCGATGAGGCTGTCGATAAAAACTGTTCGATAAAAAACTCAGCTATCTGAGATTCGGCCGTCGATCAGACATCATCGTATTGCTGAAAAACTTGGTTCGACATGTAACCGATGACGCCATCTATTCGAATAATTAAAAACGATATTGCTGACAGAGATAGCCAGCTAATAGAAGTAGAGTAGCTATTATTCTACCTAATACACCCGTTTCCTCCGGCGTCGCCTAAAATTTGATCTTGGCCTAAATTCGAAACTAGCCAATCACCGGCAACCTTCAGCGACTTGAACCAAAATCAAATCTTGAACCATGTTGGAGGAAACGGGCGTTACTAAGGTCATTCGGATTCCACATAGAAAAGATTATTATGCGATCATATCTGCTCTGTTGTCTCATCGCACTTGTTATTTATCGTGATGATTTACTGTTCGAAAACGCGATTTCGAAAGCATTCATGATCGTGATTGTAGCTTATGCGATATTCAGGCAGACAATAAATTTCCGTATCAGGCTATTCCGTGTCGTGTCGAATTCGACCCCCTCAAAAAAAAAAAAAAAAACAGAATCATTTTCACACATCTCCAATTATTTCTAAACTCTCTTGAAATGTAACGGTCCACCCCGAAATTACTCCATGCAAGATGATTTCGCAGAAATGTAAATCAACTCGAGAGCTTCGAAAATTTCTTGCTCAATAGTCCTTTATCCTACGTAGCTAGATTTAGCCGGAGATATAAACACAGTACCTAATTTTCGATAACTCTGGAACGAACCATATTTATGCTAAATTCTGTCACACGGGCACGGTCACCGTTGCCCACAAAGTATGCCAATAGTTTCGACGGAATCGCGTACGTCGAGGCTGTAACGGAAGTCGAATTGACACGAAATCACCCTAATTATATACAGGGGTTGAACTTCAAACAAGAAAGATATACTCCACTTGCGTTGCCACCAATCAATGATTTCTATCTAACAAATTTTGGTGCAATCGAAGTCCAACAATTACATCTTACCATACAATTACTTACGGCTTATACGATAGGATCCGCAACCACTGAAACGATGGGCAGGCGTACGAGATTGCTCCACGGAAGGATCGAAGTGCGCGCAATTCAACATATTCGACAGGGTAATCATTGGCGATGATGACTGCCTTTATCTTAACGTAGCAACGACGTCCGTGACTGGATCACGACCAGTCATAGTTTGGATTCATGGGGGAGCTTTTGTCCTCGGCGACGGGGGCTCCGACATGCACAGTCCGGACTATATTATGGGTTCGGATGTGGTTTACGTGGGCATCAATTATAGACTCGGAGTCCTAGGTGATAAACTTATTATTTCATTTCATATTCACTTATTTTTCCCGCTTATAATGTGATTATTCGAATTCCACAAGGATTCCTCAACCTCGATCACGAGGCGGCTCCGGGTAATTTCGGACTGAAGGACCAGGTCGCAGCCCTGAAGTGGGTGAAAGACAACATTGCCCAGTTTGGGGGAGATCCGAACAATGTGACGATATTCGGAGAAAGCGCTGGGAGTGCTTCCGTGCATTACCTACTTCTATCACCGCTTGCCAAAGGTATCTCACTGTCAAACGAACATTCGTATCGGATGTTTCTTTCACTTACCAATTATTCTAAATTGACTTTCCGGGCACGAAGGTCTATTCCACAAAGCCATTATGCAGAGTGGAGTCATATTGAATCCCTTTGCAACCGTCGCCAGTACTGTGTCCATGGCACGTCGCTACGTCCACGCTCTTGGAAGTGACGTTACCGATCCCAATGAGATCGTCGAATTCCTTCGTACTATTCCGGCACACAGACTCGTTGAATTTCAGGAAAAAGTTATATCTCAAGTGGTGAGTAGGGAAAACTACGGTACGTTGTCACACTGTTGAGTTGTCTCCGCGCTCCTGATAGGTGCAATGGAGTGACGCATGCCATTATGAAAACTTTCCAAATTAAGACACTTTTCGAAGGAAGGGGTGAACCTCGAATTCCCGTTTGGACCCAGCGTGGATGATAAAAGCCCGGAACCATTCATGCCAAGACCTTATCAGGAACTTGTTGGACAAGGCTCGGACGTCCCCGTAATAATTGGATACAACAGTCACGAGGGAATCATCTTCTTGATGGGTGAGTTTACCGCGAGCAAAAATAGCACTTGGATAATAAATACTTCGTCAACCTTCTGCTTATCTTTCACCGTCCTAATCATTGGCAAACAGTTTCAAATGATTTTTGTGTTCTCCGCAGGGCTTCAGGACGTGGCGTATGGCAAAATGGATGGGAATTTTAATATCATGGTGCCTCGTGACTTAGCTGCCAAAGCTCCATCAAAGATACCAGAAATCGCGGAGAAGATTAAAAAACTGTATTTTGGAGACAGGCCAGTAACGGAGAATCTGGTTGATGAGTTTGTCCAATACACCGGGGATTTACATTTCGTTGTCGGCATTCACAGAGTTGTGGAGAGTCTGCGCGAAAAAAAGTCACCGACATACTTCTACAGATTTTCTTATGATCCTCCCGACTCTTTGATGAAGAGTATCTTCCACGTGGAAGTGAAAGGTGCGTCGATCAACTAACAAATGAAAAAACTTATCACTTGAAGCTTACCACGCTCGGATGTATTCGAGCGTGAAACTAATCGGTGGCTGATGGCCGGCAGATTATCGAACAATGTCATGTGTATAGGTATAATGAAACCGCACCGATTTGCTGAATATCCGTTTCACGAATTTGCCATGCTTCATGTAGTGCATGTATGTATTATTGGGCGGCACTGTTGGCAACGATTTTTCATGCAGGTACCATTCACGGTCAAGAACTTCAGTATTTATTCTTCGCTACCAAATTTCGTGAGCATTTTAAGAACGAGCCGGGATCAACAGATGATATCGTGAGAAAAAGATTTATTCGGATGTGGACAGACTTCGCCAAGACTGGGTAGCTATCATTTTAATGTCTGACTCAGCAGATTGGAAGCAGTCAAAAATATGAGGTGTCATGTTCATGAATATCTGGGAATTCTTCATCGACAGAAATCCGACTCCATCAATCGACGATCTCATCACGGAAAGATGGGAACCCGTGACCAAAACGGCGAAGAATTACTTGGAGATCAACACAGAGCTTATTCCTGGCGTGAACCCCAATGACGATGTGTGGCAGGAGTGGAAACGTATCTACGCACTGGCTGAGGATCAGTAGTGTCTGCAAGGTCGAAAGAAATTCATGGCGATCATGTGGGACTTTAGTTTCTATGGATTTTTATGTACCAGGATTACAAACTATTAATTCGATAAATATTGATTCACTCTGGAGATTTTGTCATCCAATTTGCAATTCGAGACAATTTCGATTATCCATTCGAACGATAGACTCTGGCAATTTGCTATCCTGGCTCACCGCGGCAATATGTTAAAATTAAGAGTGCCAAGCCACGTGTTTGCGATTTGGGTTTACTAGCAGCATTGTGCTTGTTTACAGAAATTCTACAATTACTCGCACGCCTCATTACGTGCTACCTTCATGAATGATACAAGAACTTATAATTTTTTGTGACATGAATTATTTCATTAATAAATATTTCTGGGTATATACCGGGTGGCCAAGAACTAAATGCATCAATTGAAACGGGTAATAAAGAGGATCGAGCTGAATAAATTGACCTGAAGAACATGTGGTCTCCGAAGCACCGGTCGCGAGATATGGACGGTTGAAAAATCGCGCTACGCGCCGTCATGTTGACAACCGACTACACAGCAAGCATCCGTCAGCGGTCTAATTAATAAGCCAGCGCGACTGTTCATACGAGTCATGAGCTCTTTGTTATTGGATTTTCGATCACAAACTCTTTGTTATTGAATTTCCACCAAACATAACAACGTGAACGGGTCATGGAAATGGCCTGCTATCATTTATGCATTGTAAGCTGCGTTCAAACACAACACATCGTCTTTCGTCGGTGATGCCTGCTGTGTAGTCGGTCGCCTACGTGCCGGCGCCCAACACGATTTTTTAACCGTCCGCCTCTCGTACCGGTGCTCCAAAGACCACACATTCTTTAGGTTAATTTTCTCATTGTCAGCTCGGTCCCCTCTATTACGCCATTCGATTTATGCATTTAGTTCTGGGCCACCCTGTACTTTGTGTTCGCTTTTGAATTCAATACCACAATCTTTAGAAATGTAAGCTTTATGGTACGGCACATTTCACCGTAGCCTGTGATTACTTCTAGTAGTAGTTTATCACTCTCTTACATCACAATAATATCAATATAATGAGTGTGAAGCTGCTGAAAAATACCCTCCACCCGGGAGAACATATTTCGTGCGAGATTCTTAAATATCATAATCGAAATTCGAGTCTAGTACCAGGAGAACATCTCAGCCGAAAAAGTAACGCTATTATACTTTCTTTCTTTCATCCTATTTATGGTAATGAGAGGATGGAAACAAAGTTAGTACAGAAAGTGCAAGCCAGCAAAGACAAGCATCGATTAATTTGATTAATAACATATGTTCCATTATTTATTCATATTTATTTTATTTCATTATTATTTAAACAAAATTTTTTAAGGCGTTTTCGATGTCTCATATTTATATCAATCATTGTATTCTCTCAATCTAGGGTGTAACGTTCGATCTGAGAATCTCAATTGTTTTTTTATCGTTTCTTTTTTCAATCAATATTCCTCCATTTATTTGTTTCAAAAATTATTTGGCTAATTGCACACGCATGACGGATTAGTTGCTATAGGAGATAAAAAAAGAGAACTAAAGATTGTCTTACAATTAGACAAATGAGAAAAAAAAAATAAAATTTACCCAAGAGAACACCTTCGTCCAACGCTTTGATTTAAATTTTCATAATAACAAAAAGCACATTGGTACTAAATAGATCTGCATGCATAGAAAGTAATTTTAATTTACTATTTAACAAATAGTATAGCATACCTAGACGTATACTAGGTATTTATAGGTATTCATGTCAAAGCGTTAGAAGTTCTTGTAACATAGTGTTTTTTTTTTTTTTTTTTCATTCTTCCATTCAACTATAATACGTATAAAGCTAAATTTTGAAATTTATACATAATAACATTATAACATCATACCTATACTATTAACATAAACGGAGATACAATCAATATACATACATCGTTATTTTTATTTTGATTGATATTATTATCAAGGGTTACGGGGGGGGAGTGTATATAAAAGAAAAATTTATCATACACGAGTATAATATAGGTATATATTGTCAATTTATCAAACTATGTAAATATATATGCATTTTGTTTAGACACCCAATTTGGATTTATCATTTCCAAGCTTCTCTTTCGCGCCGCGCACTATGTGTGTTTATCGTATGCAAGTTTATAAATATTCACCGAACGGATAGAAAGAATCGCAGATTTTGGAACCTGAATAAAATCTCACCGATCGTTGTTTTTCTAGAAACTAGAAGAATGAGGCGTGCAATATGTACTGTGAAATCGTGAATATCTTTTCAGGTTGCTGAAACACGAGCGTTCAAAGAATGAGTTTTCAAGAAAATTCTTCCTTATAAGGGACGAAAAAAGGTAATGCGCAAATCAATTTTCACCCAAATTTCAAAGCATACGAAAAATTTCAAAGGTTATTTAGTAGAATTTTACGTGACTAGTGATTCAGAATGTATGAATATAGAATTGGAATATACAAAAGCTTCTTTGGGGATAAAATTTGAAAATAATTTGTAGTTGTTTACAGACGTTAACAGGAAAGGGAAAAAAGTTTTTTGTTATTGTTCTTGGACCCAAGCTAAGCAAATGATTGAAATTAGAATAAATACAAAACGAAGTCTACCGAATAGCGTCTTTCGGTTTTAAAACGTCAAATGAGAGGTTCATTCTTCTAGCTTTTCGTCGGAAACAAAGATTGATCGGATTGATAAACGCGTTTAGATTTTATCTTTGTTTCAATCTCGGCCACGTTTTCAGTTACCCACTCTCCTTCGTGTAGTAAGTACGTATTCCATACTTTTTAGTCTTTTATATAGATGAATACGCACTAACCGACAGACACGTGCGCGTACATAAAAACACGCAACACTTGTATGCAAACACACGTATACATATGCATAAATAAATACATTACACATGTAGATAGATACGCGTATGTAGTATCACACAGGAGGATACATGAAAATAAAAATAGATAGATAAATAAATATACACAAGGTACAATAATAATAATAATAATAATGATGATGATGATGATAATAATAATAATAATAATAATAGTAATAGTAATAATAGTAATGGTAATAGTAATAGTAATAATTATAAACATAATATCAGGAAGTATATTATTCTCTCTAATCTAATGTCATTTTGGCAATATAAAGCCATACTTACAACCTGTACAAAACAACGTACAGGGATGCTCGCCTCCTACTTCAATTACCTTACCTAATTAATTTTCAATTATTTTATAAATTCAATCGATCAAATAATGATCTTTATATCTAATTGTCTATATTATAATTACTATACATTTGTTCAAATAAATAAACAGCTATCACATTTATACAACGCTTTCTTTTTCTTCGCTTCTTTTTAATCACTGTTTTCTCTTTCTTTCCATTAATTAATGAATAATACCTTTTTTTTTTACATTTTCAACTAACAATTATAATAATAATAATTATAATGATATTAATAATAATCATAATAATAGTGATAATAATTCATGATAATTTGTAATAAATTGGATCTCTTGTTTGCGTGGGACTAGGTCCCCCCGCAGTTCTTGATCGATATGAATTTAATTTTAAACGATAAAAGCTTTTTGATAAACAAGCTTGAATCCACCCTTCGCCTGTAATCGTCATCTTTAAGTGGCGTAAATGAATACTTTTTTATATTTTACAATAATTGCGAAGAATTTTACTCTTTTGTCATTATTAACATGAGCCCCTATTTGGAGCTACAATAAGTTTTTCTTCGCATTAAAGCTTTTCAAGGACCTCTTTTCACTTTTGTAATATCTTCTGTTTAGCATTTTTCTCTTAACTCTTCAACACTATCTATCTTCGAACTCCTCCGTCTCATTACTTTCTCTCTACGAATTGATAAACATCCCGAAAAGTATTCCGACAGAATTGTCAACATACGCAGGTATTATCAGTTTCAAATGAAATAAAAGCGGAGGAAAAAAGACAGTAGAAAAGATTTTCTTGATGATTATGACAATACAACGATCTGGAATTTTGAATACGATTTCCAGTCGACGCTAAGGCGCAAAATGGCAAAATGGTAAGACGATCGAATAAAGGAAAAACAATAAACAAAAAAAATACAAATGAAACACTAATGAAGAAAATGGAATACGATTCATCTAATTAACAATTTGACTCCGATTTAGACATTGCTGAAATTTCTCAGTAAACGCATAATTTACAAATAATTTCATTGGGAAAATGAATTTGGTTCTATAATAATAACTAGCACAGTAAAATATGCTCACCCACGAAAGCGCTGACTCTATAATCAAATAAAAGAAAAGACAACAAACGATTGAATCGTGACGGTGAATCATCTGGGTCACTCTGATCCAACAGTGTATGTTTTTATTTCTTAAATTCAGATTCCGGGTCTGGATTGTCTTAAAATCGATTTAACTAAATCACATCCGCAGTTATTTTACTATTAAAAACGATTTTAACGACACGAGACAATTAGATGATAGAATTCCTTTGCCGTAAAATCAACATGGTTGAAGAAAGAAGGTAAGAAAAAAAGTAACATTCAGTGTAAGATCAGCGACAAAACATTACTCTTTCGTTTTTCTTCGGAGTAAAAAAGCCTGTCCCTTAAACTTTGATACAAAACCAAACGTCCAAGTTTGAAAAATTCGATTTCAGAGTCAGCGATCACATGCTATAACTCCGTTACAACTATCGGTAATGGAAATGCATCAAGAACCGGTAGTAACTCTACCAAGTCGCTGAGTATCCTAATGCAAATATTTTTGCACTCTTTCATAATCTCCTCTATTCTCTCCATCTTGGATGTTCTTGATTTCAAGAACACCCGTTTCGTTGTCTAGGATAATAGTTTGTCGAACTAATGACGATCCCAAAACTGCCTCAGGAGATCGGTAGCATCCTGGCGGCATAATACAGTCTTGTGCAACACTGAGAAATGAATAATTTTCATAACTCAGTTGTTTTCTTTATGGTTTTTTTGTCTTTCTATATTTTCTCTTCCTCCACATGGAAGAGGCGAACGAGTTGCTTAACTCTTCGAATGAACGTTAGTTTTCTGCGCCTTCTTCTTACGCGCTGCTAACATGTCGTAGAATGGATTATGCGATATACTTTGCCTGTAAGAATGAAACAAAAATTGATAACCGAACGTGAATCTCATTCAATGAAGTTGAACTACCGACAAAAAATCGATAGTATGCACATGTATGAATAACTTTCGATTATTTACAAATACAACTCACCTGACGCACTTTATCCATTCGTCTTTTTCCTCGTCCGTCGCCGCAGACATCCTGTACACCGTGTGTTTACCTAAATGAAGAATAACTTATATACCGAGCCTCACAATGGATTATATGAAAATCGATTACATTTGTTGAATTGAAGATGATAAGAAAAAGAAGAAGAAGAATAAGAAAATTCTCTTCTATGTATTATCCTCCGCTGAATGATTTTTGAAGATTAGATAATATATCAATTGCTTACCTTCGACGACTTTTCCTTCGCTGTCTGTTTTACATGCTTTAATGAATTCCGATCCAGCTGCGTAAAGTTCAAAGCAATGCGGTTTGTGACGATCCTGTACTTCGCGTACCTGTATATTTTCTAACGGTATAATACCCCTCGGTTCTTTATCTGTTGTATACTCAAAATAGTATAAACAATTGTCGTTCAATATGAACCAACGTCTTTTCCAACTTTTGTATCTTCCGCCTGTAACAATATTACAATTCATACGATTTAAGAATAAATATTCAAAATACTAATTACTATTTACCTGCTGGCTCCATCAGGGCAGCAGAAAAAAGGGACAAAAGCATATTCGTGAGTACAATCAAGATAATGGTTATATATATAGGTATAATTATATGTGTATAAACAATTCATGACAATGAGACACAACTATTGTTATCAATCTATTAACAACGCCTGATACTATAACTCTTCAAGCAACTTCTTCGTCTCTTGACTTTATTTTGTTTTCAATAACATTTCAACGACGATATTAAAAAGAAGCACAAATTTTCTTCGCATGCGATAAACCTACTTCCCCCCTCTTTCCATTGCAAATTTAAACTCCTCCAACATTTGATTCACATATACTATATATTTAACATTATGTAATTGAAAATATAAACGAACTAATCAACTGAAACTCAAACTCACATGAAATACATTCAATTTGCAAATAATAAGGGAGCAAAATACGAGCCTACTTCAATGTATGTATATACACACTTGATTGTTCCGATCAGAAGGAAACAAAAAAAAAAAAAAAAAAAAATCTTCAATGAATTATTATTCCAATTTACCTTGTTTCCACAACCAGCCTTCTTTATCGGGATTGAAGAATGTATGCATCAAGTCATTTCCGTCGTCTTCGGGTATTTTGAAAGGCTCTGTTTTTATACTTTCGTATAAACTCTGTAAACCAGAAAAAAAAATTCGAGAATAAATACCTGTATTAAAAACAAAAATGAAACAAACAAACAAACAAACAGTAACAAAAAATTAGCAATAAATATTTCATATAGACCGATAAAATTTACCAAACAGATACTCGCAAAAAGATTCGCGTGTAATTATGAGCGAAAACAAGAGATCAGCAAACGCAGCATAATTTTTAAATTAACACTCCTGTAATCTGTTGAGATTATAAATTATGTCTAATACAGACGTTGTTGATTCACAAAAATCATTACGCAGCCTCCTTCCCTCTCTCTCTCTCTCTCACTCATCTTAATACGTTAATTGAGAAGATAAACACGAAATTATACAATCGATAAACCGATTGAAAATAACTATCTATAACCAAAGTATAACTAAATAATCAACGTATCAGCGAGAAAATCGTGCAATTGAAAAAAGAGAAGAAAAAAAAGGGAAAACATCCTGAGCCTTATGTGTCACTGAGCATTAACGACTATTCGACGATGACCACATACAGTGTTCAAGAAGGGAGTTACTTCTGTTTAAATATTTAAACAGTAGTATTCTTCGGCTGATGCAGCGGAATGCATTTAACAGTTTCTTGCTCACAATTAGTCATAAGCAAAGCGTGTAAGAACTGTTTCTCATGAATGATATTGCTGCCGGTGACTGATGACTGGACCGACAAGTCATTCATGGATACATAAAATGACATTGAATATATTTTCGATCTATCTTTGACTTTTTGTCGAACAAAAGGAGGAAAGAAAAGAAACAGGAATAGAAAACTATATAGTGATTTATGGTAATCAATAAGTTTGAATGTCGGCTAAAAATTGCGGACCGAAACTCCGATGGCGCAACAACATTGGACACATGAAATATATCTTCAAATAAACATATTCAAACGGCCGACGCAGTTATCGCAAACATCTGTACAAATTGGCCAATATTCTACATATGTACAATTCTATAATGTATTTTCAAGTGAAACAAAAACGAAGCAAAAACAAGGAGAAGATTCGCGAATAAATTTTTTCTTTCGATATTTCAATACTTCGTATAACTATCGTAAGCTACTTCGGACAAAAGAACAGAGTAAGCTCGTTCAGAGGTCTTCCATTTTGGATCGCTGGTGAAGGAGTAGATAATGAGTTTTTGAACTTTGTGAGATCGGTATTCGGCAAAGGTATAGTTTGGTACCAAAAAAACGGAGAAAAAAAAAAAGATATGGAATACTCAAAGATATTGAACTCACCACTAAAAGTTCTCTGGGTAGATCGCCTCCGTTGTTGATACCCCGATTCATGGATATGAATTGTTCAACACTCGGTTTATCTTTGACACTAGGATTATGGAGGGAAGTATTGAGCATGATAATGGCGAAGCTCAAGACGTAGCATGTGTCGGTGTTGGTGAATATGTTAGGATTGAGTTGGCAGTAGCGTTGAGCGAAGCATTCCATCATTCGATCGATTTTTTGCGCTTCGCCGGGAAGTCTGAACGACCATAAAAACTGTCTCAGAGCCTGAACTAATATCAAATTGGTGAAATCGTGAAGTTCGACAAAAGCTCTGAGAACCTTCTCATTGAAATCGTTTCTTTCGCCGAGGTAATCACCGATCGCTGTTTTATTCAATCCCTCTCCCTTGTGCAAAAATTGTGCAACATCCTCGGGCGTTGACACCAATAAATTATGTTCTATCAGGTACTCGATTCCTTTTTTTGGATCCATATTGAACTTCTTCCTACCGATGGAGGTCTGCTTCGTTTTATTCGAAGGTTTTGTTTCGTCCGGCGCCAATCCTCCGCCCTCCATGGCTTCCATTTCGGCAACAACTTCGCCGAGCTCATCTTTCAATTGCTGTAAAACATAAAGAAAAATTGTTTCTTCGATTATTACTTTTTCAATCGAGAATAACACAGAGACAGAGACTCCTCCGAGTCTCTTAGCTTATGTATTCTCTCAGCTGCTGCTCTAGCTATGCCTATGTCAGATAAGGAACGGAAAATGACTCGTCTACTGGAAGGACGCCAAAAAACCGCAAACCGTATAGTAACTACTGCGGAACACGTCCGACGTACTTGACCTGATAAAATTCTATCCATTTAATTGTTGAAGGGGTATAAAACCTGAACGAGACATGATAGAGAACGGATATTCCCACGCAAAGCCTTTCTTCGTATGATTTATCATTTTAGGAAAACATTACTCGACCTCTCTCGCGAACGAATTTTTGATTGGGCAAAATTTTGTCCGCGTTACGAGAATTTTGTTTTCTCCTTTTTCTTATGATTCCAAATCGTCACTGGCGCCGCCTCAACGTTATTCCTCGTTGATCAATTCGAAGAAAATAAATTGCATCAGGTTCGGAATAAAACTTTCACAACGGCGAAACTTTATATACTATACGACGAGTCGTATCGTACAGCATAGTAAAGTGTAGAGAATATTTAGAAATTCCCTGAAATGAATATCGTAACATAACAGAGTAATTCATCGAATGTGGAATTAATGACCGATCAAAAATCGGTACGTTCGTTTCGGAATTTGAGTTAATAAACCACAAACCGCGTGCGGCCCTTGAACATGATAAATTTGGCTTTCACGGTCGAAAATTATCGCTTCAAATAAAACAATATATTACAATATAATTTTGATTGAAACATTGAATTTATGATGAGGGAATATGAAATATAAATTGTCTAGACAACAGACAGGATATGAGGCATTGGAGTATAGCCGGATGATTCACCGGTATAACATTTAGCTCAGAGTAATTCAAAGGTCGTTAAAAAGCCATTTTTTATAAACATATTCTTATTGGTTTATTTTACTTCTGCTTTTCTTTCGTTTTACCGAATACGTTGAGATCTTATACCGAGAACCACTTCGTCCCAATGGCCGTAGTTATAACGCTACCGCCACATCGTATAGGTATAGGTACAAGATATTCGCATACGCGTGTTCAAAGAAATTATTCAATAAATTACATGCCGTATAGGTATGTACGTGCGCACGTACACATACCTACGCTACGACGACGATCAGCATGATACAATGACGTGGCATAAGTATAAGGTGCAAGCGGGTATTCGTACGCCAAAATACATACTTGATATACACATTATCATATTATCCCTGACCTCTCATCTTATTCCGGCAACTCGGACCATTCAAATTTACGTTAAATATATTCAACGGGGCCGTATATTATAAGTATAGATGCCTAAGCAATAACGAATTGCTAACTTGCATGTTGGTATGTATGTATGTATGCATGTATGAATGAATGAATGAATGAATACGTAATGTTTTTCAAAGAAAACAATGATTATTACTTGATTTATAGTTTGTAAATATGTGCAAACGTGTGTATACAAACTAACAAGGAGAATGATTTCAATTAATTCGAACGCGTGATCTGCAATTAAACTTGTTCGAATGTAATTGAACTAACATGAATTGATTCACGATACAATAAATTGATGAGGCAGAATCATTGTTTTTCTGTATACACGCGATTACTTGAAAATCATTCTTGGGAGATTTTATAGATATATTGATACTCGAAACTGAGAAAGAAACGGAAGAAAAAAAACTACAATCTAGACTTGTGACTATATCTATTCCGTCCGAATTCTCCAAGAAACGAGTTGTACGAAAATAGTGGATACTGCAGAGGTCTGATTGATCGGTACTCGGAATGAAAAAATTCGAATAAATTAGGTCTAAAATGATGTCTAAAAAAAATCATTTTATTAAAATCGCGTCCGTAAAGCGTTTTACTCTTTCACAATTCATTTTCTATAATATATGTATACCACAGTGTGTATATATAAGATATATTGTAACAAACGAGGGACTATATAGAGAGAATAAGTAGTAACATCCTTCGGGAGATAAGTAACGTTGCTGGAGGTTGGAAAAGGATATCCGGTCGAATTAAAACGAGCCCGAAGTTTACCTTGCCGTTATAAACCGACTTCAGAAGAATAAAACGAAACAGAAGCGAATGAATTGAGAAAAAAAAAAAACAAAAAAAAAACGAACAAGTAAAAGAACAAGAAGGGGGCAAAATGATGGACTGTGTTAAAGACAGGCCTTTCTTCGCTACATCCATCCATAGTATAAAAGGACCTAACTGCCATTGTAATTCGTTTCCTCTTTAAAGGGAGAAAAAGAGAAAGAGGGAGAGAAAGTGAGAGAGTGGAAAGAGACAGCTCGTTTGTTTCCCTATAAAGTCTCTCTTCCGTTTTTTCTCCCCTTTTTTCAAACGAGAAAAAGATGAAGAAAAAAAAGAAACAATCAAAAGAGACGAAATTTCAAGCTTCAAAGTCACTTCTACGTAACAAATATACCTATATATAGTCATACGTGATACATACTATACCATACCTATATCTGCTGTGTATATATATATACGTATGTACAAACAAAAAACACACTGTTGTTTATTATGTTTTCATCTTGTACTCGAGGAAGAAGTTAGGATTATTTGAAGGACCTCTATTTCCTTCCTTTTTTTTCTTTCTTTTCTTTTTCCCTTTCTCTTTCTCTTGCCGGATGTAAAACGGTGACATTTTTTCGGACGACATTCATATTGCCACGAGTTTGTATATCTTTATAGTATATACATCATACATATTTACTTTATACTATAATCTCCATAACGCATAAGTGAGTGTATATGCTACAGGTATATGGTATATATTTCGGGTATTATTATCATTATTTTTTGTTTTTTGATGTTTTTCGTTAACGAATCATCAGTGTCATCTCCGTCATCATCATCATTTCACGTACGTACACATTCTCACATTTATTTTTTTCTTTTACTCCTTGTTTTAGTCTGGATTCAAAAACGTTTTCACTAATTGTTTCAAACTTCCTTAGAATTAATTGCACGTGAACGAACACCACCCAAGGGAAGAACAACATTGGGAGGGGCGGGACGGAGAGCATCGAGTTTCAACGTCATCTCAAAGTCCAGACAATTAAGTTAAGGGATAGGAAGCCATATGCATTACCAACATCGACAGCGAAACTGACATGGGAGCATGGATATACCATGTGTATATATTTATATATAATGTATATACACTAGATAGGATATCACGAGCTAGAGGATAATAGAAATAAAAAATAAAAAACGCATTACAATGATGGATTTGTAAAACCTGATTTCACACGAAGCTGAAGTTTATCTAATAAAATAATGAGAAAAATAATATCAGCTAGGTACTGTTCCGATACCGACACGTGGCGAAGATTTGTAATTTTTTGTTTGTTCTGTTTTCACGATCTTTGGACGAAATTTCATCGATGTAGATTTTTTCATAACGATTTCCCGTGTGGGGGGGGGGGGGGGGGGGGGGGTTCCCAGAATCGCGGAAAACATAATCAAAACGTTTCTCCACCGAGAAAATTTACACCCAAAAATTGTAGAAAACGAAATTGCAATTTTTCGCCATCATTCGGTGTCGAAACGGCGGCTGATAATATGTATGATAATACTTATCGACGCCACTTCGTTGCGTTTACGTTGTAAACTCGGCGCATCTTGTAAATTTACGTTGTAAATACGTGATTCAACTTCAAGGCACAATATTCAAGTATACACATATATAAGTATATGTATAAGGTAAAATATTTTGAGAAATGATAAATTATACATAGTATAATATATGAAATGATACATAGTAATATTGCCACGTTCATACATTTGATTATGAAGACCGATACTATACTATACTATATATGCCTATATACTGCAACTCTGGTGGATGACTACTGTTATACACCAGAGGACTTCGCCCTACGTTCCGTATAATTAAAAGGAAGGTAGGTATACAGGCACGAGTCCCTTGAGGGTGCGGCTATAGGATGCCCGTATACAATTCACCGCGACATTCGTTGGCTGGGTCCGGTAATTGTGGGTGATATTCATACACAGTTTTACATAAACTGTATAGGTATATACATGTGTATATTGTAATATCAAAGGGTTTCAGACGCTGAAATGAGAAAGCGAATGATTCTGTATATCAGGTACAATATACAAGCCGCGCAATATACAAATCGTCCAATAACTGAAAGGTACAAATTTTGAAGCACAATTTTCAAACGACGAGAAACTAAAAAATGTTGTTTTAGTGTTTTGCGAGTGGTCTTTTTTTTTTTTTCTTCTTATTTTGTCGACAAAAATGAACTTCAAGTACAATTTTGTTGATGACAAAAAAAAAAATTTTTAAATGGGGAGAAAAAATGAAAAATTGTACCTCTCAACCACTCTTTGAAAACGTTACCTTTTCTCTTTTGCCGAATTGTTTTTTTTTTTCCAACGCGATAATAGAGGCGTCATTATTATACAGATTCATCGAAAAAGGGAACCCAATGCAACGGCGGTTCGCGGAATTCAAATTGCTGCGTAAGAAAAGAAGAAGAAAAATGTGCGAAGACGAATGCCGCAGGATCTTTAACCGATTACCTTGTAGAATATCAGCCAGCCAGCCCCCCCCCCCCCCCCCCCCCCGCAAATACGCCCACGGAAAATGAGGCAAATGGAAAAGCGGTGTGGGGAGGGGCCGTACTTACTGCAATAGATAGGTATAGGTTAGGTATGAAGCATGCTACAAAACACGTGGATGGAAATGAACGAACGATGGGCAGAAAGGAGGGGCTCTGCCTGGTCGACAGAGCAAAGGGTGATTTTCCTCCCCGTCCCTACGGAGTCGCGGCGCGACGTGGCGGTATGTCTACAAAGGCGCGGCTACATAGGAATTATATAGATGGAGAGAAACGATATTACACACACAGAGGAGGAGCCCTTAACTACACAAGGGCTCGGGAGAAGGGTAGAGTGAAAATTATAGATTAGAAATTAGGCCACCCGCAAACTCTGCATGATATTCACGTTATTCTATGCCTGCTGAAATTAGAATGGAATGAAAGTAAATCTCGAAAATGGATTTTTTAAATATCAGTCAAATATAGGTATAGCAAATAAGGCTACCGCCTACTCCGATCTTCAAAATCTTAAGGTAGGAGTTGTCAACGAAAAAAACAATAGAACGATGAAAAAATGAGGAAATAAGTGAAATTCTATACGTATTTCCTCGATTATTTCCGAAACACGGAATTCAATGTAAATCCGGCGAATTCTGTTCTATATAATCACGAATAATAGAATAATTGGTATATACATATATTATATGTATACTTTAGGTACCTAAACATATATATTTATATATATGAATGAATCCGCTAAAGAACGTGACTTTCGGTAATATCATTTGCCATATTTAAGTCACGCGGGTAAGGTCAACGGCATTATTACTATAGTACGAACTTCGTATTCGAGGAAACAATTAATCAAATATATATGTGAGTATGCACCAACACACTACAGCAGTATCATATTACAGGTATACAGCCAGATCGGAGCATGACGAGTATCCACAAGACATTTTCCGGATCGTTCGAGGAATAAAATATGATTTTCGCCCGATATTTTTTTCAATTCCTGATGATTCTCTGATCTGGTCATGGAATGATAATATCAGAACAAAATTTGAAAACGGAGCGGTGGTTATTTCGCATGCTTTTCGCGAGCAAATTGCAGTTACCGGAAAAGATCCAACGATTCCGAATGTGTGGAAACAAACTGGAGAACCTAACCCAGAAACCGTTTTAATAGTAATCGAGGAAAAGACAAACAAAGGCGAAAAGAAAAATTGACGTAGATGCAGACATTAGCAGAACTGAAAAAAGTTTCCCCGAGTTATTCAACTCCGCGGTATTTCCAGAATCGCCATCAGAACTTCCGGGATCGTTAAGACACCACGCAAAATGAAATTTATGTTCACTCATACTTCAATATCGCTGCTGCAATTATTTTCGTGGTCAAGTTTCTCAATTCCGTTACGATCATGTTAGAGAATAAAATATATTATAGAAATAATTTGTCCTGCTCGAGTGGAATTGGGAGTTCACCGCTGGCAATCTAACCTAGCTAACATACGGAATATTCGTTTTTCCATCAAATCCGATCGGTGTTTTGAAAAAGTGAAATAATACTTAGCCACTTCCCGCCATCATACTTATCAAATTCTCAAAGTTTCATCAAAATCGATCGTGTCGTTTGCCAATATTTACGATTCTCGTTTTCGAAATGGTTTCTGTACATTTCAGATAGCTAGTCCAAATGCCCCTTAAGTAGGTGCACTATAGCATATTCTCGGGTCTCACAATAAAGGAAATTCGGGAAAATAAAAAAGTGATTGACGTATATGATAAGTATCCCACATTTGATCGATATATCGTACTACGTGCCAACATCGACGTACAGCGATCATATATATACCATTGAATATTATATGCACAAGTATGTATAGAAAAAAATATCTTCCAGCGGAAATTGTTCGCTTCCCGGGAGAGAACCTTAATTCTCGCCTTCTATTACATATCAACGGAGAACTATTCTCATGAAACATGTAGTAGGTATATATACGTATAGTTGTAGGGTATACACGACACCATTCCCCCTTCTACGTGCCAAAACTTTGTAACATGCGGCGTTACATTGATCCATTTTGGTACAATAATTTATACGGGTTTAAGGGGGCGAGACGGAAGTCAGTAATTCTTGGTTTTTCCCCCTTTCTACCTTCCATTTGGATTTTTTTTACTAATATAGCAATGCGGGTCCTCGGCATCGTTGAAAATCATTGTGGCAACGTGAGAATATTCTTTCTATCGGTCCATTGAGACGTCGCTCCGTGTCTACAGTCTGAATCGTTCAAGGTGGTCAGTCTGTACGAGTATATTATAATCACACAGAATGAATGTATAGAAAGAAAATTTTCAAAACGGCGGGGGACTGTCTTCAAAATCAGCTTACATAGGAGCCTTACGAGACTTATCAAACCTCCGAAATAGCCGTGGCATAATTTGAGTAGCCTACAGTTTTTTCAACAAATTGAATGAGCAGAGGTTGAAAAATAAAGAGTAACCTTCACCTTCGACCGTGCATGCCTTAGTCCGATGTGCCCACTTTCACTCGATTCCACGGTTCATCCATTGAAAAATGGGCTTCCAGTATATAGTGACCGGAGACCGAAACAGTTGGAAAGTTTTCTCGTGAAATGTATAGAAACAGTGAGAAACAAAAATCGTATACTTGATGTAATTCTTATACGTCGTGCGTTCATCGAATCCTTAGATCGTTATATTTCACCTCTCGCTGTAATTGCGTGGATATGGATTTTCTATCGTGAATAGACGTCATGCGATTGTAATATAGTGACGAATCGGTCGTTGAATTTTTTATCGATGCATTAATAACAAAAACCAGAGGAAGGCAATATTCGCCAACGCAGATTCCGATCGAATTCTCCATTATCCGCGCGGATTCGACCCCCGCAGCCGATCAAGTTGCAAGAAGAATAAATACAACCAATAGCAAACCGGTCGATCGGTTCGGTTCACAACGGCAAAGTTACATAGGCAAAGGTCCTCCTGAACCGATTAACGAGTCCGGATCAAAAAATAGTAGTTATATCCAGATACATAGCTGTGCACCTATGTAGGCAGGCGATCGATTGAATCGATATACCCCGCAAGACTATACCATACCCAGATATAATATGAACCACATGTACGCAACAAGGTAGATAATATCGGTGCGTGTGTTGTTTCCGCAGATTGAGGCGTAGCACGCACGCGCCACGCATATGTGCAGATGATGATGATAAACTATCCGACGACGAGGATGAATAAATAACAAAGTATAAAACACGATCGTGATGAAAAAAGCAAGTAACAGATGTGTATGTATGTATATACATACTATGCATGCGACGTGTATATGTATAACACAAAAATGAGCGAACAGTAAGAACGAAATTATCAAACCGACAAGAGTAAAGGATATAATTTTAGAATATTTTACGATGTATACATACGTTCACCTGATTATCGGATTTTGAAAATAACATGAAGTATATACATGGTCTCTTATCATTTGCAGGAGACGTATGATGTTTTTGGAATATTAGCTATTTTTGTAGCACGTATGATACGAGCGCTAATCTAAACTCTGTATTTTAGAGTAGGTACAGTAAAACGCACGCAGAGAATTGGGTACTACTACTATGTCCACCTATTTAGTTGTACGCTTCTCTATCTGTTACATAACTGAAGAATTTCGTTCTCGTTCTAAACTCTTGCCAAGTGTTTTTCAGCCCAACCTAAACGAGTTACATACTATATTAACTATGGAAACAAAGCATCTCGACATTGGGCGACGGTCACCGCGCGTATGTGAGTAATAACTGAAAACGAAGAAGAAGAAGAAGAAGAAGAAGAAGAAAAAGAAGGAGGAGGAGGAGAGTAGGAAGCCGAATGATAAGGAGAAAAAGGAGAGTCTATTAGCATATAAATAAACCTCTTCATCATATACTGCCATGAAAATGAAAACAGAACGAAAACATCGAACACAAAGTTCTCCAATGAGAATGAACTGAAATAAAAATGAGCTTGAAAACAAGTTCGCAATCAATCCAAGCCAAAAAATTCCACGCTTCCTAATCAAATGGGACTCACATTATGAACCTACAACCATAAATACCCGATACGTTTTAGTTTACATGGGCACACTCGCATACAGAGCCGTTCATTGATGGTTTCTTCTCTTTGAAGTTAGGTGTCTTTGAATATTCGCTGCCAAAACTTAACTGGAAATCTTGCAAAATCTCGCTAGCGTTGGTCTCCAAAGTCTGCCTGGACACAGAATTGGAAAAAAAATGTACGGCCCCACGTTGGGCGCCAGACGTTGCACCGTGGCGCCCAACATGGGGCCGTACATTTGTTTTCTAGCTTGACGTCCGGGCGAACTTGAGGGGGGGGGCTTGAAATTTCCGCGAGATAGTAAGATATTGCAAGATTTCGAGTACCACTTGAAACAGCGGACCGATGAATTTTTGACTATAATTTAATCGACGCGTAGTTTGAAAAATCGTACATATCCAACCTATTTCACTAGTGTACGAAACATCGCTATCCAATAATATGACGATAAGCATACCCGTATGTACCTACAAATTACCTGAAAAGTATCATGAATATGTATAACAGATAAAGTGAGATAGGCATACGTACGTATGCATGTTTGTACGGATTAGTGAGCCATTAGCGGAAGCAAAATCCACAAAACCCACATTGACGAAGTATTTTAGGAACTGAGATAATATACGTCCGCTGAGATAATATAGTAGCCGCGTGTAGGTACCTACCTACCGCGTGTAGGTACCTGATCGTAGTACGTACTCGTGAGTGAGGAGTACTATTATGTGAGTGGATGCCTACATACCAGTCTACATACTATAGACACTATCTACGTACATACCTGACGATTCCGAGGCAGATCTAAGTCGTAGTTTCAGTTATATTTCTATCCGCACTCGCAGTAGGAGTAATCTAGGAGGTGCAAAATGGTGCAAAAATAGAGCTCATACCAGGTTCGCGACCTCGATACTTGATGTAACACTCCGCGGGCTGCAGTCAGTCCTACGCTATGCATCATTTACTCGAAAGAAATGTGCCTACATGCTATACCTGCTGCGTGGATACATCCATACACACGCCGCACGCACACCCCTTCTACTACGCTGAATGCAGTACAGAGTACAGAGTACAGAGTTTGCTGCTTAGCTTCTGGGCTGCTATTTCATATTACGAGAGCCAGCTCTGAGCAGGGTCGGTACCGACGTACATGCAATGTGTCTAGCAATACCTACACCAGTTCACTATTCACTCTATTTCTCTTATCATATTCTATTGTACCCCATTCGTAAAAATTTGCAGAGCTCTGCTCTGTTTCAACAGCTTTTCTTGTAAAAAAAAAAAAAAAAGAAAAAAAATCGGCCGTGATCAGCGGCGTGGGGACGTTCTAAGGGGTTTTCTTTTTTTTTTTCTTTCTTTTCTAAAACCTACACGTACAGAAGATACGGGTTTTCCTTCTAGGTATTTGAAGCCGGGTATGAACGACGACGACGGCGACGAACTGGGAAATACTACGACGGCATTCACATTGCAATTAAAATGGTGCTGTATTGCTGGTGCAACGCGCGCGCGGTATTCACCCGCGTATTCAACGACCTTCGCAATTTTATCGAGGGGGTTAAGAGTCTCAACGCGGTTTCTGCTGAACTCTTCTTTTTCAAAATTTATCATGCATTCGATGCACCTGCAGTCGAGACACGGCAGATGCGGTCTGGCTAATTATCCGTTCTTCTTCTACACGCGCCGGTATAAATAGTATTTATAATAGGAAAACGAGGAAACTTAAGGTATATACTTCACATGAATTCTCTCTTTTAGTTCAAATTACCGTTTTCCTGTTCCCTTCCATACGAGCAATTTTACAAAATTGTTCATCAAGCATTCGGTGATAGAATGTAAACTATCAATTTTCGAAGATGAGAAAATATACCTGTATGATCTATACTATATAGCTGTAACTATAACTATACAGCACTGAGCGTCATGCCATGGGCGTTGACGACATCACATGTAAATTAACAAACGACATGACGTTTCAAAGCCATTGAGCAAATTGGTTCGAAGAAATTTCCTGCACCACCGCGTAATAAGAGTTATTCATTTGAAGAAATGCATTCTATACGTACAATACAACTGCGGTCGCTATACTACTATAGACATACGCATACATTCCTATACGTATTATCGTGCGAAGAAAAAACGGAGAAAAAAAATAGAAAAGAAAAGAGAATTTGCATTGTCAACGGTATAGGGCAGGATATACACGTGTCTCCTACACGGTGATTTTTCTTCCGCTGCAGACATTGGAGAAACGGGAAAATAATGAAAGAAAATGGAAAGAAGATAAAGGAAAACGAAACGATAAATAACGTGACGTTTTACCCCCCCCGAGATCCGCGCATCGGAGAATTAGCTATGTACATACATAAATCTATTTTATTAAGCAGCGAGGCTATGTAGTTCACGGTTCACATTCAAATTGAAGGATGAGAAAACAAGGAAACCAAGGATTAGAGGCATATTATGAGAATTTGCAACGTAGATACCAATTCGCGCGCGACACGCGCATTGTGAGATGTTTTATAACCACAACTAACAACCCGTTAAAAGCCGCACCCACGCAAACATCTCTTCTCAACGTCACATACTTAGATAAATAAATATATACATATATATACGTATAATACTGTACCAAACTGAACTATTCTCAATACTATACATACATATGTAAGTTACGTATTATTATGTGTATACCAACACGCAGCAAGGTGACGTAAAAGCACGTAACTTGTCTGATACTTAATTTACCTCTCGGCGTTCAGCATCAGCCTCCGGATTCTGGTCTATAACTAATATACTTGTCTCACATGTTAGTCTTGACCGAACCGACCTCTCAAGGCCGTTGAGAGGAATCGCGCAATGAAATATGTATCTTTGAAATAAAGATCAGAGATCATTTTTATTATACACCATGCCAATGCTACTTCCGCCTATAATAACCGGGGCGCGTGATCGAAACTTGAAAAGCGGAAAAATAGCATGAATCGATAAGAGAAATGGATTCAAAAGAAATTGACCATTGGTATAAACGACGTCCTAGTAGCTGCACCAGCAGAATCAGCCCACACAAAAAAGAGTGGTGGAAGGTTTTCTTACTTTTTTATTACTAATTTATTACCACTTTGCCAAATTTGTTACTCCTCACAATTTCGAGTAATCGTCGTGTGGACTTTTTTCATCATCATAATCTGCTGTTTTTCGAATGTTTCATATCGTTTCAAGGCATACGTTTGTATATCTTCAGGTGGAAACCAGTCCCTATTGCTAATAATTTCGGTCCAATAATCTTGTTAGATGATCGCTGTGAGAATAAATAACCTGAAATAAGGGAATAAGTGTTGTTTGCCCCCTTCAGAATTACGAATGAAAATTTTTGGTCGATAACCTTCGAAGGTAATAAAAAAGTACAAAATTCCTACGTATGGTACACCTTTGTAGCGGGAAATATAGCGAAGCTAGGATGTGGCTGGTGCAGCTTCGACTAAAGCTGAGCCGCACGACGATTACTCGAAACTGTGAGGAGTAAAAAATTTGGCAAAGTGGTAATAAATTAGTATTAAAAAAGTAAGATTACCTCCCACCACTCTTTTTTGTGTGGGCTGATTTTGGACGTGTATAAACGCCATTTTGTGTCACGATTTTCACGAAAGAAGAGCAAAAAAGAGTTGAACAAACGGACTGCGTAGGTAGGCACCCCCTTGAAATTAACTGTTAATGAACAGGAATAGAAATGGAAAAATGATAACTGAACGATCGCCGTGCTGGGCGCCAGACACGGAACTCCGCGTTAGTTGATAATCGAATGATCGAAGGAACAATATTTTATACAACTACGACAGCAATGTTCCCACAATTCAAAGCTTCGAGTAAATTGCATATATGAACAGTTGATTAGCCAATTAATTAACAAATTTCAAATCTTTGGTTAATTACCCGGTTCATTATATTTCATTGTGAATCACGTGAATCGCAAGACGATTGAAAAAAAAAAAAGAAAGGATGGAATCCCCGTACGTCGAGGTTGAAATTTAATTTTCGAATACAAACGTTAAGTGATAACGAAACGACGAGAAATACTAACGACGCAAATTTTTCGATTAACGAAAAATCGATCATCTTTATTTTCTTCCTCGGCAAATTTTCTCCGAATTGACAAATTCCTGCAGCCGATATCATCCGTTGCTCGTCATTTTCTTCTCAGTCAACCTTTATACAAAACTTCAACCACATCGCATACGTACAGGTATATCTAAGGTACCTACTGCAGTTTTATTCACATTTCTAACTCCGAAGACCAATCATGATGCGGTACATACCGCTATAAATACATACAACATATTGTATATAGGCAGTGGCGTAACTATGTCTCCGTGGGCCAGTGTGCAATTATACAATCTGGGCCCCTGTGCTAACCCACATTTTTTAATGCAATTCAAACATTTTCAACATCTGAACTAAGAATTTCAGTCAGCGCAAATACACGTCGTATGAGGAGCAGAAATTCTGAATACGCAGAAAAAGACATGTCTCCAAAGATCTTCTAGTTAGCAAAGTCATTAATTCATTATCCAAGTCAATCAAACGAAACAATCAATGCCGTTGATTCGATCAAACCCTGCACCATTTTCTCACGAAAAGTGATCATTCTTTTGTATACATCGTTCATCAATTCATAAGCGAAGATCAATTTTGTTGAATGGCGAATAAAATTACTTTATACTTTCTATTGTTTCTTTTTTTCTTCTTTCACTTTATCAATCATTGTTTATTTTTTCTCTGGAGCGTGGGCCCTTGGGTTCTGAGGACACCCTGAACCCCCGGTAGTTACGCCACTGGATACAGGTAAAGGTATACTGGAGATTATATACCAATTGGCTCTTCGATCTTGGTTCGCGAATCGCCAATCGTTATCAGAGTGAGCTCGGGTATAGTCTGTAATAGATAGCGATTTATCAACGCGCTCGGCGCTACTAACAACAATTACTCGAATCCGAATTCGAATTCGAATTCAAATTCAAATTCAAACTCGAGCTGCGCTGTCCACGTGCCACGATAATCCTATGACATTTTGACTACGCATACGAAATTCAACGAATAACATTAGATTACGTTGATTATATTCCCCTGTGACATGGACATCGACATCGATCGGTAAAACGAAACAAGTATTACATAAGTTAGTAGTGTTTGGGAGTATAACAGACCCAACGGGGTCAAGTGTCGGTAGACGGACGGTAAAACGAATAATTATATACTGATATAATATACCTATAGACACACAGCTATGCGCAGGCCTACTATACTACTATAGGCATAGACATAAAGTTTTAATGATCAAAGTTCACGAATTACGGGAGACCTGTTAATCTTTGTTTGTTGTCTTTTTTTTTTTTATCTCTTTGTATGCATCATCAAAATTGTCAATCGTCTTTTTTCTTCTCTCTTGTGTTTATTCTAGTGTTTATACATTGTTTCTTCGTCTCCCTTCCCACGTTCTTCCACATTTCACCTAGTACGTGAAACTTCGCGATCGATGCGCGGGATCGGAAAGTATGGAGATGGATCTAGATAGATATGAGACAGATATATGTAGATGGATAGAAAGAAATTTCACAAAATTAACAGCTATCCGAGAGAATTGTCAAAATTCATTTTCTGTTCGTTCTTCCTTATTTCTCTTTCCCTCCCCCGATTTCTGTATGAGTTGCAAAAATTACAGCGATCCAAGTTGCTGAAGGATGAAGAAATGAAATTTAAAAAAATCAATAAAATCACGGAAAAATCAGCGCCAATTGAGGTTCCAAAAAACTTACTTTTTAATACCCACCGCCGTGATATTTCATGCGTGTACCATATATATACAATGTAGGTATATACATACATAATACCTATATCACGCGATAAATTTTTGTTCGTATACGTACTATATATACATAGATATTTTTCGCAAACAGCTCGTAGATAAAACGACGATGTCTCATATTGTATTGTATTGTATGGTATGGCAATGTATGCACGCGTGCTATACATACGTACGCGCATACGTATGATCTATAAAAATAATAACGATAACGATGATGATAATTATATAAACCGACGTTATGTCAACGCCAGTAGTACGTACGCATTTATATATGTATGTATGTACGAATGTAAGCTGCGCAATCGAGATTTGCGAAGATAAATGACGCAGGAGGGAGCTTGCGTACAGATTCATGCATATATATCGGCATAGGTATGCACGTAATACGTGAGAGCACGTTTTTATATTTCCGAAGCGGATAAAGTGCGGTTCTGCTTATCGGGAAATAGACGTTCTCGTTCTCATTCTCGTTTATTTCTGCAAAATTCCGTATACACATATATATACATTGTATATGTGTACGTGCGTGTATCGATACATTGCGTCCATCATATTAAATCCTTTCCACGATCTCTCGCGAGTTGCGTGAAAAGCATTTTGTTACGGAATATACCGAAGAAAATATATATAAAACAATAAACAATAAACAAATAAATCAATGGATGCGTAAAATTTCAAACGAAAATCGTAGTTCGGTAGAAAAAAAAAAAAAAAACCGCAATGACAAAAAACTTGAATGAACGTGCGAGTGCTTTTTTCGAGCGGTACTACCTACAACATAAATATATAATCAGGATGAAAATCGAAATGGATTTTGAGGTCCGAACGTTGATCGAAACGGCGTGGAATGTCCGATTAATTACTATAACCGCAATTATATTATCGTTGTTATTACTTATTATCATTATTATCGGTCTTTTTCTTATCCTTTTTACCATTCGCTCGTGACGTGGCAGCTGCCGGGGATTTCTTTATACTGGACATGCGTTCATAGCCGCACAGATTGCTCATATGAATGGGGAATTTTATACAAATATACATATTGTAAGTACGTAATGTATAACGTATCGCGGATCCGCTATGTATGTACATGTATACGAGGTAAGGTACATACAGGTTTAGTTCCGGAAGGGGATATCATTCACCGGTAGGAGGAGGTGATACACAGAACAGTAACGTATAGAAATATATAGAGATGTAAATATGTGTGCACGTACACATATTATACATGCATATGTATTATACTACATAGATATCTACTGAGAATTTTGTCAATTGGAACACGGCCAGATATTTTAATACCGCTGTATATATAGGTTCGCACATCTTTTTCTTCCGTCAAAGAATCCCTCTCGCCCCTCGCCCATCTCGAAGAAACTCGGCATACGCCCAATATTTATGAACGTATATGAAAACGAGACGAATAGAAAAAAAAATTAATAGATAAAAAAAGTAAGTGGAAAAAACAAAAGAAAAAAAAACAGAATGGAACAAAGAAAATGAATAAGAATGGTATGACAAAGAACGCGAAAAAAAAAAGATACGTATAGGCATACTACATATATATACATATATAGGAGGAGACTAAACAATGACATAAAAAGCAACGTTTCACGTGTATAATGCGATTAAAATATTCAACATGCTGATATATATACCTATATACTGTTTTTATTATAGATGATCTATAATTACATAAATATAATTGAAGCTAATTTTTCTCCCCGTTGATCCGCGTATTTTAATTCGAGCTAACGATTCACAAGGTTCAAGTTTGCTGCGCACCCGAGCAGATCTTTTTCTTATTTTCTGTTTTGTTTCTTCAATCGTATACGTATTTCCTTTAATCTCGTGGTTTTCAAAAATTAGGCTATTATAGACGGGATCCATTTTTGATATACCTATATTACACTTTTCTCATTCTCTCTCTCGGTTTTCTTTTGCCCATACAGTTCAAAGAAATGAAGATCTGAGATATCGAGATGGAGAACTTGGGAGGCGGTTCATAGGGAATAACAACTTCCATTTCATGGTTCAGCTCAACTTCTGAATATAATATACCTGTATATTATATAGATATATAGGCTACTCCATGTAAAGATTTCGGGATGAAACTCCATTCGCCAAGTAAAGAAAACGGCGTAGAAAAAAACACTGAGAAGAAGATGAAAAAGAAAAAGAAGAAGACGGTCGAAAGATGAAAGATGGAGGAAAAATTCTAGACTGAAAGCTGCAATAGACATATCGTAAAGGTAAACAGTATACCTATACTTATGCTATTTTTTCCACGAAAAAAAATCCGTTTCTTTATCGTTATTTTATTTTTTTTTTTTAATTCTTTCGCTTTGCTTTCTCATTCGTTGTACTTCGCGTTGCGCCGGCGTGTATCTGTACCTGGCTATGAGCAGTATACCGGGCATTTAGATGTATGTATACCTTGAACCGCGAGAGCTGCGAACGCTAATTTGAATTCCGCTGCACGCGCGTGAAAACAAACGATAAAAAAAAAAAAAAAAAAGGAAAAGAAACAAAGATTGGGGGGGGGGGGGGGGGCAGAAAAAAAATTCCGTATGCATCGCGACAAGGTGAATAAAAATGGCGACTTTGGATGCAAATTCGTTCATTTAAATATTATACGCACGGTGAACGGATCGAACAACAAACGTATAGTAATGGTATACGTATACCGACGCATACCTATATATAGAGAAATAAAAGACAAATAACTAAGTCCACAAGGCGAAAAGCAAGGCGAAACGAGGCCGTATTATAAATAAGGCGGAGAATTTCATTCCGATCACTTGAAAATAATCAGCTTTGAATAGAGAAGGAAGGACTATTAAACTTGAAATTAATATAATTTAAGCGAAAGTTATTTGACCTTTGCTGCTTCACGAGCTGTGATACAATATGGGGAAACGATACAACGATATCTCTAATACGTGTGTGCGTGTATGTATGTGTGTATATATATATATATATATATATAATTCAGGCCCCTCCCGTTGAATAACAATAATTGCATCTGGACTAGAATGAACGGAAGAGAAAAAAAAAATGAATTTTCTCTCGTTCAGGTGCACAACATATTTTCTTTTTTCTTTCCACGTGACAACGAAAGGAAATGTCCAGCACAGCGAAGTGTAGAAGACAAAAAGTGTGGTTGAGGGAGGAAAAAAAAATTCCGGACGAAGTAGGTATAGGTATAGTATACATATATTGCACCTAACATGTGATTCTATAAAACTATACCTATTCTATATATACTATACGTACGTACATACGTATGTACCCAATTAATGGCACAATATTGCAGTGTATCGAAACATGCTTTGTCTCTTTGAGAGAAGGGAATACATAGTAAGAAAATGAAAAAAAAAATATATACACGTATACGTATATGTATATAATAAGAGAGCGAGCTAAAAAGCTGAAGGAAAAAAAGCCAAAAAGCCACTGCAGCGTGTAGGAAAACTCATTATGCCCGAGCGACCGTGGAGTATAATCATCACAATGCTTAACGCGTACATTGGTGTGTGTTAAGGTACTGTATGTAATCTATTATTCTATGTATAGATATGTGTGTTGGTAGTTAGATACGGACTAATCTTTGTTCGTTCTATCCGGCCTTATAATGTCCTGCTGGTGGTATGTAGGTATGTATACCTCGTAGTAGATAAATAGGCATATGTATGGTGCTATAATGCTGCTGCACTCGAGGAATATAACTCTAGAATGAGTGCCAAGCTGTGTAGATAGACCAACATTTATACATAGTGGACTAGTCGACAATGTGAACACAATGTGGACTGACGATGAAACGGAGTATGTATATGTGTACATATATACATATGACGAGAGAGAGAGAGAGAGAGAGAGAGAGAGAGAAGGTGAAACAGGTATAAATGAAACTGTTGAACTTTGTCTATTGAGCTGCTGTAGAGAGGAAAATTAACTGGTCTGAAGCTGGCGGCCGAACGTGCTGTCGTCGATGAAAATGCGGCAAAGAAGCTGAAAAACTCGAAAAAATTGATCAACATTATGGAAAGTTAATACTTCCATAGAATTGAAGAAACAAATTTGTACCGCGTTCTCCTGTTTGAAAGAAGTTTCGAACGCTCGACCGTTAACTCTGGCCGCCAGCTTCGGCTTAATGGAAAATTATTCCAACTATCAATTAACGTTAATTTTAATGATTAACATTTTTTTTCTACCGTGCTAATTGTGACACAAGTACCTACATAGTGCCTGGTAGCTAGTCAGTACCTGATACCCAGCTATACCGGTACCTATACCGTCGGATAAATAGTGAGGTGGATACATAGTAGGTACACGTAACGAGCGCAAGTCGCTCATCATTATTTTCCAAAATAACTATTGGGCGCGGTTCGATCTCAAAAGACGTATGACAAATTCTTCGATATCTTCTGACGAAAATAATCAGCCGATAGTAGCGCATTTTGTTTGTCGTACTAGTCGTCGAGATGGTTGAGAGATGCAGGGCTCTCGGTTACGACGATCTGGCAAAAATCTCGCACCGTGTGTTGATCATTCGAGTTTGCCTATGAGAAGAGAAATGAGTGCGCGGTGCCCTGGCGCCCAACGTGGGGCCACACATTACCTTTTTTTCTTTGTTATTCTAATATTGAGTATCGGCAAACTTCGGAAGCCCAACACGTGTGAGATTTTTTGCGAGATCTTTCGAGATTTCGACTTCTGTACGAAATGAAGGGCCAATGCGCGTGGATGAGGAAGCTTTTCGGAAGATCTGCCCCGCTTACACGGCGTAGATACTTATTATCCGCTTGTCACATACGCAGGGCTGAATATAGTTATATTTATGGTTATAGATATTCGCAGAAGAGATATATTGTGTTCCTTCTTCATGTCACTTTCAAATAATATTTTCCCTCTTTGTATTTTCATCTTCTACATTGTTCTGCCCCGTAGATCATTTATTCCCGATGACGCGGACGTGATAAAAACAGAAAAGAGCGTTCTTTCCTCGCCGGTGAGTGCCCGTGTATAAAGTATGTGGTAGGCATATGGCTATAGTACACATGATTCAAGTATGTAGGTAGGTAGGTAGTTAGGTAGTTATTACATACAGTAATTGTAGATGTAAGTGGCCATCTATCTGGACGAACGTGGGGCCATTCAAGCTGCCAATTCATGCCAGTTATCACCGCAGATAGATGCATGCCTATGATACCTACGTATAAATAGATAGATACCTACATACAGTATTGAAGCACGCAGCAGCGCGAATCAAGCTTTGACGACAGAAATAGGACCGGAAATAGTCGATAAATCTATTCAAAATCGATGACACATAGTCAGAGATACTGTGTACGTACGCTGCTGCACATTAATGCAGATTTCGCTCTGAAGTTAGCTATACACTCACGTCGAGTCGCTTTTGCAAGGGTGAAGCAGAGACTAATAAATCAGCGTGAGGTATATTTTTGAATTCTTTTGAATGCATCTCGCTCACGGGTCTCTGCTTTACCCTTGGAGGGGCTTGCCGCATGTGCGGCCAACTTCAGAGCGAAACCATTAATGCGCGGGAGTGTACTAACTACAGCGCAATTGTTCATTTTTGTCTTCTTCTTTTCCGTTCTCTCTACTTCGATTATCAAATGATGAGTGAATCGAAAAATGGGAGTGAAGTAAAAAGTAGGAAAAAATTGGAAAAAAAACCCCATGAATTGACGAAAACAACGAGGAAAAATTCGAAAGAAGCTTCCGTCTATAAACAAACATCATAAAATTGTCAATATGTATATGCTACTAAGCCGACATTTTCCAGATAAGATACTGATTACTATATTATCTACATTTATATTATCGCGCAGGCAGATACTATATTCTGCTACGAGAAGCGGGAACGGTTACAGTAAAATAGTTATACTTTCTATCTGACTGAGTGACTGAGTGTTCGCGGATGTTCTGATTACGATATTGTGATTATACGTTGTTTGCGCGTTCGAAACTATATTATGCGTAATGAAATCGTTGAACTCTTCTTTCTCCATATTCTGCACGAACATATGAAACATTTATCTACTGCTATTAAAATTATTTTATTTACCGTAAGCAACGCGACTGAAGTGAACAAAAAATGTATCCATGAATTGAGCGAGTACCCTCTATATAGAAATACTATCTATAATATTTGCATATTGTTTTCATGTAAATAAATAAATAAATTATATTCATCGCAAAACAAACATGTATATATACACCTGTGAAACTTTCCGTTGGCTATAATCGATCGCGTACGATGACATAATACAGATAATATATATGTTCGTATGTTACACATGCATACATACACGTATGCTTGACGATATGCCAAATAAGCTAGGAAAATAGGAGTGGAAAAAAATTGAAAATGAAACCTAAACCAACAAAAACTAAGCATAACGACACGCCAAACTATATATCGAGAATCGCTTCATCGTTATTATATATTAGAGCATACCTAATAACATATGTACAGAACAGGCAGGCGGCATGTGAAATATGAATATACATATAATTGACCGCGTGTGTAAATTTTACATACATGGAAGGTATATATATACCTACCTAGAAACAACACCGATAATATTGTAATGTTAATTGATCTGATGAGAGGAAGATGGCGAGTAAGAGATGGAAGGAGAAAGAGCGAGTTATATAAAGATTCTAATGTTCATATACATGCGAGAGAATGATTCGTCGTCAATAGTCGCTACGGCCCCCAATGCTGTGACATTCGGCCAAAAACTACAATAATATATTTTTAACCTGACGTAGGTCACAGTGGGCACATAGTTAGTAATTCAATACATACTATAATGAACGTAGTGCATGAGGTTCCCTCCCGGGCATGATAAGATGAACGAAATACGGAATACAAAATTGACCGGAATTCAATTGTAATTTCATGTGGTGAATAACCGTAGTATACATACATAGAAAATTGAAAATCCAATATTACAGTAAGGAAATATTACACTTGTTACACAACGCCAACCAACTGATAACAATAGAATTACGATCAAAATATACCTAACTGGACATCGGCTGAAAATCTTTGGGTCAAGAAAAATCTCCCCATTATCATTATTATTATTATCATTATTATCAATTTTTTTTCTCGATTCAGCAACCTTGGCTTCATCGCCATTCGTTTGTAAATTAACTGGTCGATTTATCACATGAAAAATCAGACTAAAATCTGACTCGTATAAAATTCATTCATTTATAAATTACATCCTGGATCAGTAATACAGCCCGAGTCTCCAAATATACTACCTCATACGTATAATGTAATTCCGTAACGATGATGCATCATCCGCAATTATCGAATACCTAATTGTGCATAATGCATACATACATATATATATATATATATATATATATGTGTGTACATATGTACATACACACAAGTGCCAACAAATGCGAGAGAAACGACGAATGACGCGGGTGGACAAATAAACTTTTCAATAAAACCGAACAAACGTGAAAAAAAGAAAAAAAGAGAAACGAAACGGAGGGGAGGGGAAAGGAAAAGAAAAATGATTTCACTGAAACGTAATCCGATGAAAATGATAATCAGCAGCGTGACACCAATTGCCTACTCACGTTGATTGATATCAATATATCACAGAATTATCATTCTCGACTGACGTGGCGGCTGGTAGGGTGGAAGCCTAACTGTAATCACGATTCGAAATTATTATACAATCGATTGGTTTTTAATGATATACCTGCCCCGCGCGTAGCGTACGCATATTCAAATACGAGAACGATGGCAATAACAACGAATTATACTATATGAATAGTGAATACGCATAGGCGGTATGCATGCACAGTTGTGTGCATGCATATCCATATATAGTATCGTTGCGCAACAATGAAATAAGATTCGTCGTAGATAATGGAATAAATAATATCAATATCAATAATAATAATAATCATAATAACAATAACAACGATAATGATCAACGAGAATAGGTATTCGAAGATAAGAAAAAAGAAGAGGATAAATAAACGAACCACGGGAGCGAGTATGGTCAAATCCCAAGCGCTTTTAGCTTGTTTCTGTTGTTGTCCTCCCTTCTTATTCTTTTTGCCGGGTCTTCGCAAGCTTGAAAACCATCCCGCAGCTATAGCAACGGCACTGACATCCCGACGTTCTTCGTGTCTAACGACAACGACTTCTTCATCTTCGCCCCGGACATTGTCCAGCGCGTCCACTGACCTCCCGGTAAAAATCATTTGCGGAGCCAGTTTGATATATATATTTGAAAATATTAACACTATGGGATATGCGCAGATAATTTTATACAGAATGTTGATCCCCCGGCTATGTGTTGTTGTTTTTTGTTTTTAGATTTTTGTTCCTTATCGCTCGGTTCGTCGATTCGAATCCCACGCTTCAGTACGAACTTCTAGTACGAGTTACTGCGCCGCGTGATATATAACTGCACCATGAACACTCAACTGTAAACAGTATCCTAGGTTTTATATTTATCGATAATAATTAATTATCTCGTTACACAGGAATGAGAGATTCGGTTTTAGTGTCTGTTCTGTTGTTTTCTCTTTCTTTATTCTTTTTGTTTCATTTCTTACAATGATAATAATAACCACTGATTAATGAATATTCAATCTTGCGCCGAGATTGAGAAAAAAAAAAAACAAGAAACAACCAATACATCTATAAAAAAACAATCGAACAACAACGACGAGGTGAATGGAAAAAGAAAAAAACACGATCGCTCGAAATTCTATTCATAAATTCGCGCCAGCGTGAATATCACGGGAAATACCGAAGAGACAGAAGGAGGAGAAAGTTTCCGTTGTTTTTTCTCATTTATTCCAACGTTTCTCCGTGTTTCCGTTTTCGTTTTATTTGTCTTTATCTTTTTCTACGCAATTCAACATCGGCACTTTTTCTTCTTTTGTTTAAAAACAAAAAAAAACACGCGCGAACACACACGCGCACGCACAGTAAATCCAATATAACTCTTGTCACTTTAACAGCAAACCAGAACGCGAGACGAGAAAGAGAGAGAGAAAGAAAATTCGATTCGTTGCAATTTTTTTATTTCACTCTCCTCACTGAACATACACTCTATAAATGTTTTCCGGCGTCTGATCAGGTTGGAACGATTCGCGTCAATCCCCAGAATAGGGAAGCGATATAAAACTTTGAAAGATTTCAAACGTTTTGCTTGAACCGTGCATGGCAGGTGAGCGACTGGTATTGCCAGTGGCCGGCATGCGACTGATGAATAAAAATCTTGCGGCGAGAGTTAAGCGCCTCTGGCGGAAAGCGTTTAAAGTATTGACGTAAAATACATCTCCACCTATTTGATATGAGTGTACGTGTAACATAGCAAATACATATAGCTCTATGCTATAATGTAATCGGAATTGCAAATAGTAGTTTTTTCTGAGTATTGATTTTGTTGTTTTGTAGATTTCATTCTCCGTAATAACAGTTGTTCAATGATCATTATAGTTATAGAGAAGAAAATAGTAACAATGATAATTCATGTTTCACGAAATTTTCGCCCAATGTTTTTTTTTTCCAATGAAATTTTTCTTTCTGTTTTTTTGTTTTCATATTTTTTTTTTTTTTTTTTTTTTTCTTTCGGAGAACAGCCAACAACGTCAATAGGTGATTTCGGTTATGATACGAATATCGTATTGATGGATTTGACATTTTGGATTTCGACGAATCGTCAGCCTGTACATATATATATATGAACGCGATCGCAGTACGTTGAATATTATTGATTTTATAGAAAAGAGAATTGTTGTTTGCAGAACCGCAGGCGGAAAAAATTTCCTAAAAATTGTAACTTACGTACGCGAAATGGTTTTTTCCTTTTTTTTTCATCTTTTTGTATTCTCTCGCCGTATTTTTGAACTTCACGTTTTGACAAGGCGAGGTTATTGGGTACAATCACCGCAAAAAAACGCAAAGTTGAGTTTTCGTCGGCAAGTTTTCGTTTTTTTTTTTCATCAAGCTTTTTCGAAATTGGCGGCAATGATAAATCGAACGATGTCGAATTGGAGGTGATTAGTGGTTTGAAATGCCTATTTACTACACGAATAATCGAATTTATGTATCAATTTTCAAAAGTGCAGGCACCGAAAGCATCGACATTCATATACAAATAGGCAAATTTTGACACAGGTAACATACTCGTTTTCCACGATAATAATTATGATGCAATGTGATCAGCTGCAGCTCAGTCATATAGGGTACAATTATAGAACATTTTATTTCACATATTATTAAGAAGAAATTGCATTATGCGTAGGTATATATGTACCTAGTATATTATATATTATGTATATCATAATTGCGAACGTACCTACGAGAAGAAAAGGGTGAAAATTGTCTGCATGCATTATCACAATT
Organism: Phymatocera aterrima; assembly: GCA_963170745.1. Taxonomy (NCBI): domain Eukaryota; kingdom Metazoa; phylum Arthropoda; class Insecta; order Hymenoptera; family Tenthredinidae; genus Phymatocera; species Phymatocera aterrima. The sequence goes on from OY720666.1 coordinate 9,350,456, forward strand.
TACATTATATATATACCTAATATGAACTTAATTTACCGGATAATTACGCGTTTGCGAGAGAAAGAGAAAACGGGGAGGGGGGGGGGGGGGGGGGGGGGAGATACCTATCGATCATATCAACCATAGCGATCAACTTTTTGTCTTTGTTTCTCAATAACGCGTAATAATTATTACGAAGTAGGTACATACATACCTGCAGTGCACCTACACACGCAGAGAAGAATAATTAAACATGATTAGGATCTGGTCAGTAGCCGTTATAGGGAGCGAAAGGCGATGACCTGCGCCTGCACCTGCTCTTATATATACTCTCGCGAGGTGATTGACTGCATACACTGCGGACCTTGTTGTGTCGCTCTAGTTGTCGTTGTCGTTGCAGTCTGACGACCAAGTTCACGTGTTTCAGATACCCCGACGCTGATTGTCGCAATGGTGTATATATGGTACACATTGCGTATATACCTATGTGTACCGTACAGTAACTGCAGGGGAATGAAGTCGAGGAAGGAAGATGACGATGCCGCACGAGGGCTAATACTTGGGAAAATCGCTGTACCTATAAGTTATATTTGCGCTATTCATTGATAACCGCTCGGCGGTCAAAGAATTCTGAGTAATTGTCGAAATTTTTATAGACGCCAAAAAATTTCAGTCCGCGATTTGATGAAAACTTGTTTTTTTTCCCAATTTATGTGGGTGCGTGATGTACATAGATTGGGCGGAAGTAATGCGGGGACGTATCTTTCCTTCTGCCGTTAGATACGACGATTCCGCATGTTATTGGCGATTGAATTTCACTTGTAGTTTGCAATCTGTTATATTATCGGCAATTTTCATTCGAACTGAGAATAAAAAAAACACGGATTGCAGAATATTTTTCAGAAACTGATAGATCATTACGAAGTAAGTAGATATAGAAGGAAGCACACGCAGAACTCCTGCAATTGCGAATTCTTCAGCATACCCAAGATCCGGTATAAGAAGAGTGTTTTGCCTGAAATTCGGTTATCCGAAGATGGGAATGGTCGAAAAATGAAGATTTTTCGCCGAACGACGAATTTCAGCCAACTGAATTTTGTTTTTGCCGTTATTAACGTTATTAACCTCGAACAGCCTCGTGTTCGTAAGATTGCGGAGTAATTGGGTCAATGATAGTCGAGATTAGGAGAAAAAATTTCTTTCCCATTTGTAAGAAATTGCATTTCTTGTTTATTAGCCAAACGAAACGGAAGTCCTATACGCAGAGACGACGCGACGACATCTGCATGCTGGGAAACTCGTCCACTAATGTTTTTCTATGAAGAAAAAGAAATCCCCGCTAAAATTGGACCGCGCATTAAATTATTTTGGGAAAAGAACGTTTAGGCGCGGAAAACGCAATTTTTTCTTCAGCTTCACTTCCTCTGTGAAATCTAGAACGAGATACCTACGGAAAGAGAGGAATTGGACGAGCTGTTAGAGTTCAACAAGTGTCGAAACCAAGAGTGAAATACTATGAAACTATGAGAAACAAAAATGTTGAAACTTGAGCTGGAACTCATACGCATCACCTCCATCCGAATTCTTAGCACATTTAGTACCGTTTGCCCGTAATATATTCAAGTATGATAGTATACAAGTAGTAGGCATTGCCAAACAACGACGTCATCGCACGCGCGCCTCTAGGATACGAATTCTTTCCAAGGATGCTCACACTTTCCCTTCTTTTTCTTCTTCTTCATTATCATCGTCGTCGTTTACGCTATAACTAAACTGTGCATATCCATACCTCTACGCGGATGCGATAATGTATAAATTTGTCCGCAAGATCGGAGGATTAAAATACACCCATATATACAAGGTGTACGCTGTCTGAAGTTAGTCTTAAAGGTACAGATGACGCGATAATCGCCAGTTATTCGAAGAAGTGGCTCACCTTGCAATGCCACCTGGAAGGCATACCGTCATCATCGCAACGGTCTCGCGTTTTCTTCACATTTTCTTTAGCTTCGTTTTCTTCGTTCCACGATTATTTGCCACAATTTTATTTGTTCCAACAACGGCCGCGTGAAATACCGACAAAATTTCACTTATTTTCTCGCGGTCTTTCTCTGCTTTTCATCTTTTTCGTATTTTCTTAACGATATTAATTCTCGCTCACTTCGCCTCATTACAGGCGTACCATTAATTTTTTCAAATACAACATCTATCGCGCAAAATCGCGGTTCGAAAACATATATATATATATCATATCACAAGGATAAGAATATCGATTTTTGTTCTACTGAGGATATTCCATTACTAATAAAATTAGTGTTTTTTCTTGTTTTGTTTTCTTTTTTTTTCGCTTTTGGTATCTTCGTTACAGCATACTCAAGAATAAATTTCCCTAAAAAAAAGCTAAATCTCAATATGCAATCACAAAAGGTGCGGAATAAAAAAAGAAGGAATAATGAGGATACACCATATTTTCAAATTCTACGCTTGACTCGTTTCGCTGTTACTATATTTCGGAGCCGATATGTTGCGGACGATACAGGTTATGCCTTTCGAATCCATTTTTCTATGGGGTCAAAATTGCGCACATGGCCCAGAATCAGGTTATAGCCTTGACATTTTCCAGACTCTCTGCAGTATGCGCTCAATACCCGACCCCAACCGCTTGTAAACAAAATTTCAACCAAAAATTGCCTCTCTACTATACTATATCTACACAGGTCATAATAGGTGTGTATATATATATATATATATATATATATATATATATATATATATATATATATGTATACCGATACCCCTTACTGGTTCTTCTTATACGATTTCTGCACCTACATACCTACGCGCGCGAACGACTTCGTTTATCGTAATAAAAACCAAATTTATCGTAAAAAATCGTAAAGCTTAAATAATCTGCAACTTTACAGCCGGAATTCCTACGTCTTGGCTATAATATTTCTTCTCTGTTTTTCCTTCCCGTGGAAGAAGGACGTATTCAGCTCTAAAATTGACAAATTTTAAGTAAAAATAAAACTCTTCGGTTGCGGATCCACAAGATAAAAAACCTTCCGATGAAGGGACTCTTCTCAAAAAATGAAGAAAAAACAGCGGAAATAGGCCTCCCAAATTCATCAATCGCCCACCTATATATATACACATATATATATTATCATTTTTACTAAATGTATCGTTTTATATACGATTATAGTTCATGTACTATAATGTAAGCTATCGAAAAAAAGTTTTCGAAGATTTCCAAAGATTGTCACCTATACGTATATATATATATATATATATATATAACGGCTGAAAATCTTTCTGCCATAGAATTTTAGACATGGCTACAAGGATTTTGAGAATCCTTTCATCCGCCCGCTCTCTTGTATATTATACACTTCATACCAAATATATTTACGTATAGATATAGGTGTATACAGGGTGAGTCCGAAAGATAATAAGTTTTTCACGAGGAATTCGCCAGCACCAACGCTGTCGCGCGTTATCCTGAACTTAACCTTTATATAGTGTATTCTAGTGTATATATATATATGATATACATATATACCTATATATACTGTACAGAAAAGTGGATACTGCCTGAAGATCCGCTCAATGTAACCGCGACGAAAAGCGAGAGAAGAGGAGAAAAATTGCGGGGAAAACCTTCTTTTTTTTTTTCTTCTTTCCCTTTCAGGAATTTTAGGAATTTGTACAGAAAAAAGAAAAAAGAAAAAAGAAAAGAAAGCGGGTACGTATAGTTGAAAAATGAAAAAATAGAAGATTGAAAAACTGAAAAGAACTTCTGTAGACTCTGAATCATAGTACATACCTATTAGGCATACCTACTTGACTTGGAAATTTATTACACCACTCGACTTATACTCCTAGTAAATCCACTTTGCATCCGTGACTGCAAGGCAACCCGCGGGTGTCGAATGACGGAGTAAAGATGTAAAGAGTGGTGAAAAAGAGAGAAAACAAAATGGAAAATTATGTTTGACAAACGTTGAAAGCTTTCAGTATAATAAACTACTTAGATTTTCTTACGAAAGTAGAGTAAAACGTACGTGCATACATACATACATAAATTAGGCATATGGGGTACAACGGTTATTACTGTACAAATTACGAAATTTTCGTGCATAATCTGGCTAAATTTTATGACGTTGACGCCGGCGCGCGAAAAATGAATTTGTCCGGTGATTTTGTCCCACTGAAATTCAAACAACGAAAAAATATCTTCGGGGTATGAGAATTGCTCGAAAATTGATGGCCGCATACTATACACAGTGATTCAGGGAGAGCGGGACGCATTTTGTGGATGAATTGTTCGAGAAATTCGGAGATGAAAAATCCTCGGCCAAAACTTCCTGTGACCTCTGGTTCTCAAACTACAGAGGATCCAGGTTCACCTATCACAGAGCTTAGTGCGTGAGCGAGACACGGCAGGCTTGGATACAGTGCCGAGTGAACACAGTCTCTGCGCACTAACGTAGCGCAGCGCGTCGTGATTGGTTCACTTAAATATTCCGATAACTCGCAAACTATCGGTCGTAGGAATTTTCGGCAAAGGACTTTTCGTCTCAGAATCTCTCCAAGAATCCAGCCACAAAGCTGTGTCCCGCTCAATCTGAATCACCCTGCGTAGTATGATAACATACTGTATAGGCATTTGCATACACGCGTACCTACATACATGAGAATATTTGTCTACAGGTGTGAATGACTGTGACAAACTTCGATTGTAAACTTCCGAAAATGTGTTGGAAGTTTTTTCGTTTTTTTTTTCAAACACGGAATAGTCATCTTACTATAAAATCCGTACGTAGAATTTATATAAAAAAATACTATAAGTTTGCTATTCAAATTTGTCAAATTTTACATGCCTTCTCTCTCAAAAAAAGTTTGTATCCAATTGCAAATTTGGAGAATATGCTTACAATACAGTATAGTTATTCATTTTGCAGCTACGCCGCAGATTTGTATTTTGTCAAATTTTTGTATAATAAATTCCAAGTCGAATTGGACATTTCCACCATGAGATCATGTTATTTATGTTTGAACGGAATGTATGCAAAAATTATCGTAAAGTTAATTTTTTTCTTTCTCCCTATTATCGATTCCACAGAATGACCTGATGGTCGTCGCGCGGTTCGCGTCGCGTCGTCGCCTCATATTATTTTTTTTTCTCAATACCGCTATCTCGCCGATGATTCCTGTTCAGCCACATGATATATATATATACGATATACGAGAAACGAAAACAAATTTCAATATTTGAATGAAAATAAATGAATCTATGTCCGAGTAATACACGTAGTACAGTATATAATATAATGAAGTTTCACTTGACCTTATAAACTTGACTTTTTTTGAACTCTTCTAGTACTATAGCAATACCTATACCTATGCCCATGCGCGATTTCCAATCCACAAATATATTAATTGCGTCGTCTTTTTGGGAATTCCAAATACGATACAACACGATTTTTCTTTTTCTTCATTTTTTTTTTTTGTCTCTTTTCTTTTTTTCTATCACACGATTTCGAGAGAAGCGATAAGGAATTGAGTGATAGGTTAACCACATATATACACTATACTATGTTATTCAAATATGCATAGTTGATCGATTCGTAGAGAATTATTCGATTTCGATGGTAAAAAAACGCGCGAGAGAGAGAGAGAGAGAGAGAGAGAAGAAACGCGAAACCGAATGTAATGCTGGTTCTGTTCATAATTATTTTTTCCTCGTTAGATATACATTCTTTTGCTTTTGAATTTTAAATTTATAAAGGTCAAGCAGTCATGCGTATATATACATAGATACACACCATACGGCGTAATAGTAGGTAGAGTTTATAGGTATAATATACCGCATGTATACGAAAATATGTTACCTTCTTTGCTTTCGTTGAGTTCCTTAATTTCTTCTTCTTCTTCTTTTTTTTCTTCTTTTTCGTCAAGCAGAAGCAAAGTATAATTAACGAACACATACACGAGTATATAGGGTATATAAATCCGGAGCAAAGATTGTACGCGACGAAATTTTGAAAGACAAACGATCGACGATAGGAACGGGGGGGGGGGGGGAGAAAAAAAAGAAAAATACCAAACCAAAAAGAACTTGGATTCAATTAGGTTTCGTGCCGCAATTATCCTCTTATGACCGTTGAACTCCGATTGAAGATCGAAGAGGAAAGAATGACGACGCGCCTCTACACTTGCAGATCGGCGTCACTTTATATAATATTTTGAAAAAAGATTTAAAAAATTAAAAAATTTCTCATCTTTGTATCAAATGAAAATATTATTCGACACGTTTGCGCCTCAAGAATTTTAATGGACACACCGAAATCCTTTGATCTCGCGATCAGTTGACATTTTTCTTATGTTAAATACGAAAACAGACAAATCAAGTTTATACAGCGGCGGTATATTTATATGAGTGTATACGACGATTGGAAAACGAGATTGAAAAATTAAAAAATTAACACGCAGATATGTACGTACGCATACAACTCTGAAATATATAGTATATGCACGTACGTATGTATGTATGTACGTATGTATATACATGTATTTCACCAACTCGCTCGGTTTTTTAATGCGAACTTTCATCCGCGTTGATACAGTATGTATGCATTATATGTACAGTGTATGATATCACCGGATTGATTGGGAACACAAATTTTAAACTACTAATACAGCAACCGAGTTAATTATAACAATAAATTGAGAAAACTGAATAACCGAAAAACAATAACGTTATTATATATAGCCACCAACTGATTCTGGATTAACACATCACATATCTTTATAGACGCAGCCCACAGACCCTGGTATAGTATATATGTACATTATAGAACCAGCTATATAAACCAAGGTATCGCTGTATCACTATTTTACGCTAATATGATAGTGATTAACGATGATCGAACTGATCCCCGTCGACTGCGATGAGTGATCAGCGACATACTAACAGTCCGCTAATATAGTCATCTTCGACGTCTTGTATTTTGGATTTTTGGATTTCGGCTGAGAATTCAGGTTGATCATCATCCGTTCACAATAATACAAAAGGACTAGACACCCCGCCGCGAGGGGGAAGACTTGGAAACCCGAATTCGCGTGGATTATAATGACATGAAATCTCGTCCGTCGATCTTTCTGTGTATATATACGTGCTACAGATATACATGTATACCTTGTTAGGTATTTCCATTTATGTATAAATGTATTTACTATCCTATCAATTCACGATAATACAACTGAATAATCGGTACGCGTATAACGTCGGATCGACAACATAAGATTCCTTTCTCACGAAGATCCCCAAGTTCTATTGGAATTGACGTTGTGTAACCCTGCAGCGCAACAAAAATGAGGAAAAGTACGAAGAACGCTATCGGCTAACTGATTGGACACGGAAAATAACTGACGGCGAAAAAAAAAAAATTTGTTATTTGATCGATTTTTCGCTGAAATTTGTTCGATCAAGAATATGGTGAATTTTTTCTTCGGTTTTCTTGCACCGAAAATTATTTCGGAGATCCCCCGACTTCGGGGAAAAATAAGGAAATGGAAATTTTGTTTGTCCATTGAAAAAATGTCACAAAAAATCGCTTGAAAATACAATTCTTCGCCACGTGTTTCCATGTCGAAGCAGTCGTTATAAAATTCAGTCCCGCATGCGATCGAAATGTACCCCACCTCTCGACCTTCGGTTAAACGAATTGTACAGCTAGCGTAGGTGAAAATTTCCGATCGCACAAATTTTCACAAATTTTAAGGAAAATTGTAACACTAGTTTACCACCGTAAAATAATTGTAGAATTTTCGTTATTTTTTTACGAATAAGGAAATGAAAAATTATGGATTTTCATAGTTCATCCTTGATGGAAAATTCTCCAATTATACAAATCTCGGTGAATTTTAACAAGCTAACCGAAACATCTCGTAGTTTTTCGATGAAAACAAAAATTCTGCATTTTCCAAGTTTTTTTCGCAAGAATTTGTAGTATTTCTTTACATAGTTTCTCATAGAAGATTCTATAGATTTTCTCATGGTTTATCGAATGAAAAATCGCGGATCTTCGTATTCTATTCATAAAAAAATCTGGATTGAAACAGTAATTCGAAAAAATTTGTTGTTTTTCTCGATCGAACTGAACAAAAATTACAATCTCTTATAATGAAGAAAAATAAACTACGAAAGGTTTCATTTCCCATTAAAAATTCGTAATCGAATTAGTAGACATCATTTCACCAGGGGTACTATAAACGGCGAGCGCTTTTCAAAACGCATTCGTCAGTATACAATATTAATATACAATCAGTATAATACATCGTTCAGAAGTTGTTATATGTTCCACGCTATCAGTAGCTGGATATAAATTTACACTATACAATGAGGAAAAAGAATGAGATAAAATAATATAAAGAGAAAAAACAGGAAAAACAGGAAAATTTCCTGAGGTCATTCAGGCGAGTTTTCTTTCCCTTTTCTCTTTATTGTCTTCAATTTTTGATGATAACGTTGAATATACAGGGTGGGGCATTTGAAATGACCATCGGAGCGATTTTCTCAAAAACGAAGCGACATATCGAGAAATGTTTGGAACTGAAGTTGCGGGGCATCGAGGGGGGCACAAGATGGCGTTTCTGAATTTCTTCCTGAGCGGAGGCATCGAGGTTGTTTGAAGGCTAACTTCGTTTTGGTAAATGGAATGGCACATTTCTTCTCCGGGAAGTCGAAAGAGCGTTCAATTTCAAGTCTAAAAGTAATTGTGTGTACCAATGGTCCAAGATTTACAGTTTATGAGATATTTCACAATTATATTGTGACCAAAAAATGCCTCTTCTGCGATAGCATGCGTTGTCATTTGGTGTTCAATTGGTGGGATGAAATTTTCTTTTTCCGTACACCACTTTTAGACTCAAAATCGTACGCTCTCGCGATTTCCGGTGAAAATAACGTGCGTTCCATTTGAAAAATCGAAGTTGACCTCCGCAAAACCTTTCTCGCGCCTTCAAAAATTCGTTCAGCCCGAGTAGAATAACAACTAACGTGAGTTTGCGGTGACTAATCGCGACTCGCATAAGTCATGCTCATCGTTTATTATCTGTTACCGCGGAAATGGTTTTATCACCGAGAACGATAGCCCGAAACATCTTTATTTGTTCAGATTATACACATGTACCCATTCTAGTTGTCTCAGTATATTATATACGCAGTGAAACATGCAAGATATGTATATACATACATGTATGGACAAAAGTGTACGATATGAATCGCCTCAAAATGAAAAATATCAAGTAGACACCTAAATATATTTTATAATCGTTTGAAAATTTGAAAGAATAAAAAACAAAGACAAGTCTCAATGGAGATACTCTATGTACGGACGTGTGTACATGCATACGTAACGAATTAGTAGACATCTCGTCGAACGGATTAATAACGTCTCGCACACGAAAAAGCCGCACGTGCCCGCAAGATGAATTCCTATGACAAGTATCATAGATTCATCCTGCTTGAGCATTCTACAATTATAAAATTATTTTACAGATATATTCTGAAACGCAGAAAAATGATATTCATTTGCTTTTCTATTCCTTCATCTATTTGTTTCTCTGCAAATAATGTGCCTCCGACAAATATAAGATGTTGTCCTTCTTTCTTGTTTCTGCTATAAATTTGGCAATTTTTGTTATTGCTTCTTCTTCTCGTATGCTTATGAGGGATATTTGAATATCAATTTCAAATGAATATAATATAATATATATCATACATATGAATATATAATATACATTTGAACTATAATTATGAATATACAAATAAAAGAAATAGAAGAAAAGAGGAAAATTGAATTGATAAATACAAATTCAGGTTTAGGCTCCGTCTATAAGAAACGAGAAATGGCTTATAGATAGCGTGGCGCCATCCATGAGCTTTGTGATAAAGAAAGCTCCGGTCGGTAAGATAGTGAGCGTGAATTTATCCGGTACTATCGGTCGTCGATAAGTAAGAGAGTATCGTGAGTAATCTTAATTATCATTCGATCATATTTAAAAACGCGGGATACGAACAGACGGAGTATTTGAAATATGAATTCGACCTGTGCGATGACTAGAAATAATAAACGGCCGTAAAGAAGACAAATAGCGCTCAGAACTTTCTTTCAAAGAATTTTACAATCCCGAACCATCGGCAGCAGTAAATTAATCGATATATATTCATATACTATCCTAAAAAGAATAAAATGACTGTTATGATAATGGCAATAGTAATAATAATAATTTGGAACGAAACTATGCCGTACCGTAGCATATAACTCGGGACTTCTAGAATTATAAAACACGAAACTAGTTTCGAACACGCAACTGCAGAACGTTATTATTCAACATCAATATCTCCTTTCCCTAGACAGAACGTGAAAAAGTGGGACACAGATTCTCAGCCTCATATAAATTGACGCAAAGCTGTGCATCTTGTTACATTCAAAAAATTTCGATAATATAATGAAGATAACAATAATAATAATCTGTTTTTGAAACTATGTTGATATAATGATACATCACTCCAACAGGTATACGAGGTATAGAGTACCACGATGACGTAGACCGTATATTAATAAATTTAATTGATGATCGGAAATTGTACAATTAGTTTTTGTCACGCCTGTGCGGGAAGTTCGACTTCCCATGCCTGTAGAGCGGGAGTGAAGTGGCCAATTCCCGAATGGCGTGTAGAAAGATTTTGGCGCATGCGCGCATCGCGGATTCCGCGTTTCGCCGCACTAAGGCGTTCACTTTTCCGTGCGAAAAATGTAGCATTCGCGATGTGCGCATGCGCCTTAACCTCTGCTCCGCATGCTATGTTCTCCAGCTTTTCACGACGAGCGCCACGCTCCGCAGACACGAACAGCCGAATCTCTTCTCACAGGTGTGACGAAAAATATCGTGGGTGTTAATATTATTTGTATTTGTAGTTAGTAATCAAGTTATACGATCTATAAATGTTGGATATAATGGCGAACCAAATGTTTCCTCGTGACAACTGAACGAAATGCGTGTTCAAAACTGTATCGAATTTCGACTCGACTGCAGAAATATTGCGTTTTTCGGGTCTCACTTGTTGGATCAAACGAATTCGGTAACAGTTGGCAAGCGTTTTCGTTTCTTTGTCGCGAACAAATATTTGGTTCCCTATAACCAACATTTGTAACCTTTAATAACTTTGAATAAACTCTTCTCTCCGTGTACACTATAAAATGTTTGTGTTGTATAAGTCAGAAATAATATTGCGTGCGTTATATTTTCGTTCTATTTAGCTTTTTTCTCTTTCGGGTTTCAAGCTATTGAATCCTATTTTCAGACCATTTCCCACGTGGGAGGGAAGAAATCATTGAAAAAATAGAAAAAAAGTATAAATATATCTATGTATATATATACAATGCCTATTATATATATTTTCGCAGGTTAGGTTTGCGGTCATGAGGAAACTCCTCGAGCGCAATTGTATGATACACCTATAACAGTGTGAATAAGGATTATAATGCCAGGGGTAAAAAGATTATTGCCGGTCGACGAGCACGCTGCATGCACATGAAACGCTCAAGCGTATTAGGCTTCTTAAGAACTATAGTGGAGGTTAAACTATATACCTATACAGTACATTATGATCTTACGGAGATGATCATCTTTCCCTAAAACGCGTCGTTCGAGAAAAATAAGGAGAGCAAAAAGGATCGAAAGAAAGAACAACTACGACAACAACGACAAAAAATCGAGTAGAAGCGGAGAAGAAAGAGACAAAAAAAAACCCCCAGAACCGACCCGGAGCAGTTTTACAATGCCATAAACGCGATCTCTACTGCTGCATTGCGCAGCAGGTCGTTAATTGTATACCTGCGGACATTTATTATTTTTACCTTCGATCATACCTACAGAGGTAAAATATAATAGATAGCATGCGATAATAATCTCTTTTTCTTTTCTTTTTTTTCATCAAATTTTGTTAACGGTATTTTTTTGTGTTTTGTTTTCTTTCAGCACACAATATTTGTATAATAAAATGCATTCGAATACAGCGAGGATGGCGGAAAACGTAAAGCGTGTTATTTCGAGCCGCTAAAGGCACGCTGCGTTTCATCGTGTCCTCCCTGTAGAAATAGTATACCTATACAGCATGTATGAATGTATGAGTAATGTGTTCATAAATGGTGTCTAACTTTTTGGTCTCAACTTTTTCGGAAATGAGTTTCCTTTCTACACGTTTCTTATGCGTCTATGGCCGGCGGAGCATGCGGCGCGGCAGGAAGAAAACATAGACTTATATAGATAGACTGAGCGCTCCCGTGAGAGGCATTGAAGCTCACATATACGGGACAGAGATATGCCGGGAGTACTCCTTTCTCTTTTCAATCGGCGTCATGGTGGGAGACAAGGGAGCAGTGGAGGTGGGACCACTGATCTCTAGTCTCGCGCGTGTCAAATACGCATTTGTTTTCTTCATGTTTTCCTTCACCGCTCACGGATTATGTTTAATTTGTTTATTATTGTGATTAAATAATATAATAAGAAGGTAACAGAATGGTATTATTTAAAGTTGGGTTAATTTAATTAATACATATCCATTCATACCTTTTCATACATACATATACATATACGAGCGCGTGATTTCCCCTCATTCAACTCCATTTCTCCTCTACCGCCTCGATCCCCACCACCAATATCGTCAGACAGAGAGAAGAGTACTCCCGGCATATCTCTGTCCCGTATATGTCAGCTTCAAGCTGCCCATAAGAGCGCTCAGTCTATCTCTATAAGTCTATGGAAGAAAAGAATTCCTGTCGCCTGCTCCGCCGGCCATAGGCACGTAAGATAAGCGTAGAAAGGAAACTCGTTACCGAAAAAGTCGAGACGGAAGAAGTAAGACACTGGAAATCCATTGATGAACATTACTGCCTATACGGCACTGTGAAAAAACAAAATCATGGGAACAGGCGAAGGTAAATTTGATTTTTGTAAAAATCGTACAAATATCCTAGGCCTTTTTTTCCTAATATGTAACGTCAAAAATCATAAAATTATATAAAGAATTTGTTTGAAATTTCACTCATTTTTTGTGAATAAAAAAGAATTTAACTGCACTGCAAAACAAATCCACGGTAGACCACGTTGAGTTTAACAAAAATCATACTGAGGAAGTAAGAAAAGAAAATGGCATGAAAAAAGTGATAGGATTAGGGTTGCCACCTGCTCGAACGACCCTGCAGGGCGCACACGTATGCCGTACAAGAAGAGGACAGTATTCAGTGAGAAACAGCCAGAGGAGAGTAGCGCGAGGGGTGAATTATAACGGCAAGGTAGAACCGGAAGTCGGCGAAGGGGAATGACGGTCAATTGTGCTTAGTATGTATAATGTATGTATGCATATACATATACATACATACTACCAACCAATGCTGCATACCGCACTCGGCGGCAAGCAAGCAATGTGATAATCCCACCATAGGTACAGGCGAGTGCAGGTATACATACATATAATACATAAGTATGGGTGCACGTATCTACTTATTGTTAGCGGACACCGCGGAGGTTTTGCACGTTCGAATTACAGTTAGGGAGAGAGAGAGAGTGATAGGTACTACGCATTATATTGTTGCGTGTAGGGCCGAGGTAGTAGATACGTGGGTGTAGGAGGCTCAATCAACACTCGAGGAGGATTATTGTTGTTGGTGATGTAGTTTGTTGTCCGTTGTGGACGACAAAGACGGAGAACAATGTCAGCTCTTACGACAGTGGAATGTTTGAGCGGGAGGTTCAATTTCCGCAGAGATTTTTGGAAACATATTCTTTCTTCGGATTCTTCACGATCCGGGACTCGCGATTCCCGACTCACGCGAAAATAGGAATTTGTCCTCATCGGAAATCGAATTTTTTGCTAAGACGTTCGGCTCTCGGAACAGCTGATATATATGTGTGTTATTTTGCCTCATCTTCGGCCACCGAATGCCATTTTCAACTATGTTCAGATCTCACAGGTTCAGGGCAGCTGCCTGCTATTGCAACACGGTCTTGGGAGACACGGTCGATCCTTGGAGTCGTAGGTGGGCAGGGTGAAGCCTACCTGGCATTGAAAATTGCTCTTATACCTGCGTCTATGTGCACGAAGGAAGCACAAATATGCCTCAGACTAACTTGAGAAGGAAAAGAAAAATGAAAATGGCCATCGATTCTCGAGGCTATCTTCAGATTACTGTATATCACTATGTCCGCCCCTTGTCGGCACTGATATTACACCTACCGATGATTATTACCCGCGGTAATGAATCGAATGAGAATTCAAGCCTGAACGTTGCAGATTTTTCTTCTTCGTGATTCATCATTCACATCAACGGCGGAAAAAGAAGGAAAATAGTTGAGACCAAGAATAACCGAGGATGGGAAGGGAAACGTGTTCAGCTCATGGCGTAGCGGAAGGGTCAGAGACTTGAATAATTTGTCGTCATCGTAGTCGTCGCGGTATCACGGCATTGTGCAATTTGCAGAACGATAATCCTTCGCGGTTTCTGTACAATGTTAATATTGCGTCATTCGCGCGTGATCGTGGAATATAATCAGGCGATTGATGCAACGATATTTCGCTCAATATAGATATGGGAGATTTCCAGGCTGATCCGACGACGATACCGCGGAGACAGTATTTCATTACCGATTTATCGATCATGTTTTTTTTGCACGCACGGTAGTATAATCATTCGAAGTGAATCGGCGAAATTATTTCAGATTTTTCTCGAAATCTTTTCGTCCGAAATAGAACATCGTCAAATTTCACGATTTTGAGAAGAACGTATTTTCAACGCTATACTGTGTCCCGAAATTTTTCAGTGCTATAGATGCAAGCTGTATACGGGATATCAAATTTGCGTATCGGTATGAACTTTCCGATACACGTAGGTATCATTATCGTTCTCCTGTACTGGCACTCAAAAACGACATTTTCACGCGTTCGAAAGAGAAAACCAAATTTCTCATCCAATGGGACACGATCAACTAGGTTGTTTTCAAATTCGGAGGGAAAACTCTGTATGCTGAGCCGCTATTTATTTTGGGATCTTCTGCGCGGTGGCCCTGTCTTTGAGATATTCCCATTTGAAAAGGTGAAAATGCACGAAATTGCCACGGAAATACCGAATTCTCGGCGGCGATACGACTTATTGTTAGTACCGTGTAATTTTATATTGAACATAATACCTATATTTCAAGTATGTATATCCAACCTACGCAAGTTTTTCTATATCTATTTCTCAATTTTTTCCCTGCAGTATACATCAATTATGTGAACATAAATTGTAATCATTTGAATACTGGATAAAACGATTAAATTTTGCTCCACTCACTTGTATCTCGAGCAAGAGTTCTGTCTTCTTCCTTCTTATGTCAATTAGGATCTTCTGCTGCTCCGGCGTTAATTCTGTAACGAGAAATGGTGAATGAAGAATTGAACAATACAGGACTAAGAATTGATTGATCGATAGACTACAGTATATATAGATAATGAAAATCTAGGCTATAGTATAGTCAAGTTGATAAGCATAGTGAACAACGAATCGCACGGAACAACGAAGTAAAGTAATTGCTTCAACGAATAAAATATGTATATATGCCATTCCATAATTCAACCGTGAAACAGTTTGATCTCGTCGTGATGCGAATTTCCTCTACGTCATATATTTCACGCCGTATATTATCTCCAGAAAGATATGCTTCGGTAGTATACGTATGCGTACTACTCCGCTCATATTCTTCTTGATTCGTAATACACCAGAGATGATATATATTACTATAATATATGCAGAATGCAAATGCATACGGAGAGTTATATACCATATCCACGCTGCGCGGATATGAATTCACACGATTTTATGCAATGAATATATATAGCCTTTCAAATTGTCCTCCACTTGATCTAGATACATACATATCTGAGCATGTTATAGATACGGTGGTTACAGTTACGGTTATCATCGCTATGATTATGAAATATGATTTGCGGGGGGCCCGGCCAGGGCCTCCCCGCCCTTCCCTTTTCACGTCATCACAATCTGCATACATCACAAGTTACGTAACGTTTTCGGGCATACCGATCTCTTTCTGTTTGTGCCGAGTTTTTTTTTTTTTTTTTTTGGCAAATAGAAGAATAAATATACAATAAGGAAACTGTGAAAACGAAGAACGATTCTTCAAAATCTGACGCAGATTGATAGGAATTTTGCTGAATTATTTAAGAATAACAAAATTGAAAACGTAACGAGCCAAAAAATTTTCTCGTGCATTCCTTCATTTTTTCTTTTTCATCTAGAGCCTGATCGTATAATTTTCCAGGCTAACGGTCTCCGAATGAACGTAAAATGACGATAATAATAATAATAATAATAATGACAATGATGACAAAGCCGCCGATAGAGTCGAGAGATAGGTAATTATGGTTATAATTACGATAAATTCTAATTACAGGTTTATTAGAGGGTAAAATTAAACGGCGCAATAAATGTGTCTCCCCGCACGAGCGAGCAATGAGACAATGGGTGCATCCTCTCTGCGGCAACACGACCAACTGAACTCACTCGTCTCATTGCCAGTTAGTCTACAACTAATTAGGGCCAATTCAGTTGGCAAAAGTTCTAAAAATAGTATAGGTATTGTTTCGGATTAATACTCAACGTTGTACTGTATCTCTGGGCAGGAAGTATAGCAGGTTTATTACAGTAGGTGCGTATGGATGGATGGATGGATGGATGGATGGATGTATGTATATACATACATACATTACATTATAAGTGCGTACAAACGGAGTGCAGTCAGCGTTATAGGGAAGAGAAAGAACCGCGACAAATAAGTCACTGTAGTTATAGAAATACACGCGAAATTTACGCGTACACATGTACACCGATGTATACTATAATTACACAGCGTGTATGGAAAATAGTAGCTGCATGTACCGTGGGATATACCCCATGAGTCACTTTGAGCTGTACGCTGCGCACGCGACTGAAAAATGGAAGGAGAAATGTTTTTTGCTAGTTTTCGTCTTCTTCTTTCTAATTTTCCGTTCGCTGCTGCAGGTTCTTTAACCGAAGTTTCTTCTCTTCTCTCGCACAACGATTTTATAGGTAGCTAGAGGTATACGTTGGAGTTTTTCTCTCCTTTTTTCTGTTCGTCTTTGTTCGTTTTTTTTTTTGCTTCTCAATTTTTCACTCTCGCTTCTGTTTCTCAATTCTAATATCTAAATCATAATTGTCGAGATAATTGTTGCCTTCGGAAACTTTCAGCGATCTTTTCGCTTGAAATAAGTTAAGACAGAATTCTTTTCCAGATGCGATATCAAATTAACACATACTATGTCTGTTATCGGAATGAAAAAAAAAGAGAATTTATCAGTACCCATTATACTCGGGCATGTAGACACGAAGCTGTGACTCATTATCGCTGTATGTATGTATAGTACATTATACATGTTTTACTTATGAATCAAGATATCAAATGTTGGATCTGCAGTATATTATGTTAGTATAAGAGATGTTTGGGAAAACAAAATTGCAGACGGACGTACACCTGTGTTGATATTTTTCACATCAGTTTTGAAATAATATTTTTCCATCAGATTGACATCCGTTAATGGAAGGACGGAGTTAACTCCGTAAAATCATGAAAATCGCGGATATCAGCCGAAATTCTCTGATTGAGATAAATCTTCAATCGTTCAAGTTTTTTCTTTGTTTTTTTTTCAGCCATATTTTTTCGCGTGGCAAAAATTTATGCCGATATTATTTTTCAAAGAATTTGTTCGGGGTTATCGTTATTCTAGACGACTCCAGGCTCATGATTTTTCCACGCTATTATAGATACCTGGTTTCTCCAATTGAATGGAAATGAAATCCGTGGTACGCAGAATGTATAAATAAGACGGGGAAACAATAAAGATCAATGAGAAATGAGCCGGTGAATAAATTGAGGCGTAAGAAGAGAAAGAGAAAACGAAAACGAAGAGGAAGAGGAATTTCTTGTTATCGGGAATCCTGCATGGGATATTGCTTCAGCAAGATAAATCAGAAAACGAAGTCCATTTTAGATTGCGTTATGCGAAAAATCAGTATTTATAGAGTTCACACGGCGTGTGTTTGCTTCTTCGTTAAGTACGTGTGCAGAGAAAGAAAAAGAAGAATAAGGAGAAGAGAAAGAAGAAGAATAGCAGCGTTCCTCTAGCTGCAGCAGCCTCAGAGTATAATATACTAAATAGTAGAGTTGGTCTCTACTTTCTTTGTTAATACTCACTCATCCACTCAGATAACAAAGTGGAAGAGTTTTATCTTTCCAAGTAGACCGGATTAGATTTCAGAGTTACAAAATATGTATATACATACTGCTGCGCGTATGCACGACAAATGTAAGACACGTATTATATACAGTACAATATAATATGAAACTTTATTATGTCTGAATGAAAACTACTCGAATTTCACGGGCACAGTTTTGAAAGATAGAAACAGAATTGATCGAATTATCTTTTCTATTTGGGGATTTTAATGGAAACGCAAAGATGCGAGAAAGAATACAAATTTCTTTTAGATCCCTGAACCTCATGAAATGCTTCTCCGCTTTCGAGCCTCGTTCCGAACTCTCAACTTATCGTCACTACTTCCCAGACTTCACGACTCCTGAGAAGGAAAAAACTCCCGACAACGATAAGCGAGGTGAAAGTAAAAGAAAAGAAGAAGAGTAAGAAAACGAGACTATTAATATGTATATACGTATACATAAGTCTGAATGAATGAAATCTGACTATGTGTGACTGGCAACTAACTTCCACCGGTGATAATAACAGCCGTCGTTCATCGCCATTCAAGTTCAGTTGAATTTTACGCCGAAAAGTGAAAAGACAATAAGGAGAGCGACGACACAACACCGGCAGCAAAGAAAATACGAATGAAAAATAACGATGTGGGATAATCTGGATTCAGAAAATCAATATTTCTATGTACTCGATCGAATCGATTGAAATATATAATGTGTTATACAATAACAAACATAATTTGCAAATCGAATGGCAACACGATAGTTTTTATGCCAGGTATACGAACAATCTCAAACACAGGGAACACGAGATTGGTTATCTCCAATTTATAATAGAATATCGCAGAAGCTGAGGTGTGTCGGATTTTTGTTGATTTTTTTACATCGTCTAGGAGGCCCCGCAGATTCTCCCTCTAGACAGACACTTTTCCTATGCTTATAGTACGCGAATCCTGAATGCATGCATGTATACATAGATGGAAAGGATTGAGGAGTAGACGGTGGAACTTGGGTTAAAGTTATACCCGCGTATGTAAGCATGCAGTAGAATCGGCCACCGTGCACAAGGGGACAACTCTTCAATGTTGGCATACTGTCATAACGAATGTTATAATTGGTATTTAACGCTACTATGTGCATTGATTACCCGTTGTATTGAACTGGTCCACTTGGTGTGCCCCAGAGTTCACTCCCGATCCACCTAAGCCATCCAAGTCCTGCCACATTTCCAATATTAACACTTTTTTTAACTCACACACCAGCTATCACTTCACTCTGTCAGCGCCATTTTAAGTTTTCGACATTCCCACTCTGCTTCTGTATACATGTTATATCAATGCTAGATGCCCGTTATATGTATACATTATGTCGCTTCGCGCGTCACTCGTTCGACTACGCAGTTATTCCGAACTACGGCGCCGTCCGCACCGGCTCGGTCGGTAGCGTAGGACGTGATATTACCGTACGGGCGACTGCGAGTATATCGTATGTTGGGCGGTTACAGAATTCAAAATTGAAATACTATACACATTTTTGTTGATTTCGTGATCGGTCGTCGACACAATCGGTTTAAACCGTACAGAGAGATTTTATACGAGATTAATCACAATTGTAGTTATTGAACTCGTTGCTCATGCATTGTTATACATTGTTGTACACTTAGAATATATAGGTATAGTTGTATTCAGCTGTAAGAATTTTCTCGCTGTTACTCATTCTACTTTGATCTTTTCGAACATATAACTTCCGACATTGATGGAAAGAGTTTGAACAATTATTCTTCCCGACTGATTTGGTAGAAAAATAAACGAAATTCATTGAATCTTTAATTATTGAACGTCTCAATCAATTTCATAATGCCGGGGTGAATTACCGACCGAATCGGTGAACGCGATTCATATTATATGATATTGTTGTTCGACTGTTTTTACGATTCGGGTAGTATTGCAAACCTCATTTTCAGTATCTGTTTATCTATGATTACCACTGCACATGACTGCATTATATACTTCTTTGTTGTAGCTAAGGTATTCAGTCAATTGCGGGACGTAAAATTAAGTAATGAATTGAGAATCAACGTTACAATAATTGCAGCGGCAGCACGAATTGCTTTTCTGTATCGGAGATTGCAGCATTACAGGCGCTTGGTATGCGTGAATTATACGCGGGTAAAATTCAAACGGGAATGATCAATGCACTTTGCGGATGCAGTGCAAATTGATTACTTGAAAAATCTAAAATCTAAATTATAAATAAAATCTCACTCGAGTTTCTGACCGGACTGAAAAAATGAATGAATAATTCAAGAAATAACTGTATACTACTGTACTTCCATAACGCCAAGCCAAGTTTTGTTGCTAGAAATGTTTAGGAGCTATAACAAAGTGTTTTAAAATGTATCCTACGGCTGATTTTAACACCTTTCAAAAATAATTCAAGTTTGAAATACAAAAGTTTTGGAATCCATGTTATATCCACGAATCAGAAAGTCGGAATACTTGTTAGATCATATCCCAGTTGAATTTCATTCCACAAATCAGAGTAATCATCAAACTGAAGTTGGATATGGAAAAGCGATGCACGTGAATTATACTCGCGGATATAAAAATAAAATGGCAGATAATGATGCCTTCTTTCAAAATGAAGATGGATCAATATCACACATTTGTTCCACTGTTAATTCATAACTGCTCTAGGTATAATTGTAGAAACTACAAGCAAGCCACAACACTGATGGATGGCTTCACGTACTAAATACGTAATGAGATTGTTAATGTACTCTGTTAATCTACATCTGAATACGAAATTAATAGGGAGCGATTAATAATGAAACTATCATCCTTATCCTACAAACTAATTTTCAAGAAGAGCAGTCATCGGTGAATT
Organism: Phymatocera aterrima; assembly: GCA_963170745.1. Taxonomy (NCBI): domain Eukaryota; kingdom Metazoa; phylum Arthropoda; class Insecta; order Hymenoptera; family Tenthredinidae; genus Phymatocera; species Phymatocera aterrima. The sequence continues at coordinate 9,371,678 of OY720666.1, forward strand.
ATATTATACGCTGCTATTATAGATCGATACGCGTTCAATGTCAACTAAGAACGCAGCCAGCTCGGGCCGCAATTGAACTTATAGGTATGAAAATTTCACTGTTATTGATATGTCACTGAATTATTGACAAGCATTCTCCTCCACGGCCCAGTTACACCTAGGACCATGCCACGTGATCAAATGTATCACTTCCCTGACATAGACATCGGAGCCGAAATTATGTAGCATACCATTCGCCTCCAACTAAAAAGAATGCAATGATCTGCAGAGCTCAAGATCGATCGATAAAGATGGAGTATCGCATCCCCTTAAAATTCTGAATCTATAGTAACCTGTAATATAGTTTGCTCTAATATTCGAAATTCGTGCACATTATACATATACTCATGTTAATTTCTGTCTAAAAATATATCTCAGCTCTTTACGCTTCCGCGTCCAAAAAAATTACTTTTTTGTTCCTCCAATCGCCGGAAATGAGTCTAGCATAATTTCGTATCTTTTCTCTCGTTCTCTCTTTCTAACTTCCCGTAGTAGTTAGAGAGCTGGTGAGCACAATTTCGATATGATCTGCTCGTGTGGCAGACGTTATTATCAGCGATAACTGTATCGTAAACAACATCAACGGCCACTTCTGCCTGCCCGTCAGCGCTGCGTTGTCAATCGACAGTGCTTTGGATTTGTTCAACAAAAAAGGGGGTACTATATCATGTGCTCATGTCTGCCTTGTCGTGTCTTTTTATGACCCCCTTCCTCATCAATGGAAATTAGAATACTCAGGACAGTAATGATACAATTGATAATAATCTGCCGTATGATTGTATCCTGTGTGTCGCCTCTACCAGAGATTTTCTTGAACAATATGCATACGATAGCTGGACGTAAAAAACTCCACACTTTCAAAAAGTGCCTCTGCACTTTTTTTACGCAAAGATATCGAGCTCCAAACCCAGACGCCTGATTCAATAGCCTAATGGTAGAGCATAATAACGCGGAGAATTCTGCATTCAAGAAATTTGGTATAGGTATATAATTATGTATAATCGGATTCTGAATTTTGATAATTATTATATGAACCTTTTGTTCATTCCGATCTCATACGACGCGTCGCACCGAATGTGCGGAAGTTCTCATGGTAGTTGGAAATTCAACTAGCTCGATAATTGTTGGATCGATTTCGTGAACCTCGTACCGCAGACCTACTTAATTCATCTCATCAGAAGCAGCATGAATTTTTCTGTCTTTTATTACATAGCTATTCGTCCACGGTATGAGAATCATTAGAGTAAATATTTTTGTATTATTTTTGTCATACATCATACGTGTTACAGAATGTATAGAATATGTGTGTATAGTCCTTCTGCGATATTTGTACACCAGAATTTCAATCACAAGAATTACGTTGTAAATTCATTAGGAATCTTCGTATCCTCAAACTCATTGCAAGCGAATCATCAATCTCCTCAACACCCTCATATCTTCCCTCAATTTATATACATATAGTATTGGTAAAATGGACATTGAAGAGATTGCCGTCCCACCGAATTCATGAATACGAGGATGCCGAATAAATTTTCATCATAGGTCTTGTGATTTTTGAAGCACGCCCATTAGAATATAATTTACGATCGAGTGTTGTGTCCGGGATTTGCTTGACAGCGTAGCTTTATAATTCGGAAAGTCAATGATCGAATGAATTTTCACCGCCCAACTCTCATTTATTGGTATATTCCCATGCATAGTTATCTATGTATATCAAGATAGGTAGGTATCGAGTATCGGTAGACATAGAGGTATAAAGATCGACATTCAATGCGGTGCCTGACACGCAATCTAGGTATACATACCTACGTGTCCTCATTATTCATCGCGATAATGGACATGATGTGTACCCATAACTTTTCTACACATTTTCCACATACCTCCATACATTTCACAAAGTAGAAATGTCTATCATTGTAGAGCTAATCCATTCTTCACAAGAAACAAAGATGTTCAATCGTTTTTCAAAGATCGGACCGCGCCACGCGCCGTTCCAGAGGCGAATCGTGATCAACCGTTTGAACTTGACCTGCGGAAGAAGCCTAGCGAACACAACGTTCTTAATTTCTTCTGGAGCGATATCTATGGGGGGAGATTATGTTCATAATTGCTGGTCGCGAAAGGCTCTGCGCTTTCGGAAACTGATCTATATATACTCTCAGATTAGTTTTTGCTCAGGTATAGTGCTCCACACCCAACCGACTAAATTTTCTGATCCGATTGTATACCTATATTCGCGAGTATTTCGCATCACTTTCGGCACACACACCGTTTCTTTCTTTCAAATCGAGCGAATATTTTAGCGGACTTCAATCTGCATTTCGCTCATAGGTACGTGTACAACAATAGGCTCAGCAAATCCGAACGAATACAAAAATACGTATCGGTGTTCTTCTTTCATATACCTGCAATCCACGTTCTCGAATTCTTTGATTTCGTTGAAAAAAATATCGGTAGATCATTTCTTGTCCGATTTCAAGTCAGATATTGCCCTCAATAATATTATACCTCGATATGAATGTAATAAAACGATGAAACTCGAACCCTTGTGTATGGTAAAAGAACAAACAGTTTTAACCTACATGTCGCTACCCCGCCCCCAAGCACCGCTGCGACTACCCTCGGCTATCATCGTTACCAAGGAAGCAGCCCGAAAAACATAAGTATAAACAAACTAAATGTGTACCTCCCGAACAGGAGACAGAAGCATCATATACCGTGAGATCATGGTGAAAGTTTCCGGAACAGAATCGAGGGGGGAGATAATAGGTGCCAACTATCATTTGTTTACAATGTTATCTGCATGGCGGACAAATGATAGTTGGCACCTATTATTTCCCCCTCGATTCTGTTCTGGAAACTTTTATCATAATCTCGTGGTATATAATTCAGGCTCATGCGGCTCGTACAGACTACGATTGTTCTGCTTTTACACTGCTCGTTGGAAAAGAAAAAAGAAAAAGTGAACACAGCGGTGGACCGGGGGGGGGGGGGGGGGGGGGGGGGAGCGACTTGAACTCATCAGCCGCACTAACTGAACCGATCGATACCCCCAGACTCTGGTTTCCATGGGCACGTTGCCGCGCTAAAACGCAGAATTTTAAATATGACTATATGGTAACTGCAGTTGTCAACGCGAACTGAGGAGTTTTGAGGACGGAGCACACGTCACCCATTGCATAATTTTTCTGAAATTCGGTCTCATTTTTCGGCAGAGCTTCGAATCGACTTTGAACTTTTGGCTAAATAATTATGCAGGCGGCAGGGAGCGCGTTATGATCAGCTAGGGAAAAATGAATATCGTACGAATTTCGAATAGATTTATTCCGCTGTGAGACGGGATTTGAGATTATATCGGACAAATCATTGGATCGATAATTACGATGAAGATTTTCCGAATCTAGTTGACCAGAGCGCTCTCCCTGACACCTGTACATTTATTTTGCAAAAAATTCCGCATCGATTGGACGTTTTGAGAAAAAATGAGACCAGATTCTGGAAAACTCTAAAATCGGTCACGTGACCCAGTGCTCGAGACTCCTCAACCGCTCACGCGCGCCATGTCAACGCGCTCTGCTCGAACACTGAGAATTAGGGGTTGAAAAATTCGCTGCAGGAGTTATAGGTATAACTGCGGGATGAGTGAATTTTCAGAACTAGATTTAGGTATACCAGTATCAGCTGCGACGTAGGTAGAAAGTTGGGTGGGTAAGTATCTAGGTACTTGTCTGAAAACTTGTTCGCGACGTGTATGAAAACCTGACGTGTACGTCGCGCGGAGGGCATCCCTATATCATACGATGTCGGAAAATAGGGCTGTGGGAAATCCGCCCCTGTACACATGTGATGAGGATAGCCTACTTCTGTACTATAAACTGAATAATTTATCAACGGCGCATGCGCCTATTGGATGTTCGACCGCGTCTTCGTCGAAGGAGCCGCAGATGCCGTCAGACTCCGGGAGCCATGGAGCACCACCGTCGTTGCGGTGGGAGTGGAAAAAACGGGCGTTAATTGATAAGAGAGATAAGACCGTTCAGGGCAGTGATTTTTTTTTCATCTTCACCGTGTTGATCGATCATTTAACATTATTAATCAAGTGCGCGCACGACGAGGTGACCGCGAACGACCAAATATACTCGAACAGAAGAAGAAAATGAGAAAAAACCAGAAGAAACAGAAAAAAACGGCGATTTTTGAAAATAATTTTGTTTTTTTTTGGTAACATCTGATTCTGTGTGTCGTAGCTCTGAACGTCAACGAAGAATCCCATGAAAGAACTAGAATTCTATCGTAATTTTGGTTGACTGCTCGATTCTGCCGCGGCAACAAAATTTCTGCACGTAGTTCAACATCATTTTTTCCGTGTACAAGTGCTGCAAATGTTTTTTCTTTTTTCTCTTTCTCATACCTAATCAACCTTCTTCTTCTTTTTCTGCGTGCGTATAATTTGAATTTCGGTTGCTTGCGCTAATTCTTGATCACCCGATACTTAAACACGGTTGCTGCAGCTCGATGAGCTCATTTGTTACTGTGAATAATCTGACAAATCGTAATTGGAATCGTTCAGTCGAAGCGATAATTAGAATATCGCATTCTACGCGCGTCGATGAGTTACCTATTATACTAGCAGCGATGATAAATCATACGATCGATTACGCAGTTCTTTTTTGTGCGATTTGAATAATTGCGAAAATCTTTCATGAAGATGAATGTATATTACACGTGATCTGAAATCGTATGCCGAATTTTTTTCATCGTCCTTCGTATACCTAAATTGTGTTACGTGAATCTAGTAAAATGTAAATAACATATCTGCCAAGTGTTTTCAATACTGGCACGCAATTGTAAAATGAGGAGGCGCCTCGTCCTCGTCATGGCTGGGGCAATTTTCCTCTTCGTTATTTTGATCTTGAGTGATAACGCCATCATACAGAGCGTCTCGCCTTATCTCACCTATTTGCAAGAACGTGACATATCATGTTACGACCAATTGTCCACGATTGATGGTATCGAGACACTCGACTCTGGAAAAGGTGAAAATTTATACTCATTTATTGGTTCATCTTCCGCAATCAATTATCGCGATATCCCAATACTGCGGAAAAATAAATTACGTCGAAGGCCTGGCATATCGCTTTCGGACTCCGATGTGTCTACGACTCGTTGATATGAGGGAAAAACGAACAGTCAGGAACAATTTTCAATCAAAGTATGAACTCAGATTCTCCCAATCACGCGCATGATCTTCCGTTCGTGGGAGTAAATTTATATACTTCAAGCCTTTTACCAGCCTGGGATTCTGTCGTTGCAGCAGGAATTGTGAACCCGTTAGCGCGATCGAATAATCGATTAATTAGAACGACCCAGTTAGTTATTTAACGATCTTGCGAGTCTTGGGTTCAAGTTTCTGGAACACTTATGCATCGATAGGGTTGCAGGCGGCCGGTGTATAATGCGAATCACGAGTTAGATACTCGTATCTATACGATTTGTCGTGATTTTGCTTTGCGGAATGTCGCGAAATTTCATTCTTTCCAATGAAATACAACAACGATCGTTATGCTGATAACGAACGCTGAACTCTCATCGCTGGGATGTAGGTGCGGTACATACCATAACCATAAGCGGAACTTGATAACAACTTCATGACTTCCTGAGCATAAATAATAATGAAAATACGAGCTGAAACACCTGGATGTCAATATTTTAACAGCGTTCACCCATCGCGGTCAGTGTGACGAAAAATAAGAGAATTTCTACCGATCAGAGTCAATGTTAGCCTCATACAACGAGGGAGAATTTATGTTGAGTTTACCTACATTGCATTGGGGGTGGAATAGAGGTAGAGGACTACATAGCCCTAATGATAAGCTTGATATAATGCATCTGTACCATATTAGCTCGACGCGGTCGGAGGAATGAGTTTCCTGGGCTGGTTCGACGCTTCCCCTCGTTCTTTCATTCGCTCATTCGCCTAATTTATTCGTTTCACCTCACATAACGTTATGCATATACATACATATTACATACCAAGTATTACATGTACAAGCTGAAAATGAGATTGGCCACTCGCATGCTTTACGCAGGACATTAAATGCGGTAGAAAACTATACTTCAGTTTAAAACTAGGCATATTTAGGTTTGGAAGAAGCGCGGAAGTTGAAAATTTAGATGCATGATGATATTCACTGAAAATCGTGGGCAGTCTCAGGAAGACGTTCTCGGAGACCTTGGGCTCAATTCTTGAGCGTATGCGAAATATTTCTGCTTGGAGCAAGTCGAACTGCAACGAAACACAAGAGCTCTAATGGAAAATGTGCATGGAGATCAGCTGAAATGCGACTTTCGTGTGCGAAAGTGTTTCGCATATGTACGGTCAAGAATCGAGCGGCTGGTCGGTGAGAATCGTTTGGATTTGTCAGCAATCGCACCATGTTTTCGGATTCCCCTTTTTCGTGGTCTCCTGAAACTCGGAATCACAGGAAATTGATACAAACCGTCATGAATCATCTGTATTACGAATTCTGGTATATATATTCGGCTTCCAGTGATTTCTAGCAATCCCCTATCGATTTCCAATTATCTATTCCCGATTCCTCGAGAAATTCCTGCGCGATTCCTCGAGCGAATAGTCCCTCGCTAGCAGTGAAACTGATCGACCGATGAAATCACAGATCAAAATCGTCGATTAGTCTTGACCTACACGTACAATTGTCCAACAGTTTCGTACTTGCATTGATCTTTTGAGAGGAGTGCCAGATTCTCACGTGCGGGTCGAACGTGAAATGTTCGGAAACAGAACGCGATAACTAAACGTGCGCTAAATTTTACGCGCACAGAGCCTCAGTGTCCAGATTTTTTTGGCTATAAGTTGAAATGTGAAAAGCGTGATTCGCTTGTATCAAATCCAGGAGTTTCGGTATATTGAGATAAGCCACGATAGAACAAGATCGATTGAGATCACGAATTATCAATTATATCGCATCAGTTTTCCGTGGACAGTTCGAAAGACAGGGGAAAAGTTGTTCATACATGTACCTTCCTATGATATTGAACTGTTCCTAAAACAGTGTTCTTTTTTTTTCTTCTTTTGCATGTAACGCATATGTTAGCTGGTTGTTCGAATGAATTCAAATTTCTCCAAATGAGGCTCCATCCTTGCCTGTATATAGCGATATTTAACACTGCCGGAAGAAGAATGGCCAGCCAGGCGATTGTGAAATCTTGGATAACATCCGGCCTTAACAGAATGCTGCTATCGTATGGCTTTCTATCTAGCGCGGGCATAATTCGGTCCTAACTTACAAGTTTCAATTATGAAATTTCACATCCAGTTCCGGAGCCCACGACAAATGATTCGTAATATACATATAACTCTTACAACGATTTTTTCAGACACCAAGAAACCAGCGGCGGGTAAAAGCATATTTTTCCATGAAACTTCGTGCTTCGGTGAGGAAGGAGCTGTTTTGAATGCTCGACAAGCCTGCGCCGTTGAATCTGCTGCCAAAATGAATCCCGAGATGACGGTTTATCTGCTCTTCGTCAGTCCGGTGAAATTTTCGAATACCTCTCGAAATATTGTTCAGCAATTAGTCTCCTACGATAACATCAAAATACGACACATACTCATGGAGCGTTACACCAAGGGGACCCCGCTCGAAGAATGGTGGGCGACGGATGTGCTGAAAAAGAGTCGATGGCCGAGAAGTCACATGTCCGACATCCTCAGATACTTGACACTATGGAAATATGGTGGCATTTACTTAGACCTCGACGTGGTCGTCACATCGTAAGTATATATTCCACTCACGATTTCCTTATGAGCTCGAAACGCCTTTTGTGTTGTAAATTTGCGAAACCAGGATACCACGGAGCTTAATGAAAACCTCCGAAAGAGGAAAAGTGATTAGGCAGGAGTGAAAAATTATACAGAAAATTGTGAGTTGCAATTTTTCGAGTCCTATGGATAAGGCGAAACAGATGAGTGATACGCAACAAAATGAGAATATGCATTTTTGTCCAAATTTCACACATCTCCACGGACCATGTTCTAGATATTTTGGCGAAGGAACTAAACCTGCGCCCATGCATTCTTTGGTACAGAACTTTATGATACAATTCCACACGGTATATTCGCCAGGCATTTAGGAGGTCTGACGAACTTTGCCGGTGCTGAAAACTGGGAGAATGTTGCGGCGGGGGTTATGAGCTTTGGGAGAACGGGCTTAGGCCGCAGGATGGCCGACGCCTGTCTCAGGGATTTGAAGACGAATTTTCGGGGCGATGTATGGGGGAACAACGGGCCCGGTGTGATAACAAGAACTTTGCAGAGGATATGCGCGACAAAATACGTGAGGGAACATCTCCTTGGATAATTTTGTTCTTTTGCGATGTAAAGCGGAGATCAAAGAGTGAATACAAATTTTGCCAATTTTTTTGATTCCAGGCCCGAGATATGACCAAGACTCGCTGTCGAGGATTCACGGTTTACCCGCCATCGGCGTTCTATCCAATCCACTACAAGAAATGGAAACGTTATTTCGAAACGAAGGACAAAGACGATACCCTAAAACTTTTGGAAAAATCATTGGCCATCCACGTGTGGAATAAGTTGAGCCAGAACGAGAACGTTTCGGTGGGAAGTCAAGTTCCCTATGGAATAATTGCTCAAAAATACTGTCCAAAAGTCTACAGCAATTGCGGTACAGTTTTTTAATACGAACCGCATTTTCACGACGATCTCGAGAATTGCTATGGATCCGATTGGGAACGAATTTCCCGACCGTACTGTACATAGATAGATGCGTGTGCGTGGGCGCTCGTGCGCGTACGGGAAGCGTACATCCGAAGACGGATGATTTCACTAAAAGCAGAATTCTCATTCGTTAACGAAATACCTTAGCGATGAGTGAAACGGGATCGATGAAATATTCACATATCGAAGCATCATATCATCAAGTACATAGCAATATTTTGTAAATACATATATATATACCTACAATACCTTCCTCATATCAAAGAACATTCCTTCGGCAATTCACTCTCCCCGGAGATCGATTTATCAGAAAATCTTTTTTCGGAGTAAACATTCCGCCCCGGGCGAAGAAATGTTGAACAATCTCAACTGTACATAGTTATAGAAATATGTAGGTAACTATTCCCGTTCGTGTGACAAATATTTGAATTCACGTCAATATTACCCCCGACCGCGACGAAAGAAGCCAGTTTTCGTGTCATACTTACATGAGATCTCAACGTTCTCGAATATTGTACGCAGGAATGTTCACCAATTTCGTCCGCTCGTCGCCAATATGAGCGCGTGTGGCGAATAAAATCACATATCTTTTGCCAACACTGGCCAACATTCAATGCAGATAACTGACACGAGTGTATATACGTATAATTGGGATGTTTCGTGCAATATTTTGCATATCCCATTGAGAGGATCGATCACTGCAAATGAATATTCGTAGTTTATATGATAATTCTTGTTCCTTTAGGGATTTTTCGTTACGATTGAATCCCTTAACCATGAAACTATGTATCTACTACACATATCTTTTTTAGACACAACAATTTTTGTAACGTAATCATTTTTCTATAATAAAGTGATTGATAATTTACAGAGTACTATTTCTTCGTCGCTGTATATTTATAATCAACCAATCTCGCGGCACATAGATACCCTCCTATTAGTTCTCCTCGTTGAGCTGCCCCGACTATTGATCGGCAATATTTGACCCAATATCACGGAGACAGGGAAATCGGTCGATAATATAGAATTCGTTGATGTCCCGGAGTCCAATTCACGGGCACAAATTTCCCCGTTAGGGCTAGCCGTCGATTTGACATTCTTCGGCAAAGAATTCTGGCCGGATCAGATCCCTCCGGGATCATTCGTACAGCTGGAATGTTCGCTCATTCCGTTGGAGTTTCCCTCACCATGGGTTTCCGAAGGTCTCACTTTTGTATTCCGAAAAATCGGTCGTTGCGACGAGCGACTTGTCGTATGTCCCCATTGCTCGGATCCGGCGACCGAATGTCCTTGCTCATTGTCGATGTATCGTTCAAAATTATTACGAAACTCCGCAGGCGTAGGTGTGGACACGAGTGAACATATTTACAATAAACATTGCTTCGATGATTTATGATAAATGTACAGCAATGATGCGACGAAGCACAGAGGGACGTTCTTTGTCCACGCGATCCACATTCGATGACAAATCGGGATTCTCACCGCGACTGAATTCGTGAGCCGAGCAAGTCGGCTTCGAGTAATCTTGGGAACTTTTACGGGGCTTCTTCTTCTCCTCCTTTTTCCCCTCGTTTCCATGCTCATGATTGTTTTCTCTAGGACATAGTCTAGTCTAGGAAGGAACTACAGTCGTTGATGCCGAACCTGCACCATGATTCTTGGGTTTTGCAGCTACGAGCTGTTTTCGCGGTAGACAAGAAAACGCTATTTTCATTTTCGAAAAAATATCATATCTCATACGACTTCGGGTAAGTCTCTATTGATGGATAGTCGAGTTCGTGGATAGTCGAAGTATACATGTCATAGATATAGGTACTACCTACATGATCTGCAAATAGAAGACCTGGAACTTGGTTCTTCCGATTCCATTTTTTGTGACACGTTACTCGCGACGTTTCTATTCGCACATGCCTACATAAGACGCCTAGCGTAGTAAATCGACTTGCTATTATACATCGATGTGAAAATATTCAATATCATGGACACGTTCCCATATTGTAAGGCTCCTCCCCGTAGTTGGAACCGCAAGATTGATATGGTTACTGTGGAACTCGGATCAGAATCGGAGAGTCCGGGGAACTGGGTGAGGTGGGAATTTATGTGTAGAGGGGAAGATAGGGCAGAACCGGGTGCCCAAAAACGTAAATGGTCGAATGGCATTTGCCCGTCGAGGCAAGTGGGACAAGGAGGAATCCCACGAATCTCCAGTGAGAACGATAAAAGTCTATTCACGAAGGTGTCAATCTCCGTTCGATTTGGATCGAATCAGAAGATTCGAACGGTTCACTCGTTACAATCAGGCGAAAGTTTTCACCGAAACGACACACTGCAGTGCCTTCGATAAGCGAAGTATCGCAGATGCCAATAATGGAATCTCAACACCACGGACGTCAGTATACGCGTATTTCGAGAAGAAGAGAAACAGCAGTAACAGAGTTTCAATGCTATGTAGATCTCTTTTTCCGCTCTGGACAGAGAGCAAAAAAAACCTACAAAATCAACGAATGAAAAAATGAATAAGATTCAACAATGGTACGCGGGTTCCGATAACAATGAAGAATATTATAGCTGACCCATGATACATAGCACACGAGAATCGCCTGATACGGTCGTTTTCCTCAACTCCTATACGAACGTATGCATGTACAGGCATACATACGACATACGCACATCATACACTAGCATCAACAATAATAGAGATTGTTTCGTTTGAGATATCTCATATCTCTCATTTTACACGCGCATATAATGTATGTACTATATACTGGCTGACAGTGAGGAGCCATTATTAAATCGCGATACTGATCGCCAAACTCATTTTCGGACCAATTACACGGGATCTGTTCTTCGATTACAGCATAAACGAAGATGAATCTGAACGCAAAAAATCATGCGAAACCGGGCTCGAATAGATTCTCACCCTTTCCACAAAATTATCGTATTCAAAGAACAAACAAGACTCCGTTCATAGGTATCCGTGCGCATACGTACATGTATGTATATATATATATATACATATATATACACACCAGTTTACAATGCATCCAAATACATATACAATATTAATATACAGCCACGATGAAGAATAAAAATCGAACATGCACTATGAGATCCAAAGTCGAATGACGTCCGACGAACAAAGCTCTGGCTCACAGTTAGTCAACACAAACATACGGACGGATACACCGAGAGAAATAAGGTTTGATTTTCGAACACTGCGAGCCAGAATCTATGCTTTGATTACCCAGATTCGTATGGCAGCTGGAAGACACATGAACTATTCTAGCATCATATCCTACTCTCTGTACGGCTCGATTCTCATCAACGCGTTTAGCCGATAAAATAAAATTTAACCGTTGCCAAGCTCGGTTCGATAGTACTTTCTGCCGTCCAAGATCGTGCACCAAATACTGACAGAATAATACATGCTTACGTGATGCCGGCGCGGCGTGACTAGCTCTTTGTCCAACTTGCGACTATTGCTATACTCGTATCACGATCCTCAAATTTTTTCTGTACAAAGTCACACGCATAGAGTATGTGTTCACAGAACGTGGCATTAGTTGCTCCAACTCTAAACTTCATTTCTCTCAGTGTATATGGCACAGTGAAGTAATTAACAAACCCATTATTCCCCTATTTATAGAAAATAATCACTAATCGTCATTACTCGCGCGTTATTGCGTTATTACCGTAATATCACTGCTATACTATATACTTTACTACACATGTACAATATATTACTACACAAGTTTTCCACACAGCTAATATATCTGACTATCTCTACTCGAACAGGTCCACAACCGTTACGCGCCCAGGTGTAATATACAGATTTATGTACCGCGTAGTCCGTGGCGATGACCAACAGTGATAATTATTGCCGACGTTCGTGAATTGGCCAGTGCTTACGGCGACCGTGAATCGAGTGGTAGTTCGTAGTTCATGTTACAAGAGTATACGTGATTCCGTCAATTTTGTAACTAACTCCAAGCCCCCCGCAATAGTGAACTTGATGCGGCGATGTTCGACGTTTGAACGATCCGACCGACGTACGCGCGTTATCTGTTTCTACTTGCCCAATTCTTCTCCTCGCATGAATTTGGGAGATCCGTTCTACGGTAAAACCTCTGGGAACTAGGTATAATGTGGACACCGAAGATAGTTCGGTTGGCGAAATTTGTTTATCGTATCCCTGCAGCCGCGTGAATTGCTCTCGTAACAATCTTCCGTTTAGTGAAATTTGCTTTCATTTAACGACTGTGAGTGCGGATTGAAAAATAGGTAGAACGAAACCGGAAAGAAAAGTGAAAAGAGTTTATCGAGATGCAGCTGGCCGTAGAGAAAAGAAGCACGACGTGTATCGTCAAACTGATTCTGGTGCTGTTTTACTTGGCACTATTCGTTCGCACTGCGTCGAAAATTGTCAATCACGTATGACTGCGTCTCTGGGGAGAAAAAAAGGAACAAATTGTCGTCCGAAATAGTTAGGAAAAATTCAATATGGCGGTAACGTGAGTATTAAGTATACATACGTACACATGTATCTACTCCCCGTGCAATACACTCATCACATAAGCTATACTTCAATTCTTTCACAATTATCTCGCGAAATAACTTGTTTTCATTGAAATATTTCGTCGTTAAATGGATCCAACCTCCAGAAGCTACTTATACGTATATATCGCTGGATGAGTAGCCGAAGCATGAGAATAATGAAAAATATGATTATCGCTCAGTTTCGTAACTATGTTATTATTATTTCTCGATATATTGATACCTCCACATTTCCCAATCGATCTTCGCTTCCTCGCTCTATACTCGTAGCCCGCACTAATTAAACTCAAATCGGTAGTCTCTTACTCGTTTTCGTTAACGAGCTTATGGGAGCAATTAGACGCTCGAAACTATAGCGTAAAGCGTTGTAAACAAGTATTAGTGAACTTGGGTATAGGCAATGATATTGTAAATCAGAAATTTATCACGCGGAGTCACATTTTTTCGTGTCGAAAGAAAAAGAGACAGAGACAGAGAGAGAGAGAGAGAGAGAGAGAGCGAGAGACGGAGACGGAGACAGAGACAGAGACAGAGACAGAGATAGAGATAGAGATTAATCGCATAACACTGTTATCTCATGTTATCCAAATATACCTTGCATGTATGTATATGCATGTATCGTATTACTCATACATTCGCATTTGTGTGGGTGTCAGGTCGTAGGTCAAGCCTCGAATGCATATCGCTTCAGTCTGTGCCAGGAGCTTGCCTGAATTGCAATGAGTTACATAATTGTCAGTTACTTTTCCCAGTTAACTTTCTTCATGCGGTGATCCTTCTGTTTGAAATTCAAGTTACCGGAAGTGCGGACGAAGAAGAGGTCTTTCGGCCGCTCTCCATTTCGTCATGGCTACAGCTTCGTTCAGCATCCTTGATTTTCTGGGATTCAGATTCTTCCTTTACACCGCACTCGGTCTTCTGATTTCCATTTCTCTAGCGCCACCACTTCTCATTTATTATCCTAGTGAGTAGACTCGACGTTACATTCTGAATGATCTATCGTGCAGTTTACATGAAATCATTGAATCGAAAACCAACGATTATTATTCACCTAATACCTCACTTGTTTGTCATACAGTTATGAAATGGTCGAAAAAGGGTTGGGTTCGATTGGTCAAATGGAGAAATCCTGGTTGGACAATCGTCGACGAGATTACTGTCAGAAGTATTTTGGACCAAGGAAGAAATCAGGTAAATTTGGATCGAGAAAAATCCCAATCGCAGTTTCACTACAATTCACTTGACCATTGCACCAACTATTCCATTTCTAGGGAATCTACACGTTGGTGGTACAAGGAAAGTCGATCGTAGATGGAATCAGAAATCACCTTCTACAGCTGTCGGCTACAAAACGTCGTCTACAATCAGTTCTCAAAAGAATGTGGGGTCTTTACGCTTGGCGACAAATGGATGAGTTCAAAATTGAAAATCATCTTGTTACCGCGTCATGTTTGTTCAAAGGGAGGCCAATAACTGAGTCCAATTTACAGGTACGTCGGATTTGGGAGGTCGGTTTGAAATTTAGAGATCGCGATGCAGAAATTTCGAAACCGAAATAACCATCGCGATTGGTTAACAATAATTGCCAATAATTTCGTGACAACGTATGCACCGTGGATTTGTTTTAGGATTTCGTGAGTGACGTGACATCGAAATTTCTTTCGCCAAATTTTTCGCCATGGCAAGTATTCGTGGTGAATTGTTTTCTCAATGGAGAAGAAACGAAGGTGTGCATCGTCAGAGCTCACCACCTATTACTACGCGAGGAGCGCATTACCCTGGCTGATTTATTACCGTTAAAATATTCCTCGGAGAATTGGGCATATCGGGAAAGTGATTCGCCATTTACAAATCTCTACTCGAAGCCATCAGCTCTGCCCCGTTTGCACCAAATGCTAACCGAGAGCTTCAGCAATTATTGGAATGAATTTTTGTGCAATAACGATCCAGCGGAAAGTCCGGAAATAATGAAGAAACAAATCGGAGCTTTTCAGTGCATCAAAATTGCCGTGATCGTCTGCGTATCAACAGCCAAAGAGGTTACAAGGTGTTACAAAAAGGTCGAAGGATTTCGTTTTTTCAATTGTGTCACCGTACTTCGGAGAGAAGCTTCGAAAAGAAATTTTCGAGCGACGGTTGTCTTCTGGGCATTTGTGAACACCGTTAATCCCATTGATATTTTGTACACCGGGATTCACTGGGTTTGGTACATCTGCGTAACCCTGACATTGAAAACGCCGATACTTTTACTCCGTGAATTGAACGCGCTCCGTTCTTCTCAAAAGCATTTCCATCCGGACACATTGACGTCAGTATTGTCCTGCTATCTACCGTTGATATTTAACGCAATTGCTGAAGTCATGTCAATAGCTGCGATCGTTGTAACTGCACCAAAACTAATCATTGAAGAATTGTTCTTCAAATCCGTCAGCACTAATCATTTCCAGACGATATCTCTTTGCGGTAGAAAAATTGTCGCGTGGTCTGACGAAGTTGACATTGAAACTGTACGCAGGATATCTACTGTCACCGGTGCTTCCGAAGCAGAAATTCTACTCGCTGCTACAGCAGGATCTTTCAAAGAATATTTCAAACAATCTGGACTGCAAACGCCGACTGAACTTCTTGTTACCGCAAAGTTTGTCAGCCAGAGAGCTCTATTTCTCAAAAATCATGAAGCTAGGGGTGTACTTTGCCTGGGACTACCCACGAAGACTAGACTGTTGGACGATGATCCGATCGAAACGTTGCAGGTGATGAAAATGTAGCAAAATTCATTCCAAACGGTAAAAAGTTGTAGCATTGGTGTTGAAAAGACGTCTTTCTGATTAAAAGTGACATCTATGTCATGGAAACTGAGACATCGGCTATCCATGAGACGTCTTTGAGACAACTTCCAATTTCTTGGTGTCCGGGATCTGATTCTGAGAAGTCTAATTACCTAATTGAATACATAAAAGTTAAAAACTGAAGCAAATAATTTAGAAGAGAAGAGAATGAAACATGAAAATTCTGTTACAGGTCATTCAAGAAAATGTACAAGAAGCGAGAGTCAAACAAAAAGCTACGTACGCCCTTTCGGCTGCAGAGTCGTCTGAAGGTTTGGTATCTTCCTACTTACCATCGATTGTTTTGAAACTAGCTCTACTTTACATGACGAGGCGATATTCTCTGACTGTGACTCACGTGGACGGTGATCTTCCGGTTGAAGGTGTCGACGCAGCGATGTACTGGCGACCACCTCAGGGATATTGCAGTGAGTCAATTAATAGATCCATCAGTAATCACGCATGACGCGCCACGAAACGCAATACTATCTGCATTGCCCATAAGACGCCTTACGGATGACCGATGTGAGACCTAATTGTGTCATTTCAAGGCGATCTTGATGCCCGCGGAATACTTCTTAGTCACGAAACATGATTTCCCCTTGACATAAAGTAGGACGACGGTCATCTTCAAGACGTCTTACCGTTGACTTTGAGCTTTTTGCTGTCTGGGGAGTGCTTTGATTCCTTTGTGTCTTACGTCAACATGGGGGGAGCGCGACATTGGCGATCCGCTTCTTCATGGCTCAGCAATGAATATCATCATTCCTTCTCTCTTTCTTCTGTTTTTCTTTAGGCATGTCAGTCACACTGCACAGACACGGTAGAGGAGTTCGTCTGGGAATTATCGGAGACAAGATGATAGGTCCTCATCATTTCATCATAACAGAAGCATTTCCGAGGAGTGTACAAGAGTTGGCTGTTACTCTCGGAGTTCCTAGGACTCCTAGTCATAGTCGAAGTCCTAGTCCAGCAAGTTCGCTCGGTTCAGCAACTCCTGCCACCCCTCCAGGATATTAAAATTGTGATCGTATCTTGATTTTTGAATGCGTCTTCGAGGTCTATCTAAACTATTCTCTCCCGAAGTCATTCCCGCATTTCCCATCAAATTACCAAAATCATTATCGAGCTGGACTATAGATGAATTATATGATAATGATATTAATATAATGATAATGATAATAATAATAATAATAATGATAAATAAATTCTTCGTCAACTGATGTCAAATCTCATAGGTTACGTGCATGTATAGGATTGTACTACGCGTGCATATATTGCCGCGCTTTTTGTTGTTGTTGTTGTTTTTTTTTTACATAGCTGTAGGTATGAATTTATATAACCTTTATTTATATTCAATCTCTATTGACAAATAATTGATTTGTGTGGATAGATATTAATTTGTAATATTTTATTGACAGATGCAATATTATATAATTATCAAACACATTATATATACTATAAATATACGCGTGATTTTAATTGTTGTTTTCCCTCATTACATATATATTATCTAGGTATAGTAAATGTATATTCAAATATAACACGTTACCTTCGAGTAGTATATAATATATCATAATATATAACATAACGCGGTGACATGATATACCAATTATTCAACAAGAAATTATCAATAACAATATAATTTACAAATCATGACAGAATTATGTGAGAAAAGCAAATTATAGGAGATAAAAATTCATAAAGTGAAATTATATTCATGTATAGGAGATTTATGCATACCTCTTTAAACTTATAGACAGGTATCATACGTCGACAAATCTCGATCATCGTATCACGTTGATGAATAATAGAAATATGACATATTTGGCAATGATATATAAATTATGTAAAATAATTTTATACATCCACCCATAATATGAAATTCGTAATTCATATCGTTTGTACGTCATTACTCCACGAATTAATGATTGAATCGAATAATTGAATAATTACAAACAATATAATTATATCGTATATCTCATTATTATAGTTATAGCAGTAGTCTCGTTTTCTTAAATTCTCTTTTCTTCTTCTCTCTTTCAAAGGCAAATAGTTTTCTTCTCTTTTTTTTTTTCATAAATCTTCAAAAATTTCATCATCCGAGGTTCTAGGCAATCATAGTGTTCAGATACCTATAACGGACTGAATGTTTGAGAAAAATGCTTTACACGTTATGTATGGATATTATTTCGGAAAATTTTTGCCTGCTCGGTAGATGTATACCTTGAATTAAACGGAGGTATATGTATAGGCATTTGTCACACAAAACCGTGGCTACCGAGTATTTAGGAAATGGTTATATGTGTGTTGCAACCTATATACGTTTATTTGCTTGCAGGTATAATTATCATTTTTCCAATAGGGTATAATTTATTATGCATACATATAAGTATACAAGTATGAGATATTGTTTGTACCTATTTATCTTATTATACCTATGTAGTCCCAAATTGGAAGATCATTATATCCAATTATCTCTTGTATGGCTCAAATGAATCTCGAAATATATTGAATATAATATAATTGTGTGTGTATATTATGTATATTATTATAAATATAGAGTATGTATATATGTGTATATATATTGTATGTATATAGATTGAAGGCAGATACTCATTAACATTTACTTATATATTGACTTACTTACTACTCACTCACTCCTCTTCTATAGTACCGTTATTTTTTATTTTTTTTTGTATTAGCTAGTTTTTTTTTCCTATAAATCGTTGGTATTTTCACATACCTAGTGTATATTATATATTAAGCGTATAGTCGTGCCGATTCAGCCCTCTGTGTATATAGAATGTAGGCTATAGCGCCGACCAATAAATAATCATCATCACAATGTTGGTACTAAATAATCATAATATTATCTAGATAACAGAAGCTGTTATCGATTCGGTAACTAACTACGTGACATATATATGTGATTAACGTTATTAAAAATTAGTCAACATTTAATCAAATAATATAGTATATATATATATAAATATTATATAGTATATTGATTGCAAAACCGTTGGAAATTGTCTTTCGTAATTGTTTCGAGACTTTTTCGACATTTGGAAACGAAGGAACGATGATTAACATTAGATTTGGAGAAGAAAATTGCTCGAAAATTGTTCATACGACTAAAACAAAGAACCTAGAAATTTTTACCAGGGTTCATTCCTATCATTTGACATGATAATGCAACAATGAAATTAAACCTCGTTTATCATCAATAAAATCGAAAATTTCATCATCGATAATTGACAAATGCAATATGCGCTATAATCAATAACGATTAAATTTTCGATCAAGAAATTTATTTCGAATTAGCCGATCCTCGAACGAACAGAATGAACGAAATATTTGTAACTGCCCTTTCTGAGCTGCCACATATCCCAAAATTTCATCTCTCATTTATTACAGGTGATTTATAACACGGTATGATCATTTATATACTCGCAATATGCGTTGCACTGGTTTATTCACTGGGATTGATTAGTATCGGTGTTGCCAGTTTTTCGAGTATAATCGAGTATACTGATTACCGAAAACCGTAATTTCTGACGATGAAAGTGAGCCGAAAACATGTCCCTCGTAATATTCGTGGCAAAATTGATGTACTGAAAAAAAATCCCGCACCTCATTATAGACTATGACCTATATAATTCTCGTCGCTTCACAGAATGCGATGAGGATGGTTGGACTCGAATTTGGTGTTCACCGAATCACTGCAAGTCGCTTGATAATTGCAGATGTAAATTTTTAATAAATCGACTCGATGTTTACTATAATTATTTACGACAAATCGCGTTCTTCAACTGTATAAACATCAGTTGTTGAAAATTCGTTGGTATATCTACCTATAATTACCTATACGACTATGATTTCATAATTTGATAGCCATTCACAAGTAACGATTACTAGTTAGTTCCGCGGACGTGGAATATACATCTATACCTACAGGAATTACAATTTTTGTGAGACGCCGTAGTACTACGCGACGGGCTGAACTTTTCCCTCGTCGAAATTAGTAGAAAAAGCGAAGGGAAAATGGAGAACGGAAAACTTTGCGAGAAGAAGAACACGTAGGAGAGGAATTAGCTTCCTTATGGACAACCTGCAGTGCATGGAATTTTACAGTGAAGATTGCTCACCGGTAATTTTAAGATTCTCATTGAATGGTGAAGAGAAAACTAAGCTTCCAGGTCTCTTTCTCGGTCCATTTCGATCGGGCCGCTACCCCATATGCGGCGGTTCTTAGTGTAGGGGATAACGCCCATGAGCAAACCAGAAACGATGATCCAACCACCTGCTAGAAGGAATGACAAGTGCCAGGATCCAGTGACATCGAAAATCAACCCGGCTAAAGGAGGTCCTAAGAGATTACCAATCCCCTGACACAAAAGACTGAGACCGTAAGCAGTGGTGAATCTTTCCAAAGGTATCAATTCCACGAGTATAACTGGGGTGAAACTGAAATTACTCGCGAAGAAGAGACCAAAACATGCGCAAACAACTATGAGGAGCGGATACGACGGCGTGCAAATCGACATGAGTAACGTAGTTATCCCACATGCAATTAGGCAACATGTGTAAGTCTTGCTCACGTTCATCCACGGCTGATCACCGGCCCAGCCAAGACCGATCTGAAAACGGCAAGACGTTATTGTAATGGCAAATGGAACGTCTCTCAAAGTTTGGGGGACGGAGTTGGAGAGGAATAACATCGACTTACCATTCCTATAGTGTTTGTTATTCCAATGATACTGAGCAAATTTGCAGCATCGCCTTCGGTGTAACCGTTTAGAGTCATGTGATCAGCAAGATAGAAATAGGGGACAACGAACCACGTGAAAAGGAGCGTCGTCGATATCGATAACATGAGGAAATGCAATTCTAGGAACATCGAGAAGTCCATCATTCCTTTCAGAAGTTCTACTAACTCGGCATACCATTTCTGAAAGATGCAGAGAAATTCGTCGGGGTGCGGAATGGTGGATCACACTTTGCATCCGTAGCTGTATTCGCATTACTGACACGTGTAACCTAACCAGATGTATTGCAAGATCAAAACCGACAAACCTCTTCGTTTTCTTTTGCAAGGGTCGTCATACTGTTCCTATAAATGTTTGGACAGCTGCTAGCCCTCAGTCGATATTTATGAAGATTCAGTACCGCTCCTCGGTACATTACGGAATTTCTGTGAATGCGAATATCCTTAAAGTAATGGGTGTTCGTATTGAATTGTCTCCGTAACCATGGAATTGAATCCGTCCTCACAACGGCACCCCCAAATCCTGGCAAATGATGTCTGGAGTGCGTCTTGGCTCTATCGGCTTCAGCAATCTGGAAAAATCAACCTCGGGGTACCATGCATAGTAGGAAGTCTGAGGCAATGACCGTTTGGTGAGGATTGTTTGATTGAAGTAAAGCCATTCTGCTTACAGCTTGTGCAACTTCTTTTGCAAGTAGGGGATTCGTCTCCTCCAAATCCTTTCTAGACATCCGTCGAGTTGCCAGAAACTTTGTGGACGCGTGTGTGGATCCGGGTCGCGAATCTTTCACCGGTGCAGCTGGCTTTGCTCGGTCCGTAGCTTGTTTGATCCTTCGCAGATCAATGGATAATATTAATCATCGTGAATTACTCCAGTTTATGATCAGCTAGATCTATATTCAAAGTGTTCTTTTTCTCTTTTGTTTTCACGTGCATTGCTAAGCTGATGCGCATAATCAACCACTGTTATACTGGCGAAAAAACATGGAGAATGTATGGTAGTAGCCAATATTAACTCTACGAGTTAGTGCGTTAGTTAGTTTTAGCTCCTGAAATCAAGATCAAAGAAACATGTGCGTACTGAAAAACGAAAAATCGAATGATATAACATGTGACGTGCACTCAGAGAGTACTCGTGAGATAAAATAATAATGCCGAATACTTTGAAGATATAAAAAAATTAGTAAAAGTGTGTTAGCGAAAATAAAAAGTGCAGGATGCAGATATCAGACCAGTTATGTAACCTCATGGACATCGTCACCCCAGTCTTGTTAACATTTGAGACTTCCCCCGTTGAATCTTCGAGCTTTTTATCAGAGAAACTTCTGCAGAGTAGGATGCTAGGATAATTCTCCAAGATGACATTGTAGAGTCTAGAATTTCCTGAAAGAGACTCCAATACTTCAAGAGGAACCTACGAAAAATCACGGCATGGACATCATCACCATCGTCGTCATCTCTTGCCGAAATTATCACCAAAGAATGGTAATTTATTCCACCCACTTACCCTTTCGCTCTGTCGCACGAAGGTCGGGAGATTGACGACGCTCCTGAAATGTCCGCCCCGAACATTCGGCGGTGCCTCTGTGCTGGTGCTGAGACTCTGGAGTAAATATTCCGGTCCACTTCCGTTTTTGAGAAGCTTTCTCAGCTCCTCAACGTCAGGAAAGTCTTCGGTAGGAGTGCCCACGGAACCACCGAATTCTGAACGCCCCATTGACTTCTTGGGCGAACCATTGACAGCTTGTTTCCGCTGTTCCTCGACCCACCAGTCAGGATCGCGCATGACAGTACCGCAGACAATCAAATTGAAAAAAGTCCCTGATAGAAGGAGAGTAGTACCACGCCAGCCGTATTCCCTGAGTAGAAATGTGGTCATCGGTGCATAGACGAATGTCCCAATGCCCGTTCCGCAAGCCCCTAAACCTACTGCTAAGGTACGCTTCTTGTCAAACCAATAGGCAATGCTCACGACTGCTGTGACGTAGCACAGACCCAGACCGACACCCGCCAACACTCCAAAAGTCAGATACATTACCTCGATGGATTGAGAGAAAGAACTCACGACAAAACCAACCCCGGCTATAAAGCCGCCTACGATCGTCATCTTCCTACAGCCATATCTGTCGACCAAAGCTGACATTATGGGACCTGTGAGCAGCGGGACCGCCATAAACAATGATCCGATCCATGCAGTTTTTGAATTCGAAGCATTAAACTCTTGGCGGAACTCGATGTACAATAGCCCGAAACTGAATGAAACGCCGTCGGCGGCCATCGATATGAACAATGAAGCAATAACTACAACCCAACCCCAACCGCCGTCAGGTACTTTCGAATTACTTCTCGGTTCGTCCTGATCGTCATAAATCTCTAACATACTCTGCGATCCATCTATGGAATCAAAATCCGCGGGGTCATAGTCCAGGTATCCGGGATTTGGTGTAATGGTACCATCCGGCTCGGAGTATTTCCTACGGACCAAGATGCCATGTGTTTTTTCCGCCGTTTCTTTTGCGCTATTGTTCTCCTCTGGACTCTGAACAGTCGGGGTTGGACCAACGGTTAAATTTGGTGTTACATAACTGTACCCCGGTGTGGGAGGCACGCACTCGTCGGTGCAGTCGGTTCCAGGACTCAGCATGCTCAATTTGTTTTCCGAATTCTCTGCGAGACTTAGATTATTGCTCTCACCAAGCTCCAACGAGCTGGTAAACACAGTTTTTTTATCAGGCTCCAAGGACGCGATGCTACGATCTATGGTCGAGGCTGGTGTCGATAGGAAAAGTCCTTCGTCAGCCAGGCTGCTGATGTCCTCAGTATTCTCGGTGTTCTGACCACTGACCGAACCTTTCGTTGTTGAGTTTTTAGTCCCGGAGCTAGATTCGGGCTCAGACGCGGAAGCATGTCCCGGTGTCTTGACAGGAGAACTTGGGAAAACTGTGGGACTGCCATTTTGCCAGCCGACTATAGGTGCCAGGCCCTTCTTCGATGACTCGTTCTTTTGTTGTTCATTGTTGTTCCAAATTGAGCTTTGCAGGGCTGCCTGATCGTCCGCAGGCTTTGCAATATTGGTGTTCTTTGGATAGCCGGCCCCATAAGAGTGGCTTCCATCTTTCTTTGCGTATAATCCTTCTTTCCTGGTCCCACTGCTAACCGGTAAGGCATTGTTGCTGCCTAATTTGAGCAAATTATTACCTTCTTTTCGATTAGCATCAACTGAAATGGAATTCGCGGATTCCGAAATGAAATTTTGATTTTTGTCAGCCATTTGTTTAGGTATTGACGATGTTACAGTGAGTCCAACGGCGGGGCCAGCCCTTGAGGCCGTGAATTTCAGTTTCTAGTACACGTAGAATTCCGTCACCTATCATAAGGCCCTGAGGTTGGCTCTTGGCACGGTTCGAGACCCTTAGCCGCTTCAGCATACACACTTCTTGATCCGCCTTGCCCTGAAAAAATCAATCTGATTAGACTTCACCATTTTTGTTGTTGTTTCTTTTTTAATTCAGTGATGCAGCTACGTCGGTAGAAAATGTTTGCGGACTCATTCGGGCAGCTGAAAGAAGAGTATAATGTTCAAATATCTCTGGTGATTGGAATTTGGGTTAGTAAAGGACAGATTCTTGCTGGCCAATGGACCCAGAAAGGTTCGCAAGCTCTTAAAAATAAATTAACTGCAAAATAAAATGCAACTTCTACTCACCATGGAGGCAATGTGAAATGACACTCCTAAGAGTGGTGCGTGTGAGGGTGCAGGAAAGTGCGTGCGGCACAGAGCGTGAGCAAAACCATAAAGTAGCGCAAATCAAAATAAGTGTATGTAGTATATGTACTGATAAAAACAAGTTGAGAATTAACGGCAAAGAATACAGGCGCTTGAAATAATGATAGTGGGCGATCAAGATCATTTTCAAATGTGCAAAATGAAAAAAGACCTGAACATAAAAATCCTTGGAGAGCAGCTGGAAAGTAAAAATAAAATAATAATTGTTACACAAGAGATGTTGTCACGTATTATGAAGTAAATGTTGAAGTGACCCTGAAATGAAAAACCCGAAATGAGATAACACTCCCAGTTGGGTTCCTTCAAAAGTCGAAATAAAAATGTCAAACAGAGGCAATGCTACATACCGCGATAAGGTGAATTTATTAGATTTGTTTAAATCTGGTAGATTTTATTGTCAGTTTTCATCCTACTTTTACGCAAATAACTGTTCCAATTATGAACATGCTGAATGCGTCATTCGCCCGGTTTCGTGCGTAGGATGAATCCTCCTAAGACTAGCATAGTAGATAAGACAAATTTTCTCTTTCTTCGTCGTCATCGAGTACTACCGCGTTCCACCGAAATTTTTATGAAATTACATTAATCAGCATTAACCGCGCCAAATGGTTTACGAGTTTGAAGAACCAGCTTCTATACAAGTGCGAATCCTGACACAGTACCTTCACAATCAATTTTTAGTGGAAAATTACTTTCTGATTATTGAGATGCACGCGTCTATATCGCTCCCACGACCCATTACCTCGACACTTATTCATGGCGGCCACTAGAAAGAGTATGAAAAATTCCCTAACTTTTCCCTCACCGAATGATACCGTTATCCTAAAAGATGGACTTCCCAATTTATAGGTATTCAAAAACACAAAATCTATGAGCTACTCAATCGTCATGGAAGATAATTTTGGTAGACTACAAACCTTAATTACGGCGTATGTTTTTTCTTTCATTGCAAACACATCAAGAAATAACCGACAAAAATTATTTTCCGAATTCGCCCGTTTTATTGGGAAAGCTTTATTCTTCTCCTTCCGTACAGCTAGGATTCCCTGACCAATGAAAAAATTCCCTCACTTTTCCCTGACTTGCCGGGTTCCGGGTAGCAAATCCCACCTCAAAAACGAAACACCTGTTTGATCGGAATCATCAATAAACACGGCGACGACGGCGCGCATAAAATCCAATTACTCGGACAATGCAGCGACGTGCATCAACCACCACGCTATCGATTTATGCCACGTTGACTCTTCGCAGCTCCGACATGACCGAGGGGTTCCGAGCTTCGTCTTTCATTGTCAGTGAGAGACATTAAGATAACACGATTAAGTTCAATCCTGATTCTTTCCAGCTTTTAGGTCAACGAGCATATTCCCCGAACCTGAACGTCGTCGCAGCTATTGATTTTCTGATAAAAACTGCCGCAAGTTAATCAAAAGTCGCCGCCTTCACCTTCGCAAGAAAGAAGAGAACAAATCGTGAAGATAGAAGCGCTGGTGACGATATATTTTCCTGGGCTAGGTACCTCCTAGGTAGGCAGGTAGGTACCTGAACAGAAAAACGTTCGAACGTTTATCTCGGCTCCAGTTGTTCATTAGCAGTTTTCGAATTAGCCGAAGCGGCCGCGCCGCGGTGTAGGTCAATTTTTCGACAAGTGCATCGCACGACTATTGAATGGATATTCGGGGTGCAGGCTAACGGTTTCCGGTACGAAATCGAACGCTCTCAGGATTAAGCGAAAGGGGTTTCAAGGTTCCCTCTGCACTTCTGCTTGCGTGTGCATCTGATGCGTGCCATTGCGCAACGGTGACGTCATGGATGCCGAAGGGGTGGTGAAAGTGGGCGAAGGCGGCCGTCATGGTAACAGGACTGGTCGATTCTTACGTCCTCCATGCGATAGTAAAAATGAGGAAAAAAAGCATGAATCCATGAAGAGAAGTTCTCTCTGTGTGACTCAATTCTCCCTGTGTGGCAGACTCAATGAAATTCGACTTTCTTGTACACCGAATATTCGTTTGACTGATCGTGAGACCGAGAGACGTAGGGCGCGGGGGATATTCCATTTTGAATAATCGAGAAATGTGCAGATCGGTAAAATCCTTCGCTATTTAGAATTCTCACAAATCAACGTTGGATGCTAACTAAAATCGTTATAATTTTTTTGGCTTCTCAGATGAAGGGTGTATTCTAGTGACAACCCGTGGTTTATGACGTAATCAGCGACTTTCAAACGAATATAACTTTCGACTTAGATTCTCCGAAAGAACGCGTTATTTCGCTAATAGACCACCACAGAGCGATTAATAGTTACTGTGAATATCTGCAATTGTCTCTCTCTTTCGAACAATTGTGGATTTCCCGTCTCCAATTCATGAAGACAGTCAAGAAATTTGAACGCGTCGAATCGATCGTCTGAAGCAGCATTTGTGCAGCCGGCAAATTTCTGATTTAGACATTCCGAAGGTTCTGTATAGTTACTTGACATTTTGGGTAAATGGACTTGTGATTCGCATGAATGTAAATGGAAGTTTCATTCGGAACACTATGCTCCTTTCTCTCTAGGTCACGCGATGTACAACCTAATATCCTTCCGTCTAACCTTGGCGCAGTTTCACCCAACCCCTGATCAAGTTTCTATGCCCGGAGTTATGGCTCGTGAGATTATCATCAGCGGTCGAAGCGGTCGAAGGTCTTCTATCAAAACCAGCATCGAAATGAGTAATTGTTGAGCGTAAGGGTCGTGGAAGGAAATTGGCATTTCTGAATTGTCGCTGAATCCAAAATGCCAGAAGATAAAGGTCGACCTTAAGGACAATCGATGGTAGACGATAAATGTCACGTAATCCGATATCACGAATTATGGGCGAATGGATTGTGCGATCGGTTCCGAAAGTTCATCGCAACAACACGCAGGTAGGAGATGCTACGATTTTCACGCGGCTTTTTTCAATTTTCTGTTCTTCCACCGCGTATGCTGACATTGAGAACACAAAAAACAATGTGTAAACGCGTCAAGTTTATTTTAGCAGCAATTGTAACGTAGGAAGAGTAGCAAGTATTTCACGAGCCTTGAGACATTTAAATATTTACCAAAGACGATCGGAACCACAGTGGCAGGAGATCCGTTATCTAGTTAGATACGGTAAAAGACACATAACAACCATAAATATAGAAGAATTAAAAAATCAGTGTAATCTAGTGCTGCCAACTCGGAATCACACCTCTGTCTTGACGTCTCTCATATTATAGAGGTGACGGAAAATGGAATTCAACTTTCTCAATTCAATGAATTGTGTGCTATCGTTTCAGCCGATTACCACAAATTGCGTAGAGCTGGTGAAGTAGAGAATAAAGACGTTAATGGGTGAGATGAAAGAGAATCGATGATATGTACATACGTACGTATACGTATCCGAAAATAACTTTCCACCAGATTTGAAATTAGAAGATGAAATATTCCCTTGATCGCATCACGTTAAAAGACTCATCGAATCATGTATTAAATAATTGGCAATATAGAGATTAATAATGTGATATAACAAATTTCAGTTTAATAATAATCACCTCATTATTTCCGCTAAAATGTCACTACTGGATAAACGAGAAAAGAGGCTCTGGAAACTGAGAAAAAGAAACAAGAAAAACGTGAAAAACTAAATGAAAAGGGGATAGTAATAAGCTGAACAGAAATATGGATACAAGTAATCAAAAAATTCGTTTACTTTCATTCCGTTGTTTTTCCCCTCGTATTTTCATTACTCACCACAAGCAGACCGGACTCCGATCCTTTTGAGTTCGAATTGAACTAGACTATTGACGTTTAACTTTATGCCAGTTTTCAAGGCATTCAAAAATTCCTGTGATAGTTATACTCCAGATTTTTCAATTGACTTTCCTACTTAGTAATTTTTCAATTCCAACTGTACGTATAGCTCCAAATTTTCTTACTATATTTAAATATCACAATGCTATTCTCCCAGCTGATCACGCGAACAAAAATAGTTGTCCGTATTAATCGGACAAACAATTTTGCGGTTCTCACTTTGTATTAAATGGATACTAGCAACGCTTCCAGCGACCTTATCGCCAGTATTGTATTATGAGGTACGAATATGTGAACAGCGAATACGAGTATCGGCGAGAATGGTTTCTTCCAAATTGACAAATTAGTTTAAAAAAACTGGCAATTCGCAGTTCATTTGAAATCTTAACACGCGTTCATTGAATAGAGAACGATAGAGGGTGGTCGAAAGACTACCAGAAGTACACTGAGTGAGACCCCAAAGAGAACACCAACCACCTGACTCTAGGCGCACGCCACCCATTTATAGCCTTGCGCACATCTTCAAGCTCGGATATTTATTGTACTAAGACCCGAAGCTTCGGTGCTCTCAGATAAGAGTCTCAATTTAAATCCATATCCAAATACCGAGACCAATGTCCTCTAGCCATTAGAACAAACTTGCCTTCGATCGCATAACTAAAACAGAAGAACGAACAAAAAGAAACTCCTCTCCTGCAAAATCGATTTTTTCGATTTTCATCTCTCATCAAAATCGATTCCAATTGTCTGACCCTTTACAGTAGTAATCGCGTTAGTTCGATCCTCCGTCAATGAAACACTCCGGTGCCAAAAAGAGACAATGATTCTGTTACGTACGAATTTTCGAATAGTCAATGAAATCAGCCTTGCA
Organism: Phymatocera aterrima; assembly: GCA_963170745.1. NCBI lineage: Eukaryota > Metazoa > Arthropoda > Insecta > Hymenoptera > Tenthredinidae > Phymatocera > Phymatocera aterrima. The sequence continues at coordinate 9,401,103 of OY720666.1, forward strand.
CGAAGGTAGGTAGGTACGTACATCATCGACTCGTTGAACATCTACCGGTACATTGTACATACAATTTCCATCATTTATATCATATTAATATCGCAGCGAGCGTATATATCATTATATAGAAGCTATTGATGAGCCAATGTTCTTCTCGAATGAAGATAACTACCGGTAGAAAAAAAGGATTCAAATTTATACTGTAATAGCGCAGCTCGAACTCGTCGAAATTTACTCACGGTCTACCACCTAACTACCGATGCAAATTTCCAGACGGATCAATACCTACATCTTTACTGACCTGCAAACAACAACCTGCCAAGCGAGGAACTGCACCTAGATTCCATCCCTTCGTATTATATACATAGATGTATATATTATGTGCATACTATAACTATTTGCCAGACTTCCGTTAATCAATATACACTTATAATAGACATTGCATATGCTGCATAAGCATGAGATCGGAGAAGAAAGATCAATCATCGTTTAGCTATGAATCGGGTGACATGTTCGTATACGAGTACCTACACACCTACTCTCTAGAGAATTTCTGTACGCCTACGAATTGCTAATGAAATTTCAATTTTTCCGAAAAATTTTTTGTCTTCGTCGATCCAACTGAGAAAAAACGAAAACAAATACGATTCATTATGAAACACGACGAAAAGTTCCAAATTTCCTAAAACACTCCCGGAAATTCGTGAAATCATTTTCATTGTGGTGAAAATACAGGGGATAAAGAGATTTTTCAACCGTGTCTCTCGAAATTGGATAAAAATTCAAAATTCCGATTGTAAGGGATTATGTATTTCAACCCCGATACGCGATGAAACACAATTCGCTCTACTGTATGAATTGTATGAATTGTTTCACATATGCGATGGAATACGTATCATATATATATAATACATAAACAATTTTTGCTAATTCAATGAATGTTTGTGAAAAATTGTATGAAACGCGAACTTTTTCCCTCTTTTATGACTCATATCGCGTAAAATACATGTATTCGTTATACGTGTAGCTAAATTAAAAGCAATAGCGAGCGAGAAAAGCCGGCGTTGGAGTGATATAAATTATTCAGTAAATCTGAATTTTATACATATACCTATACCTGTGTAGAATAGAGAGAGAAAAAAGTGGAAAACAAGAAACAATTTCGAACTCGTTTACAGTACAGTAGACCGTACCTATGGGATAAGAAAATATTGCGCCGCACACCGCTCCATCCACCGATTGTCAAATTTGAAAGAATTCAAGATAATCGTACACACCTACGGCTTCGTCGTTTACACAAGTTATATACAGGGTGACCCGGAATTGACGCCTGGATTTTACACGTGATATTCTATGTCGAAAAGGTTGACGAGATTCCCTCATCAATTCTTTTCCAAGATGCACATGGACTTTTTGTCACAGTCGATCGAAGATGAGCCAATGACGCGCCTCGACTTCGTTTCTTCGCTCGTATTCCACACATCGACGAGCGCCCGTCCATAGAACGCGTGCAGACATCGGCTAATCTTCGATCGACCGTAACAAAAAAATCTATGCGTTTTGTGAAAAAACGATCAGGAATTTCGATTCCGTTCTTACAACAAAAAAATATACCCTGTTAAAATTTTCGTCGTGAATTCCCGGTCACCCCGTACACATAATTTCAAACGTACATGAACATCGCTTAGATGAGTAATAAATATATACAAAATATTATGGTAGGCTACTAAATTCATCACAGAGATCACACTTTGACTGAACACGTCCTTTGAAACAAAATTTAGAATAAATATGGATATCAGACAGTGGGAAGAGGTGGCTGTTGCTCGCGCCTGCGTGAAATTATCTGCAATTGGAGGAAAACCAACAAAAATTGTATACAGTATCTCGTAGTAGTCCTAATAAAGATATCGCGTGCGGAAATCCCTACTTTATACGACTTTGGCGCACACATACCCCATATATTCGATGCGTTACGTAACTGTTCATCTGTCATGCATGTGCAATTAGGTATATACTGTATACAATACATACCATCATATATAGAATGCAGACTGTAGAAATTTCGGAGATGGGTTGAAGATGAAAATTATACAGAACGGAGGGAATAATATTACTGGAGCATATGTCCCCACTCTGGAAATCAGTAACAAACAAAAAAAAAAGGGGGAAATTACTTGGTTATCGTGTACATGAATAAGAATTTTTCCTTTTCCACCAAATTTCACCTACTTTGACAAATTAACTGATGATAAAGTAACGTTTACATTTGAATTGTCAGTATACTATATTGATCCTGTTTATACCATATTTATTATTTTATATTACTATTTTACACAACTGCAGTACTTAAAACCGTTGAAATATTCTGCAAATACTCGAAATATATTCACAAATCACGTTATTCCCCTAGTGAAAAATAATTCTACGAATTTCTACAAATTTTTACGTCATTCGGAACTTTTCGTATAGTTCCTTCATTTCCATACGAAATTGCAGCTAATTTTTTCAATTCCAACCACGCAAAAAAACGGATTTTTGTCCTCGAACGACTATACGAATCTGCTGCGATTTCTCCCTGGAAAATGACGAAAATCTACAATTATTTTCATAACGAACTACGGAAATTTGTACAATTTTTTATGAAAATTGTTACGATATCTCCAGAAATTTGTAAAGATTCGTAGGAGTAGAAATTTCTAGCGGGGCAGAATCCGATCGGTCTTTACATTTCCGTAGTGAAATTATAAATATATATGCCTAGAATTCTAGAAAGTTTTTATTACTTCAATTGAATTTTTCTATTTACAAATATTTGGAATCCATATTAATAAGGCAAATTTTTGGGCAAATTTGTGAGATAGGAGGACCTATTATCTAACTATAATAAGTACCTTGATTACGAGTTACTGATTCACGAGAGAGAGAAATTCTTATCGTATAAATACATATAATACATAGTTTAGCGGATAAAAATAAAACCACATTTAAACCTTGTAACGATCATGTTCAGACTGCAGCTTGGGCCGATGTCATCCGGCTAGGATCATTGGGATTCTGGAATCCTGGAATCCTGGAATCCTGTAATCCTGTAATCCTGTAGTCCACCGGAGTTTGAAGACTTCGATACCGCGTGGTACAGGTATATAATTCTAATTTCACAAACTAGAAGACTTGCGGAATGATAAACTATAGTTATATGCATACACATGTCCGGGACATTTCCCGCGAAACTTATATGGATTTCGCACCTCACCCGTTTCGATTATTTGAAAATCTTTTTCCCAAAAAGTATATCAGCTGATATTGGGAACGTTTGGTAGGTACTCACCGAATTGGGCAGTGAAAATTTTGAGAAAATCCACGGTCTTCGTCGGCAATATTATTTGTAGGAAAGAGAATTTTCCAAAAAATAGAAATGGGTGAGATCTACGTGCATACAAAGACCGTGGTATGGGTATATATCTTTTGTTTCCACTGTGTTCGATACCTGCATGTATCTAGAAAATACATATACCTGCGTACACTATATTGTCAACTCGCTCGTAGTTTACTATACAATAGTAGTATATAGAATTACAGATAAGTATTTCTCGGTGACTAAGAACCTATGTCATACAATAACATTATTAGTACGAGGATATATATGTATAACTGTAATAACTAGTATTGTATTTTGTACCGAAAAATATTGTGAAAACCTACATATGTATAAATAATGTATGTATATAGTATACAGTATAGTATGGTGTAGTATAATGTATTTCTTCTTCCTGCCATTACTTATCGTGTACCTACGTATAATAGTACAATACGTTTTTCCCATTTATCCGTCTTTTGTTACCCATTTATCAGTTCCCATTTTTATTCCATTTCGATACAGAGACTTTCGACATGTCCGTAAAGGGCAATATTATATCCATGAGGCATATAAACGCAATATATCTACCGTAGAACGTTGCGATACGAAACCTATTAGTTTCATTGTCAGTACCTCTATGTATGTATTATACTATATTATGTTATGTTATATTACCGAAGAAAATAATTATGGAAGAATTAGAATGCCTACAAAATATTTCTGTATGTATGCATCTATATACATAATACCTACTAGACAGTCATTGGGATGTATTCCGGGCAGAATGACAACCTATAATCCAAAATATATGAATGAACAATAAATTTTGGGAAGACCGGGACAAAACGGGCACCAAAGTTACGTACGATGATCTAGTTGAGGTTTACTTCGACTACGGTCGACTACAGAACATATTTGGATGGTTTTGGAACCGAATAACGGGTATCGGAAATCAACAACTTATAAACAAAAATCGCGTACATTACGTTTGTTCTCCGCTATTCTATTTCTTCTTCTTCTACTTCTTCTTATTCCTTCTTCACCAAAATCCAACTCCGCGCGGGATTCTATGAATAATTGTCTACCGATTTGCCGCACGGTTTCTATTTCGCAAATTCACTTTATTCGTATATCATTTTCTCGCGAAGATCGTCGGGAAACTGTATAAACTGGCCTTGAAGAAAAATAAAGGAATGAAGTTTCACCTCCTTTTTCTCTGATCCTCTCTTTCCCCGATTTGCCATTTTCATCTGACAAGGGAACATCGCCAAGTGTCCCTCTCCGATTTCAACGAAACTTTGGGAGATTGTAGATGGGGTGAGAGTATTATACACGTATTTTCTCATATCTGCCGAACTCCACCCTAAGGGGGTGAAATCAAACCCTGAAACTTGCCAAAAAAACAACAACAACCAATATTAGAACCGTCTGAAGATTTTTGGCCGACAGGGTCGTATTACGGGTTTTCGGGGTCGCTGATTTCAAATCTGTAGTCATAAATTAGAAATGCAGAATGGCGGACTCGCTTTCCCAAAAATGGTACAAATTCCTTGGGATTCGGTATATTCTCTACAATCTCCCGAAGTTTCGTTGAAGTCGGAAGGTGACGACACTTGGTGATGTTCTCTTGTGAGATGCGCTCCGTTTTGCGCCGATATTCCCCCTCTAGCGGTCAAAATTCAAGGTCACGGAGGGTAGAGGACCAAGTGTAGTCAATGTTTGCATCAACCCGAACAAGAATAGTACAAATATTGTATCATTTATGATAATCCAGAGTTATATAATCACGAATTTTACGATTACATATCATGCCTATCATAGGTGTACTATAGGCATTAATAAAATCGTTGAATAGTGTATATTATTATTAAATCGAGCACTATCTAACGTGCCTAAGGATCACGCGGCTGCCTACGTAGGTATGTAATAAATCATGTTACAATGCTATACCGAATAAAGATTCATTCGTCTACTTATTTGTAAATTTGTATTGTAAATATCATGGGCTTATGCATGCATGTATGTATGTATGTATCTATGTATAAGGCGCCTAGTTGTTTAACATTATAGTGGCACCTCGATTTCATTAAAAGTAATTATCATTAATAACCTGAGTTTCGAAAAGAGTTTCTGATATTATCGATCAGTATCTACCCGAAGGTATAATCTACCAGCTGATAATTTAGAATCTAGATTCCATGCGTGTAGCTGTAAGTACATAGTACGGCTCGCCACTCGAATTTCACGTCAAAAATTTTGTTGGAAATAAGAATAATAAGAATAATAATAATGACAACGATCAACCGATCTCTTACCAATGAAATACATAACGTCTGTAGACTGTAATTGATCGCTTGATTCCCATTAGTTGCCGTTCTGAATATCACACCATTTTCAACGAATCCACGCACACCCTCTCGGATGTTGGAAGAGAAGAAAAATCATAGAAATGAGAAATTTCGCAGTCGGCTTCTAAACTGACGAACCAATTTTCATTATTTAAATATTACTGTATGATAATATAATGTGGGGTATATACCTCCGATACCAATGTAAAATAGTATATTATATATTTTATACGGTAGCTCGTGTTCTAGTTTGTATGCATATACATTGTATACCTATATCGCTATTCGATGTGACATAGTATGCGTAGATAAATTTTTATGCAATATTACCGCATACCTATATATACCTATGAATACGTGATAGAATATAATTTAATATAATAATTGTTACCCTTCGAGAAGTGGAAAATGGCCGTTGCCGAATGGCCGAAATTGTCATGCATAGGTATATACACCTATATATATATATATATATATATATATATATATATATATATATATACTAATACTACAAATGTGTATATGTGCCTATATAGCTATGCATTAATACCTAGCTTCCGTCACGTTCATCACAATTGTGGTATAATAGGTTACATATCCATACCTATAATATACAGAGGGTGAGTTTTCTCGGCGTCCGAGTGAGGGAGGGAGGGGTTTGTCGCCGCCGCTGCCGCACCCCTTGCTCACAATCAATCGCACTATTCAGTAATCAGTTGGAACCTCTGACGTGATTACTCGAAAGTGAAGAAACTAAAATTAAAGATCCTAGTCCGTTCAGTGTTGTCAGTTGCATGTCACAACAATATCTTACAATTAGTCAGCCGGACTAGCATTCGGTATGGACGACTCGATGTGAGAGTTGAAGATACCGATAACAGTGTGATTGAGCGAGGGACGGGTCATCGGCAGTAACAAGCTTCTCCCTCGTTCGGAACCGGAGGAAACTCACCCTGTATAGCTTAAACCACTATAATAGAAAATTGATCTATTCGAATCCACGAAAGGCGAAGAGGGATGAAAAGAAAATTGACGATTTATTATCCAATGTACACGATTAGGTAAGAATAATTCGTTTTCGCTTGAGGTCAGGGATGGGGCGGGGAGAGAAACAATGCTGTAAATTTACGATAGTTAATAATCAGTACGCTATATACCGGGTACGCTACGCGATACTAAAACCCTGTACAATATATCCGTAGCTTCGGTAAGTTAATCTCTGAGGAAGGGGTGAAAAAAACCACTACAATACTATACTTAGAAAGAGTAAACATATACCTGTATAAATAATATGTAACATGTATGTATGTATATCCAGGATTTTTATAATACGATAGTTTCGAAAAGAAATGTTCTTTTCGTTGATTTCCTTATTATTATTATTATTATTTTTTTCTCCTCATGATTTCCCAACATCATTTCTCACAGAAGTATCTTATAAATCGGTTATTGAGAGAAAAAAATTGGTACACGCAGGAGCTAGCTGGGCGCAGACTAGTCACCTCCTGCCGTACCCCGTTTCTTTCTTCTTTCTATATTCATTATTATCATCTACTATTTCAACAACGAAGAATTTTATAAATCGGTTATTGAAAGAACAAAATTGGTACACGCAGGAGCTAGCTGGGCGCAGACTGGTCCCCCCCCTGCCGTACCCCGTTTCTTTCTTCTTTCTATATTCATTATTATCATCTACTATTTCAACAACGAAGAAATGTGATTCATCACTACGTTCTCCCTCGACATTTTTTTCTTTTATTTTATTTCACCTCATTCTCGTTATATATCTATTTTCCATTCCAATGCAAATCGACAAATCTATCAAGCGAATCATCACCGATCCAGTAAAAGTCGACTAAATAACCTGCAACTGGTCAGTAAAAAAAATTCGTCACGCGTAGGTACTACTACAATTTGTTACCCACATGTAACTATATAACTATCTACTAGTGTGAGATATAAATTCGCTCGATTATTTTTCTCTCTTTCTCTCTTTTTTTTAATTATAAGTATTACATTATCACGGTAGTTCAATATCATTAAGCTATAGAAGATGACATACGTTAATCGCGCCTGACGCTTTCAAGACACGATGATCATTGTTGAAACAAATTTCTATAACAGTGGAAACGTACATAAATTATATCAACGATAATAATAATAATAACAATGATAATAATAATAATCGTAATTATAATAACAACAACGCAATAAAATCAGCAAGATCAATATTTTCCATCATCTATTATTATATCAATTCCGTCTGAAACTCCTGCAATCAATAACATAAATAGGTATGTTCAAAGTAAAAACTTGACTGCGATAAGGGGGTTGTGTGTGTGTGTGTGTGTGTTTGTGTGTGATTCTTCTAATTTCATTCTCTCAATGATCAAAACGTTCGTTCTTACACCTGCGACGTGCGGCATGGCATACGTGAATTTTCTAAACGTTATTTATCTTCTCAAAATCTTTGTCAGGTACCGCAGCTGCCACTCCTCCGTCTTTTTCCCAGTTCGGGGTCTTCCATTCACGGTATTTTCCAATTATTGGCATAATGACAAGAAGAAATCCACTCAGAGCAATGAAAAAGCCAGATAAATAAAAAGAGAGATCGTATGACCCCGTGATGTCGTAGAGCCAACCTAGAAAAGAACGAGAAAAACATAACGATTTTGCCTCGCGTCAGCTTCCGGCTCTATCACTCGAGGAGTTTGTTGTTTCGTGCAGACAACCTTTTCCGTTCCTTCAATGATTGAATAAAAATTTACCTGCTAGTGGCGGACCCACAAGGTTTGCGATCCCCTGAACTAACAGCAGGAGACCATAGGCGTTCGTAAACCTTTCCAAAGTTATTATTTCCACGAGAATTACACTTGTTAGGCTGTAATTTGCTGCAATGAAAAGACCAAATGATCCTGCGACCGCGCACAGACCATAATAGTCGCGAACCGCCAATGGAATGAGAGCTGTTACCGCCCCGCAAAAACCCATGCAAATTGCGTAAACCACAGAGGCGTTCACCCAGTCACAATCTCCTGCCCAGCCCAACAGTATCTGAGAAAAAGCGAAAGTATTCTTGAACTGCATCGGATACTTCGAGTAATGCGTATCCTCCGTCAGGAAGTAGGGATATACATATAGAGACATAAGAATCAAATATATCAGACACGAAGAGATTCGCTAATCTACGGAAATCATAGCGAGCAATTATTGTTCCATAAGACGCGAGTGATTCACAAAGAGAGTTGTTTAGAATTCGTGAACGATTCTCGAGAGGCTTCTAATCCTCGGGAGGACATTCTGATTCAAAGAACTGTTTCAAACCTCCGGACAGTCCCTCTTCTCATTAGTTTGCAGAGAGCTGAATATTCATCGGCAGTATGGCACAAGTACCAACTCTCAGATTTTAATCACGGTCATTACAATCAGTGAACCAACTATGATCCGAGACTTTTATCTCCAAAACTACAGAGGATGGAATCTGAGGACACAGTGACGCTGTACGAGTTAATGTGATGAAGTACCAGACCGTGAGATGAAATCGATTCGTTAGACGATTCGATAATTTCAATGACAAATCGTTCCAAGAAATTCCTGGGGAATTTCGACTTTGGAATTATTACGGGTGTGGATGAATTGAAATAGAACCTACCTCACCACCCATGTTGGCGATACCGATGACTGAGATTAGGTAGGAAGCATCTTTCTCAGTGAATCCGTACTCAATGGCATTGTCGGTAAGATAAACGTATGGAACGTCGTACCAGATGTATAGAAGGAAATTGCTCATTGCAAAAAGTAGAAATCTCACATCAGAGAAGTGTGAAAAGTCCAACATATCGACAATCAGATCCCAGAGTTCCCATAATCCGGCATACCCGACCATCTTGGTTTTCGCGATCGTGGTCATAGAGTTTCTATAAATGTCCGGACAACTCGACGCACGAAGACGATAACGGTTTATGTTCAGCATGGCCCCTCGGTAGGTCAGACTGTGCCGATGGACGCGTAAATCCTTGAAATAAGCGGTCGGCAATCTTCGTGTAGAGTGATCTAGCCCTCCGTCTCGTTGGAAAGGACAGTCAGGCTGCGTTCTCTTCAACCACCAGAGATACGCGGCGTCCGTGTGCTGCCGCGCGTCCTGAACACCGTTCAATGTCTGATCCGCTCCTTTCGTAGTGTCGTTAATTTTTGATTGATCATCAGTCCCAGCTGATGGATGCACATTTTTCGTCTCTTTCGATGTCTCAACGTCATTCGAATCTAATTGAGCGCTGGAGCCTGCAATGAATCTCGCTGATGGTATTGTGTCCATTTGCTCATGTAACCTACCAGAATCACTATAACTCCTCGAAGATATTAAAAGACTTGGGTAGTTTTGGAGGAGGACATTATAGACGTTTTTATGTGTGCTCAAAAGCTCAAGTACTTCGAGCGGAACTTTTTCACCATTCTTGACGAATGTTGGGAGACTCACGAGACTGGAAAACTTTTTGTACTGTGCTTCTTCCCGCGGATCATCTATGGAAATCCCAACTGCGCTGGCTGAAGCAAAGTTACGTTTAAGGTCGTGAGGACCTTGATTATTTGTGTTGGCCGAATGGGTGGGGGAAAATGAATCAGCACTGGAATTTTGTATTTTAGAACGTTTTCTTTCACGGTTCTTCCGCCTTTCGGCAGTCTTGGCTTTTATTCGTGTTGTTGTCCATTCAAGATCTCTCATCAGACACCCACATACCGCTAAATTGAAGAAAAGACCTGCCAGGATGAGAGTGGTGCCCCGCCATTTGTATTCTTCCAAGAGATACTGAGTCAGTGGGGCAAAAATGAACGTCCCGATTCCACTTCCGCAAACTGACAAGCCCGTGGCGAGTGATCGCCTCTTGTCGAAATAGTAGGCGACTATTACCACCGCTGCTACATAGCAAAGAGACAGGCCAAAGCCTGCTATCACTCCAAACGTGAATATCAACATTTCCATTGAATTTGTGAATGAACTGATGACAAACCCGGTGGTAGCCAGAATACTCCCTGCTATGGTGACACGCCTGCATCCGTACCTGTCCGTTAGAAAGCTTGCAATCGGTCCGGAGAGCAGAGGCATCGCCATGAACAAGCTTCCAATCCAGGCAGTCTTCGATTTGCCTTCACCAAAGTAGTTTAGAAATTCAACGTATATTACACCGAAGGAAAACGTAATTCCATCAGCAATCAGATTGACCACAAAAGAAGCTGCTACAACTACCCAACCCCATCCTCCATCAGGTGGTCTCGCTTCAGAGAATTGCGCCAAGCTAGAATTGTCCTCTGAACTACTGGAGCTCGAGGTTGAGATTGAGGCGCTTGGGCTGGGGTGTGGTTTTTCCGAACACTGTTTGGAGTCCTTGTTGAACTGAACATGATGTACCGGTTTATCATCTTTCGGTGATTTTCCGTTCACCGGTATCTCTGTTTTGTTTCTATGCCCTGGACCCGATTCACAATCAGTGTACGCACTCGTTTTTTTGTTGCTAATTTTGCCGGGAAATCCAAGAACTAGATGTCTAGGACTGGAAACCTCGTCTTTGTAGAAACTGTTCGGTCGGTTGGGTGACCCTTGAGCTTTTGTTAACTCTGCTCTCGCTTCCTCCCGTATTATCCGACCAGTCTCTTCAAACTTGTTATCATTTTGTCGTAGAATCTGTTCCCCTTCACTTTCGGAAAAAACTCTGTTCATAAAGCTGTAGTGGTACTCTTTGCATTTAGGTAATTCTTCGGTTGGAATTGGCGATGGATCAAAGTCAGAGACATCCTTCTTATCCTCAACTTGATTACGCGGCACATCCGGAACGGTAACAGCAGCGTTATACCTCGTGATTTTTGATTCCTCGAGGACCTCACCGTTGCCATCCTGTCGAGGATCCCTCGGGGTTGACCTCTCCCAGTCTTTCGCACTCGTGATCCCATTCCGTTTTAGAGAACCATAAATTATTGCTTTTGATTGACCTTCAAATTTTGTACAGTCTGCCATAGCGATGATTTATCAATTTCCTCTTTGGACTGCCTGCTACTTTTTTTTTTACAATCTGTAATTATCACACTTCGGTAAGGTTAGCCCTTCACGCGACACGTAATTAGCACCAATATTTGCACCTGGTGATTTTATCTTTCAACGAAAGAAATATTTTGGATTATTTTTTTCCATAACTTCTACTCATTCTTTTCTTTTTCAAAATAAGGCAACAACGAAATTCACCTTGACCAGCCTAAATGTTATACATACACATATATCAACTAAAATTTTCTTATTGTTTCTTTTTATTTAATTTCGTCCTTGATCTAAACAGCGGAAGAATTGGCCACTCGTACAACTCCCTAGTAAACTGACGTCGTAAATGCAATAGCGATGGAAGTAGACCCTGGATTCGGCTACGGCCACCATCACAAATGACTCCGACGTTCTCGGACCCACGACGAGTCGTTCCGCCCGCGTCCTCGGACCAACTCCTATCCCAGGCACCCATACGGCGGACAATACTTTCGCTTTTCTGATGTGCACTGCAACATAAGGATCACATACCTACAAAGCACTTGAGATTTATCAATAATTCATCTTACATATCTTATTCTAGTTGAATCACTATAATTACTAGGTGTTTCGCTGGCATTTCCAGCATGGGTCACCTCGTGTATTAATCTTGACTTCACTTGACTGAGTTGTCTGTGGGAATGTCTACCTAATTTGTTTACATGGGGTGCGTTAGATTGAGCACTCTTCGCGCTCATTGGCATTAACCGCTATAGTGCCTCTCACTGGAACTGTATCGTGTTAGCGGTATACAAGCGGCAAAAACTCACAAGGCGAACGCAGCCATGTTGTTTTGTCATAAAAGACTCACTGTGTCCACGGAATGTCGATAAACCTACGTATATTTTGTTCTATACGAACGACTACATCGTCACATAGTACGGCCACTATTGGGTCAGGGCATATTTGTAATTCCAACTATCTAATCTCATCGCAAACACACTACCCAGAATGTGAAACTGCTGTATGTAAGTTCATATTCACCTTTTTCCCAATTTCATACGTAGTACAATCATTTCGAAATTTCTACTCATCCTAATTTCCAATTTCAATTCGAGTTCAATATCTACTAATTTAAGCCGCTCTTCGCGTTCGATGCACAATTGCAGGGCTTCCAATTGATTGAATTCAAATCAAAGTGGAATCTTAATCCCTACTAGATCGTGCGAGGCAATACAATGCCTCAGTCTAAAATCAAAGGACAAAAATAAATTGGACACCGGCTGTCGGCTTGGCAGTATACCAAAAAGTACCTATAGAAACTAGAACTTGAAACAAGCCTGAGCGGCAGAAATAACTATTGTTTTCTTCCTGCAAGACATCAGTTAATGATAAACCTTCATAGATATTCTGATCAACGGATACTATAGTTTTTTTCTTCCGCGATCACTCGAATGTGAATAGTTGCATACACTCATTTCAAGACTGAATCTACCACGAGTAGCTTCAAGTAATACGGGTATCAGAGTGGTCATGGATACGACAAATTCCTACGAGAACGAATAACAAGATGCTGACATTGAATGATCTTCCCAGGCCATAAGGAACTAGAAACGATTAGGAATATAAGAAAAAATATAGCAGTACCCCAACTTGACAATAACTCTTTTGCAAAGAAACTTCCAGTCACTCACCGGTGTTCAACTTACAGGAGGAGGCGTACGCGATATATACTTACAATTAATTAACTAACTAACTATACATATGTACGTATATCTACAGAAGTAAGTGGATGATAGATGCTGGATAGTCGGTGGCGGCAGGCAGTTAGAGCTGGCGATTGTAAACGGGCTTCATTGTGAATGAGTTGCTACCAATTTAAGGATTTAACCATTCGGGCAGACACACGTACGTCAAACAGAAGCATGGACGTCGCAGAGCCACAGCAATTTTACCACCGAAGATATTAAATTTGATATGTTCAAAGTATCTAATCAATCCTATCATTTCCAGAAACCATCGAATAATCCAAAACAGCAATAACCTGATTAACTTCATGTCTGTGACAATATTTCTTCGGGAAAACCGTCTGCATCGTTGTAGGATCTGAGCTGGGTAAGTTAGCCATGTTCACCTATAGAATACCGATGCAATTTTTCGATAGCTTCTATATCACCTGCATCTCTCGACGCGATGACTATATAGCAGAGTATAGGCACTTTAGTCGCATTGGCCATAATTTCAGCGTAAAAGTTCAAACTGACCACGTACTTCCGGTTGAAGATCGACGAATTAATTAAACTCGGGTTATAGTGAAGGCAATGTAGTACCGAGCAATCAGGTTCCGTACATCTCGCGTTTACTGAGTAGCTTGAAACATCCCACGCGAAATAAAACGAATTACATAGATGTTGAGCACTTTATTTCCCCTACAACTTTCTCATGCCAAATACATTTACCGAGAGCCGTGTGTTCACGTCGATAAGCATTTCTGCATAAACTTGCACTCCGAACACAGATTGGTTAATCTGATCGCTAGTTCAATCGTTTTCAAATATCCGAATGAATAGGGTCATTCGATTTCGACTTTGGGTATTTTTCCAATTCTAACAAACTTCCAAACCACAAAATTTCCAGGGAGTCAAAAGAAAAACCCCAAAAATTTTAAATTGTACGAAAAAAGAATCTAGTAATCGTCGACTAATGCAACATCAAATTCATGACGAGCCCATGAAGCTGGAGTTCGACCAGAAGTTTTTTCTGTGATTCGCGTATCGTGATTCGAATTCTATAACGCGCTTCGATGATTGTGAGCAAAAGCCACGTGGCGAAGCCGATGACAGTTATCATCTCGCGTAATGTGATTCTACCGCGTAAGTATTGGCTACTAATATGAAGAGCGGCGGTTATCGCTTTTGATTCACGGATCTCCATACGTATCTGGCAGTCAACATCTGCTCAGCGAAGAACAATCAACTGTCGTTGAACTGTCACTTATGGGACTGTATCGACCGGGAGTACGATTTCTCATGGTTTAAAGTTATTTTGAATAGACTAAAAATATAATTTCAGAACTATCACGGAGACGTTCGACAGCTTTTGGGATTGGCAACCGAGATCTAAGGCCATAGGTCAATCCATCGTATCTTGAGTTTTTCTCCAGCGCTTTTTATCTCTATTCATACAGTCAATAGCGAGAACTTTGAAGAGTCGTATCGCTGTGACTCTATCTGCAAAGGCCAAAATGTTTGAAATGCCCCCTGACAAATTGACAGTTATCTATTTATCTCAGAATAAACAAAATTGCTATCGAGAAGCTACACATCTTGTCGGATGAAGTCGAATGTGGGATCTTTACAGCTTTACAGAATAAACAGGAATACTGGTGACAAGTCTGTTTCTCCATTCAAAGGTCGAGATATAGAAACGTTGGATTATGGGTTTGGTTCTTAGAGGCGCATGGGAGACTAAATTTGTTTCAATCTGAGCGGAATTCTCCTCAATTCTCAACTTGATCTTGAAACTGAAAAAAAAATTTCAAGAATCAATAATACGCAAAACTATAGCAGCAGGCAATTCAAAAGTGGTTTACGATAAACTTCAATCTGCGACCACTCGAGAAATGCGCCAAACTTTATTCCGAGCGCATCGTTGTTATTCACAGTAAAAATAACATACGTGAAAACGTGTCAATTTCTAATTGGCATTATTGCCAGTACCATTGTTATCATTATTATGACAACAATGGAACAGACACCTATGCCATCACTTATTCCGTTCTCTCCGGTGCGTTGTAATAGTTAAACCAATAGTTGGACAGCGCTAAAAGCCTGCAATCTCGCAGACACAGGGCTTTCACACGCAGCTATCACCAGTAGAGACGGCATCAACTCATTTTGCAAATAAGCGAATAAAATAAATATTGATATGAAGAATGACGTGAAACTTAGACTGACCATTTCTCTGTTAGAAAATTTATTGTCGGCGGATGATAATTTCCATGAATTGAATTATCTGAGATTGCTGGTGGTCGCGAAAAATGTTATTCGCGTAAGCAGAATTGATGACAAAAATATCGAAACACCAGTATAGTAGAAACGCGTACACTTTTTTTTTCTTGTCCAACGCGAAATAGTTGCGAAAATTTAATCAAATTTTAGTCATTTCAACGTCACGTTAGGTCCACCGTCCTTCGGAATCCACAATCCGAATTGCGTAACGTTTTCACAAACATTTTGCAGCACACTATGTTTAATTATTGAAAATATTCACAATTGAAACCAACCCGAACTGTTTATATGCTTCACTGTCTTTTTTACTGCCTACCCAAGATTTGAGTTACTTATATGTATGAAATGAAGCGTTCGTTCTTCTTGCAAGTCTGTTCGGTTAATACGGCTGCATCTATTTCAACTCCCTTAGGCCGTGATTGATCTTCTTCTCTTTTGCTCAATAAAATCAAGTTCATTTCCCATGCGTTCAGGAAAAAGAAGAACTAGACTTCAAGTTTCCGCTCAATGTTCTTGAAGAATATTATTTTATTGTATCGTTTTCCTCAACATTGATCTTCTTGTCAATAATTTCTTGTCTTTTCCTTAGTGTCATTAAAAATGTTGAATAAATTTCAAGTCGAGGAACCAAGACGCGCCGGAAACGCGTTCAGGCATCGGCGCGGACCGCACGGCTAATACTGATATCCCAACGACCGTCGTCGTCGAACACACCATGCGACCGGTCGTACGTTCACTTACATACTTCTTACTCGCTTCTTGCCGACTGGGCATTGGCCCATCTTATGATCTGACAACCACGTATACAGTATACAGCTTATACTGAAAGAGATGCTTCGACAACGATGCCGAGGAATCTTCGGAACGGTCACATACGAAGCCGAAATGTGACAACGGTCACGGTAGTATTTAATGTCACCTCGGAATACCCTGATATAGATTGAAGTCTTAACGAGGTTTCGTAGTCGAAGAGTATTGGGAGAATTGAAGCGTCTAACGTAATTCGCTGTAATCGGAAGAGGTGCCTATGACTCGAGATAAAAATGTTGAACATTTGATTATGCGTATCGTTGTAGCTGCCACTCTAGTTCAGTGCTTGATGGAACGACCAGAGTTCAGTCAAGAACAAAAGCAGATTACAATATCTCTCGGTCCCAAGTAGACATGGCCGGGTCCGAGAATCGTGCGAGCGATGCCACATGATCTCTGACGAGTCAGTGTTTTCGAAATCATTAGGTCAATGCTCATAGACAGTGCAGTATATAGGAAGGATAAAATTGTCGGCAATTGTCCTTGCCGCAGTTTTCTGCACAAACTCTCGCTCCATCATTTAATGATTTGGACACAGAATGGCGTGACTTGAAATACTCACATTCTTCGAGATTGGTACGTGGAAAACTTACCATTTATAGACTACATGTTTTTATGTTACATTGTTATTTTTCAAATCCTAAAACGTTCATACAAATATATTGCAAAGTCGGGGGGGGGGGGGGGGTGGCATTAATATTCGTGAACGTTTCCCATGGGGCAAGATCAACGTGAGAATTCATATTTGTCATGGAATCTCTAACGGATGTTCACTTTTTTTTTCCAGTATTTGTGTATACGATTCGTCCTCAATTTTGTCTTGCCATTTTCAAGATCATTCAATCTCATAATCACCAACATAGGAATTCCACATTGAAATCAGAATACGTAAAACCCGCAGAATAAAATCCAAATCGAGGCGATTCGAACCCCTCCAAAATAAGTAGTTAAATACATCAGGATAAAGACTAACACTGATTATACCAAACGGAAAGACTGCTGATTATGATAACAAGAAATCACTTATTTTTTAGCTTCCAATTAGAAGATGATAAGCTCGAGCTTCTGCACTCATTTTCATACACCTACGCGAAGGGCTACACAAGTGACTTCCGACTTCCAAAGACTTCCACAAACTTCCAAAGTATTTTACAGAATTCCAAAAACTTTCAAAGAATTCCAGAGAATTCCAAAGACTTCCACCAAGCATTCTTCGAATTTCGACTGACTTCCAGAGATTTTCAGTGACTTCCGAAACTTCCTAGACTTCCAAAAACTTCCAAGGAATTCCAGAGCATTTCAGACTGAAATGAGAAATTTTTCGACTTGCAAAGAATTCCAAAGACTTCCCATGAATTCCAGAGAATTCCGAACACTTCCAAGAAATTCTAGAGAATTTTAGACTTCCATGAAGCATTATTTGACTTCCAAAGACTTCCAGACAATTCCAAAGACTCCCGAGACCAGCGTAAGACTCTCCGAGAGAATGGCTCCTCGCATCTACACGTTACTTCCAAATGGGGAAGGCTAGAGGAAAGCTGAGTTACGGTTTTGAAAGGTCGGACTCGGTAAGATCTCCCTCGGATAGACAGATTTTGAGACAGAAAAAACATAGAAAAAACACACACGTTCTCCTCGTGAAATTATCGGTAGCAAAGTGCTATGAAAAGTTTATGGCCTTGTATCTAAGCACATGTCGAAAGGCTGCTTGCGTGGGTACGTAACTTTGAAGATCCATTAGAAACCAAATCAACATAGAGCTAGAGTTAGAGCTAGAATCGTTATCGCATGTCTGATTGTACGGTTTCAGTAGACAAGTAATAATAATTGACACGTTTCAACATTCATATTACGTGACCCGCAAATACTATTTTATGGTGACGGTGAGAAATTATTTTATAAAAAGTCGCTGTGTGGAAGAAGGGAGAGAGGGGGGGAGGGGGCGACAACAAAATTGATATTCTTAAATGCGCATCTCAATTTCTAAGTTTAGTTGTCATTTATTTAGTTTTAATATTTGATTTTAAAATTTTGATGGGTCATCTACTCGTCTGTGTATGGGAAGTTAACAATACCTTTATACACTGGACAGTCAATTTTGACACCATCCATTGTATAATATTATGAGTACTGTAGAAATTTGAGATACGAATAATATGAAAATTTTAAACACGTATTTTATGAAAGTTTTCAGTACCAACAATATTCGGAACGAAATGAATAGGTCTCCAAATGTCAACTAAACATGAAAACTAAATTGATCTCATTCGCGAATATAATTATTATCTTTCAATCCCAATGGAGTGACTGTGTGAAAACTCGATTTTCAATTGCGTGTATTTCTGAGACGGGTGGAGATTTTTCTAATTTTAAAACGGCAAACGACGGATCCGTTCTTTGAATTTCTAACAAATAAAGAATCGCGGGGATTGATCAACGCGTTCAGATTTTATTCCTGGTTTTTGAATTGGGCCACTTTTTTTGCCATCCTGCTATACGGACATGGACAAATACGGATTTAGCGAAACAATAATTACCCATACGATCTTATTACGCCAGGAGAAGCAATCATGTCTCAATTTTGATATTTCTTTAATTTTCGAAGATAGGAAACGATAAAATCTGCTCGTGCAGTATTACACACCACACATTAACAAATCAAAATATAGAGTCGTAATTTTCTTGTTCCATTTTTGGGGAGATTTGAATTAGTGGAAAACAGCGATCCTTTCTCTCGACAAAATTCGAATTGCATTGTCAGAAATGCAAATGAAAAAATTGGCTTCCAATTATACCGAATCTTTATTTTTCCGTACTCGTTTCGGAAAGTGTCTCAACTGATGAGCAAAGAAAAAAGAAGAAAAATGCACAGGCTCGGAATTGTACAACGACAAGTGATTCTGTCAATGACTGTAGGTGCCTATATACAGTAGACCTACGTATGTAGAACGTACGTACATACCAAGGGAAGTTGTATTTTAAGAATGGTCAGTAGCGTCTTCTACCATCTCAACTTTTGTTGACCTTTCATACACAGAGACAATAATTGGACATGAATGAAAGCAGTTAAGTCTATCTTGCGTCAGCACCATTCAGAAATACTTGAAGTTTTAAAGTTCTAAGGCTGTCACAATATTGTTATTCCCAATCGAGCTCGTCTCCAATTGAGTATAACTTTTATTTATTTATTATTTGTTTTCTCGTTTCGTTTTCGCCAATATCGATTCTATCAATTTGAAATTTAATTGAAAATGAATTGAAAAACCGAGAAACGTTGATTCAGGGCTAATTTCCATGATTTCTCCTAAATTCTTGCATGTCGTCGAGTATGCAGACTCTTTCGAAGATCATGTATGCATCGGTATCCTAGGTTACATAATTGCGATTTACTATACCGAATATGGTAGTTAAACAATTGTTATCTGCAGTCATTACGACCGCACCTCGCAATTAGAAGACTATATAACCGTTCTGGGAATTCATTGACGTTCCAATTACAAACGACCAGGATGAAAATACGGAGGTGTACGATCAAACGTGTAACTGCGTTGAAAAACCACGTTTTCATTTTTCAATCATCACCACAAAATGATGTTCATGATGTTCATAAAGAAGAAGCTCTTCGATACTCGAGTGAAGAGAATTACATACCAAGAAATCACGGCGTTCTAGACTAATTGCTCGATTCCCTGTTATTATTCCTGATATATAATTCATCCTGTGAATTCAATTTCGAGGTTGAAAATAATTTGCGAGAGGTCAACGGTCAGCCAATTTGCAAGATAATTTTAATACTGATTGTCTTTTACACCATTATTACATAACTCTCATGCATCCTGTAGAAATTAACTGTGTATTCAAACGTGTGCAACAAGCGCGCGATAAGCAAAATAGAGACTCCGCTCAAGAATCTTATTGTCAATTTCTTCAATCTCTGGTCACTTCTAATATTCAGATTTGGAAAATTAAACAACATTTTTTGTGATTATACACCTTCACGCGAGGATCGTTAAATTCTGAGTTGCGATCGTTTGAAGATCTTGAATGCCCAGGATTCAAAGTTCGGTAACTCCGAAACGGAGGTCGGAAAAATGTTTCAGAAACCCAACAAATCATGTCCGTGAACTTAGCTTCGCCATTTTTAAAATGTCTAAAAATGATACTTGTGCCTGATTGTGCTACGCTTGTGCTTCGTTGTGCCGGTAAGCACGCGCAAAAATTACAAAAAATAACGAAAATGGAGCCAAAAAACGTTTTTTTGAGTAGCTCCGCCATTTTGAAATTGTTTAAAAAAAATGATTGTGCTGGACGGCCGGAGATGCACCGAATGTTGTGCCGCTTGCGTATTTGCAAGAACTGCAACGGTTCTTACGAAAATCGAAATTTTCAAAAATCAGCCTGGCGAAAACTGAATAATTTCTCGAAAATCACGAAAGTTTAGATCACAGACTTATGCCGAGTTGTGTTCGTCAGGAGCATTAAATTTCACCGATGAAGTTTTGTTCCGAGTATCGCAGTTTCCGAAATAGAGCGGAGTCAAAATTTTGCAAATCTAAAAAAAAATTGAAAGTTTAAATCACAGACTTGTGCCGAGTTGTGCTCGTCAGGAGCATTAAATTTCACCGATGAAGTTTTGTTCCGAGTATCGCAGTTTACGAAATAGAGCGGAGTCACAATTTTGAAAATTTGAAAAAAGATTGAAAGTTTAAATCACAGGCTTGTGCCGAGTTGTGCTTGTCGAAAGCATCAATTTTAACCGATGAAGTTTTGTCCTGAGTATCGCAGTTTCCGAAATAGAGCGGAGTCAAAATTTTGAAAATCTAAAAAAAAATTGAAAGTTTAAATCACAGGCTTGTGCCGAGTTGTGCTCGTCAGGAGCATTAAATTTCACCGATGAAGTTTTGTTCCGAGTATCGCAGTTTCCGAAATAGAGCGGAGTCAAAATTTTGAAAATTTGAAAAAAGATTGAAAGTTTAAATCACAGGCTTGTGCCGAGTTGTGCTTGTCGAAAGCATCAATTTTAACCGATGAAGTTTTGTCCTGAGTATCGCAGTTTCCGAAATAGAGCGGAGTCAAAATTTTGAAAATCTAAAAAAAAATTGAAAGTTTAAATCACAGGCTTGTGCCGAGTTGTGCTCGTCAGGAGCATTAAATTTCACCGATGAAGTTTTGTTCCGAGTATCGCAGTTTCCGAAATAGAGCGGAGTCAAAATTTTGAAAATTTGAAAAAAGATTGAAAGTTTAAATCACAGGCTTGTGCCGAGTTGTGCTTGTCGAAAGCATCAATTTTAACCGATGAAGTTTTGTCCTGAGTATCGCAGTTTCCGAAATAGAGCGGAGTCAAAATTTTGAAAATCTAAAAAAAAATTGAAAGTTTAAATCACAGGCTTGTGCCGAGTTGTGCTCGTCAGGAGCATTAAATTTCACCGATGAAGTTTTGTTCCGAGTATCGCAGTTTCCGAAATAGAGCGGAGTCAAAATTTTGAAAATCTAAAAAATAATTGAAAGTTTAAATCACAGACTTGTGCCGAATTGTGCTCGTCAGGAGCATTAAATTTCACCGATGAAGTTTTGTTCCGAGTATCGCAGTTTCCGAAATAGAGCGGAGTCAAAATTTTGAAAATCTAAAAAATAATTGAAAGTTTAAATCACAGACTTGTGCCGAATTGTGCTCGTCAGGAGCATTAAATTTCACCGATGAAGTTTTGTTCCGAGTATCGCAGTTTCCGAAATAGAGCGGAGTCAAAATTTTGAAAATCTAAAAAATAATTGAAAGTTTAAATCACAGACTTGTGCCGAATTGTGCTCGTCAGGAGCATTAAATTTCACCGATGAAGTTTTGTTCCGAGTATCGCAGTTTCCGAAATAGAGCGGAGTCAAAATTTTGAAAATCTAAAAAATAATTGAAAGTTTAAATCACAGACTTGTGCCGAATTGTGCTCGTCAGGAGCATTAAATTTCACCGATGAAGTTTTGTTCCGAGTATCGCAGTTTCCGAAATAGAGCGGAGTCAAAATTTTGAAAATTTGAAAAAAGATTGAAAGTTTAAATCACAGGCTTGTGCCGAGTTGTGCTTGTCGAAAGCATCAATTTTAACCGATGAAGTTTTGTCCTGAGTATCGCAGTTTCCGAAATAGAGCGGAGTCAAAATTTTGAAAATCTAAAAAAAAATTGAAAGTTTAAATCACAGGCTTGTGCCGAGTTGTGCTCGTCAGGAGCATTAAATTTCACCGATGAAGTTTTGTTCCGAGTATCGCAGTTTCCGAAATAGAGCGGAGTCAAAATTTTGAAAATCTAAAAAAAAATTGAAAGTTTAAATCACAGGCTTGTGCCGAGTTGTGCTCGTCAGGAGCATTAAATTTCACCGATGAAGTTTTGTTCCGAGTATCGCAGTTTACGAAATAGAGCGGAGTCACAATTTTGAAAATTTGAAAAAAGATTGAAAGTTTAAATCACAGGCTTGTGCCGAGTTGTGCTTGTCGAAAGCATCAATTTTAACCGATGAAGTTTTGTCCTGAGTATCGCAGTTTCCGAAATAGAGCGGAGTCAAAATTTTGAAAATCTAAAAAAAAATTGAAAGTTTAAATCACAGGCTTGTGCCGAGTTGTGCTCGTCAGGAGCATTAAATTTCACCGATGAAGTTTTGTTCCGAGTATCGCAGTTTCCGAAATAGAGCGGAGTCAAAATTTTGCAAATCTAAAAAAAAATTGGAAGTTTAAATCACAGACTTGTGCCGAGTTGTGCTCGTCAGGAGCATTAAATTTCACCGATGAAGTTTTGTTCCGAGTATCGCAGTTTCCGAAATAGAGCGGAGTCAAAATTTTGAAAATCTAAAAAATAATTGAAAGTTTAAATCACAGACTTGTGCCGAATTGTGCTCGTCAGGAGCATTAAATTTCACCGATGAAGTTTTGTTCCGAGTATCGCAGTTTCCGAAATAGAGCGGAGTCAAAATTTTGAAAATCTAAAAAATAATTGAAAGTTTAAATCACAGACTTGTGCCGAATTGTGCTCGTCAGGAGCATTAAATTTCACCGATGAAGTTTTGTTCCGAGTATCGCAGTTTCCGAAATAGAGCGGAGTCAAAATTTTGAAAATCTAAAAAATAATTGAAAGTTTAAATCACAGACTTGTGCCGAATTGTGCTCGTCAGGAGCATTAAATTTCACCGATGAAGTTTTGTTCCGAGTATCGCAGTTTCCGAAATAGAGCGGAGTCAAAATTTTGAAAATCTAAAAAATAATTGAAAGTTTAAATCACAGACTTGTGCCGAATTGTGCTCGTCAGGAGCATTAAATTTCACCGATGAAGTTTTGTTCCGAGTATCGCAGTTTCCGAAATAGAGCGGAGTCAAAATTTTGAAAATCTAAAAAATAATTGAAAGTTTAAATCACAGACTTGTGCCGAATTGTGCTCGTCAGGAGCATTAAATTTCACCGATGAAGTTTTGTTCCGAGTATCGCAGTTTCCGAAATAGAGCGGAGTCAAAATTTTGAAAATTTGAAAAAAGATTGAAAGTTTAAATCACAGGCTTGTGCCGAGTTGTGCTTGTCGAAAGCATCAATTTTAACCGATGAAGTTTTGTCCTGAGTATCGCAGTTTCCGAAATAGAGCGGAGTCAAAATTTTGAAAATTTGAAAAAAAATTGAAAGTTTGAATCACAGGCTTGTGCCGAGTTGTGCTTGTCGAAAGCATCAATTTTAACCGATGAAGTTTTGTCCTGAGTATCGCAGTTTCCGAAATAGAGCGGAGTCAAAATTTTGAAAATCTTAAAAAAAAATTGAAAGTTTAAATCACAGGCTTGTGCCGAGTTGTGCTCGTCAGGAGCATTAAATTTCACCGATGAAGTTTTGTTCCGAGTATCGCAGTTTCCGAAATAGAGCGGAGTCAAAATTTTGAAAATTTGAAAAAAAATTGAAAGTTTGAATCACAGGCTTGTGCCGAGTTGTACTCGTCGGGAGCATTAATTTAGACTGATGAAGTTTTGTTCTGAGTATCGCACTTTCCGAAATGCGGTACCTCAAAAAGTGGAATCTAGTGCGTCTAGCTATCATAGCGTTACTTTTCGCAAAAAATCCATGCCGGAATATTGCAACGGGTATAGGAAAAAACAGAGGAAAAATCGTAATTTCGCTCGATTTTTTCCGTAGGTCTATTTCAAATCTCGACAGTTTCGTGACCAAGGCTGATAAAAATTTGAAAAAGCAATACTTGAACCCTGGAGTACTATACACACAATGCCAATCGTGAAATCTACCCAGAACTAACCCCAGAACTCCTCGAACTCTCAAAAAAACTTCCACCCTCCGTGTATGAGGCATAAATCCTGTTTGAAATTTCTAAATTTGAAGAATTTTTTAAATTTTACTCGTATCGGAAAAAGTCATTGGAATTATCGTCAGAACTCACGAAAATCTACCCAGAACTCACCACAGAACTCTTGGAACTTTTAGAAAACTTGCAACCCCGAAATGTCGAATTTTTGAAATCACGCTATACGCTGGCACCAGAGCGCCATATCTTGTGAACGAACGGTGATCGAAAAATCCTAATTAGCACGAACTCCAGAACTCTCCAAAATTTACTTGAAGTAAAGAAAAAATCTATTGTCTCATAGATGGGCTGCCACTTTTTTTTTTCATCTTTCCGAGGGTAGCGGCCGGAATTAATCATATATGGGTTGAGAGCTATACTCATCGAGGACTACTCAGAACTCCCAAAAACATGGATTAATATAGCATAGCTTATAATACATAGCATGATATACATAGCTTGAAAATCGTTTTTCCTGTTTTATTCGAACAAAAATATTGTTGGAAACTATCAGGCACTTCAGTACTTGTCGAAAGGAATCCGGAACTCTATGAAAAAACAATTTTTCCGAAAATGGGGTGCCAACTTCACAGGGGCATGTATGTACAGTAATGTTCATGAATGGGTTACCTAACATCTAACTTCTATTTCTCGATTTTGTCCAAAATAAGTTCCCTCTCTAAACGTATCTCATGTTCCTATGGCCGGCGGAGCAGCCGACAGAAGAAGCTAGAGAAACCACAGCCTCCCACAGATGTCATCCACTCACCTGTAATTTCGCGGGACATGACCGTTCATCAAATTAATAACCCCAAAATTGACGACGCGTCATTAATTATTTTATTGGTTAGCTGCTTCATTATAATAAATAGATAATATAGATGAATAATGACCTAAAATTTATCAACAGGAGTGATTGAATGATAGTAATAAATAAATAATGATAATAGTATCAATTTGATGAAGAGTCATGTACCGCGAAATTACAGGTGAGTGGATGACAGCTGAGGGAGACAATAGTCGTGATATCTCTAGCTTCTTCTGTCGCCTGTTCCGCCGGCCATAGGAACATGAGATACGTTTAGAGAGGAAACTCATTTTGGACAAAATCGAAAAATAGAAGTTAGATGTTAGGTAACCCATTCATGAACATTACTGTACGTGCCGGGTTGTGCTCATCAGAGCTTGCACATGAATCATCCGCTCATCCATATTTAGTTTACTCTGTGTAACTGAGTTTAAGCCTCCACACCAGCGGCAAGGTAATGGTGATCGTGGAGGGTTTTTTTCGAACTTTTTTTTCAATTTAATTTTAATTTTTGTCTTCTCTGATCTCCATAATTAAAAACAATATTTTTTTGTCGTTTAGTATCTTAATTATTTTTTCTATTTTAATAACTTTGTTAAAATTTTGTCAAAGAACATTAACTTTTTTTCAAATTATAATAATATATTGATTATTACTTATAATTGTTTATTGATCCTTTCTAATTGCTTTTTATTTTTTTATAATTTTGCATTTTTTTTTTTCATCTCAATAACTTTCTTAAAATTTGGTTATAGCATTGGTTATAGAATATTAATTTTTTTTTCAATTTATATTATTATATTTATTCTCATAATTTTTTTCTCAATTCTTCTTAATTTTTTTCAAATTAATTATTTTTTTTTCATCTCTTTATTTTTATATTTTTTTGTAATTTTTAATTTCAATTTTTTTTTTCCTCATTCCAATAACTTCGTTAAAAGTTTGTTGTAGAATATTGATTTTGTTTTCGAGTTATATATTTTTTTTTTTTACTTTTTTTTATTTTTTATTTTTTTTTTCTTATTTTCTTATTTTTTTATTTATTTTTTTTTATTTTCTTATTTTTTTATTTTTTTTTATTTTTTTTTAATTTTTTTTCAACATATCATATCCTATAATGTGACCGTACTTTATTATAGTATATGACCAGGCAATTTACGTAGTAAACAAACGGATTTGCAGAGTACAAAGTTGGATACCAGACCACAGGCCTGGTATGTATAATTTATGTTACAACGTATACACAAACATGAGCTTCTACCGCTGCATCATAACCGACCAACTCAGGTCTTTTACTTTTGTGGTTGTCATCATACATCAACCATCGATCTTCTGTTTTTAGGTACGCAATGTAGTGTCCCATTGATTTAACGTTTCTGGATCCTGTGTATGCAATCACGCCAGCGAGGCGATACGTCCGCGCATTAGACGGTGTGATTTGATTTGGAAAATCGGCTAGGGCTGTTTTCATTAATTTGCCACAGTCTACCTCACATACTATATGTGAACCGTAGGTTACTTTTACGCTCGGAATTTTTCCGCAGCACAATCTAGGAGCGTTTCGACTCTCATCTATAGCCTGCGACAAGTGACTGATTCCTTCAGTGGATAAGATATCGTAGTTCGTGGTTTGTACGGGATGTTTACGTTGGTCTTTCATGCCGCAAATTGAACACTCTATATGATCAACAGAACTCGGATCTCCTTCAAGTAGGTAAGTAGTCAAATTGTAGAGAGTGGATTCGGCGTTTATTTTGATCATGCCATTGCGGCGCGTTTCAGGTTTAAGTTGAGATAAGTTTTTTAGCACCCTCGCACGTTCTTGATAGAGTTTAACACACAATCCGGTTGATATTAACATGTTCACACATGAAAATATTCCGGACTGCGCCTTCATTACGGCTTCACGATAATTGGCGCTGTTTGATGCCGCCATGCCAAAAATTTGACACAAAGAGTCGAAACCGCAGGTGTTTGTCACAATTATTGTGTTTGATCCATCTCGAACGCGAGGGCAAAGATTACCATTCACCATAAGTGGCAGCGTCATGTACTTTGCATGGGAGGATACAAACCCAGGACACGGGTCAGTATATCGAATCCTTCTTGGTTTCTTATTTTGCTTAACGCTATCCTGGTCATTTCTTACTGCTGATACCGCGTCTGTTACCGACATGTCTTGACAAATCAATTCCATCATATTTTGCTCAGCAGCATACGGAGGTTCTTCCGAATTTTGAGAACAAGATTCGGTATATTTTAATATTTTGTTTGGTTCGTCATTTTTATTACGCCAATTTTGTTCTTCGTTAAGTTCGATCATCACATCTCTTTGAATAGAGTCATCGTTTGCAAAGTTTTGTACTCTTTGCTCAGAAACTTGCGGTGAAAACTCGGGGCTCGATTCACCCTCGGCTTTATCGTTCAGTTCATGTTTTGGAGCAGACAATGCATCTAGATTGACTTCCTGATAACGGCCCGCCATCGCCAATTTAATTTTTCCCGGAAAAGATGCCAAGTGCCGCGCAACAAATTTATCAAGCCTTAATGGCAACCCAACATTACCAAAAACACGATTTTTCATATCGTTGAACTCCGATTCAACCGCCGCTGAGGTTGCGTTTGGAGATCCGTACCCGAAAATATCACGCATTACTTCACTAAACAAGGGGAAATAAGGTAACAAATTTTTAAACTTTTTTGCAAACTCGGGACAATGAAAACCGTTTACGTCATCGGACTCTGTTTCGTCTTGAACTGCCGTGAGGCAATCCTTGTACAATTGATCGCCCCATTTCCAGATGTTCGTTGCCATCAAGTAACCGTCATTTATTTCAACGGATTCCTGAAGTGGTGCAGCATCCTCGGACTCCAAATTTTCTGCTATTCCAGCGAAGTCCTCCACGTTATTTCCTCTTATGCACTCTGATAGCATTGATCTTGCCGTGTCCGACAAGGTCCCACAGCCTTGATTTTGGCTTAGCGACAGCGTTAAGATTGCTTTGGCAATTATTTCCACATTCTCGAAAGTATCTTGCTTCCGCAACATACCGACTGCTCGTAGATACATTTGTCTTACTCTCGGCGGCTTACCAGCGAAGCATTTCCACCTTGCTACGATATTCATAAAATGACAAATGTCAAGTCGTAGTAGACAGCGCGGAACAGTGCCCTCTTTTTTACAAAGGAGATCGTAACACGTATTTAAGTACATTTTCAAACTCGGCTGTAGAGCAAATGCCTTGCTAACCGCACCGAGCAAGGCCTTATCAAAGTCGGTGACAACTTCCTTCGGACAAGGAAAAGAAGCTTTCTGTAATGCTCCTTGGCGCAAAAATTCGGTCAACCAAAAAGCTATTGCGTTAGTATTCTGAACGGAGGATATATTTTGAAAAATGGGAAGCGTTTTTTTGTCAACCTGTGCAACGGCTTGGTATAAGTATAAGTGAGGGCATAGGTCCCCATTCGGTAGGACAATCTTTTTAACGATCGATCCTGTTGCATCTATATATAAAATATCAGGAAATTGTTCGAAAACTACCACCTGCTCTTTAAGCCAGTAGTGGACACAAATGGGGTCCAACCCGATCGTTCGGATAGCACCTTCGAATTTGGGATCATACTTCATAGCTCTCAGGTTCATGAATACATCATTTGTGGGGAGACCAAGAACTTTGTCCATGTGCTGCTGCTTCACCTTTCTTATTACATGATCACTGTATAAATGTGGAGGTTCGGGATCCCCTAATTTTTTTATTAGTTCATGAGCTCTCCTACGCCTCCATATGCACGGCTTCATATTCCCTTCGACTAATTCTTTCCCTACTTCTTCTCTCATCTCACCGTTTAATTGGCGTTTTTTCATATGCTCAACATCTGGATCGAAATCGGTGACCTTACACTCCATAATGATTTTCGCACCTTCTTTTGGAGCGTAGATAATTTTCCCCTCGAACGTACAACCGCATTCAGAACACGCAGCGGATACCGTAGCGAAGAAAGCGCTGTTTGTCATGCAGACTGACTTAAAAGCTAGGGCACATGGAATATTAGTTTTATTAAATATCGCGCTATATAAAGCATTTGTCCAAGAACGTCGCTTCAATTTATATACGGTGCGCTGCTTACGATCTTTCAGTCGATAGTGAACCTCTTCTGGAACCATCTTGCCCCACACATCAGTAACATCGATGTTGAATTCTGTATGACTGTCGTTATTTACAGAATCATCAACGCTACTGGCAAGAGAAACGTTCACCTCAGGCTCTATATTACGCTCTCGTAATAGATCTGCATAGATACTATATCGATTTATTTTTAATATAGTGTATATATACTTCGGGGTCATTGGATATTCTGAACCCATTGCCTCTGATATTCTGACGTAGATTTCAGAGCTTGGTACAACAACCCGCCCATTCGATTGCAATACATCGTGGAACTTCGCCGAGCATAGAAGATTTTTAAGTTTACTAATTTTCGGCGTATCGGGAGGAATTCGCGAGTTTTTCGATAACATGTTTAGCGACAATAAGTTTTCAGAACAGGTTACATCAAAATAAAAAGGTACGATAGCATCGAACGGCACAAACAATTACCTATTCTGTGATACAACCGCCCGGAAAAAGCAGATGAAATAATGAAGGAATATAAGATATATATATACATACACCAAACAAAATAAGTACCTAGCCTTGAAGGATAGACTACAAATTCTTTATCAGAACGAATATCCGTTGAACGTAATTCAGCTTGTATTCATAGATTTAGGCGTGAGTGTATTTGGAGACAATCATGAGTGAGTTGTGCTGTGCGAGACCGCTTGAATTTTTAATGCTTTGGACCGACGTCACTCACCAGACGCATCAACTCTATGAGTCCCCACCACGCTCGCTCCACCTCCATGGCCGCTCTCCCACCTCGACCGCTGTCCCACCACGGCTGCTGCACCTTCACGGTTGCTTACCACTGAACTATATGCTGAAACAAGTACCTCGGCAGCGGAGCGCAGTTAGACGTGTCAGACAAAGGCAGTTATGACTGATGTTGGTGCGCACTTTGTAGCATTTCTCTTCTTCTGTAAGGGGCGGGATCGAAATTTCGAATTTCAAAAGCTGTGAAAGGTCGAAATCCCGAATTTTCATAATACCAACTCACAGTTTTTAGAAATGTTATTTTCCCCAAAAGTCTATACGTAACCGAGTCGAAAAACTCTGAATCGAATACCACCAAAAGTTCAAAATACCGAAAGCTAAGGATCCGAAAGACCAGAACTCCGAATCTCGAAATTTGCCTATGCAAGGTCGATTTTTTGAATTTTCAAAACTTCGACTCCGCTCTATTTCGGAAACTGCGATACTCAGGACAAAACTTCATCGGTTAAAATTGATGCTTTCGACAAGCACAACTCGGCACAAGCCTGTGATTCAAACTTTCAATTATTTTTTAGATTTTCAAAATTTTGACTCCGCTCTATTTCGGAAACTGCGATACTCGGAACAAAACTTCATCGGTGAAATTTAATGCTCCTGACGAGCACAATTCGGCACAAGTCTGTGATTTAAACTTTCAATTATTTTTTAGATTTTCAAAATTTTGACTCCGCTCTATTTCGGAAACTGCGATACTCGGAACAAAACTTCATCGGTGAAATTTAATGCTCCTGACGAGCACAACTCGGCACAAGCCTGTGATTTAAACTTTCAATTTTTTTTTAGATTTTCAAAATTTTGACTCCGCTCTATTTCGGAAACTGCGATACTCAGGACAAAACTTCATCGGTTAAAATTGATGCTTTCGACAAGCACAACTCGGCACAAGCCTGTGATTTAAACTTTCAATCTTTTTTCAAATTTTCAAAATTGTGACTCCGCTCTATTTCGTAAACTGCGATACTCGGAACAAAACTTCATCGGTGAAATTTAATGCTCCTGACGAGCACAACTCGGCACAAGCCTGTGATTTAAACTTTCAATTTTTTTTTAGATTTTCAAAATTTTGACTCCGCTCTATTTCGGAAACTGCGATACTCAGGACAAAACTTCATCGGTTAAAATTGATGCTTTCGACAAGCACAACTCGGCACAAGCCTGTGATTTAAACTTTCAATCTTTTTTCAAATTTTCAAAATTGTGACTCCGCTCTATTTCGTAAACTGCGATACTCGGAACAAAACTTCATCGGTGAAATTTAATGCTCCTGACGAGCACAACTCGGCACAAGCCTGTGATTTAAACTTTCAATTTTTTTTTAGATTTTCAAAATTTTGACTCCGCTCTATTTCGGAAACTGCGATACTCGGAACAAAACTTCATCGGTGAAATTTAATGCTCCTGACGAGCACAATTCGGCACAAGTCTGTGATTTAAACTTTCAATTATTTTTTAGATTTTCAAAATTTTGACTCCGCTCTATTTCGGAAACTGCGATACTCGGAACAAAACTTCATCGGTGAAATTTAATGCTCCTGACGAGCACAATTCGGCACAAGTCTGTGATTTAAACTTTCAATTATTTTTTAGATTTTCAAAATTTTGACTCCGCTCTATTTCGGAAACTGCGATACTCGGAACAAAACTTCATCGGTGAAATTTAATGCTCCTGACGAGCACAACTCGGCACAAGTCTGTGATTTAAACTTCCAATTTTTTTTTAGATTTGCAAAATTTTGACTCCGCTCTATTTCGGAAACTGCGATACTCGGAACAAAACTTCATCGGTGAAATTTAATGCTCCTGACGAGCACAACTCGGCACAAGCCTGTGATTTAAACTTTCAATTTTTTTTTAGATTTTCAAAATTTTGACTCCGCTCTATTTCGGAAACTGCGATACTCAGGACAAAACTTCATCGGTTAAAATTGATGCTTTCGACAAGCACAACTCGGCACAAGCCTGTGATTTAAACTTTCAATCTTTTTTCAAATTTTCAAAATTGTGACTCCGCTCTATTTCGTAAACTGCGATACTCGGAACAAAACTTCATCGGTGAAATTTAATGCTCCTGACGAGCACAACTCGGCACAAGCCTGTGATTTAAACTTTCAATTTTTTTTTAGATTTTCAAAATTTTGACTCCGCTCTATTTCGGAAACTGCGATACTCGGAACAAAACTTCATCGGTGAAATTTAATGCTCCTGACGAGCACAACTCGGCACAAGCCTGTGATTTAAACTTTCAATTTTTTTTTAGATTTTCAAAATTTTGACTCCGCTCTATTTCGGAAACTGCGATACTCAGGACAAAACTTCATCGGTTAAAATTGATGCTTTCGACAAGCACAACTCGGCACAAGCCTGTGATTTAAACTTTCAATCTTTTTTCAAATTTTCAAAATTGTGACTCCGCTCTATTTCGTAAACTGCGATACTCGGAACAAAACTTCATCGGTGAAATTTAATGCTCCTGACGAGCACAACTCGGCACAAGCCTGTGATTTAAACTTTCAATTTTTTTTTAGATTTTCAAAATTTTGACTCCGCTCTATTTCGGAAACTGCGATACTCGGAACAAAACTTCATCGGTGAAATTTAATGCTCCTGACGAGCACAATTCGGCACAAGTCTGTGATTTAAACTTTCAATTATTTTTTAGATTTTCAAAATTTTGACTCCGCTCT
This sequence comes from Phymatocera aterrima, assembly GCA_963170745.1. Lineage (NCBI taxonomy): Eukaryota > Metazoa > Arthropoda > Insecta > Hymenoptera > Tenthredinidae > Phymatocera > Phymatocera aterrima. Next base: position 9,434,369 of record OY720666.1, read on the forward strand.
ATTTCGTAAACTGCGATACTCGGAACAAAACTTCATCGGTGAAATTTAATGCTCCTGACGAGCACAACTCGGCACAAGCCTGTGATTTAAACTTTCAATTTTTTTTTAGATTTTCAAAATTTTGACTCCGCTCTATTTCGGAAACTGCGATACTCGGAACAAAACTTCATCGGTGAAATTTAATGCTCCTGACGAGCACAATTCGGCACAAGTCTGTGATTTAAACTTTCAATTATTTTTTAGATTTTCAAAATTTTGACTCCGCTCTATTTCGGAAACTGCGATACTCGGAACAAAACTTCATCGGTGAAATTTAATGCTCCTGACGAGCACAATTCGGCACAAGTCTGTGATTTAAACTTTCAATTATTTTTTAGATTTTCAAAATTTTGACTCCGCTCTATTTCGGAAACTGCGATACTCGGAACAAAACTTCATCGGTGAAATTTAATGCTCCTGACGAGCACAACTCGGCACAAGTCTGTGATTTAAACTTCCAATTTTTTTTTAGATTTGCAAAATTTTGACTCCGCTCTATTTCGGAAACTGCGATACTCGGAACAAAACTTCATCGGTGAAATTTAATGCTCCTGACGAGCACAACTCGGCACAAGCCTGTGATTTAAACTTTCAATTTTTTTTTAGATTTTCAAAATTTTGACTCCGCTCTATTTCGGAAACTGCGATACTCAGGACAAAACTTCATCGGTTAAAATTGATGCTTTCGACAAGCACAACTCGGCACAAGCCTGTGATTTAAACTTTCAATCTTTTTTCAAATTTTCAAAATTGTGACTCCGCTCTATTTCGTAAACTGCGATACTCGGAACAAAACTTCATCGGTGAAATTTAATGCTCCTGACGAGCACAACTCGGCACAAGCCTGTGATTTAAACTTTCAATTTTTTTTTAGATTTTCAAAATTTTGACTCCGCTCTATTTCGGAAACTGCGATACTCGGAACAAAACTTCATCGGTGAAATTTAATGCTCCTGACGAGCACAACTCGGCACAAGCCTGTGATTTAAACTTTCAATTTTTTTTTAGATTTTCAAAATTTTGACTCCGCTCTATTTCGGAAACTGCGATACTCAGGACAAAACTTCATCGGTTAAAATTGATGCTTTCGACAAGCACAACTCGGCACAAGCCTGTGATTTAAACTTTCAATCTTTTTTCAAATTTTCAAAATTTTGACTCCGCTCTATTTCGGAAACTGCGATACTCGGAACAAAACTTCATCGGTGAAATTTAATGCTCCTGACGAGCACAATTCGGCACAAGTCTGTGATTTAAACTTTCAATTATTTTTTAGATTTTCAAAATTTTGACTCCGCTCTATTTCGGAAACTGCGATACTCGGAACAAAACTTCATCGGTGAAATTTAATGCTCCTGACGAGCACAATTCGGCACAAGTCTGTGATTTAAACTTTCAATTATTTTTTAGATTTTCAAAATTTTGACTCCGCTCTATTTCGGAAACTGCGATACTCGGAACAAAACTTCATCGGTGAAATTTAATGCTCCTGACGAGCACAATTCGGCACAAGTCTGTGATTTAAACTTTCAATTATTTTTTAGATTTTCAAAATTTTGACTCCGCTCTATTTCGGAAACTGCGATACTCGGAACAAAACTTCATCGGTGAAATTTAATGCTCCTGACGAGCACAATTCGGCACAAGTCTGTGATTTAAACTTTCAATTATTTTTTAGATTTTCAAAATTTTGACTCCGCTCTATTTCGGAAACTGCGATACTCGGAACAAAACTTCATCGGTGAAATTTAATGCTCCTGACGAGCACAACTCGGCACAAGCCTGTGATTTAAACTTTCAATTTTTTTTTAGATTTTCAAAATTTTGACTCCGCTCTATTTCGGAAACTGCGATACTCAGGACAAAACTTCATCGGTTAAAATTGATGCTTTCGACAAGCACAACTCGGCACAAGCCTGTGATTTAAACTTTCAATCTTTTTTCAAATTTTCAAAATTGTGACTCCGCTCTATTTCGTAAACTGCGATACTCGGAACAAAACTTCATCGGTGAAATTTAATGCTCCTGACGAGCACAACTCGGCACAAGTCTGTGATTTAAACTTTCAATTTTTTTTTAGATTTGCAAAATTTTGACTCCGCTCTATTTCGGAAACTGCGATACTCGGAACAAAACTTCATCGGTGAAATTTAATGCTCCTGACGAACACAACTCGGCATAAGTCTGTGATCTAAACTTTCGTGATTTTCGAGAAATTATTCAGTTTTCGCCAGGCTGATTTTTGAAAATTTCGATTTTCGTAAGAACCGTTGCAGTTCTTGCAAATACGCAAGCGGCACAACATTCGGTGCATCTCCGGCCGTCCAGCACAATCATTTTTTTTAAACAATTTCAAAATGGCGGAGCTACTCAAAAAAACGTTTTTTGGCTCCATTTTCGTTATTTTTTGTAATTTTTGCGCGTGCTTACCGGCACAACGAAGCACAAGCGTAGCACAATCAGGCACAAGTATCATTTTTAGACATTTTAAAAATGGCGAAGCTAAGTTCACGGACATCAACAAATCTTCTTTCAGGGCTTTCAGAATTTTTTTGCCTCAATTCCCGCATCGGAAAATACCGTTTTTTACGATTTGAAAACATTGTGATTTCTAAACGCTTACTATCTCTCATCATTATCTCTCGTACCTATTTCCAGTACAGTTCAATTTGGAATGCAATGGCCAGAACAAAAATTACGTCGATTTCTTATTTTCAACTATACTTCCGTACGGTATATGTAGGCATGTACAGAGAAGAGAAAGAGTAAAATGGACCAACCAATTGAAAGAAGTTGTGAATCACTCTTATTGTATTTCGATTACAAATGTACTTTGTAATTGATTTTGTTTCCATCACAAATTACAAATATATTCTATAATCGGTTGCAGTTCGGTACAAATTACAACCGTAATTTGTTATCGAAACGTAATTGATTACAAATTGTCATCGATAGCGCCCATCACTGTTCAACGCTCTCTATAACGTGAAGAAAGTATCGCGGGATCCTAATTGCAGGGTTATAATGGAATTAGATTTACATGGAATGGACTAGACTTCGCCAAAACTCGAACAAACCACGATCCTCTCACTATCTCAAATCTATATCTACCTGCCGATTTTTTATGATGCTTGAATGATCAACACTTGAAAGAAGTTCTTGTCAATTATGCCAGGTTCTTTATTCAACCTTCGTTTCGGAGATACCGAATCTCGATTTTTCGGTAGTCAAAGCTGGAAGTAACAATTCAATGATCATGATTACAAATTTGTGGATCGCAGAGAAAAATAGTGATACACCGAAAAAGCTGTTCTATTCTGCCCACTGTATTATGAAATTTTACGAACGTTCTTCCAGTATGAGATAATAGAGAGTTACGTTCAATCGAACTAGAAGTGAATTGACAACTTTAACATATAACAATGTGGAGCTTGAATGGACTATCCAAAATCTCGACGACCAATCGACCGTAATATTTCGATAACTATATCAAGAACTGAATGACAGAATTACATTTTCTTCTCTCAAACTCTGTCACATCGAACATTATTAGAAAAATATTCATAATTAGTGGCTCCCAACTTTCTTAACCAGGAATTGTAACTGTCGATTGAAAGTATTGTCTTTCCGACGTAGGTTTCTGAAAATATGTTGGTATAGCTCCAAACAGGACACCCTGTATGTGAGAAATTCTACGGATAACGTACCGTTTTCTTTTTTTTCTTTTCTTCTTTCACTACCGTCGTCTCGTTCTGCACCGATCGAAGATGATAAAATACTTGTTCTACAAAATTCCTTTTGTGGTACTTTTTTCTACACCTATAGATATTATATGAACTCAAAAATATATTCATACGCCCGCTTGTACAATACTGTACCTGGAAGAGTCTGGAAGTGAGTGAATCAATGATAAAAAAAATCCAATCGTATTCACAAAACTCTGGAATCGTCGATGAAATTTATCAGATTTTAAATTCAAAATTCGATAGCACATCCTGCTTCACAATTTCAAAAACATATTCGTCAATAATGCCTACGCAAGTTGAGTATCATCCGAGCAAGTGGTACGCACTTTCAAACATTCTAGAAAGACGTACCTACCTCCCGATCGTCTTTCGGTTCGTCCGGAATAAATACGTTGAATATCGAAATCGGTCAATTTAGACAAGCAGCGTCGTTAGAGGCCAGGTAAAAATTATACCGCCAATAGGAAAAAGAACCTGTGAAGGCGGTCCGATTCACCCTCGGATTTACCTGAATACCCGCGTTGCAGGCCCGAAATCTTTATACCTAAAACTCCGTTCTATTCGGTCCAAACAGATGGCCGTTTCGACGGGATAAAATCCCTGCACGGATTTTTGAAAATATGGATAAACCTGCGGGTTAGAGCATTTTCAACTATACAGATACCAAGGAATAGAAAGAGCCGATTACGACTAACACATATCGCATACAAACGCATTATTTCCTTTCCTCCCTTATTTTGACCATTCGCATTTGATCCGCATAAAAGATCGTCATCGCCTCAATATCTGCTGAATATGAATTTCGATACTGCAATTCTTGTTTCAATATTGAAACCGAGACTTTAGAATACTTTTTCCAAGTGAAAGCCAAATAACATCGAAGACCCTATAGTGAGTGTAAGTTTTACAATGTTAATTTTTTACTATCGCTGATCTCGCGTTGCGACGGCAATGCGCTGGATATAAAATACTACTCTTACGAAATCGGATACAATCTAATGCGTGCTATAGTATACCCAGACGTAGTATATGTATACCGAGTAATGATGTCTCGAGTGCATCTAGCCATACATATACAGATATATGTCATTCAGCGGATAAAAAGTTATGACTCATTCGAACAATGTTTCTCACTAATGTCATTATTATCGTTGATTATACCTGCATTAAAAATACACGCCGTGCACCTGAAAATATCTGAATTTGATGAATGATAAATTATCGCGGAATACGCGAAACTACCCCGCATCCTCCATAACTTGTACAAAAGTTAAACAATATTGTAGATACTATGTGTAATGCAATATTCATAAGTTGCAACGCGGATTCTTTTTCAACGTAGATGAAGACTCGTACTCTACGTCCCGATAACCACAATGATGAGACGTGTGATAATGACGAACAAGAAGACGGAGAGATTTTGCAATATTGGTAGGCGAATGAAATTGACGAGAATGGAAGAAGGAATGAACAAATAATGAACGAAAATGAAGAAAATAAAACAAACGAGCCATTATAGGAATTCAAGATATATGTTTCAGGCGGTTTCAATTTGATATTTCATATTGTTTTAAAAGTAAATAAATAAACATTACAACTTGAAAAATCATTGTACAAAGAAATCTAAATTATTAACAGCCTACTCCCAATTTTTTAGATTGAATAAATCTATAGTTTTTTTCATTTTTTAAAATGCCGACACAATTGTGCTACTCTTTGCTTTCATTTTCACATCTCTACGTATTCGTAAAAGATACTTACGTTACACGGTTATCATCAATTAAACCTGAACCTCGTTTACATATTTTTCAGGATGGTCTGCGCGATAGCTTACCTCATTGGTTGAATACGCGCGCCTTCGCGGTAACTAAGCCCCACCCATTCTCGCGGTTTCACAAGACTCACCCTGTATACTTGATCTAATAATGAATATTATATTCTGATACGCAGAATCATTATAAATTGCAGATGCATTACTAATATGAGTAAGAAAATACATAAATGAATAAAATAAAGTCTTTCCAAGTTTTTGTCGGAGAGTTTGACCTGAAGGTATATATATATATATATATATACGACATGCATACCACCGAAACGAACTAGGTGAGATAAGATGCGGATTCCTATCGACACAATGGTTTGTCATTCCAAGGAATCACACTTTATTATTGTTTACCTCAATATAAATCGGGTCGATGAATGGTGAGAGTACATACCTAATTGTGAGAGCATTCCAAATGTAAATAGATATGAACACGCGTGAAGTAAGAGTTGCCATAGCGTGTATTGTATGATCATTTCGTGGCATGCGATCGTGTGTATTGAGTACGATATGCGTGCGAATAAACGACACTTTCGTCGATACTTTCAACATCTGCGAAGCTATCCATACATAGGTATAATGAATTACAGGCATTCGTAACCCTCAATATCTATATTACGGTGGTATAAAATTTCATCAAAGAAGCTATAACGTCCAATTATACTATGCTATTCAACAATTTTGAAACACCTCTGCAATAACAATAATGATGACATTTGTGATTATTCTTATTCTTCGAGAATGTCATACAGCGATTATAATAGGATGTAGGTAATGTATAGTTTCAACTTTATCTCCAGAGAGTATAGCGGTATCGATTTGGTGGTACATATTGTCATATAGGTATATGTGCGTTGTTACGCGAGTAAGTGTTTCACATATTATATAGCATATATACATTACACTACGTATACCTCAAGATTATGATATTCATTCGGCACTTGTATTGTTATGAACTGAAGATAGTTACGTAAAAGAAAAAAAGGAAGGTAACGGCTTTCCCGTAATAGGGCTTCGACAACCTGTGTAAAAGATACGTATAAATGGTAAGCTGAACCCTTACCTAGGCTCAGGCACATACCTATACAATAATAATACACTGCGCACTTTGTCATATTGCGATAGTAGCTACTTACCAATAAACGTAGACACTCCTTGACCCGATGCTAAAAACCTGTGTTATAGCCCATCATCATATTTTATCGTTAATAACTTTATTTACAGCCTTTACACAAATTGAAGACGATTAGTGAAAATCGCACACAAAGATTAAGCGGTATTATAACGAAGAATGAAATTCCACAATGCCGGTTGTACCAGAGTGTACGGTTATGGTAGATTTTAGCGATTTTTATTTGCCTTTTTCTAATTATTTATTCATACATTGACTCGAATTTATTCGTTCAACGAATCAACGCATCGTCTTTCTTCGGAAAACACAATCGGTTTTGTAATCCAATTCCTTGTTGCAACTATGTGGATTATCGTAGCCACTATATATCGTACAAACGCTGTATTATACCAGTAACAAACGAATATGCGTATGATGTTGGCATATAGAAGAAAAGAAACCACACACTGCGAACAGCTCGAAAACTCGGACTCACTAAGACGGCGAGCTTAGCTTAGCGGGAATGCGAGTTTTACTCTCAGACTAATGTTTTCATCTGAGGGTGAGTTTTCTTTCTGCGCCTGCGCCAGACTGCAACCCCGGCCGTGTTCCTTTTTCAACTGGCTGTACTGCAAGTTTCCCTCGTCTCTTTCTCGCGCCCGTACGTTCATCGGTACAGCTATCTCTCTTTGATGCTAGCTTGCAGTGCTGCCAGTGAATAAAGGAACGCAGCCCCCTACCCTCGCCACTGTGGAGCTGCGACAAAACACCCTTGAAGCGTCTAGAGCGCCGAATTTGGTGCTTGCCTCGTGCACGAGGCACGTGATGATATAACCATAATGGGAAAAATAGAAGAAGAAGAAGGGCGCCGAATGAACAAAGTCGCTACGGTGCATCGTACCAAACTATTATAGCTAGCTCACAATTATACACGTTGTATCGGTACAACGGACCACCACGCGCTGCAGATACCTACATACTTATGCTTCAGCGGCTGTGGGGACCTGCATTGTCCTTCATCGCAATGTTATGCTTACCTGCGGTTTTAGCCACTTTAATCTTTTCCTATGTTATTCAGGTTCCAGCCGTGCCGCACCACGGCCTGAGGCAGATAGGATTTCTAATTATAAGTTTATAACGCAATTTTACTATTATTTCATTCATCAGATAAAATATAGCTTCACATTCGTGAACGAATAAATTATTCGTCTGCTATTCTGTCTATCGTTTATTCATTTGTGTATACCGGGGCCGTATGTTTATTCAGGTTTCGTTGTCGATATTTTCTTTGGATTTATGTTATGTATGCGTCTCATATGGATTATGATGAATGTGAATATGAATAAAATATAAGGATAGAAAAGGGAAAATTGTGTGTTTTATTTATATATTATATTTGAAACTCTCGTTTTCATTGCTGAAAATTAAAATTTTTGCTCAAGTATAATTTTTAATTGTTTCAAATTCAAAAATCGAATATTTATCGAAGACATATATCGCTCGCTCTATCGAAAATTTATTTTTCGCTTTCCTTGGTGGCTTTGTATGGCGCTGTCCTCTATCGGGGATGAGGTAAAACTTGACCCTGTTTTATCCCGTGATTAAAACTTCGGCCACATCTAACACGCCATCTTACGTTATAACGAATGAGTACGGCTCGACTGATGCAAAGATAATAATAATAACAATATTGAAAACAAATTGTTGATTTTTTGGTGAAATAAATAAATTTGCCCATCTGGGGATTGAAATGCAAATTTATACCTGAGATATTGATCATTTCATTACAAAAAAATCTTACCCTCTTGCTTTGCAGAATATCTGTAGGAAACTTCGAACTAAACCAACCTATATCATGAGGGACGTGTAAGCTAACCTAAAAATCCAAAGCTCGGGGGTTTGCATATAGTGAATCGATTGAAAAACTGGTTAAAAGAATGAAAGTTGGATAGGGTTTATCCAAGTATTCGAGTCGCTTCTGTAATTTTGTCTGTAACATAAGTATGATGTCTGATGAATCTGATTATGAGATGGAAACGGAGGAGTACGACGTTTACAAACGAAAATACCAACTGCTGTTGGAAAGATGTGAAATTCTACAGCAGGTGACTATCGTTTACGAAAATGAGAATTTTGTCTCTAAAAGTGAATGAAGTTCTCAACAATTTATACTCACTAATTCGTTTTTTTTTATTTCATAGGATAACGAGAGACTCGTATATCGTATACAGAAAGTAAGAAAGCTACTGAAGCGGACAAGAAAAGAGAAGAAGTAAGTTTTGTAGTTTCTCCCTTTTGTCATTGAATAACTACCCTCAAGTTTCATCATAAATTATTAAGGAATGAATATCAAAATCTAAAATTAGAAACTCGAAGTCGTACTAATCAATAAATTGAATTTTTATCGAACAGATTTTTGATCGAACGATTAGACCAGCACGGAGATAGATGGCGTGAAGCACCGATGGGAGTATTAGAAGAGAACAACGTATGTCAAGTTATGCCGAAGCAAGAAAAAGGGGCAAAAACCAACACGAGTAATCAGAAAGAAGATAAACCGAAAAAAGCGACTAAGAGAAAAGGAGCAAAGGCGGATCCAAATGCTCCGAAAAGACCGGCGAATCCATTCTTTCAATTTTGTCAAGAACAAAGACCAAGAGTTATGGAACGACTAGCTGGAGAACCTGAACCAAGCAAACAAGAACTTACTAGGCAATTGGCAACCACTTGGAAATCTCTCACCTCCGAAGATAAAAAGGTACGAAATGTAAAACGATTGCCATGTTATCAACGAGAATAAAATTTTCAAATCACTTTTAAAAGAGAGGTTCCAGCGGAATAGAAGCATAGGCGCTATATCATCAAGAATTACGTTTTTGAGTTAGTTTTATAAAATCAATTCCCCCAGTTGACAAACGGTTGGGTATGAATTTTGCCCTCATCAATTATTCAAATCTACAATTTTTTCATGTTCTTCTGAATTTTTTAGGAAGCTAATAATTCAAAACGAGAATAGCACAACCTTTCTGAAATCGTATTATCTCTCATTTTCTTCCTTTCCCTTTCTCAATCTCTACAATTGTTCCATTTTTCTTATTTTCCTTTCTAGGTATACTACGATATGTACGAGAGATCGAAAGAGAAATATGTTGCAGAGATGCAAATTTATAACAAAAAGTCTGAGGATGCACCGCCGCCGCCGCCGCTGCCACCGCCCCAAATGTCGTTAAATGCAACTTGAGAATAAGATTATATTCCTAATACGACAATGGTATAAAATAATGATGAAAATGTAGGATCTATTTGCTATCCGCAATTCCCTTCGTCGATTATAGGTAGTATTTTATTTTTTTTATCAGAAGATTAATGTATGTAAGTAGGTAATATAACTGTACAAATGCAATAATAATGTATATGTTCGAACATTTATGATTATAAAACAAACAAGAAAAAAAAGAATTAACAGAATAGACTCTGATCCATCGCACTATGAATAGTTTGGAAGTGTTATGTAAGAAAATAATAACTTTAGTACGATAATGTTGATAAGTTAGCCCTTGAAATTATCTTTCTCCTTACGAATAGCTGCCATAGTCGCAATAGCATTACCTTCTCGCGCGTATTCCATTACCGAAGGTTCGTTAACTCTCATGAATGGATTTGTGCTTTTCTCTTCAGATATTGTACTTGGTATCGTGGGCAATTTCTTCTTTCTTTGTTCCCTAGCCCATTGTATCTTTTTTTTAATTGTTTCGTTCTCTGGTTCTACGTGATGCCCAAACTTCAGATTACTCTCTGTGTACTCGTGTCCGCAATACACTTTCTGTAATTGTTTTATTTGTTTTAATTCGTTTCCGTGTTAATTGTTATCTTTCGAGCCCAACAATTCATTGCTTATCCTTCTCTCTCTCTCTGTTAATGTAATACTTTGAAAAAAAAATGGGATCTCATGTACATAACGAGAAATTAGTCGCCGTTCATATCTAAAATTTTATCGATCTCACCGTATCATCTGGCAATATTCCCAGCACGTTGATAAGAGCATTGTACATCTGGTCTGCAGTCCCTTCGAAGAATCTACCGCAACCACCGGCAAATAGCGTATCACCTGAACAGGCGGGAACGGATTAATAATAATAAACAAGGTACTAAGGTTTTGTGATCCAATAAACTGTGGAAGTAAAAGATCAGAGTTATCCTCCGATGATAAATTTCTTTAATTCGCTCTGAATTCTGGATGAAAGAGAATAAATTACCGGTAAAGACAGCAGGAGTATGTCCGTCGCTAGTGACATAGTAACAGATGTGTCCAGTAGTGTGGCATGGAGTTTCAAGACATTTAACATCAAGATTACCGATTTTAAATGAATCACCATGTTTGACTCTCCTGTTCAAAGCGCCGATTCTTTCGTCACCGCCATAGACTTCTAGGTGATTAAATTTCTTCACTAAATTTTCATTACCCCCGGCATGATCCCAATGATGATGCGTTGTTAAAACTTTACGCAAATTTACATGATTTTCATGAACTGCTTTGGAAACAGCTTCCGGATCGACCGGGTCAACTATCGCGGCCTCTTTGGATGCTTCGTCTATTATCTGAAAATGTCATCTTGGATTCGATAGCAATTTTACAAGGAAATAAAACAAAGTTTTTGCATATTTTGCCGATAATATTTTAGGAATGTTGTTAAGAGATGAGCGGAAGGAAACGAGAACGAACCAAGTACATATAGTTATCCTGCAGCGCAGGGAGAATCTGAACCTTCATATTGGGCTGATCAATTGTTACAGAGTTGCTGTGCGTTCCGGAAAATCCGTTTGTGCTGTAACTTTTCGCTGCAAAGAATAGATCGGATGTATTTATAATCAAAATACAAGAATAACAGCGTATTTTTATTTCACTACTGAAGTCTAGGTTTTATGAAATCCCCGGAGAGTATCTTCTGCGCTTAAAATTGTTGAAAATTAAATTGTAATGATCGTAAGTTTGTTGGAATGAGCTGAAAGGAAAAATTTGTCAATCTTTCTTCTCTGGAAGAGTCAGCATGAGTTGAGTTTTCAGAAATTAGATATATAAGAAAAGGAAAAATAATTTATTCGGTGATTTTTCTGGAGAGAGTATAAATTTTTATTATGAGATTGATGTTTTGATAGTATGTCATTGAAAGACTGCGATCAAAGTCAAATGTCAAATCGGTTGATTTTCATCAAATCCTGAAGCGCCATTATTGCGTTTATTGGTGGGACGGGTTCAGCGGGCTAGAAATGTTGAAAATAAACTGGATTCATAAATTCTCAATTCGTGTACCTCTGGCTATGGCCTGAACCTCGATCATAGGAATTCTTTCAATAATTTGTATTTTATTGATAAAACTGTGTCCGAAAACCCGGACGACAGGGAAGTTTTCGGTAAAAGATCGCCGGTTTATTATTTTCAATTATTTTCTCTTGTCCGTAGTTAGCCGCAGACATCAAGATTGAGAATTTGTGAAGGTGATTTATTTTCGTGAATTACAAGCTGCCGAATCCAGTACACCAATGACATCATTTTTCAGGCATCAGAGACAGAAAATAATTGATTTGCAGTCTGTTTGACCTTGAAGATTTGATGACGTGCTTTCGAAAGGTCAATACATGAAAATTTGCATAATTAATTCATAAAATGACCAATACAAAAGCAGCAGTTTATCAATTTTTTCATCTGGATTTCTAAATATTGATTGTCTTTTTTGTTTAACAATTAAAAAGAAATTGTGTTCATTGGTATTAATGTGGCATTAATTATCAACCGCCATTGAACACGGCGATATTGTAATACTGTATAAAAATGAGAGAATATGACAATTATGCCGATTCACGAAGCGAAATCAACATGCTGACAATAAAGTATTACAAAATCAAGACTGACGTGTTCTCTGAGTTGAATTATTGAAATATTAGGCGTTGAAATACCCTTGAAATAAGCTGAAATTAGCCTATTTTCTAGCCACGATGGACACGAGCGTAAAACCGCGGTAAACATCACTGAGTGATTGAACAAATATGTACTTCGTAGTACATTCCACTTTCAATAAAGCTTGTTGGAACAATCCATATAAAGTAGCGATAGTTCTATCAATGTATTTGTTGATAAAATAATAATACTCTTATATTGAATAGAAGTATTCATAAGTAAGTATTATCATGTATAGATACGTATAATATGGGGATGTATATACATACTTAATGTATTCCATCCACGTCCTTGTGAGGAAAAACAGAAAATTGGTAAACGCAGCTGATGCGGCAGACGACACGAAGGAAATGCGTGCTGTGAATTATCATGTACTGTTGAGGTTATGTCATTACACTGCAAACATGAATTCACATGAATTATACGAGTTGTTATCCGGCGTTGTCTGTTATCTTGTGTTATATGTTAATACATAAATTTCTCTAGAGCTACTCAACTCCAGCTTCTGTCAATAAAAACACTAAATTGAATACTTCGTCGCGTTGTATTTAAATCCTAACCAAAATGTCAGCTGATAAGCCGGTTGTCGACGCCGATGAATATCAAGGTAAACAATAACAAGAATACGTATATGAAGTGAACTTGAACAATCCCGACTAATAATCCCCGAATATTGTTTGTTCGTTTACAAATGACTTGAAATTAGTACGCAAACAGGAATCGAGAAATAGTATTTTTTTCTAACCTAAAAAAAATGAAACAGTTACAGAGGAGGACGAAATCGCAGCGATAGACTACGAGCTTCGTCAAATAGACATAGAATTAGAGAATCTAAACGACAGACGAAAGATATTGACAAAGCGTAAAGAAAAATTACGAGATAACGCGTTGTTGAAAAAGAGTATATCACTATCAAAGAAGAATTGGGACAGAGAAGATTTGCCCTGGCATAAAAACCTGAGGGAAAAATTGAACGATGTATTTAAAATAAAAGATTTTAGACAGCTCCAGCTCCCAACGATGAACGCTGTCATGTCAAAACAGGATGTTTTATTGGTCATGCCAACTGGCGGCGGTAAAAGTTTATGCTATCAATTACCTGCTGTAGTATCAGACGGTTTAACGATAGTCGTATCCCCCTTGGTATCACTAATGGAAGATCAGCTACATGGGTTACGTAAAATAAACGTGAAAGCAATGATGCTCAGCTCGACCACGAGCAAAGAAGACGTTAAAGAGATAATGGGCTCAATGACCGAAGCTAAATCACCTTTACGTTTGATATACATAACACCAGAGTACATGGCGAAGTCCAAAAGATTTATGGCTAAATTGCAAAAAGCATACACGATGAAACGTTTCGATAGAATAGCGATAGACGAAGTACATTGCTGCAGTCAATGGGGCCACGATTTCAGACCAGATTACAAATTCCTAGGAGTATTAAAGTCCATGTTTCCCGACGTGCCGATATTGGGATTAACTGCAACTGCTCCGGCCAAGATTATCGTCGATGTACAAAAGATGCTCGATATAGAAGGCTGCCTCGTGCTCAGAGCTTCTTTCAACAGGCCAAATTTATACTATGAAGTTAGATGCAAGCCTGCGATGAAGGAGGAATGCGTTTCAATGCTAGAAGACCTCCTGAAAAATAGATTCTCTAATAAAACTGGAATCATTTATACCACAACCATCAAGGACTCGGAAGAATTAACAACCGACCTAAGATCTCGAGGCTTGAAAGTTTGCTGCTATCACGCCATGCTCGAACCTGCTTACAGAACAAAAGTACATGCCAAATGGCTCTCGGGAGAATATCAAGCTGTTGTAGCTACGATTGCTTTCGGTTTGGGGATCGATAAACCGAACGTAAGATTCGTAATTCATCATTGCATATCAAAATCGATGGAGAATTTTTATCAAGAGAGTGGGAGAGCCGGTAGAGATGGGGGGAATGCTGAATGCATTGTGCTCTATAGATTAGCTGATGTGTTTAAACTCAGCGGAATGGTTTTCAAGGATAGAGTTGGGCTTGAGAACTTATACAGAGTCATAGCTTTTTGTCTTGACCTAAATACCTGTCGTAGAAGTCTCATAGCTACGCACTTTGAGGAAGTCTGGACTTCCAGTGACTGCGCTAAGATGTGCGACAACTGCCGTCAACCAAGGGAAAAAAAAGAAATTGATATTGGGAATTACTGTAGAGATTTGTACCAGATTATGACTAAAGCTGTTCAAAGCGATACGAGATTGACTGCGCTCAAACTGATAGATTCTTGGTTCGGGAAAGGCGCCGTTAGCTTGAGGGTGTCTTCCATATCTCCCCCCAAATCCTCGAGGGAAGTCGCCGAGAATATGGTCGCATACCTAATCATTGAAGGATATTTACAGGAGGATTTTCACTTCACTGCTTACTCTACTATATCTTATTTGAAACGAGGTCCAAAGTCTTCTATTGCTTTGAACACAAATCATAAAATTATGTTCCCTGTTAAAGGGAATTTGATCAAATCTAATCTGAATCACGATGATTTGAAGAAAGAAGTTCCTATTAATCCTCCCATAAAATCTGATAGCAAATCTAAAAAATGTTCAAAATCGGACTCTAAAACAGAAGAATCGGAAAGAAACGGTTCACAACTTCTTAAATCACGATTAGACAAGAGCGAATCGTTGAAATCTTCTTCAAAAATAGACGAAAATAGTAGTGGAACAAAAACTAAGAGTGTATCAGTTAAGAATAAGGAAAAATCTGTAGAAAGGAGGTCCGTAGGGTCTGTTAAGAAATCACATTCCGATAGTAAAAGCAGTAGAAGTAATTCCAAGCAAAGCAGTAGTAAGAATAATGATAATACTCGTGAAAATCCAAGCTCCGAGAAATGGAGGTCAGATAACGTACAGGATGTAAGAATAACAGGTTCACAGAGTAGCGATAAAAGAAAGGTTTACGTTATTGAGTCTAGTGACGAAGAAGATGTTGATAAAAGGCAGAAAATAGATTGAAATAGAATTTGAATACAATATGTGTGAGAAATAATCATTGAATATGCAACGTGATTTGTTTTTGTTAGATGGGTAAAGAATTATAATTCAGGGATTAAATGAAAAGACGATAACATTTTCAAGTGCAAAAATTGAGTTGTTTATTGTAATCGCTTGTGGTGACGAACTAAGACTCTATCTCGATGCATTTCTGACTCGACATTGAGTCAATGATCTTTAAACTATAATTATTTTCTGAATTATATAACGTTTATAACTTATCACTAACTTTCACAATTGTTTATAGATCTATTCATACGGTACGCGGTACTTTTGTACACTGTAATGCTTATTTAAATATTTATAATGTAAAATAAAGCGCCTCGATGTATTTATTATGCCTTGGTGTGTACATTTTTCGTTCGTGAGACAGAAAAATCAATAAAATACAACTCTAGACTCAACATATGTAGAAGCAGATGTTAGTGACTCAAGTAGTACGGTGGTAGCTAGAGGTCTCAGGAAATCAGATGGGTGCATAATATTGATCTCAAATATTGGACATCTGTGTTGTTCAATTAGGTTTTCTGACCTAACTATTATATTCTTAACTAATTTTAATGTAATTGACTGAATAACTACTATGCATTACGCTCTAATGTAGCACTTCAAGTAGTTCTTCTAACATAACTTATCGTTTCAATACCTGTGTGTTTATTCATTATAAAATTATCCATGAGACTATTCAAATTTTCTGTATTTTGTAACAAGTTTTGAAAAATACGATTTAAACACCAATCCTAAATCGAGTAACGCTCTTTATTTCACTTGCGTGACAACTATATCATGTGTATATTATTGTACGTTACCTCTAATCCACTCGAGAAACTGTTGCACCTTTCCATTTTTTCATAGTTTATTGACACGCACAGTTAAAAAGAAATCCATGCAATTATGTTTCTGTGTATAATGTTCTCGTACGCTTAATACAATGCAACCTCTTCGCTTTCTGAGACGCTAACATTCACCGCGCTAATCCTCCTCTGATAATAGTAAACGCTTTTTCAGCCTTAACGATTCTATTCACTGAAGTGATTTTTATTTAACTACAAGAATGAATTGGAAATATTGAAAATATAGACGTTTAAAAAACTTATAATAATCACAATCACATATAGATGGATCTGTGATACTAATAATAACGAATGAATGAATGAAGCGCATTATTTGAAATACTCAGAATCTTTTCAAAGTCAAGGTCTTGATGGAAATAAGGTAAAACTGATTCAATAATCTTTTTCAATAGCGTCACTCTTCGTCAAAATTCAAATCGTTCTATTCATTCAACGTGACAGGCATATGCTAAAAGCAAGACATTTACTCAAAATAAACTCACGCATGTATCGTACCACAAAGATATCACAGCTAATTATTCGATAACATACTTGCATAGCAATGACTTTGCCGCTTTGATAGTCACAACGACCAGTCTCAGGCAAATGTTAAACAATGCGTTACAATTGGTTACTCCGTAATGGGCTAAAACGGTGCCCACTTCTATAACTCCTGAACTTTGAATTAGAGTATGAATGCACGATCACAACTCTTCGGGCTCGATAAATAACATAGTCCCAAATCATGTCTAACAATATAGTCTAAATAATAACTGTGAAAAGTTCAGTTTGTGATAGATAAGTAAATGTTCGAAAGACCAAAAAGGATTCGATCATTTTGGTTGCGTCCTGGTTTTCGGACTCTATAAAATAAGATAAATCCAAATATTTGGTAATATAAGATACTGGATACGTAATTCAATGTGATATTCGGAGATTACATGATAAAAATGCCATTACCAAATATTCTAAGGAAAGCGGGTAGCTACATTCTCGGTGACGGTGGGCAGGATTCACGTCCAACGTTGTACCAAGATGGAGAAGTATTATTTTGTAAAAATAACGTGTGTGTGCATCCCCCAACTATAATGAGGCAGCATTGCGACGTGGTTCATCACCCTGGGTACCTGACTGTGACTTGCAGATTTGTCAAAAACGCTACAGTACCTACGTTACATTTGAGTTGGATACCTAACAGCACGCTTAGAAAGCATCCGACAACTCTAGAGAATAATTTGTCCAAGAGACTTGAGGGGAATATCAAAGAACTTGATCCCGATTACCAAAGACAAATTTCTGAAGAAAGTTGTGATTCGAGACTAGACTATGACTCTGGTCAGGGTAATATTGACGTATGCCTTGAAGTTAAGGAACCGGTGAATTGTGGGGATTGCGAACGCATTTGTTCGGGTGGATATTCTAAGCCAGAAATCAAACGCAATCATAATGTTATTGGGTCTAGCTTTCGATCAAATCCTGAATATAGTGGAAATTGTAAATTGAATGTGAAAACTGATATCAATCGAAGAACAGAAAACGGAAGTCAAGGTAGCCAAGATCATGTTGAAAAATGTATAGAGAATTTAGACGCTGGAAATAGCAATAAGAGTCCGATCCGTAAGGATGATGAAAACAATACTAGTTCTATAAAATCTACAAATCAAAATCCTATTAGCTTAATTATTTTAAAGGATGAATCCGAGAGTGAGAAATCGGTAACAAATGCTGATGATTCGAAAGAAACTGATCAAAATACTAATCTTCGATTAGAAAGTGATGCTAGTAAATCTGAAGAACAGAAATTTGGAAAAAAGGAGGATCCAAGAACTTCGGAAGAAGACGCTAATACAAATAAACCAAAGATTATTCAGTCCGGAGCCAAAAGCATAGACACGGCAGATATAACTAGTCCTAGAAACGAATCAGAGAAGAAAATCCCAGACTTCAAAGTGGCTACCAATAGTGAAATAAGAATTTGGAGCTGTGACGACAACGGCGTCAAGAGCCGGAGCATGTCATTGACGTCAACGTGCAGCCTGAGCATGATGGCAGCTACCGATGGCACGTATTTCCAGAAGTATTATCAATCATACTTCAATTGAAGCCTTTTCTTTTTCCAAATGAAAGTTTCTAACACATCAACAATCATCCAGAATACATTTATATTGTTCCTGAAACTTTGGATTGAACATCGAACCTCTAATTGATCTCGTAATTTTTCCCAGAGTAGAAGAATTTCCAACATGGATGAGATCTCCAGAGCTTTTAGCTCTCCAGCACAACTTGATATTTCCTGAAAGCGCAACCGCCTCTCCAGTCACATTGCGACGAGCACATCGTTGCAGAAGATTCTCAGCAGATTTAAGTCAAATGAGATCTCTAAGACTATTCTTTGCTGATGCTGGATGTACTTGTGGTCAACTAGTCGTAGCCAGTAGAGAAAGTCAGTATAAGATATTACATTTTCATCACGGAGGATTGGACCGACTCGCTAGAACATTGTACCAGTGGCATCAACTTCTTCATCCAAGATTGGGCACGGATACGGAAGACGCTTTGCCATACAGGTAGAGATACGATAAAAAAATACGTAGAATAATACACAGCCCCAGAAATCATTGAATTTAAAAACTTTTATCTGATTCATTATATTTTATTGAACATTGAACATTTTTTCAGACAATTCATGGTTTGCCGTCCCGAAGTAAGTCAGGATGAGCTACACCCAGAGGAGGGTCAAGTTGCAATGATAACTTCGTTAGCGTGGAAAGATTTATTGAATGAACGAGGTCAAGTGGAGGACGATTTAGCGTTAAGAAAGGGAATATTCTTTGGAGGCCTAGAACCAGCACTGAGAAAAATAGTATGGCCATTTTTGCTGCATTGTTATTCATATCAGAGCACATTCGACGAACGTGAACAGGTGAATTTAATCAGAAATGAAGAATACGAAGAAATCAAAAGACGTAGAGAAAACATGACCCCTGAACAAGCTGAAATATTCTGGCGAAACGTTGTTTGCATTGTTGAAAAGGATGTCGTTAGAACTGATAGGAGCAATCCTTATTACGCTGGTGAAGATAATCCAAATATTGAAATTATGAAGTAAGCATACGCTTTATTCTATTTACTAGAATATTGTGGATCTAATTCCACTGTACCTAATTTCAATTAATTATTGATATTGTTCTAGAAACATTTTACTGAACTACGCAGTGTATAATGCCCAACTTGGATATACACAAGGGATGTCTGATCTCCTCGCACCTTTATTGGCTGAATTAAACTCCGAAGCTGAAGCATTTTGGTGCTTTGCCGGTTTAATGCAAAGATCAGTCGCAGTATGTACACCGACGGACACAGATATGGACAGAAACTTATGCTACCTAAGGGAATTGATCAGAATAATGGTACCTGACTTTTATGCTCATTTAGAAAAGCACACCGATGCTTTAGAGCTGCTTTTCTGTCATCGTTGGATTTTATTGTAAGTTTGAAAATAAGACATCACATTTTCTCAAATTTTCATCAACTTCACAGATACTTTTATTTTCTTGCCTTTTTTTTCTTACCGTTATTTCATAATAGAAACACGAATATTGATAACGATCATTTATTTGCAATTATAATTCATAAAAGATTCTAAATTGTTCTGTATTTTTTTCATTGCAGATGTTTGAAGAGAGAGTTTCCAACTGAAGTAGCGTTAGTGATGTGGGAAGCTTGTTGGGTGAACTACTTGACGGATCATTTTCATTTATTTTTATGTTTATCGATAATGTGTGTATATGCGGAAGATGTAATAGCGCAAGATTTAAAAACCGATGAGATGTTGCTTCACTTCAGTTCCTTAGCAATGTACATGGATGGACACGTTATATTAAGAAAAGCTAGAGGTCTTTTGCATAATTTTCGTCAACTAGTTCGATTACCATGCGCATTAGCTGGACTTTGCCGACAATGTGGTCCAGGAATGTGGGACAGTAGTCATAATCCTGTTATTGAATGCGTCGGACATGGTACAACCTCTTGTCCGTACAGTGAGAATTATTGATAATTGCACAGAGATGAGAAAGAACTTTTTTTTCTTAGGATTAATTAGAAAACAAACTGCCAACTACTAAGTACTTTAGGCATCAAGAATCTTATAACTATCTAGCTACATATTACGATAACGCCTAATTGACAGAAAATGAATATGGCCTGGCTGTAGAAATAACAACACTGTATCACTTTGTGGAAGGAAATATTCAATACATATCTTCACATAATATGTGTAATAAAAAAACAAACAGCCAATAAATATGTGTGTTTTAAGAAAAACCTATGAGAAACAGAATTTTATAAAAAATATAATACACTTTGTTAACTATTGATCGAGACTATTATTGCACGCAATTTATAAACTGAAAAATAAATATTCCTTAATTGAAGAAGGTTTTCGGTGATGAACATTTGATTTTGTTCATGTCACATTATAGGGTCTTCATGTATGGGAGGACAACAATTCATTCGCTGTTTATGTAATGTGAAACTGAAGAGAGAAAAAATACGATGAAATGCCAAATATGATGAAAGTGCACTTAATCGAAAAAAAACATCGGCTTCCATTAATCCCCAGTCTTGAAATGGAAACTTCTCTCTCCATCGGAAAGAACGTACTTTTCAAGAGAAATTCGTACAAAACACTTTATGAATGGAATCAAATTTTTGTCACTGAAGATCTTGATGGCCTTCGGTGAAGTGCTCCAAATACAGAAAAGAGGATTAGATATACAATAATGCATTGATTTTTTATTTCAGTAAACGTATAATACACACATAATCTTATAATTTATGAGTAACAAAAGTGAGGGTCATCATGCATTCAGTAATTATATGCAGGGAGTAACAAAAATGGCGTACCATCTCTCTATGGTATATTCCTTGTGAAAATGGAATTGAATTTTTATTTTTCAAAAATTTCTGTCGAGGCTTAGTTTTTGCGCAAGAGCTGATTCGAATGCATCAGGGATCAGCTTTGCAAATCGGTGGAAATGGTAGCGCAGTGTTGGTCAGAATTTGAAAAGCTGAGCGCCGATATATTGCCAGTTTTTCTCTCCTCACTCCTTGCACCCCGCCCCCCGTGGCATAGAGCGACCAATGTTGCCAGCGTAATGTGGAGCGCGGGAAGTGGCAAAACATCCTCACTTAGTTTTTCTGAATCAGATGGACGATCAAGAACGATTTCTTCTGATTTCCAAAGCTGATCTCTGATCGGTGCATTTGAATCAGCTCTAGCACAAAAACTAAGCTTCAGTGAAAATTTTCGAAAAGGAAAATTCAATTCTATTTTTCACAAAGAATATGCCATATAGAGATAGTACGCCATTTTTGTTACACCCTGTATATCTATATCAATAATTATTATATTATAATTTAAGAATCAAACTATTTTATTTTTACAATTTTATATTCTACATATTTTTTACATGTAAAAACGTAATATCAATTATGATTTTTACGGAGCTACCTGTGAATCATTGAGCTCGAAAAATCATGCGCTTAAAATAGAAAATAACTGGCGGATGAATTAACACTTTTAAGAAGCGTAATTCAGATCCATTTTCCATAATATAACACTTGATTTTTATGATCAAAAACTTCTTTCAACATTATAAGACGTAATTTCAGCCTATGTTGCTGCAAACAACTAAAACTCTATTCAGAATTGCAGAACAATTCTCTCCATGTTCGATCACCAGGTTTTTTAATAAAAGCCATTTTCCATCCAACTATAATTTCTGCGAGTCATGAAGGAAGGAGTTCTTAGTTCTTCATCGGTACAAATATTATGAATTCTTCATTCTACTGGTATAACATTCTACCTTGTGTAGTACAATGCGAAAAAAGGAATATTTCTATTCCGTAGCGCTATCCCAAAAACTGTTATTATCATGAAAAAGAATACACCTCCCTCCACGGAGAACAATATCGTCAAAAAATTCAGAGATAGCTCATCGATTTTTGAAATTTTCAATGTGATTAACACGACTGGCATAACTATTACAAAAGTCCCAAGTATGTCCATAATTTTGTACAGCATTACATTTGCTACAGAAAAAGTTCTGAGAGCCGATTCGATGAATCCAAACGTTCAATGGTTATATCGAACGGAAAGTGAGCAAAAACCATAGATTTAGTTATTTATTGAATTGACTTTGTCGCCTGTTTTTTGTAGATAATTGAATCCCGTACAAAATTTTATCGACGATCAATAGCACACATCGTCGTGCTTCAACAGAAGAATTAGAAAGCTTGATGAAAGAATGAGCACCCTCTAAATCTTGAACGATAGCGTTCTACCAGTGGGAGGTGTATTCTCTTGCACCACTATAACAGTTTTCAGGTTAACACTAAGAAGGAAAACATCGGTATTTCATTGCCCACCCTAATGTATACCTATAATACTATGTTACATAATCATAGAACATGCTTAAATATGCAATTATTAATATTACGGCATTGAAATACACTCAGAATTACACACACGCGCACGCTTCATTACATGGTATATAGTAAAAATATCAGTTAAATTTTTCTCCTACGATTAAGGCTTTGGCCTACTACTAGGTTTTCCTACTCAAGCCCGTTTACAAATATTTTATTGCCATCAAATTACATTTATGCTATTGTCTTGAAGGTTTCATTATTATAACTATTGTCATTGTGAATATAATATAATATAATATATTATAATATAATATGATTATGTTGATTATTTCATTTTTGCACACACTTATATCGCCCCATACAATATCGAATGTAAATAATTCACTTTGTAATTATTATTACATCATGTGTACTTTCAGTTTTTAGGAGTTTGAATCTCCTTATTGTACAATCAAAATAAAATACAGCTAATAACGATTGTAAAATTTGTTACAAAATAAAAGAAACAACAATATATTTCTGACCCTTATATCAGCGTATCAGAATAACTCCAATCGATTGAATATATTATTTGAATATACCTTACAAACTAGAAGGACTGGGAATTTCAAGCATGAATCCTGCAATGTACGGCAGATCCAAATCACAGATTCGACAATTTCAAATAAATTCTCCAAAAGATTGAAAAGAAATGTATATTCATCATTCCGCGGAGCATTATAGCTTCGAGCAAAAAATTTTGATTAGCCTTTTCTCCTAATCTTTGGTTTGAATTGAATAAACCGAAATTCAGTCAGCCTAATTCGTCTGATTTTCAACACTACCTACAATTCATAAATAATAATAAAATATATGGAAATCCTCAATTTTGGTATGAAATTCACAAAATTTGCGTGCAATCATTTTGTAAAATATTCAACTTTAGTTGAATGAATTATTAGATTTGCAATATTGTAGGATTCACTTTCTTCGATATCCTATAGAAAATGAAACGAAATATTCTTTAGAATAACAAAAAAAAAACCGAAGAGTATACGTACCATTCGACAAAATTCATCGTAGTACTTAAAAAATATACCCATGTTCTATACAGTATATAATTTTCAATATCAGGCTACGTTCAACCTGTAAAATCATAGTTCTAGAATATCATTCAAATTACAGCTATAAAATGACTTTGCCAAAAAATCTAGTACGCTTTTTTCTATGATTAGTCCACAATTTCTATTTGAAAAAATATCTCTCTGATTGAAAAAAAAACAAAGCATATCACTGCAGCAGAGATTTTTCTCTCCTAAAAATTAATGGCTTTACCTATTATTATACTATTCCATTATTATTATACGTGTAAAGTAGTAGATTGAAGGAAATGTTTCTCAACTAAATTAACCGATACTAGAATCATGCAAGTAATCGACCAAATCACGACAAAGATTAGCCAATAAGTGTTTCTAAATGGGCTGGCGAAGCTGTTTGCGACACCAGAACCAATAGTTCTACTAGTTTTTTGTCTCGCCGAATAAACCAGAAAAGTTGGAATTAAATATTGAATACCAGCGCCAGCGTATGAGCCGGTTATACCAACTAGGATGGAAAGATCTTTAGTCGATAGAGCGATTAAAAATGGTGGTAATACAGCCAGAATCGGAAATATCAATTTTCTAACGCAGAAATTATAACCGTCCATAGAAGAAGTAGAATCATTTGAGAACAAAGATTGTAAATTATTTCTTAGGGTAATGGCTATTATCGGAAAACTTGTACTCAGCGTAAAGACCGGAAACAAGGCAAGGAAGTATTCGAGCATTAGCATAAAAATATTATCGCTTTTAGAACAGTCACCCGATCCTCTAGGCCCAAAATCTAATGTGTATAAATCGTCCAAATGTTTGAATGCAAATGCTCCCGTCAATGCTAAAAGCAGGTAAAATATCGCTATCAAAATATAATCCAATGATAACGAACGGTTCAATTTTAATTTATTCGATATCGGAGCCACTAATCCTGGCAGTGAGTGATGACACATGAAAGAATATACGCAGGCGCCAAACAGGCTTGGAACTCCTGAAAATTCCACAATTAAAAAGAGCATTACTTTCTGTTAGATGCATTTTATCCAATGATGTGAAACAAACTGTAAATTCCCAGAATCCCGTTGATCCCAAACAAAAATTTCATGAATTTGTATAATAGATAAGATTTTGGAGTCTCACCAGAAATATTTGCTGCTACTGTTTCCCCCTGCGGTCCATCAACCACAAGTTTTCTTGCAGCGTATACAATCATTATTGTAAATGCAAGCCAGCGCATTACTGACGTTAGAACCTGAAGGCACTTAGTCTTCTGAACGTTGAAGAAAACAAATGGACCGAGTATGACGACGAACATTGTCTGCGAATGGAAGAAATGATCAATTAATGTACCTAAAGTAGACTAATTGTTTCAAATTGATGAATGCTCAGTTAAGTTGCGATTAAAAGGTTTCGAGTCATGGGGAGTTCTGGTGAACTTTTAATTCTCAAATGTACTTCAAAGTCATGTTTAATGCTATGAATATCCTCAATGCCCTTGCGCAGACTAATTTTATGTTTGTAATCAAACGAAGGATCGAAATTTACCAAAAATATCCTATAGGCATCGAGCCTGTTAGTTTCAGACCCTTCCCAGCAGACTTCGGTATCGGGTATTGTATCGTTACAAGTTAAATTAGCTGGCTGATAGGTGCAGGCGACATCGGCGATTGATTTAGCAACCGCAGCGCCATAAATGCTGAGATCCCCGTACAAGTATATCGTGAAACAAAGATAGAAGAGCATCACTCCAGTTTTGTTAAAAAACATCGATGCCATTTCTCCCATTTCTATTTTTTCCTGTATATCGTAGTAACGGTAGACAGCATGTCTCTCTGGACTACCAGTTGCCGTTGTAACTAACGGAGTATCTTCAGAATCAGAATTCGAAGGCGCCGATTCTCCGCTCAATTTCATCGACTGTAATTTGCAAATCGAACTTTAGATCCAAAAGTACCAAAACATAATTTTTCCTCCTCTGTTTTTTTACGTCTACTCATTCTCATGCAGAATAAATAATTATCGATGGATTTGATTCCCAAATTTGTATCATAGAAGAATCTTCAATACTACATACTCGTTTGCGTTGCTGCATTCTCCTCCATGTTAAAACTGCATTTGTAGAAGCCATGGCTTCGATGACGAAAGTTACGGTGATAAAACTGCGGAACAAAGTACAAATATTCAATTCACTTGAGGAGGAATAAGTTTAAAACCCTTCTTACTTCTTCATAATTAGGAAATTTCAAGAATTCCAACAGAAATATATCCTTGTGTGAATATAAATCGTTAGCCAGAAGGATGAAAGCATTTTTCATTCATTGTCATCGTGGTTATTCATCATCAAGCAAAGAAAGGAGACTGTCATTGGCGATATTTTCTTGAAAGGAGATTATTTTCAACGATAAAAATACATAAAAATATTATAAATACAATATTTTTAAGGATAATAAAGGCGGAAGTCTGCAACGGCAGACCTATCAGTAGCAATTTGTGAACCTGAAATAAATGAATTATTAATTGATATTAAATATTACCTTATGAAAGCCAGTACCAAGATCAAAGTCAGGCCGAGCGCCCATCCTGCTCTACTGAATACCGCAGGTAGCGTCAAAGCTCCGGTACCAACGATCAGATTAAAAATATATATAAGCCCAACCTGAATGTGAAATGTAGAAATATTATTAAAAAAGAGAAGAAGTGTCTAAGAATGACGATGAGACGAGGGAATTTAGAATCGATATTCAATTTCTTGCATGATGTGTGCTTCACATCACTTTTTTTACATTTTATGTTAGGAACGCTAGCTATTCATTCGGCGATATATCTTTCATTGTCTTTTAACGTTGAAATATCGTGAAACAAAAATAAAATTTGAGGTTATATTTTTGACGCGATTGTATTCAAAATGCATCGTGATTTTAAACGAATGTGAAATGTAAGCATTATCCTGATTAGAAGGATTAGACTTACCCATGTCGAATATTGGTCGGAAGAATTAACCTCGGGCATTTTTTAACACGTTATTTATTCCTCAGTTAGGCAGTACTTAATAAATAGCGATTAATAACCACAGCAATTGATGTCGATCTCTTTGTGCATTATATTCCTGTTGCATGTCAATGACCCCGTCATCGGACTCACAGATAAAGAAAGCAAAACGCTCATCAGGAAATTCACTGGATTGCTTGACCAACTGACAGCAGCTGTCAGTTGATCAACGTGGGTGGACGTGGTAACTTCTTAGATTAACCTTGAGCCAATCTTTGGATGCATTTGATTTGATGATCAACCTGAACCAATCACATCCAGTGGATTTCAGAGCGGAAATATGTGCTCTACTGGAAAATGAGGTTCGAGCACGGGATCATGTGGCCGATTTTCGAGTTTTTCAGAATCTCGTCTCATTTTTTCGCCAAACTCCGAATCGATCTAGAATTTTTAGTGAAATAATTATGCAAGTCGCAAAATGAATATCGTACGAATTTTCAATGTATTTATCTCGCTGCGAGACGGGAATTAAGGTTATATTTTACAAATTATTCGATTAATCATTATTAGGATGATTCTCCGAATCTCGTTGATCAAAGCGTACTTCCTGACACTTGTACAATTGTTTGCGAAATAATCCAAATCGATTCAAACTGTGTGAAAAAATGAAACTAAGATTGCAAAGATAGAACGTATTCAAAACGAGCGCGAATCAGATATTCAGGAACATGTAATGCCATAATATAACTATAATATGAAATCGCTAAATTACCAACCTGAATCTCATCTCCGCATCGGCGAAAAAATAAAGATTATTCCAGATTCAGATTTTACCGCGCTTCCCGATAACAGGATGACCGTAATTGTTTTACTATGAGAAAACAGCAATTATAATAATTCATATATTCCATACTCTTTATTTTACGATCGTTATTCCGTATCATTTGATAATAAATCAACGCAACAAAGTAACAATGGAGCCGCAATTATAATAATAAATTTGAAAGAGAAATTTCGTGTACAGGTATGATAATAATAATAATTATTATAAAATCAAACGGAAAGACGGTTTATTTGTGTTTTTCCCCTTCGTTTATTGTTCAGGCTAAATTGAGTCAAATTTTCACCCAACATAATAAGTATAGTATACTATAGATTCATGGAAAATAACTTTATTGAGCTGAAAATGTAAGCCTAATTAATACTTAGATGATAATAGTTGGTATGATAGTTAATATTTAAGTTTATCGTTAATAATGATAGAAAAATTATTCTCTAACGGTATACAATTATAAGCTATATGTATAGTAGTAGTATTACGATGGATATTCAAGTACGCAATGACATTAGTAGATCGAGATATTAGATGAATGATCTGAGAAATAGTATTTAACGTAAATAATTAGATATTGTGATAAATTGAACAATTCGTAAGATACGATTTCAAATGAATTAAATTTGGTCATTAGAATTAATTAATTTGGATCATTAACAACGAAATCATGGGAGACGGAAATAATAGAGGAGAAGGGTGTATACAGGAAATACAATAAAAGATATTTTCTTCTCTTTTTTTTTTAATGTTTTTAAGATTTTTATTTTATAATCCCATAAGTCTAAAGTAGTCTTCTTAAGTTTTGTGTACGTGAGTGGTCTTCTGCACAATATAATGGGAATAAATTATAATACTTTGGCTAGTGTTTAATAATCACTTTGGCAGAAAATGAGATACTTTTCGTAATATTCAATATTATTCTCAATAATAGGACGAATAGAAACGAATCAAGACGTGTAACAAATTTTGGTACTACTTGTAGTACGCAAAGATAAGAGAACTTTTCCGGAGAAGAAAAAAACAAACAATTTTTTTTCCACTAAGGCAAGAAACAGTCTCCTAAGTTTCCATTTTTTTCGTAGTTGTCTTTTTTTTCTTGTAAGAAAGAACATTAAAACGCTGATCGTACAATGATGAAAAAATTGTGTTTTTTTTCTATTTCTCTGAAAAGTTCTTTTCTCTTTGCATACTACAAGTATTACAAAAATTGGTTACACGTCTTTCATTCGTTTCTATTCATCCTTGTTTTTCTTGTTGTTATTATTATCATTATTATTGATTATAATATTAAGTATTATGAAAAGTATCTCATTTTTGTTTCCTTTCTATTCTTTCTTTCCTTCCTTCATTTCTTTCTATCTCTCGTTTGCATTTCATATCAATATCTTACAAATTGTCGAATCAACACAATGTATCCAAGCCTTGCCTAGAGGTATGTTTTTTTGTTTATGTCATTTTGCATATAGATTACGATGCAACTTTCTAATGGTATCAGTAACGATGATGACAATATAGCATATATCCCATTGAAAACATGCGTTTGTAGTGGGGAAACAAAAATACAATACAAAACCACACAAATTATTCATTACATATCAATACTCTCTTTACACAATTGATGTTGTCTTGCGTTAATGTTTTCATTAAATATTTATTAAATATACCTATGCATATGTGATCGATAGAAGAAATGCGAATAAAAAATCGATAATACGAGTTCCTTTTTTTTTTTTGTTTTCTATAATAATCACGAACAAAAAAACAATGATCGCAATAGATGAACAAAAAAATAAAATTAAAATAAAAGAATATATAATATGCAGTGAATATATGTTAGGTACACACTACCGTAGGCTGTGGTATGTTATTTTCGATATATAATACAACTAGGAAAAGGGACGGGGAGGGGGCAGGGGGCTAATGGGGTTCGGGAAAAGATTGATGAGGAATTTGTTTTTGTTTTTCACTTTTTAAGATATATATAATGATGTCTAGTTGAATGATGAAAAATGAGTAGAGCAAGAATCTTTAGGAGCCTCAATAATTACATGAAGTCTTAATACCAACCGTCGTTATAAAAAAAAAAAAAAAAAACACACACACACTTAATCCAATGGAAAAAAAACAAAAAAATAAAAAACAGTTTTAAGAGTTTGCCTTTTTTCAGATTAAACGTAGTAAATTATTATTATACTTGTAAATTGATGTTCTTATCAAATCGCGCTCGTTTTGTATAAAAAAGAGACTCTATAGAAGTTGATGTTGTTGTTTGCCTTTTCCTTTCAAAACTTTCTTCCTTTTTATTTACTTTTCGTTTTTTTTTTTTTTTGTTTGTTGGTTTTTCTTTTATTTTATTTTTTTTCAATTTTTTTCCCTCTTTTTGTTTAGTGTGGTGATAGCGAAGATGTGGGGGGTAAATGACTATCAAATATATCAAGCGCTTAGAAGCACTTCCTGTGAACAATTGATGGGCCAGATTCGTCGTACTCTTGTTTAGAGATCCACATCTGTTGGAAGGTGGACAGAGAAGCAAGGATAGATCCACCGATCCATACGGAGTATTTCCTTTCTGGTGGTGCGATGATCTTGATCTTCATGGTCGATGGTGCAAGGGCGGTAATTTCCTTCTGCATTCTGTCGGCGATACCAGGGTACATTGTGGTACCTCCAGAAAGAACAGTGTTGGCGTACAAGTCCTTACGGATGTCAACGTCGCACTTCATGATCGAGTTGTAAGTCGTCTCGTGGATACCGGACGCTTCCATACCGAGGAACGAGGGCTGGAATAGAGCCTCTGGGCATCGGAATCTCTCGTTACCAATAGTAATAACTTGACCGTCTGGAAGTTCATAGCTCTTTTCCAAGGAAGAAGACGATGCGGCAGTGGCCATTTCTTGTTCGAAGTCCAATGCGACATAGCAGAGTTTTTCCTTGATGTCACGGACAATTTCACGCTCAGCGGTGGTAGTGAATGAGTATCCTCTCTCGGTCAAGATCTTCATCAAGTAGTCGGTAAGATCACGTCCAGCCAAATCCAGACGAAGGATAGCATGGGGAAGGGCATAACCTTCGTAGATTGGTACGGTGTGAGAAACTCCGTCACCAGAGTCGAGGACGATACCAGTTGTACGACCAGATGCGTAGAGAGAAAGTACAGCCTGAATAGCAACGTACATAGCTGGCGTGTTGAATGTCTCAAACATGATTTGGGTCATCTTTTCCCTGTTCGCTTTGGGGTTCAATGGAGCCTCGGTCAAAAGTACTGGGTGCTCTTCAGGTGCGACACGGAGTTCATTGTAGAAGGTATGATGCCAGATTTTCTCCATGTCATCCCAGTTCGTTACAATACCATGTTCAATTGGGTATTTTAGGGTGAGGATTCCTCTCTTTGATTGAGCCTCGTCTCCGACGTAACTGTCCTTCTGACCCATTCCTACCATCACTCCCTGATGACGGGGACGACCAACGATCGAAGGGAAGACGGCACGGGGTGCGTCGTCTCCCGCAAAACCGGCCTTGCACATACCGGATCCATTGTCTACTACGAGTGCAGCAACTTCCTCGTCACACATTTTCAGTCTGTTGTGGGGTTAGCTGAAAATGGAAAAAAGAGGTAACTATTAATTCATCTGACAAATACTCAACCATCGAGAATTGTGATAACAATAATAATGATAATAATTCGAATCAGATCGAAGATTCTTTTGTAAATTTCTATCACAAAATTAATATTTGTAGTACGATCAACCAGTATGTTTCGTTATAAGGATTCTATTTTCCAAATAATTTTGTTTATCAGAAAACTATCATATTCTTCTCAGTTATTGTATAGCGTTCAGAGAGAATCTATTCGAAAATTTGAATCTAGGATATACATATAGAAATAAAAGAAGAGTAGTCACGTGATTTCAGGATTTACAAAATGGCCGCCGATTCGAATATTGAGCAGACGGCTATATTCCAAGTAAGAATATGTGGTGTATAAGAAGACGGAACCGGATGAAATAAAACGAAACTATAACTAATTGAACTATAAGTTGATATAGAAGGGTAAGACGGAGCTTATAATTCAGTATAAACTTTACGTAAGCTCCAAAGCTGCAAACGCCATAACGGCATCCTGCCCCGCCCTAAGCCGGGTTGCGAGCAACCCGGCGAAATTCGATCGATAGAGGGGGAAAAAACCGTTACACTATTCATTTCTTGTCCGAAAAGTAATAAAAACGAATGTAGATATGGGAATTAATTGATATGCGAAGATTAACTCCTTTAATTAACCCGTTATCTTCTACGCAAATAACTCGTCCGCGATCCACGATATACACTGCTTGGCGAGTCTTGCTTAACGATTCTTATCAATTCGTGAGTTAACAAAAAAATGTGTATTAAAGATTCGTGAATTAACGATCAACGACAAACCCGCCTTAATTAAACTACTGAAGCCAATCAATTGTGCGATATTTCTCGTTCTACAACCGCCACATCTGCAATCCGATAAACCGAAACGAAGTAAAACTCCGGGTGTAGGAATTAGACTGGTCGAATTAAAAGGCAAGCTAAATAGTAAGCCTGGTCTACTAATTCGGCACAATTCAAAATGAAATTGCCAATATAAATGAGCAAGTATTCTGACGTGGGACGCGAAGTTTGTCACAGAAACACACCAAATATGGCCACGTCGCTTCGGAACACACCCACTTTGAAATGGCAGGTATACATTTTTGCCGTGTTGTAGAAAAAGATAAATAAATAAAATAGAATAAAAATAAACATTTTCGAACAAAAAAACTGTCCCACACACTGTTATACTATAATAAAACCCAGCGCGTGTCGTGATATATTTCCTTATACGATACTACTAAACGGATAGTAGCAGGAGTTTCGTACTTGTATGGATATAGTATAGGTATTCGCACTAGTTTATCGATTATAATTTTTTTTTTATAAATTTTTTGATAGAACTAAAAACTGATGATAAATATAAATTCGCATTTGCACTTTTTTTTTTTTTTTGAATTTTTTTATTTTTGTTCGAATTGCGGAAACTTACGCTTTTGTGTAAAAAAATATGTACAAGTTAGAGAGGAGGTTGTCGGCTCACTACAGACTCCCGCACTGTTGACCAATCTAGCACCAAACACAGAATGTAGCCGGTAGGCGAATCGCAGTGTATTATATGAACAAGACCGTACATAGGACTCCCACCAAACTCTACCTCGCCAATAAGGACATGGCACCCTCGTCCAATCCCGGCTTTCTTTACCATATATGGTAGTACTCTGTCACGGAGGGGTTGCCCCGCTATTCCCCACCAAACTCCCCGCCGACAAGTAGCTAGCTATGAGCCAGCAGGCGCATCTTCCGAATCATGAACATTCCGCTTACCGAAATCCCCTCTGCCCCACCGCGCCGACACCCCTCTTGTGGGTTTTCCACGAACTCAATGTCAATGAATTTTTCTCTTTTTTCTCTCTCTCTTTTTTCGTTGTTATTTCTCAGTATTTTGGATCATTCAAAGTATATTTCCTCCCCGTACTTAAGGCAGGTTATGATCGTTTCCACGTACATATCCATGTAGCTACTCTAAGTATCTATACTGAAAATTTGGTTTCATATACTTTTCAAACAAGTAAGATATAAAGGATGGCAAACGTGAAGTAGGTATGCAGGTACCTGTCAAACTCAACGTAAGCGGAGCGCTGTCAGAGTACGCCGACACGTGTGCGACAAGACGACTCTGGGTATCGTTCACGTGAAAAAAATCGACCGGATTTAAAATTCTCACTCGAATTAAAATTTATAATACTTTTATCGTGATTCATCAGAGGCGCGGGTTTTTTTATTTTTTTTTATTTAGTGAATTTATAGATCTGAAATTATGTTATATAACCTAAAATATACATTCGATGCGAATATGTATCTGAAAATGTGATGAATTACGGAATCTATCATCATCTCGGAAATATTAAGCGCGTTGTTCGCGGAATACATGGATAATTCAAGATATGTTGAAATAGGTGGGAAATTGACAATTGTGATCATTTTCGGAAGCCCATAATAAATGCCAATTTTTGGTTATCAAGGACTTTGGGCGTAGAATTAGGTCATACAGTTCGCTCTCTTAAAATCTGTGTATTTCAATATTCTAATTAGTAATTACATTGACATGTAACCTGAATAAATCGGCTATCGAGAATCTTCTGGATTGCCATTTAGAGAGGAAGGGAGCGATTATCATAAAGTAAGCATAAACTACGAGTATTATACTATAATTTAATGGGTGTAAAAGGAAAAATGCGTAACGTAACTTATTTCGAATAGTAAACCTTAAAATAAAACATCCCGCGAGTAGGTAGGTAGGTAGCTGGCGGTAGGTTAGTGCCTGCAACGTCATACCGGTCGCGGTACGGCGTTTGTCGGGTTAAAAATAGAGCCCAGATATGTTAAACTGTGACCACCTGTACGTCGGAGAAACAAACCACCGAGCGTTTTGGCAACCTGTTAGATTACTCTGTATGATTTCAGGCATGAAATACCAATTGAAATTCGTTATAATATATATGTAAAAGAAATGTAAAATGTTTGGTTCAGAGAGCAACGCCCTGGGCAAGATGGCGGCTAAAAAGCCGGCATTGCTTACGCGGTTTTATTATATAGTTTATAATTCTGACAGTTCGCTGCCAAATACGCCGGTCTCAGCGAAATCGATCAGTTTATCAATAGAATTTAATGAATTGATGGTATTCCCGAGTGTTTTTTTTTGTTTTTCAATGAGGAATTTACTCACCTTGAAGACAGAGAAGACGTCACACGTGCGATCAACACTGGAAATATGCCGCGAGTGAGGGACGCCGACCACTGGGGAAAATCGTGCCTCTGTAAAGTAGACTCGTCCAAAGGTGTGGCCGCTGTCACTATTCGATATCAATATTTGAAAATTCTCGTCAATTGGAGATGAAAATTCAGAGCCAAACATTCATAGGTGTCTCATATGGCGGTAATCAATCTTCCGCTTCTCATTTGTTCGTAAACAAAATCGTCATTCTCATGATTCAGACTTTCACAGTCTTCCTGCCGACCCTCGCCTTGATAGAATGAACTCGACCGAGTTCCCCCACCGACCTGATCAACAGCTCTTGCCATATATGGGCATAAAACGAATAGAGCCTTCTGATTGGTCGGCTGACCGACTGACGGCTAGGTTCTCCAAATGCCGGTTTAAAGTGTACGATATCGTGCTCGAACCATAGACTAGCATACAGCATACACTGCTACAGAGTAAGTATATCGGCCCGCGGCTTGACTAACGGTTGACGAAATTTTATTTCAGGCATGTGTTAGTTACATACTTTTAACACCGACCTTGTAACATGGGCCTACATGACGTAACGTGCCCGATATTCAGCCCTACTTTGTACGAAAAAAAACACACACACACCCATTTTATACATTAGAAATCAATTTATTCAGGCAAACTTTGTTTCAAATAAATCGCACCTCTTTTATCTTCGTAGTAATTCTTTTTCCTTTCGTTGTTTCTCTACTCTTCGATCACCAGTCTCCATGCGTATTCGATTCGATTATTTGAACGACAAAAATATGCGACATGTCGGAGATCATAAATTCGTATTACTTTACAGAATGCACCGCATATTGTCGTCAGGTTTTCTTTGTCGGAAGAATTCGACTCGGGTAAAATTATAATAGGCTTGGAAAATAATGTGCGAAAGATAGGTACTACTACGCGATGGTTGATAATAATGATTCTTTCATTTCAATTATTATATTAAATCAGACGGGGAGTATCTATGTGTGCATATGTACATACAATAAGCATACGTATCATACATTGCGATAAGGTGAATGCTGCGGGATACACACGAAGGTTACAATAAGGGCGTTTTACACTAACCGGATAAAGCGGTTAACAATTGAGTCTCGCATCGCCGTTACATATATATGCAATGTATAATACGTTATCTTTTCTCATTCGCATGCATTTTCTGCTTGTAGTATTCGTCGCAAACTGTAAGACATCCAGCGATAGTTCCCATGCTGCCGGCCAAGCGAGATATAATTTATTATTTCTACCTACAGTATGAATGGATCTATCCAACTGCATAAGAGCTAACGTAAGTTCGCAGCGTTATCTGCAGTACACTGTGGCAATTAAGCATCCTCGAATAACGTAAGTTGATATATAGATACCCTATACCTATTGGAATACTGCGATCGATATCGAAAAACGAAAACAAAAGACAAAAAACAAAAAAAGCATCGAACATAAAGTATATAATAATCAAACGGTTTTTCTCGAAGTGTTTAAAAGTAGGAAGAGAGGCGTTACCACGCTTCCTGCGCGTAGTATGGTAGTGCGGTTGCGTGGTCGTGGTTGTCGGCGATAACATAAAACTTCTTTATATTCCTTATTACGGCCAGTTTATAAGATGTAAAGATTTTTCTTCACCCAGTTAATTACGTCGCTAGCATACCTACCTACCTACCTACCTACCTACCTACCTACCTACCTACTAGACTCTCATTCGACGTTGCATGTCTAAAAATAGATTCAAGGGCGCGACCAACCACGGCCATAGGGCATTGCAGTAGACTGCAGAGTGTGGGATACCACGACGTCACGTTAGTGCATACACGCGTCTCACACGTCTCGTAGGGTCGCCGATAGGCGGCCCTTGCAGTCACACGCGCGTCCTGTCGTGTGAGTCGTGTCTGCCTTTGTGTTTTGTGCGTGCGTATAGATGTATACACCATTAGCTAGTATGTGCCTCTTGATGAATGCTATTGCAGACTTGTGTGCAGGTTATGTTCGTCGGTGTGAATGCGCGAATGCAGCCCTAGTCGCCCAGTCGCTCTCCCAGACTCTCCGTATTTCTAAATCGATACGCATGCGGTACCGGTGCGTATAGTGGCAGACGACCGGCGGCCACGTGGTCACGAGTGCCGAGTAAACGTCAGACGTTGGCCCAATCGACAATGAGTTGGCGTCTGGCTAGTCGGACCTATATGTATGCATATACATACATGCATACTCGATGCGATGCTATAACTATAACCATTTTGCACAAATATATTCGATTTGTTTTCATGCCAAAATCTCTGCAGTCTTGCAGGCAATGGCATGAGACGTCCGGCCATACGCAGACACGATAAAAATAGAATGTCTTTTACAGCGATAGTAAGTAGGTGTACCGCAGATCGATTCTCAAAGGTCACGTTCAACCGACTTCTGGCATGATATATGTATACGTATAGATGGTATATACATAATTAGATACTTCAGACAACTTACGATACAAAAATGTCTATCTCATTCTCCGATCCGTGGTTTTGCACTTCGTCATTTTGATTTATAACAGGAAACAGAACTACGTCTCATCTCGTGGTAATTGGACATCAATGAATCGTCATACAGTGTATCATACCCGTACAATTAGTAAGATGTGTATCGATGATATATAGTTACAGAAATATGTGTATCGAGTATATTGACAATTTTATAGAATTTCTTCATCCATGAGAGAAGTTAGTGCGGTCTGAATGCTGACGATGAGTGAAATGCGCTATGAAGACCGCACAGCAGCTACACACGTACCTACATACAGTGGTAAGTCTGCACGTACGATACATTCTCCAGCGAAGGATTACTTTCGATTTCTTTCCATGGAGCAAAGCTTCCGGGGACACGATGCATTTCCCGAACTTCGTAACGTAAGCGGTCGTGTTCGTTGAACTTGTATACTGTATAGTATACGTAAAGGTACATTGTACAAACTAGCTCCGCAGAATTATACCAGTGAAGAATCAACTCCGCTGTGGACCGCAGCCTGTAGTCGGTACCCTGTGTAACGTAAGTATTGATTTCAACGAAGCCGCGGCACGACATCCGGTACTACTGCTTACATATCTATACCACAGTTCAGTGGATATTGAGTAATGGTCCAAAGGCACTCATCGAGACGCAGACTGGTTACGATGGCTGGCAGACTCAGAATCAGAATCGTGCCTGTGTGTGTACCTAGAGGCATGGAGCAATAAGAAAGAATGATTATTAATATTAAGACCGTCTCTCAAAGTACATTATAAATGTTCACCTATCTCTGAGTCATACATGTGTGGTGGCATATTCTTGATAAATTGCAACTGAAGTCCGAACGGATATACTATATGTATGCATAACGTAAGTACGAAAGTAATATAGTACCTTATGCATCGTACAAGGTGGGCCAAAAAACCGCCGGATTCAAAGACGAATGAAATTCGAATGCGTTGACCGATTGTCAGAAACTGTTTTTTCCTCGGAATGAAAAGAATAAACCCTCCGGTCGCGTACGAAAATCCGGAAAATCGGTTCTCTTAGCTGAGATACACGCTCTTGAAAGACGTGTGTTGAAAAAGGCCGCTGGGAGGATGGAAAAAATTGATATTTTTTTGCCAAAATTTGAACATTTTTGTAATTTTTTGTACGATATATATGAATAGTTTTTCGTATAAAAAATCATAGATTTCCAGTAAAAAATGTAGTATGTCGTGGTTTTCTTCAATGAAAAATCAGAAAGTTTTATTAAATTCTACAATTTTTTATGAAACTACGCATTTCTACAATTTCGTATCCAAAAATTTGTAAAAAATTGTAGAAATTCGTAGAAATTATTTTCACCCGGGAAAGGCTGCTCTCAGCAGAGTTTCATTCAAGAGTAAGAACAGGTGACTTTAACCTGTGTGAACTATGCGACTTCATTTACAGCCGACTTTTCGATAGTGGACTTTCTTGATAATGTCCCGAAAACAGAATGTTGACCTCAGCGCGCGCGTTGCGACTCTGAATGGATATTACAAGAAACGTTTCATGTCATGTGAATAGAATCTAGGAAGATTGCTAAAATGTCTGAATCAAACTTCGGATCACAATTTAAGATGGAGATTAAGTTGAGCGTTCTTTGACATTGATACTTTTCAACCTCCCAGCGAATTTTCGAAACCCGTTTTCCAAGAGCGCGTATCTCAGTAAGGAAGACCGATTTTCCGGATTTTCAACCACGAAGCGGAAGCTTGTTTCTTTTAATTTCGAGGAAAACAAAGTTTCCGAAAATCGGTCGACGCGTTCGGTTTCCATTCACGTTTGAAATCGTTCCGGTTCCTTTGGCCCACCCTGTATGTTCATCATAGAGCCTGCTGCAGGCGTGATGTCTTATGCTTTGTCTTAAGTTATTATCAGTATCAGTGGACGTTATTGTAGGTACGGTAAGTAATGTGTGATTTCTGGTATGGAAACAACTTACTCGTTTGCAGCGCAGCTAATATAATTTATAACTTTTGCCGCAGGCATACCGATACAAATCGATGACTAATACATAATAATATTAATAACGATAATCATCATTTTCCATATCGTATTTTAAATAGTTATTACACATATGTTGTGTATGTACGCACTGATAATCTGCACACGGGCATTCGCCCAGGTATTATCACCGTAATCATCATAGAGTCAATATACATACCTATATATATGTGTCAACATTGTTACCACTGCGTTATGTTATAGAATGGTATAGAAATTAATATCGCGCGTAAACGCTGCTGAGGAGTGGAGGAGGAGGAGGCTCATCGCTTGATATACACGTCGCGGACGCCGCCGCGCCGGTTGTTATAAAGTTAGTGAGCCTTATACCTGCAAGTCCGACGGGGGCCTTGACAGGGCCCCTTATTTGGTGGGCAAGGTTGAGGAGCTGTGCAGGCCAATGGGTTTTGAGGACAGTTATGTTATGTCATACACCGTATTCGGAGTCATTTCATTGCGGCTATTCGAACGGTTGGTCGGTTTGAAACGTCTTTAAGCATTTTGATAAAGGGGCTGGATGCCTGAATTGCGACTATAAGTGTGCACAATATACATGCATACATACTCGTGAGAAAAATACCCACGCGCGTGCAAAGAGAAATGTTGGGCATGTACTGCAGCATGCATAGGTACAGCGTGTACATAACTATTTAATCTTCCCCCGTGTACATACATGTACATATACACATTCCTACGCAACGTAACGCAACGCAAGTTTTTCTACACCGTTTTAATATTCTCGCGTTAGAATTTATACATTACGGAGTCCAGTGGCCATTGACTCCGTGCGGTTCGTTGAATCATCATTTTTCAATCACCGCGATCGTTTGACGCTCCGCGTGGTCGTCACGCCCTGCTATAGGAGGTACGATCTATACGGGAAGAACAAAAAACAGAGAAAATTTCATTCCCACTGATTTCATCTTGGAATATAATCAATCACGGTTCAACCGCTTCTCGGTTTTATGCCTCATACATATGGAGAATGAACAATTATCACGGATTCCAGTATACGACCCATAATAATAAGTTTTCGCATTACCTACTCACACATATTATACACTCGTCGAATTTCATATCTATACCAAATTTTGACTATGCCGGATATGATATTATTCATACGAGAGAAGAAGAATTCATCCGATATTGATAACGCATAATCGCTATATTTAGGCGCTTATGAGCTGTTGTGACGTCATTCGGCTGTGATCGCGAACGCGGAAATTTCGAATGAGAAATCATCGATGATTCAAGACAGCGCTGCCATACCTATAACGCAAGTTATCGGAAAGGTAATAATAACACTCAACAAGCAGTAGTGGGAATAGTTATATACCTAGTATAGTAGCTGGAATTCTTAAACATTATATTAACTGTAGGCTGGAATGCTGCGATGTCAGTGAGTGAGGTCACATCAGCATAGCCAACTAACTGCGGCTCTTATGGGCGAGCTATAGGTATAATATGTTACATACAAGACTATACATACTATGAATAAGGTATTCCGTTCGTAGGTAAGTAAACCACTTGCTATTCGATTCTGAACTGAAATCCTTCTTTTCCTTCTCTTTTTCTCTTGTTCTTCTCTCTTCAAACCTCAGGTACTTAGACAATTAGTATACGCATGCTAACAGAATTCAAGGAAGCTCGGGTACCTACAGCTATAAAAAGTGACATAAAATGTGAATACGATAGAAAAAAAAAGCGTATCTAGTATATTAGGTATGTGTGTATGTACCTTTACCTTTGTACATACACACATGATTCACAGACTGTACAACAGCTGTTCAAATGTTATATCATGATATATTTATATATGTATAGCTGATGGAAGAGGGATTACATATTGTGTACAGAGATTCCAACAGAGAAAATAAGGGAAAAGGAGGAGGAAGAAAAGGGAAGGGAAGGAAACTGCAAAAAGAAAAATCGAAGGAACTGCGGCGTTTCCGGAAATTTATTGTACACAACCGCATGGATTTCAATGTATCGCTGTAACTGATTTCGAGATACATACACAGAAGAGTGGAAGACCGATAAGTGAATTAGGCATCCATACTTATTCTCTTCTTGCAGTTTTCATCGAGTAATTTGTAATCGTGACTACACGCATGTAGCGCTGTACAGCATGCAGACGTGAACAAGATATGCGATTGATGATGATCTAATTCCTGAGAATCTTGGGGTTCTGTGTCCTCATACGTGTTCAAGCTATTCCCGTACCGCGAATCTTGCGCGGAACCGCTGTTGTTATCCTGCGGGAAAACCTCAGCTATATAAGGCTAACCGGAAGTGGGCAGGGAAGAGATTATGCATATGGATATGTAGGGATAACTGATAAGGAAGTCTACTTCTTAGATTAGAGAGATATACGTGTATATTTATGTCCAATATGTCCAATTCTATAGTAGTCAAGATAACATAGAAACATATAATCATCTTACAGATATGCCACTATCTGTTTCACTCTGCGGCGATTGCAGCGTGCTGCTGCACTAACTCCCGGTTATCTGCGAGAACCGGATGTATCCGTGAAGCAGAGACCGGAAATCGAACGAGATGTTGGCCATAGTTCACTCGAGTTGTTGCGCCATTGGTTTCATTTTCGTTCTTTCAAAAATGCAAAAACTCGAGGATTGACATAAGACATTAAGATAATACGCCGTATAGATTAGTGACTCGACATAATCATGCGGCTACATAGATCGGCAGTGATATCCAACGTCGCGATCACACTCCGAACTTGCAGGAACGACATTGGCTAAGGTGAGTAATGTACCGCGAGTTCTTCATGGCTGACCTTGCACATACAGCTGACCCAGAACAGGTATCCAGCCGGTATAAAGAGGTGTACATCCATACACAAACGAATGTTACCATGGCACGGCAGTGTATGTCAAGGAATCGGGACATGGTCAGCATAGTATCTCTTGAGGATTGCCTTATACCTTTGAGGACCACCCGAATAGTCGTCCTTTTCATTTATCATTCTCTCTTCCTGTTTTCATAGGCAAAAGCCAAAGTTCCATACTGCAGCTACTTTCATCTTCTCATTTTTATCTGTGTTGTTTCAATGCTGATCTCTTCGCATGCGTGCATGTTTCTCAATCAAATTGTTATTAGAAACGATAGATGAATAAAAGACGGATTTTTTAAAATAAAATCCGTGCGCATGCAAAAGAGAAATGATCTAAGGCGGAAGCAGGAATATCAAACGGTCGACTCTTACCGATGTATGTACCTACATACATACATACCTAGTCCATAATCTTACTTATTAATATTTTACCATGTATCATATATTCGACCAATTTGAGGAATGAGTTACAAACTGAGATTCTGTTAGCTCGACAAGTTGTGGTATGCGACTTTCAAAACAGGAATAGACCCTGCGCTGCTGGAGGCGGTCGACCTGTAATCCTCGCAAGCTTTAGGCCGTTGGAACCTAAAACCTGGGCCGGTCAGAGCTAGGGACTCGAAAAAATTCCGAATATCTATAGATATATATTTCTATTATTGAATAGACGCCGGTCGTTTCATTGTAAAGCCTCATTGCTTAGAGTTGCGGTCAATCCCAACCCGCATCCTAAACTGCAGACATCGAAGACACGGTACAAGAATTCGAAGACAAATTCGACGAAAAATTCATATGTGTGAGAATGAAGAGGAAGAGAACGGAAGAGGACAAAATATTCATTCAAGATTTTTCACTAGTTTATTATAAGAAAAGTAAGAAGATATTTATCATGAGAAGAAAGACGTCGTGAATTCGTGAAAGAAGAAGGTTGAGCCCGTTGATTTCCTCCGATTTCCGTGTATCATTATAGTTCGTGGTCGTTCAAACTCGGCATGAATCGGCTCGGGTATAAAACTCCGTTGAATGATTCCTCTGGTCTGAAAAAGCTGTGTGAATGAAGTCGGAGGAGTTTGAAGGGGACGCTCGATAAATTGACGGATAAAAAGCAAAGGTTGAATGAAAGAGACCCGAGTGAGAGCCTCGGAGAGAGAGAGAGAGGTCGACGCCGCGGCGCGCCGGGACTGCGCTATGTGGATATAGCATGACATACATACACACATG
This sequence comes from Phymatocera aterrima, assembly GCA_963170745.1. Lineage (NCBI taxonomy): Eukaryota > Metazoa > Arthropoda > Insecta > Hymenoptera > Tenthredinidae > Phymatocera > Phymatocera aterrima. Next base: position 9,477,686 of record OY720666.1, read on the forward strand.
CGCTGTTCCTGTATCGTACACAGATACTGCACTGGGTACTCGGTACCCAGTCCGACAGCCAGGCTGGTCCAAAACGAAGAAAAGAAGTATATATATATGTACATAAATATATACATAGTGTGTCTGCAGACGAGACGGACGCGGTCGCGACGAGCCACGCCGTGGTAGAGTTGCGGGTGTAGAAATTAAGGGTGCGGTGTCGCAGGCTGGGACGACGAAAGAATTGACAATCGGAACGGAACTGCATACATTATGGGCTATGGCTTGTGTATGCGTTTAAGGCGACACGCACGTGTTTCTAGCACGTAGTACAGGTAGACACATGCGTACTTACTCCACTCCACACTGCACGGAGTATTTGTGCATGCGAATGAGTGCATTTAGTAGCCACAGACTGTGTAGGTATGCCCGCATTGTAAGACACTTGAAAGAGCTTCGCGCGTCATTTCGATTCTCGTACGTATGCCTATTCCCATATGAGCATCCCATAGCAATGCGTCACGGGCGCCTCGAATCAACGATCTATAGAGTGTAGGGTAGTTCCCCGCTTGAACAGCGTATTCAATGATTTTGCCGGCTTCGTTCGTCGAACGTTCGTTTTCCCATAATACACCATTTTCCCTTCATTTTTTGAACCTGTACGGTATGAAGTTCTGCAACTTCTTTTGTTCAATTTGAAATTCTATTCGGATTCTGGAAGTGATGTTCGAAACAAACTGAATAACAGCTTAAGATTGAAAATTGAAGGAGCTAATTTCGAATTATAAAACGAGTTACAGAATTTTGGAAATTGAAATTTCGCAGTAGAATCTTCCCTCAAGTATTTTTCATGTGATATACATATGAAATTTCCGATGGAACTCACATGGAAATGCAGATAATTTACCGATCAAACGTATAACGAAGATCCGACACATTCATATACCTATATTATTGTATGTAGGTGATCTATGCAGAGACTTGATTCGCACAAATCTATCGAACCAGAACAGTCTCCGCGGCATAGGCAAGAGTCGCAATGCAAAGGTCGTTTGAAGAATGACGATCTACCGATCTATGGCATATTCATATCATGAAGCTGATACAAAACCTTCAACGAGTACAACAATGGTCGATGAATGATACGAGAATTTCGTTGCACGAAATATTGAAAAAAAAAGTCAACAAACTTTTGGGATTGGGATGCAAGGAAATTGAATTTCTTTATACTGACTTATATGCGTTTTGCACGATTTCCGGAAATCATCTTGAGATGTAAGTCAACGATCGCGAGGTAGGTATCTGCGTCTACCTAGATATACATACATATAATGACCTTGAGGCATGACGACTTGAATACTTTTCTGTAATGGAGAAATTCTTTAGCTTCCATGCATGTGCTTCCTTCTATAACGCCTGTAATATATAATTAGTGTAACGAGGTAACGCGAATCCGGTGATTAGCACCTTCGGGTTTCTGTACGGAGAGATATAGAGAAGAACTCCGGGTGTTTTATACAGTACACAGCCGTGAAAGTGGCTATATCTACTTAATCGCTTTTTGCCTCAGTTCTTCCTTGTTTGGAACACCTATGGGCGAGGGGCTATTCACTTCAACTTTAGGTGTACAAGTCCAAAGACTTTCAGAGACTTTCACAAACTTCCAAAGAATTTCAGAGAATTCCCAAGAATTCCAGCAAAATTCGGAAGACTTTCGAAGAATTCTAGATAAGAGAATTTCACAGACTTCCGTGAGGCATTCTGTGTCTTCCCACCGACTCTCAGAGATTTGAAGTGGCTTCCAAGACTTCCAGAGAATTCTCGAGAATTTTATAGACTTCTATGGGGAAAAATCGTTTGATCCGTACATCCGATGGCTGTGAACCTTTATTTTATGGTTCTTTTTTTCCATTCATATCTCAACATTCCTTGAACATAGGAATGCGAGATAGTGGCAAGAGTATAGGAGAGTATTTAAGAATAGATATGATTAGCGGAAGGAGAAAGGTTGGTGTATAGGTACAGGTACCTAACCACTATCTAATACAAAAGATAATAAAAAAATATGACGAGTAAAAATCCGTGACGATATAACAGAAGGCAGTTTGGTACTCAAGCAGACAATCGTGGCAGTTAATTCCTGAGAGCTAATGACCGGTAATTAGGTTCCCAAAAAGCGGCCCACGCGATACACCAGGTGTACAGGTACATACATAAGTCTTCTACGGATGAGTTGAAAATCCGCTAAAACTTAAATATACATCTGAACAATTACCGTTAACTCACCGCCGCGTGTTTACCTACAAACTTAAGACGCAGACATTGACCCAGAAATTTGGTATTCCTGACATTCTCTGCGTAAAATGGTTTCCATACGATCGTGAGTAAGTGAGCACGTAGGTATCGCACAGGTACAAGTACGTATGCACATATGAAAGTACATACATACGTTCAATTTATGTAGTTACCTGCGCCTACATGCATGGATCTTAATTAGTGTGAACACCGTCCATAGAAAGATGACAAGCCTAAAAAAAGGGAAACAATAAGAATGTGGAAAAGCATGCACGAAGTAAACCTACCTACAGAGTGACCTGGAATTGACGCCGTGATTTTTAACGCGGTATCCATAGTTGGAAACGGGATCGGAGACTCCTCATCAATTCTCTTCCAGAATGCATGAAGACTTTTTAATTGTTATGGTCCCCGTCGAAGATCAGCCAACGACGCGCTTCGACTTCGTTTCTTTGCTTGTATTCCACACATCCACATCGCCCGTTCACAGATCGCGTGTCATCGGCTGAACTTCGATCCGTCGTAATAGGAAAAAATCCATGCATTTTAGAAAAAGGACGTTTCGATCCCGTATTCAGCGAAGAATACCCCGTTGAAATCTCCGCGCCAATTCCGGGTCACCCTGTATAGAGTAAAAGTCATGTAAAAACTCTAGCGCTACAGCATCCCTACCTCTGCCCGCCTTCAAGTTATGTGAGTCTTTGTTCATTTCACATTTCAATATAATAATATAGTATAAATTTTATAGAACTCGTGTATTTCACCTACTGTCCTCAATTCCTCACGAGAAAATAACATTCTAACGATACCGTTTACTCGACCGTTTGTATGTACCCAACGTTTATGCATGTAACATATAATGTACAATTAAAACCGCGTTAGTCCGCATTCGGATGATCCGTACGTACATACATACGTCGGTCGCAGATCATCGTTTTGAATAAACTGACGTGATTGATCGCTCACTCAGTCGTTATTATCCGTAAAATTGATCGAACAATGCATCAGACGGCCCTGCAGGACTTCCGCAGAGAAGACCTTGCCAAGGTGGACATTGATCTCGATTAGAGGCCACGTAGCGTGTTGGCATCCGATACAAGAACTCTGTCGCGGAAGTTTATATAGGTACGCGTATAGGTAGGTACAGGCGCATACCTACACACCTTCCTACCTAACGTTGTTGTAAGTATAAAGTGCAGTATAAACTGTAATAAGATAACTTAGGTACGGTAGATCGCTGATGCTGACTATTCGAGCAAGTAGACATGTATTACATACACACGATGGCAAACCGTGCGTATAATTGGCAACTGTACCGTATCTAGTTCTATGTGTATACTATATATAGTACTTACCTACATCTCTGCAGGAAATTATAAGCCGCCTTTCCAATATGCGAAACTACATCCATAGGGGATAGCATACGCGTACCCAGATTTGTATAATATGCATGTAAATCACAGACAACTTACTCAGTTGGGTGTATAGCATATAGTTAGTAATGAGCAATTGAGAATGGGCAATGGACATGAGATTAGTTCCTATCGAGACCATACGAGCGGCGGTATCTCATGTAGTTCTATAGGAAATCCATTAAATGTATGCATTTCACATCCGAATGCCTGTATGTTGGACATTGAAGTCCCCCGATTAACCAGGTTTCTCGCGATCACGTCATCGTCTGCTCCGCAGATATTTAACGCCCTCCAAGGTAGCACCGTAAATTTATAATATATAAATATACACCTATCCCTGAAGCATGCGATTGAACTCGTGTAGTTCAGTCGGCTATACCTGGCTACCTGCGATCTACTCCGCGCTAAGAGTTCTCCAAGATTGCTACAGCAGCTACCTGCACGGCAGGAACTCGACACCGTTCGCCGTTCACCACAAGGGAACAATTTATAATTGACGATGAGATAAAAAGAGCCAGTTTATGTATGGATAGACGTGTACTATGGAGAACGTGGTTGCAGTGCGGCGATCGGTGAAGATATCAGGGTTACCGCACGTCTCCGGCTGGATATACCGACATCAGACTCACCATTATACATATAATATGCATATACCGATGTGGGGATGTAGAGATCCCGTGTATGTAGGTAGGTACATACCTACATACCTATATGCTCACTATGTGCTTGTGAATTACATCTTATACGCGGTAGTGTAGGAGAATTATCGTCGAAATCGGTTGTGGCCTCTTTTTCAAACACTGCATTGATCTGTGGGAACGATCTATATCTCGTTTGTAAATTGTTGGTTCTCAGAGAATGGTGTATACTGCGATCGCAAATTAGGGTACCTACATGGTTACGTATCAAGACTTTCGAGCAGCTAGGTCAAGGTACGTTGACTATGTACCGTAGGGGGACCGGCTCGAGGCATCGACCTCGCTGAAAGTGACAATGGTTTTACCAATTTGGTGTTTATAGGCAGCTAAAGGTCGTCCGAATTGTTCATTCGGAAGTGTTTGATGAGCTGTCGTTTTGTGCCCGTATAGGTATACGAGTATATAGGAGAAAACTGGGTCTCCCCTAAATGGTAACTCGTTGGGTACGTCCACTCATCGAGCCTCGCGCATACATATGCCTTGGGTTCATTTGAAGCACCAAATAATTCGCAAGATGGGGGGAAGATCGCGAGAGGACAGATGATAATCATATTTATGCATGATGCAGAGGCGGTGATCGTACAAGCGTTCAATTTCGTAATCTAGACTACATACGGACGGGAAAAACCATGGAACCACAGTAATGAAAAAAACCTCTCTTCTCCGGGAAGTCGCGATAAATCGTGGCTTGATGTACAGGATTTCCTCTGGTCGCTTGCGGAGCTCTCTGAAAGCTGCGTTATTCCGATTTCGGGCATATATCACGATATTACGCACTTACGTACCTAGTGCTATGACATACACGCGTTTCGATGATTATTGAGGGGAATTCGGACTCGCTATCTCAAACGTACAGGAACCGTTTCGACAACGAGAACAGTAGATTTACCCAAACGACTCGATCGATTTCGATGAAACTTCGATGATTCGTTGAGTACGATGGCAGAAAGTGGCTAAGTATTTCACTTCTTAAAAACATCGATCGGATTTTATGAAAAACGAACATTCCCTGTGTTAGCTAGGTTAGACTGCCAGCGGTGACACCGAATTACCCTCAACTTGCAAAAGTAAACATTTCAAGTCCTCAGCTCTCATTCTGCGCGAGCAGGTTTAGTCTTTTCTGCACATCTGTGATGAATATACATGCATAGTAGGTATAGGAAAATACTCATAAAAGGGAAAAATTGAATAGTAATGAATAATACGTTAATTTTTAAAATATTTCAACCAACTAATAATCGAGTGACGGTTTCTTTCCCTGAAAAATACGTACGTATACACGTTTATATAAACCGTTGCGGCGATGTCACGAAGATGGAAGGATGAAAACGACAGAGAGACGCGATAAAATGGAGCTGCAGACAGGACTGATTATGATAAATGCATAGGAGCTGGAGTGTAGAATAGATATAATATGTGCGGCAGAAAACCTCTCAGTTTGTTTAACTCGCTATATATAAATAATTAAAGAGGAAACCGAATATCCTGCATCACGATAAAACTGGTCCATATACAACCATAAGTGCTGTGCTTGGCCCCGAACTACGTTACACAACTAATACAGTATAGCTAATACGAGTTTCAACTGTGTGTTCCTATGAATAGGTACACCTACACTTCCGAAATACATATTACATTGACATTATACACGGTTCATCAAATTTATTTCATGAAACCGGATATCAATTTATTTGGGAACTGTGAACTGTGAACTGTACACCGTTCGTATTTATTGTTGTTTCCGGTACGAATTAGGACCATTGTCCAAGAATCAGATACATATGGGAAAATAATCACAGAGAGTTTACGGCGATGAGGATAACGATAACGATGACGCTGGTGCTGTAGACGACCCGATACCCACGTATCCGACAACAATATGTATAATATACTATGATATTATATAATAAGAAAGGAGAATTAAGTAGGCATATATTTTGTATAAAATCCATTGCAGTACGTATGTACAGCACGGAGCTCGGTATTCTTCGGTAGTAGTATGTGTATACAATCAGCGGCTTTGGTAGATTTGAGGAATTGAAAAAAAGAGAGACGAATTTGTGAAATCAGCAGAGAAGATAGGTCTCACGAACGGAACGCAAAAATCCTCTGCACACCAATGAACATTCCTATATTGTACATGGGGAGAGATACAATATCCGGTGTGGAGAATGGACCGGTGTAATAATTCAAATAAGTTGAATAGTTAAGGAGCTTTGAGCACGAGGTCACGTGACCGATTTTTGAGTTTTCCCGAATCTCGATCTCATTTTTTCACAAAGCTCCAAATCGATTTAGAAGTTTTGCCAAATAATTCTGCAAGTGTGAGGAAGTGCGCTCCGGTCAGCTAGGGCAGAATAAATATCGTACAAATTTGAAATATGTTTACTTCGCTGCGAGGCGGGATTTGAGGTTTTATTTTACGAATGATTCGATTAACAATTACTACGATGATTCTGCGAATGAAGTTGACCGGAGCGCGCTTCCTGATCACCTGTACAATCATTTTGCAAAAAATCCAGGTCGATTCGAAGTTTGGCAAAAAAATGAGACCGAGATTCTGGAAAACTCTAATCTCGGTCCCGTGACCCCGTGCTCAAAACCCCTCAGATAACACTGCGGTACATATACAAGTATATATATTGCTACTATAGACAAAACTGTGTATAACTATGAATTATAACCGCGTGGACGAGGTCTACCGAGTTCAAGTTTGTTTCAAGGTCAATTCTCGCACCTTCTCTTCGGTTCGGCTTGGGTATCGCCTTGAGAGGTGGAAGTTAACTCTCAGTTCCCCAGTTTCTCATACATATGAATAACCGTTCTGTGTAACAACGGTCAAATGCATGCTCAGCTTAATCGCACGGTAATTTGCAATGCAAATCGAAGTGACTTGTGGGCTGGTAGGCAGCGGAACTTATTATACCTATCCCAATACCTACCTACCTATGCTATACGAGATTCCAAAATTTTTGAATCGTTTTATCTCCGTGAAACCTGTTCCGGACTGAAATATGCTGCCGTTGCAAATTGGCGGGCGTTAAACTCTTCACTTTTAAATCTCTCCTGGTCTTGACTCCCAAATTGCGAGTTATAGAATCAATAACTTCAATATCCGTACCCATGAACCTCTACAGTTATATCGAAGTGTTATATTGTGTGCGGATACGCGGTGAAATTATCGCGACAATATCTGCATTTTCGAAGTTTGAATCTCTCCTCGCTATGGACATATATATTAACTCATATAATTTAAAGGTCAAGTCCACGGTCATCTCGCTGCTTTCAATCGATCCACATACATATATGTGTACTATGTATATTGAATTTATATATATACACCGCATGACTTGCGACACACGGGCGAGGAAGAAGAAAAGCAGACGCCAAAACTCGTTTGCTCTTCGATCTAAGTAACCTATATAACGCACGTACGTATTTCGAGTTTCTTTACCCAATTCCACTGGTTTGACTTATACGAGTGTATATAATGTATATACGATAGCTGTAAAATCCTGCCTCGCCGTTCCATCTCCCGCATGTCCGGCGCCTCGCACATATGTACATACCTGTATACAAGGTGTGCAAAATATAATTTCGACGTAATTATAGGTCTAGGAATATCTGTCCGGTCTTAGGTAATCATTTAATTGAACGTAGGTTTTGTAATTTTCACTGATGTATGTACATAGTCTGTTGAAAAAAGTGCAGGGCGCCCGCGTTGAAACGAGGATCACATTTTTGAGTCTCTTTCCCGCGCGGTCAGATCGTTTGAAAAAGAAACGGCGAAGTCATGGGTTCAAAAATCGAAAGATGATAGAAGTATCCACAATCGAGATATTCCCTGCATCAGTTTTTCTCGCAGGGGTATACCAGACCGCAATCGTAAGAACTTGACTCTTTTGTGTTTTCACGTAGGTACCCATCGTATGGGCAACTGACAATCAGTGTTGAGCGAGTGAATTGGTACGTATATATTATACCTACGTAAGGTGCGAAAGGTCTGAAAAAAACGTACACACATTGTATAGAAACTGGAACAATTTGCGGCTACAGATTTCTCGCCGTATGAAACAAACTCCAGTAGGTATATCATATACCTATGTATATGTATAGTACAGCGTTATAGTGGATCATGAAGAGTGCGTTGATCTCAAGAGAACACCCCGCAGCATCCAATGCGATCGGAGGGGAAATGCGAAGAGTACGAATATAATGGCGATTCAAGAAGCTGCTCATATACATCTATATACCTTAGTGGGCCCCCGTTATATACCTACCTATCTACCTATCTACTTACCATTCACCGTCTTTCCCAGTTCTTTCTCGTTTATGCAGTGCGCCTGGGTTATGCCTTTGCCTCGTTTGTCTGGTTTGCCTGCCTGCTCGCCACCTGTCGCCTCGTTATACCAATACCTATGTATATGTACGTACCTGCCCAGGTGACCCTTCTATATTTCCGCGGTGTCCAGGGATTCACATCTATGGCACCTCTCGTGACTGGACGAGACTCAAAGAAGACCCTTCGCTTTGGGCTAGAAACACGCTCCTGCATTCGTAAGGGGCAATCGGAGCCGCCATCTTGATTGTACAGAAGCCGTTTCACAAACGAAAATCGTGAATTTTGACAAACAATTCGATCGATTTGGATGAAACTTTGGAAATTCATTGAGTACGATGGCAGAAAGTGGCTAAGTATTTCGCTTTTTTCAAAACATCGATCAGATTCGATGAAAATTGAATATTCCCTATGCTAGCTAGGTTAGATGGCCAGCGGCGACTCCAATTGCCCCTCAACGAAGTGAAGGACGCGAGTATATTAGCGGGGCTCGGACTAAACGTCCTAGATATAATACGAAAAAACCCAGCGAACAAAAATCATGTCTGATTATGTACCAATCGGAATAAAGGACAACGAGCAAGTGGATTTTCTCCACTCTCGATTCTTAATTCAGTATATCGAAAGTATAGTACTCGGAAGCGTTACCAATGAGTTGGGTTCCATCGATCTCATTCATATACGGCGAAGTTGAAATTCTTCAATTTCTTACTCAGAGATGAAGAAACTGTATTCTCTCTCTTTTTTACCGAGAAACATTATAGAAAGACAGAGAGAGAGAGAGTGAATGAATGGGAACGGCGCATAGGTACCTGAGTATAATTGGACAATTATTTTTTACCGTTACAATTTTTCACACGGATACCGGTAAGTTCTCATCAATTGGGAAACTCAATGTCCAGAAGAATTTTCATCAGATTTCCCCCAACCTACAACCTATAACTCACTATCGGGGATTTTTATACTGAAATGAAAAATCGCAGTACCTATATGTGGTACCGGCCAATATTCCCCAGCGAATTATACTTATATACTCTGATCTCCTTCAGTAATTGCTGTGCGATTTATCATCACGTAATGATCGTTGATGTAAAGTGAGTCATCGTTTGCTTGGGGGTATGCGTTTGCCGATACTACCAATGTGCGTATTTATATGTATGCGTATGCACAGTACTGACACATAAATGCATGAGCGAGGGTCCTGCTGAACGTACCGTACTGGATGATACCACCGGAGTCCCACTATCAACTATAGGCTCCGAAAAAAAGTAACTCCACAATATCCATCAGCTACAGATTTTTGTCCGAGTAGCGTAATTAGGTCATACCCACGGAGATACCTACATGATCTACCAAACTGAGAAACAAGATTTTCAAGGAGAAGAAAAAGATTTCCCTCAAGAAATTGGCTTTTATAGTGAAGTTCAAGAACCACAATCCTATAATTCAGCCAGAGATTCGGTCATTACGATCTCCAATCACAACCGTTACTGCTCAAAGTACGCAGAGTTAATATCCAGTACGCGTATTCAAATTTATCGTAGACATCTATTTAAATAATTTGATGCGATCTACTATTTTCTGTCCAATCGGCCCGCTGTATCGAATAAAAACTTAAATCTCTCGAAAATCTCGCATCCGTTGTTCCCCGGAGCTTGCCTGGCCACAAAATTTGAAGAATTGCACGGCCCCAAGTTGGGCGCCAGGCAACTTCGATGCATTTTCATCCCTCGGTGAGATCACTTTTGAGACCAGGGTCCGAAAACTTGTGAGTACGGTTCTGGCTGTCGAGTTGTGCATTCGGGTGGTTGGTTCACAGAATCTATGGGAGAATTGGAGTAGATAGATATAGATATATGCACATACAATGTATAGGTATATACAGTGTACCCCACAAACTGCAGCAATATACTATATCTATGGTATTGTGTTCGGTGATTCGCGCTTCGCGCGATCGATTTTACGTATTTCTATAGATTCTTTCGCATGACTCATACACATATAGGTACATACGCATGCCACATACCTACTATGTTGTGTATTTGGGGTATTCTCAGCTGATATTATACCTATGTATGGATACCCCTAGCCGATAGATATACCCCGTCAGCTGTCCACCCTAATTCTATGAGCTCATATTATCTGTCAGTCCTTAGATCGACGTCACTACAAACACTCGACATCAGGTATTGCGTATTACGTACTGTGTATTATAGCGAAACGGTATATCACTACATGGCATACATATCGTGCATCTGTTAAGTATACATATACCTTATATACTGCATCTGAGGTCATAATTTTTCGTGGACGAAACGAGTAATGGATCAAATTGATAAAAATTGATCATTTGGAATCTCTTCTCCGTGCTTTCCACCATTTCGAACTAAGTTATAGCACAATTTTGATTGATAGGAGAATGCGCAATTTATCTCCTGATGTTTGTCGTTTAGTTTTGAAAGCCTGCGACATGAAGGACGGTTAGATATCGAATATCTACGCGCTGTCGTAATCGGTTAATTTTATCTCGTAGGAAGGCACCTATCCACAAAGTCTGCGTACCGTACTGTTTTCGACAGTATAGTGAATCAGCTTTTTTCTTTCTTCTATTTGCCCAATTCTCGTGTATGGGAGCTCTACTGTTTTCCGAAAATAATGACTCATATGAATGTTCTCCGAAAATGAAATTCGGCAGCTAATTATCAATCGATCAATCAATTCCATCATACCTAGCACATACAGGCAGAATGATTTTCAAATAACGAATTATTTCTAGTCAGATTTCTATAGAAATAGAACTGTATCCATTTCTAGTAGATCATTATAGATCCAGGGATACATGTATACGATGTCACCAGTTCTATCGCTGTAAATGAATTAGAATTTGCGTTGGTTCAGAATTTCAGGAGTTTATAGTGGCTAGTCGATCAATAAGAAATACGTGGAGCACAAGTGTCGTGTGTTCAGTTTCGACGGCTCGATTGATTCGCAGGTAAATTCATATACTCGTTAGGGCGGGTACACATACAGGTATATATGTAATGTTATCGGAGATAACTCGCGATCGATAGCAGGTATAGGTATAAAGATATAACTTATAAGGTACACGATCGTTATGCAATTGGTACAAATGATGTATTGAACAATCTGCCGATGCCAATTACCGAATCGCACGATAAGAAAGAAAGATAAGACGGTGTTCTCGAGCACGCTGACGTACATAAGTATGTAGTTATTTATTGAGAAAAGATCCCGTATTTTTCATTACTCTTTAGCCTTTTTCTTTTTCTTCCGTCATAAAATTCGATTCCGTTACATAGGAGTCGCACCGAGAGCGCGGTTCTCATCCGCCTTAGAGAGTTGGATTATACATATATGTGTATAACGTTCCTCGGTATATAAGGACTGCGTATATATATATATATATATACCTAGGTCTGTCTCCGGTTCGGAGAAGTTTTTAGTTTTCTTTTTCAACGCCCTTGAGGATTCGCCCCGTCTTTAACGAAGACAAACAAAACAAGAAAGACAGAAGTGAAGGAAGAAAAACAAATTTCTTACTCTTCAAAAACGACTTGTTCGACTCTGTACCGCAAACCGGAAACACTGGCTACCCATCGAGAATATGAAACGGCTTGGAGACAGCATGCGCGCGGTGACTGCGCAACGATATACAGATGATGATGCGGAGACGAATAGAAAAACCAAAATTCAATTTTGTGGTAGTAATAAGCAAGTAATTCATTCGTCCGTGTATTACATACCTATAATAGGTACATACGTAGGTATATCTCCGCGCGATCAAGAATCTCAATCACAATATTCCGCCAGCTGATTAATTAGGTATAGATAACTTTCATTACAATCACTGTTGTCTAGAATCTTGCAGATTAGCCTGCGGCAAAATATATGTATATTATGCTCGAAAATTTCCAATACAAGATTTCATGCGATTAGGCATAGATGGTTACAGGTATCTAAGTAGTACTCACGTTCATGCTAGTTCGCAACGATCATAACTGCAGCCGTGAGACGTGACTACGAATTCATTTCATACCTGATTGACTACTGTTAACAAAATGATTGTCGGTCTTCAGGAATGAGGGGTATGTATGTAGTGCAGGGATAATTGCTAAAGGTATTTCCTATGATTATAATCCTCTGGTACGATACGGTAGTTCAGTTTTTCGGTATTCCCTGAACCGTACGTAGATAGGCGCAGAACGAGAGCATATACCTACCCACTCGACTCCCTTGAGTTTCGCGGGGCATTCGCGAAACGGCGAAAAGCTGCATCGACGATGCGTGTTAATTAGTATAATGAGTAGGTAGGTGTATGTACGAATTAACAGAACCGTTACAGCACGTAGCTCATTGCGAGGAATGAGTGTAATATGCAATTGGATAATAACGTTCGGAGGTGATCTACTTTTTCAAAGTGAAATTCAAATATCTACCTATACTACAATTTTTCATTATTCATTCTAGCGTGCATAGTATCATGAGTATAACTACAAGCGATCTGCACATATGCGCATATGTATACACGAAACTGCAGACGGTAATGAAATTTTCAAACGCAATTCTGTCGCGGTATGCCTAGGACCTGGGTCCTGGGTTACAGATTCAAACTACAGTATCTACAGAGACAACATCAATTCATTTTTGCATGCGTATACCATGGATGATGAATTTCAATATTTCAGCGATAATTTAAACGATTTATTACTTGTCTACGCAAAATACGTAACCCGCGCATATTCTACATCATTTTTGTACATTATGGAATCCTTTCATTCGCTGCATTATAGTATAGCAGGATGTACGTCTATTTACATTTCGTCGTATAGTCCTGCGGGCGTAGGCATACAATATATCAGGTATGCGATATCTCTCTAGTATAACAACAGTTTTTCATCGTGTTTATTTAATACGGCTGTTGAATAAGGATACGTAGTACGATTATATACCTTTGGATGTAACGTCCGAATACATGTACATAAAACGCGAATATATAATATTTGAATGACAAATAAACGCATAAATATTCAATGAAAGAAAGACGCCGGGAAATTATCAAATAGGAGTTTTCGGACTGCAGCACGAACCCCCTACAATATATAATATAGGTATATCCATGCATATATACATAGGGAGTATGTACCTCATACTGTGGGGGAAAAGCGAGAGGATCGATGGGGCGAGACGTCGACTCCTGCACCACGCCCAAGCTGGGGGGTTAAACTCGCCATGATTCACCCCATGCGGAGTACGTAACATGCACCCCCGTTCAAATTTTCTAGATATGTAGGTACCTATGTGTTAGAGGTATGCCTGCGTGTATCTACATACACACGCGTTGGCCCTGGACATAGGAGACGGGAGCCGCATGCATTACCGGCTATGTCATGATTCTGGCAGACTGTTAGGTATACATAGTATAGGTACAGGCTAAGTAATATACATGTAATGCGGGCTTCGTCATTTCGTCAGCTGTGTAAGTTGGGCTAGGTTAGGTATAGTCTCGTATCCACTAATTTTCATCGTTCCATGAATCACCACGGTTCGGTTTCTACCCGGATTCAACCCTCCAGGGCTCTCCTTGCTCTCCAACAGAATGGAGATTCTTTTTCCGAATGATTCTTGATCGAATCAGTCTAAGCCCAAGTATGTACCTTGGATGTACATACATACATATGCGAAATTTCAGTATATAGATACATACGCATAGTCTAAGCCTCTGAAGAACATTTTTCGGGCGTCTGATGCAGAAAACGCCTCGAGGGGCTATTCCCTTGAATTTTTGGTGTACCGGTGACTTCCGGCCTTCCAAAGACTTCCCAGAACTCATGAAGACGGCCGAAGACTTTCATAAACTTCCAAAGAATTTAACAGAATTCCAAAGACTTCCAAAGAATTCTTTGTCCTCTAACCAACTCCCACAGATTTTTATGGTGACTTCCAAGACTTCCGAAGGATTCCAAAGAATTACGAAGACTTCCATCAGGCATTTTTCAACCTCCAACCGACTTCCAGAGAGTTTTACTGATCTCCAAGACTTCCAAGACTTCTAATTGGACTTGCAAAGACTTCCAGAAAATTCCCGAGACTTCCGAGACCACCGTACGTAAGACTTCCCGAGCGAATAGCTCCTCGAGTATAATCGGTGATAATTTTGAAACAAGAGTATATATCGTGTTTGTAATTCATTCTGATCGTTTCATCTCAGTTATTTTTTTGCCAGCTGTATAAGGTGGTATATGTATATCCCCAGCTTATTGTCAATTAGAGGAAGTCAAAATCGCGTTTTCCGATGATTTCGTTTATCTGCATGCAATTCCCAGAGATTCCCAGTGATCGCCAGTTCGTGGGAATCGCTGAACTGAACGTTTTCAAAATTGGGCGATTCAGCAGAACTCCAAGAAAATCACGGGAAGTCGGCGGAAATCTTCCGCAGAATTCCGGATTCGGTTTATTCGGATTCAAATGATTTCCAACAATTCTTCATTGATTTCTCTGTGATCTCCCATGAGATCTTTTCGAGTGAATAGCCCTCGTATTACTAAATACATGATAAATCGATCGACAAAGTATCGTGTCTCATGCTATAAACCGCTTTGAGGAAGTATTCGTCGATCGTTTAAACCGTTCAAACTTTGAATCGTGAAGAGAATATACTTGTTGGTTTTTTAACCGAACATTAACCGGGCCTGTTGCAGCTGGTGGGGAATTCGAAAGAGGATGCACGAGCGTTGAACGTTGAGACTTGAGACTTGAGAGAGACCGCGGGTCCGCGGCACAAAACTATATAGTTGGCCTTGATTCGCACCGTGCGAAGAGATCTCTCGCAAGTCGGTAGTCACAGGTAGATAGGTATACCTATATATACACCGAGGTATACAGTACCGGAGTCAATTAAATTCAACCATACACACGGAGTCAATGACTCTTTAGCACGAAACAATTCCTCCTATATACCCATACCTATCTAGCTTGTAGTATATATACTTCGCTCGGTTTGATATTTGTTCATCTTTTTAACGCCAATTCTTTCATTTTACTGGTTTTATCTTCGATTCTTCTGATTCTGTCCTGTATACCTATTTTTCGAGTACACCAGACTCCAAAACTTCAAAGGCTTCGCGAGATTTCACGGATTTCACGGGGACTCCAGAAATTGCAAAGACTTTGCGGGACTCCGAAAGACTTCGACTGACATCACGGGACTCCAGAGATTCGAAATTGCACGTGAATTCACAAAACTTCATCGGATTTCATGGGACTTCAGAGATTTCAAAGAATTCGGAAGATTCCACGGAACTACAAAAGACTTCGTGAAACTTCAGAGGTAACATCAAAGACTCCGAAAGATTTCACAGGCCTTCAAAAGACTCCATGAAACTTCACGAGAATTCTGAGATTCTAGATCACAAAAACCTCACGATTTACGAATTTTGCATGATAAATATCGACGAATATTGCGTATTTAAGACATAGATACCTGAGTTAAGGAGAACAGAACAAAAACAAATGAAAAAGCACCTACGGATTTGCGTGCACTTATGTGACCTGTATGCATGTACGGTTTGATTAACTTCGTATACTCGTGTACGTGACATTGATAATATGTTTGCCCGCTTGTGTCACGTATGTACCACTGATATCGAATGGGACTCCCAGCGTTTGCCCGTAACCATTGTTTGCAATAAACTCAGTCAGTAGATGATGTGTTTATACGGATATGTATGTATGTACTGCCTATATTCAAATACAATATCGCTACTACACTACCCACATGAGCTAATAGCTCGACACGCGGTTTACACTTCCATGAAACTTCCATATTTAGTATTAACCACTTGAGCGTTCGATGTGTGTTAGTGGTTGCGGAGCACACCTTAATTCCATATAAGTCCCGCTCTAATTCATCTAATCGTATGAGACTATACCAACGCGGTGCAGGTCTACATGTGAAAGACTAATTAATTTAATAGCTAACGCCCACTAGTTTTATAACTAATTATTATATTCTTCCCATATAATAATTGGCCGTCCCAATTGGTATATTTATTACATGCGTTTTCTCTTGTTCACTGCAATCAGATTAACGATATCCTATTCTAATCGGCAAAACTAACTCCAGTTTTTTATCCCCACAAACTGTAACGATACCACCGCAATCTCGTAATTATCTGCTCGGTTTATCATAACTGCGGATTCGAATTTCCCATCTCTTTTCATGCCCTCAAATCACAGTATTGTAATCCACAATCAAATTTCTCTACTTTTACTTCTGTCGGTAATAGATCTCTGTTCCCTTCTAAAGATGCGTAAATATATCAAACTTATAGATATGTACATCTAAGTATATTATATGCATAGCTATAGTGCGCGATGTCTCTCCATGTACAGATACTATACTTACTAAATATATACAGTTTTATTTATCTAAAACATTTGAATATATACCACGAGCACACTAAACGCGCGAAAATGTGATAGGCAGGTCGTTCGTTTCCTCCCTGTTCTTCCCCTTTTGTCCTGACCATGATAAGCTATAAACTTCATTCGATAAAATTGATCTAAATTCCTCTCATCTGATCCGTTCAGAAAATTGGAAATATATGCTCCCTCGTTACAATAAAAAAAAACACACACACACACACAAACATTCATAGTCTTTAAAATTCCAACATTCAAACAATAATCAAGTTACACGATGGATCAAGATTGCATAGTTGTTTGTAGCAATTTTTCACATATCATTGCACCGCAGAGTTTCTTTCTGCAGTGTTGAATGAATTTGTATACCCAACACTGCTAAACTACACGTTACATAGGCATATGTAATAGACACGTTATATATGTATGTAATATCATTCTGCGTGTGGCTCTTTTTATGCAATTCGTATATACGGTCACCTAGTATCTAAGTACACATACAACTATATGCTACAGATGTATACGTATACAGAAACATATATGAGATCGGCCAACCCAAATATAGGCGCGGGTGAGGATGTGGCCATATACGAATGCATGTCAGGGTTGAAAAGACTTGTCAGCCATTTATGGAGCACATTTTGACTTTTCAGATCTATGCGCATAGGTACCTACATATCTATAAATACCAACGCGGTATATGTAACCTACGTAATCTTCTGTTTTTACTAAAGGCTGCAGCGCGCTAGATTGGCCTTTCGAGTCTATTCATCAGTTATTTCATTCATTCATTCATTCATTCCTTGCGGGAGCGATCGATATTCGCTCTTTTTTTATCCCGTATTGGGTGATTCAAATTTGTTCATTATCTTCTATTTCGTACGATCGTTATAGCATGTGCACATCCACCTACGCGATCTGCTCTTCGAAATACTATAAAGATATAAATAAATGGATAAATGAGTAATAAATAGGTATAACTAGTACCTGATACTCATATGGGTATATTTAGCACTGAAATTTCAATATTCGAGGTGAAATCCAACCGCAGAGGCAGGCTTCGACAAAAATGAAAAATAAAGTAGATAAATACGAAAAGTGGGAAGAGGATCTCCGGGCGTCCTCGTGAATAAATGGAAATTTTTTAATCCCGACTTCATATTGTGCCTATATCTACTCGCCCACCTACTTCATGCTCTTCGCTATTGCTCCTCATACCTATTTATGCTCGCTTACATTCGCCTCGATGTGGCGCGTCTAAATGCCTTCACTTTCGATTGTCTGTGGCGCCTAGCCTCCTTTTTCTTCCCTATGATTGTGAGAGCGGTTAGCCCGTCTTGCCCGCTACATCCGTGAGCTATATGGTCCCAGGCCCACTATAAAGGGGTTCCGAATATGGGCGCATATATACCACACGTATACCCAAACCGTGTCTCGCCTTACGCTAAGCGTATAGTCGAGGTCTGAAAATCGCTGGCGACTTTACATGTCCAGAGCCACAACGCTAAACGAAAGTATATACTGTGCAGAAGCGCATACCCAAATATACCTATTTCAGAGGCTTTATAGTCAATACTATATCGTCTGTGAGTATTTTAGAAATTCGTCATGATGTTGATCGTACGTATCCTTAAATACGTTTTTTGCTGTCTCCCACCTCGCGTGGAACATGTATATATATGTATGTCCATCGTGAGACCTGAGACATGCCACGTGCTTCAATTTACACTTTATATTTGATAACTATATAGCAGTTTCGTAAATGAAAAACGACTCGCCGGGGATCAAATCGTTTTTGTAACAATTTCATTTTCATCACTGCCGTGCGGCCGCTTCCGATGATCTCTGAACATTTGACCAATCATTATATTACAAGAAATACATAGGTGTATATTATATAGGTATAATTAGTCTTATCGTGATTTACGATTGATTCTGCAGCACTTTGATGTTTATGTTGATTAGATAGCATACAACATTCATTCTTCAGGAATCGGCGAGTGTATCACGCACAGCTAGCACCTTTAAAGTTCATATGCGAAATGATCCAGAACACTAAACGAACAAAAATCCGCTTACTTATTTATTTTCAATTTTGCGTCCGCCTGCCCCTAATTGTTCGAGTATTAGCGGAAAAGAGACCGCTGTGTAAGTATGTAGGTATACAAAGATTCGATTGGCCGATTGAACCTGCTGAACTGAATTATGTGATTCGGTACCTATCTAGTATTCATCCACAGAATAAATATATGTGCTATATGGGTGTTGATCGAAAAACTGAGAAACTCTAAAAAGGCAGAGAAATGGTGAGTAAGTTGTACGAAGTTCGGTTGGGATTGGTGCACCACCATGACTAATACTTCTGGTATGGGGTCCCCGGGGATCGTGAGTCATAGATAATGTATTCCTTTTTTCGTCGTCTACATATTATAATGTATATACGTATGCATGCACTATACGCTGCCAGCTTTACGATATTATACGTATGAGAAGAATTTAAAAACCAAGCTGCATGGTTTGACAAATTTTTTACAATTCTCGCGGTATACTCATGCTAGAAAACTATATTATGAATAAAGTGCGATTAGAACTCCCGGTATAGACGTAAATATATACTCGATATAATAATAAATATTATAGTACGATATGATACGAGTATAATACATACCACACCCAGAAGAAAACGTTCACAGTACGTATAAGTATATCTGCATGTACATACGTGCATACCTACTATTCACTGAAATGTGTGTATTCACGTATACTAGGTATGAGATTTCTGGCCAATATCAAATATGATACCTTATATGGACTCGACAAATCCAGATATGTATAGTATGCAGACGCGGTTGAACACATCGAAGTCTCTTAGCTTTATCGTCAATATTGAGAAACAAAAATATTAAAAAAATACAGTTTATTGAGTGGCTTATATTTTATATTTGATGTAAACCTATTTCTACTCTATACCTATGTACGTCGTAATTTCCGTATAGCTATTCGATGAATCGAAAATTCAAGAAAGAAAGACAAAAAATAAAAAAACCAAAATGTCAGTTCCTCATTTTTATCGTTGTTCTTGGACAGACTGCTTTCTTTTCATTTTTTATTTTGTCTACTTTTCTGAAATTTAAGTTCGGAAACATCAGTGTGTCTATCGCTCTCGACTTCCGGCTGCCGGTACAGGGACTCGTCATCGAAATCGGTCACTTGAGCTGCGTGCGGGTGAGGCGAGGCGAGCTGAATGTGAATCATACCAGTATATCTACATAATTCCGGTGTATTCTACTGAGTTTACTAGGAATCATCATCTTCGGCATAGTATATAACATGTATGTACGCATGTTCTCTTGCCTGCAATGATTCATTTCTACTATGAAGTATGCTATATATATACCAATATACCTGATGTACAGGTATACCTATATGCGCGAGACTCGAAGATCAATCTTCAGTAGTGGCAACAGCCCTTGAGAGTGACTGTGCGACATTGCCATAAAACAACGTTACTCATTGCTGTTTTCACAACTGTACGGTGATTCACAATTCTGGCGACAGTGTAATGTAATTATTAGATTACATTTATATATTTATTCAATTCGTTAAATATTGTATACATTGTATAATCGTACATATATCATCATCATCGATCGCCTTTTTCCTATTCGATTGTGAATGAACGATTTTTCGCTACTACAGGTGTTTCAAAATATGTTTAGATCCTCATCGATCTTCGATAGTCTTCTATAATAGGTATGAGTGCGTCGTCTAATGACTCATTTGTGTTTGTAGTGTCGTCACATTCGATTGCGATTGATTCTAAACTGGTTAGAAATAGAAGTGCCCGGAAGACCATCGGTTTTTATATTCAATGGCTAACTAGTTCGAAACAAGCATAGAAAACAAGGATATACCCATCATGATCGATCATTGTTATTCCGTACTAGACTACAGAACAGTTCGGTGCACACATCTATACCTGCAGCTACGGAATATGATTACGATTTTGTTCGATCTCTTATTTTTCAAATCTCGTCCATTGATTTTTGTTCGTAATTAATATACATATGCTCTTATCACACATCGAGGACTCGATTCGTGTTATATAATGCACGTCAACGCCGAAGTCGTAGCTGTATCTGATCTCAGTACAGAGGATCACATATTGTCGTTATCGAGGCGTGACTCGACGCACGAATTTTTTCATAGGTAGATATGAATCAAATGACCATAAGTGGTTAAAGGAAATCGTTATCTTGTAACCTTGACGAATATTTGAGTGCATAACATGATGTACCAATTGGCAGCACCTTATATCTTTATACTATATTGAAAATTTGAAACAAGTAACAATTTTGCCAATATTTTATTCCAGGCCATGCGGTTTATGAAATAGAACGTGAACAATAACGTACGTATCTCTAGCTATCACGTTATACTGATTATTATGTGTGCGGATAGATATATGTAAAATAATGTGGTTATAATTCGAAATATTCTGGGTCAGATCTCATGCATTTATCAATCATTATTTATTTCCATATTTGTTGTTTTTACTTTTATTTGATTCGTCAAAGGTCGATATATTTATCACAAACATTCTCATCACGATCTTTTTTCAAGTACCTAACTATAGGTATACATTTATTATAGTATATGCCATGCCAACGTAACCAGATAAGATAGAAGAATTGAGTACTCGAAATACCTGTTGCTGATTATATGCCAAGGTAATATTTATCTGTCGCGATAAAATACAATTTTTCACGTCTATGTGATATACCCTACATTGAAAATTATTGTACTGCTAATCACCATTTCCAACTCTTAAGCAAGATAAATCAACGTCTTGAACACAATATAATAAACAAAACAAAATAAAAAAACTCGTTCATTTCAAGAGATTATAAAACTTGACTTTCCTATGAGCTTCGAGATGGAATAGAAATTCTGAATGATCTTTTATTTTATTCTGGAATATTTACTATTACATACTATGAATTTTATAATTGAAATTACATAAAAATGCTATTAGGAATCGTGGAACTCTGATCATACGTCAGCAACCAGAACAGAAAATTAAATTAGACCAAAATCTATGAGGCTAGCTATCTAACATAAAATTTATTTTACATAGATCTTTGTATTCAAATAGTTGGACGCAGCAGGATGAAAAAGAAAATCTCTGAAAGGATAGAATAAAAACTCTAAGCCGGAGGGTAAAATATGGTGAAATCATGAATTCATCAGAGCTTCGAATATTCCGTGATCAAAGGAACTCGGTAGTTAGTATAGTGGTGAAAGTTTAAAACAACAAACTATAACAGAAGCTGATGACTCAAATAGTCGGAAGTTTTTAGTCAATCAAATCACACCTAGTTCAAACGGAAATCGGCAGAGGGCGAAGGTGACAGCGGGCGATTCAAAAATTCACTCTACAAAATCCAAGGCCTACCACTGCGGGGCGGTAAAAATCCTGAACAAATGAGGTCGACAGAAATCGAGCACTAGCGATATTGCTGTTGCCATCTCTCGGCAAGAACCGGAACCCTGAAGCAGTGAGAAAAACTTGAAAATCCTCCGTCTGCTTCGTCTCTGTACTTTTGTGTGTGATCGCGAATTCTTTCATTGAGGAAACACGTTTACTCATATTTATACCATCCATCTGTCAGAGGGATTTATAGTAGTTGCATAAACTTTTCTGCATATATATTTCCGTAATAAAAATAACATCGAAGAGGGATCCGATGATGTAAAAATATGAATTCTATATTGAAGTTTCTTTAACACTTACTCCTAATCCGGAGTAGCCTGTTTTGATGATGACACAAGCCAATAGGTTAGTTATCTACCTCCGGGTATTTACTATTCTCACCCGCGGTGATATAACCTTTTTTTTTTTTCGAAAATACGTTGTAATATTCAATATGTAAAAAAGTGGAAAGGTGAGCCCCAAATCGTTCGATTTTTTTAAACTTTCTATATTATATATGTGAGTAAGACAAAATGACATTTTGAATCACGTTTTTTTTATTTTCTTGTTGTTGTTGTTAGTTTTCTACCCCAATTTATCAAATTTTTTCACAACCGATGGCAGGAATAGCGAAATAACTACGATAAAATAGATTGATTATAATCTCTCTTGTGTTCTTGTTTTCGTTTTTTCAATTCACGAAACTCCACTTACAAGAACTGGAATAAAAAAAGAACCAAAGATTTTGAACAATGCAAATTTCAGAAAAAGAGGACGCAGCATAGAGGATGAAGCTGGTGAATTTATGCCTCTAAGTAAGAGAATAAACAATCTTCATATAAACGGTTTTTCCGGACTGCCTACGCCAGAGTCTTCGCAAGAAACAATGGACTCTGAATGGGGGAGCCGGAGTTACGTACCGTCTCCAAATCACTCGGAGCCCTCCCAAGGCTCGGGATCGCTCGACGGGTGTAGTTCTAGCAGAAGTTCTTACACAGCTGATTATAGACCAAATTTAGATGCTAATGATAATCCATTTTATTACGAAAATAATAAATTATTATACTCTCTTTACATGGAACGTATGCAGAGGACTGCGTCAGAGCACTACTAAATTGTTATTCTTTACCATTTTTGTTTGTTTTTTTTTTGGTCTTTCATTTATCTTTTTCATGTTTCATTTTCTCAATCTAGTTCACAAATCATTATGCAATAACGAATTATCGTTTGTAGGTATGAAAGAAATCTCACGTAGTTTTATATTGTTTCAAACACAATGAATTTTCTTGAAGCGATGAAAGAGGAAGATTCGAGTAATCATGATTCAGATGATAATGGTCGTACCATTACTCATAGTTTGTAAATTATCGATTTAAAATTATTATCATTTTCAATATTATGATTGTGTACATCTTTAGATCATTCTTGTTCGTATTCGAAACGTAAATGATGGAAATAATAGCTGTTTGTCAGTTAAATCATCTGCTGATCATGTCTTATTATTTTTATTATTATTATTTATAATTTATTTTTTTCCATAATCATAGACCGTCGACTGATGCATGGTTGATACATTCTTACATGCTGTTAAACTTATACTACTATCCTATTGTGTAGTTTAATTGTAATATTATATGTATAATTATTTAAACAAAAATATATCAATTTATTGAATACAAATGAATAAATTACGTTTACTTCCATACATTAACAAATATATTTCTACTATGTTGTTACAAAAATTTATGCTCAGATAACGCTACAATATCTTCTCTTCCTTCTTATCCGCTGGAAAAAAATGAGATACATGTGGGGATTCATTTAATTTGGAACAACGTATGAACTTCTAGTCGATATTCTTCTTATCAGATTTTTTCAGTATAAATATTATTACTGTCTGTGTATTATTACAGCTGATAATCCACTTTGTTCTATTATCATACTGTATGTATGTAGTACAGTATATCTGAAGCAATAAACTTGTTCAGTAATCATTATCGATTCGTTTTTATTTTCTACTTATGTTTATTGATAGAGGTGACCTCATTTTAGTTTAAAACACTTTTATAGGCGAAACTTAATCTCTGATAGACCTAGGTGTCTCTTTGATCAATTTATGCCTCCTATTTCAATTATCAACAAACAAAAAAATCACAGATCATCAATATCGGGACTGCGGGTAACGTAAATGGAAAAGGAAAATAACTTTATGGACGGGTTCTTCATTGTTCATTATCAACATTCATTCAAAACGATACATTTGTTATCTGTTTTTGGTGCTGCAATTCTTTATTATTATTATTATTATCATTGTTCAGTAATCAATTTCGACGGACATGAGAATGAAATATTGAAAGTCTTAAAAGCTCATACTTTATGAAAAAAAAATGTTTATCATAAAATTTATGTATTCCATCTAAAACAGATTTATTTTTATAATGAGAAAATTGCAGGGCAAAAAATTCTTCGGAGAACAAAATTTGATAGAAGTATATTTTAAATAATTCGCGGGTAACTAGGAGACGCATGCGCGACTGTTCGATATTCGATAATCGGAAGCCGAGCGACATAACCTAAAGAACGTAACGATAGCTGCGCGCGCACGTCAGTGTCGCTCCGAGCTGCGGAGCTGAAGGTAGACAGAGTTGGGCAGGTGTTTTTGTGTTTGTTGTCAAAATTTTGAGAATCATCTCGTTCCATATTCGGGATAGTTGATAAAATTATCAATACCCGGTGTCAGAGTGGAGAGTTTCGACAGAGCGACAAAAATTAAAAAAAAAAAATCCCGACGGGTTTTCTGCTTATATTTATTTATTTATTTTTCTTTCTCCGTTCATAGTTGCGCGCGTTGATGTGGGGCGGCCATCATTAATTCCGAATGGAATATTATTAGCATTTCATTGAGGGAGACATGATATTATTATTTGTTTACCCATATTTTTTCACACATTACGATGTAGTTGACCGCAAATATTAACTATAAAATTATAACTCCTGATGTGGTGAATAGAATTGTTCGTTCCTTTTCTATGTACGATATAAACTAGTACTTGATATCGTTCTCTAATTGGTAAAAAGCTACGATAAAAGTGTGGCAAAAGAGTTGCTGCGCGTAACCACGCTATAAGGCTCAATGTTCAGGCCAGTGGCTATGTACCGTTAGTTAAAACTTTCTCATTCCTCGTTCGTCGACAAGCCACGGGGAACTCTCTTACGCGATAGACATTGTACGGTGTACTTTATGTGAACAAGAAAGGTGAATTGAACCTGGAACAAGTGTTTCTTTACCGGATATTCAAGCCTCGAAAACAAAGTTCAATTGAAAGACTCATATTCGCACGGCCCTGGAGCTGTGTTCTATGACGTATGCAAACCCACGGTGGTGTTGGTGAACGCTTGAAAACTCCTCGAGAGACGAGAGAACGCTTTAACTTTGACTCAAAGTATAGAAATGAGAAAGTTGGTGCTGTGATTATCGAGAACACCACGGTGTAGTGTTGTAGACGTCGTCGTCGTCGTCGTCACGAAGAGGTAAAGGAACGGGCCAACACAACCAAAGAGCTGGCTTCACTTCACGAAGGATCCGACCAGTCGCGTTACAACTAACCACCGGGGCAAGTAAGTAGGACGTGCGTGTGAAACGTTTTATTCCCGGTGGAGGAACGCGGGTTTCGGTAGAGAATCCGAGGTGTAGTGTAGTTCTCGTTTAGCGTGCCGAGAGGCGGCAGAGAACGTTCACGCGTCGTTTTTTTCCCTCTTTGTCATTTGATATTTTTTTCCTCATGTAGATACGTGCTGCGTATGTAGTATACATATACATATGTATATACGAACGACACAAATAACATTTTTTTATCGATAAATTGCTTGACTCTCCGCGAGGATAATACTAGAGAACAAGAATCGCAGGAATATAAAAAGAGAAAACGAGAAAACTATTGCGGCGGCGGTGGCGGAGTGGCCAGACGGTGGAAGACCATCAGGTGTGTATGTGTATGTTTTTCGACGAGAAAACGTCTGTATCCAATGTTGACGCGGTCTTAACAGCGACAAACCGCGAAATAGTGGTCACACGGCACCCACCCCAAGATACTAAAATACGTCGCGAGAGCCTCGCCGTGGCTCACGGGCTCGGGCTGCCTTTGGTGGGGTGGTTAGAAGTACGGACAGTGGTTGAGAGCTTGGTGGGGTTGGAAATTGCGTGGTGGTGGGTGCCTGCCTGCCGTGGTCTCCGAGGCCCCTCCGAGGCATCTCTCTGCTTCTAACCCGACGAAGTGGGGGTGTAAACAACAGCCCTGGCTGCTGCCTGCCTCTGCCTGCTAGCAAACCGAGCGCCTACCATTCATAGGACGTGGGGGGATACGGGATATCGGGGATTCCGTCGTCGAGTCGTCGGAGCGTCGGGCGTCGCATCGTCGACGACCAGCGAGCGAGCAGCCGCTGCTGCTGGTGTTTTTCATTCGGTACAGAGGAAATATCTGGGAAACAATTCTCCTTGATCGACGAGAACATTGAGATGGTCTCTCGGTGATGTCGTTGAGAGAAGAAAATTGGACCAATATTCGAAATTCGTTGAATAGAAAACAAAAGACAAACGACAAATAATAAATTTTCACAAAGATCCTGTAATGGCTGACGCGACTGTCGCGCCGCGATGTTTGGATGCTATATTTCGCTCGCGGCGTCGCTTCTCTCTCCGCGGGCCAACGCCCAACCTGAGCTAAAGCTACTACGCTGCTCCCTGCCGATGCGTACGGATTTTCTGTACGATATTCATATAGGAAATCTGATCTCTTAATCATAACGAGATGTCTGTTTAAGATCGATGAAAAATTCATATTCATTTTATTTTCGTTAATTTTTCTCTTTTTATTCCATCTACTTCTCTTCATACATTTTCTCACGAGTACGCCAGTAAATTCATATCGTTCGCTTTAAATAACATTGCCACGTCGCCTAATGCCTTCGTGTATGTGTACCTACTGCGTAGAATATTACTGAGCGAGGCCAACGGCTTACGGCGCGGCGGCCGATCGACGCGAGAATATTACTATCTTGGAATTTGTACGATTCTGATCAAATTCATGTATATTTCTCCTCACTTTCATGATTTTCTTTAGTTTCGCTTCTTATTCTTGTCTGTTTGGTCTTTTCTCATTTTTTTTTCTTTCCTTCGTTTTTATTTCAATTTTTACTCCGTCGCACTTGGCCAGTCCTATATCTTCTCTATTTATTATACGCTCGCCAGTCCGCCATGTCGCTTCCGCTCAACGGACATCGCAAGCGTCTTACGAAACTATATACCGCGAATGTATTTATGTGTACGACATCATGCATACATGCAAGTTCGCATAGGTGTCTCGCTTCGTGGAATTATACTCGCGCCATACGTATTCTCAAACCCGTAATAATTATCCAACGTAATAATAACTATAATGGAAAAAACGAACAACTCATTATTGAAACTTATTTTTCCTCTTTTGTTACATTCTAGTAATTTCCTATTACATCGTAAATATAACAACTTTAGGTATTCACCGTAAATTGTTAACGAGAGGGCCTCTCTCATTCTCTTTCGTGCTTCTTTTGTTCGAGACAGATTTTGTCATCGTATGGATCGGTTGACCGAATAAACGACGTCTCTTATCGTTCTTGAAAACGAAAAAGAAAGAAAACAAACCGTCGGAAACGATATTACGGCAATACACGATCGCTTCCCACGGTGTGCTTTTTCTTTTTTATTATATATACATCCTCACGTTTAGAAGCAATGTACGGTATGAGTATACGTTATACATGCGTAGTGAAATATCCGAGTTACACGACAACTTATGAGAACAAAATGGACTTGATTAGATCGCGAATTACATAATCTACTTCCTATTACTGGGTTTGCTATCCTACGCGGCCTTGCACTCGGATAATTCTCTACCCACGAATGCACGAAATATGAACGTGTATACTCGATCGCCGACAACTATCCCCTTCCAAAAAATTGTTCAAATCCCTCCGAGTGATCCAAGGGCGGGACGACATTGTCCCACTTTTGTCTCTCCTGGAGTGTAGAGGCTCTTCCCATTCCCATTCCCATTCCCATTCCTACATAATACCCCGTACCGATTCTCGTCTCTCACTTCTCGCTTCTCGGTTTCCCCCTCATCAGTTTTATGCCCTGCTCTCAGCTCTCCTCACCATGGGCTCCCTTCCTTCCTTCCTTCCTTCTTTCCTTCTTCTTTCTTTCTTGGCTTGGTAACCCCTACTACCCGGTCACCCCATTGCCCCCGTGGATCTTTCGCGCGGGATTCCCAGTTTCCCACCTATATCTTCTACACCCCTCTCCCTCGCCGTTCTAACCCCCCCACAATCCACGGGGTAGTGGAGTGGAGTGGGGTGAGATCCCGTGCCGCTAGTCGTCGGTTGTTGGGCTCCTGACTCTCCTCCTCCTCCTCTTCCTCCTACTTTGCCTCCTTCCCCCTTTAGATTACCGTACACCCCCACTCGACACCAAACGTCGAATGAGTACGTCGTGTCATCATTTGACAAGTTAAGGTCAAGAGCAATGCCATGGAATTATTATTTAATCGCCAACCAACGGCTCCTCCACTTCTCGTAACTAAGAAATAATGATCCATCTTCTATCAATGAGCCTATAGAAAAACTTCGAAGCCGAGCTAGAAGACAAAGAGTTATCTATCTATACATCAACCTTTTCAGTTACTGACGTTTTTGCCGACTTTCTACCTCATAGTAGATGATGCATTTACTTCCATGTTGTGTGAAAAAATCAAAAGCAAAGTACGAAAAAAACGAACAGACAAAAAAAAGAATCACGGACCTATGAGCCAATGATCGCTTATACCTATAAGCACACGATCGACGAGCTTTTGGAAGGGGTAGAATGGAGGGGCGCGCAAGGCTCAAGCTTCCAACTCCTCATATACTTCCGTGCCGACGAACGGGGGAAGGGGGGGGGGGACGTTACAAAAAGTGGGAGAAGAAACACAGGGTCATGGGGCGGGAGGATTGACCTGACGCAATCGAATAAACTTGAATGTTTTTTCTTCTTCTTCTATTGATGAAAAGTCTCTCGAAGCAAAGATGACACCCCCCCCCCCCCCCCCCCCCCCCCCACGTTCCCCCATTCATCAATCCTCAATAAGATCACGTTGGAATACAACGTTTGTATGCATGCAAATTTATGAAAATAATGCATACCTACGTCGCCATGCAATATAAAATGTTGCTGTCAAGTAACAAGAAAAAAAAGAAAACTAATCAAATAACAACAATATATTTGATTGTTGAGATGAAAACAGAAATAAAAGAGAATTTTTTTTCAATGAATTGCAGATTTTCCAGTTGATCAAAAATGAATTTCACACCGTTTCCCGGTTTTACAACCGGGTCTTTACCTACGGGAACGGTTCACCAATTTGCAACGGCAAAATTTGCGCAGAATCTAACAACCGGAGGTCAAGTTGTCGGAGTTTTGTCCGGAGGAGAAGGAGGCGTACATTATCTCAGACCTGTTGATCCGAATGGTTTTGCCGTTGCTCAAGGGAGCAACAATCAACAACCACAAATTATCAGCTTACCTATTACCGTACCGGGTAAAGATGGTACTCAACAACAACAAACTGTTCAAATACAAGTTGTTAATCCAAATGTTACGCAGAGCGGTAATGGCGGAGATCAACCTAAATATCATTTGGCTCCTATTTCTTTGGGACAATTCCCACAAGGTGCTGCTACTGTTTTAACCGTTGCTTATAGCCAACAGGATGCAGATGGAGTTCAAATTCAAGTTCAACCACAGAATACCATTGCTACTACGCAAACGTGAGTTTTAAATAATTCAAAAATTCTCTTTCCATTTTTCTTTTTTTTCTGATGAGCTGGAACCATCAATCAAATATATCCTAATATTCAGGAAATCAGAGGTTATTCAAAAGTAGGAACTGCCGTTCATCATGACTTTCATAATTTAAAATTGAAAAATTTGTGCAGATAATCTTCACTTTCATATTAATAATTTCCATTTTCTCTTAGTCTAGATAATTGATAAATGAACTAATAATCAAACCCTTATTATTACAGGTCTGATCAAACTACTCAAAGTACATCAACGGCGGTAACGACAACGTCGCAACAGACGATTCAACAAACCGTCCATCTCCCGGGTGCGCCAGAGGGGTTGACTGTAGTTGCGCAAATCCCCCAGGACCTCATACTGAGAGACGGCATGGAAGACTCTAAGGAAGACATTAAGGAGGGTACGACTCCTGTTGCACTAATCAAAAGAGGCACCGTTAAAAACCAGGGTAATCATAGCAGTGAAGAATTGATAACTTCGATGCCTGCAACTTGGCAGAGTTTGGCAACTCCCGGGTCTACTGTTGCAGACTATTTATCTAGACTGCCAGCTAGTACCCTGCCATTAAGTTTACATTCCTTTTTGAAATTCTCTGCGGAGACTATTAAGAGAGAGGCAACTATTGAATCTAGTCCTCTGGGAGCAGATGGACTAGAAGTTCCTGTTACCACAGCCTCAGGTGAACAATCGGTTCATATTACCGTTGCTGGTACGGAAACTGAGATAGTTCCGGGCGTAATTGAGGCTGCGGAACCTGGGACAAAGCCCAAAAAGAAGAAGAAATATAAGAAGAAACCACCGAAGCCAAAAAAACCTAAACCCGGTCAAGTGACGATAGCTACAGCGTTGGATGGTACGACGCTGTTTTGCTGTCCGCAATGCAACATGGCTTATCCTGAAAAAGAATTACTAGAACAACATTTAATTGGACATAAAATTGAGAGGAGATTCATCTGCGATATGTGCGGAGCAGGATTAAAACGTAAAGAACATTTGGAAAGACATAAGCTCGGACACAGTCCTGAGAGACCGTTCATTTGCTCTGTGTGCATGAAAGGTTTCAAACGAAAAGAACATCTCAATTTACATTTTGTTATACATTCTGGTCATAAAACTGAAGTTTGTACGGAATGCGGTAAAGCGTTTTACAGAAAGGATCATTTACGTAAACATGCCAGATCCCATTTGGCTAAACGAGTTAAGGATGATCCTTTGGGGACTAATGAAAATTCACAAAACCAACAGCACCAAGAGCAAGAGCAACAACAACAGCAGCAGCAGCAACAACAACAGCAGCAACAACAACAACAACAACAACAACAGCAACAACAACAACAAAATAATGTACCGGAGTTACAACAGATTCAGATTCAAGTTGGTCAAGGCTCTCAGGCACAAATTCACCAAATATCTGTGAGTGAACAATCTACAGTTGTTTTACCGACTGCTGCTGAAACTGGCGCCATGGCTATGCTTCATCATCAACAACAACAACATTAGCAACAGCCTACCGCCCATAATCAAACAGGGCGGTATTTTCGGTTTAATCATCAACAGGCCAAGGGAAGAGTAAGGCATAACGTTATCCAGAATAGTAATTGAATGATGTTGAATAATTCAACTTCGAGGCTGTTTAAGTGTTGAGGAATTTCATCAATATTTACGAATACCTGTACGAATTTTATTTCATAACTACTTCAATCCATGCAGAACGACCAACCCCCTTCTTGCTACTTTCAATGCTGGTATCTAGTCTTGAAAAATGAATTTCATTTCTCCAAATAGTATCCAAATTTCATCTATAAAAAGTGCTTCTGTATGTTAGATGTTATTCCAGTTTCAAACATCATCATATTCGTTTTTTTCAAATCTCTTTCCCCATTATGTTTGACACTTGATGAGTATCGAAAAGGTGACTTGTATGTATTATATTTTCCAAATTTTTGTTTTCACTTGTCTGCAAGGTTCGGTAATATAGTGAATTATGCAATTTATTGAGATAACAAATTTTCTCTACCATAGTTTTCATACAGTTGAAAAATTTTCTATTTTTTGTTTTGTTTTTTATTTGTTTTCTCTTTTCTTTCAATACAAGTTACAAGATATAAGTTTGCCGGTAAATCATAAAAAATATATATATACATATATATATGTATATATGTATAAGTGCATGGCAGAATACGCAAGCTTGTAAACAAAAATCATGTGTTATTTGAAACCTAGTTAGAAATGAATTGCCTTAATTTCATTAATAAAATGAAATGAAATAGGTATTTGGCAGCGGCAAGCGAACAATTAAATTGTTAAAAACAAACATCATGTACTTGCGTTGAATGATCGTTTATGAAAAGCAAGGAAGAAAAACTTATAATAATGTGCTTGACGAAAATTATTCTGTCACGAATAGAGCGCCAAATCTTAATTTATTTTCTCCTAGCATCATATGATATATATATATATATATCATATGATGCTAGGATATTATATATATATATATATGAATGTATATAAATTTTTTGTGTAGTCTAGTCGCTATTCGCTACCTATTAGGTTACTAGCGAGTAAATTACACAAATCTCTGACTAAATTTTTTGTCTCAATTTTGATTTCCTTGTTTTTTAGGGTCCGATGTATTTTCTACTTACGAATTGTTAACCATCGTATAAAACGAATGATGGAAAATTGTCCTGGGTGATTTGTTATAAATAAGAAATGTAACAAGTTGAATAATCGTTAAATTTGACTAAATATTGATAGAAATTTTTCGTCTAAAAAACATCACAATATATTGTATATTAATTATCATGTAGAATTGTCCGAAGAAAGTATAATATACATATTGTAATTATTATGATTATAATTTTCTGTTGAAGTGGGAGCTCCAGAACAAACAGGGATGTTGTAAATTATTATAATTGGACAAAGGGAGAACAAAAGAAAATCATGATTCCAAATTAATTTCGCTTCTTGAATTTGTTAATTAACAATACAAAACAGTACCTAGGGAAATTCGATTCATATGAGAATGTGCGATGCTGCTGTCTAAAATTTACTTATTCATTCTACATGATGAGTGGAATTCGAAGAAGAAATAGGAACACAGTCAAAACGAAGTATACATACATATATTTTCAAAAGCGCCATCTGGAATTACATACTACCTATCTGACGGTGAAGAAAGAGTAACGATAATATTAATAATAATAATAATGATGATGATGATGATGATGATAATAATTATGGAATTTTGAACTCGTAAAATTGAAATCGAAATTGTAATTGTAATGTATTCTTTGGATGGAAAAATGCCTAATTGAATCAATTGTAAATAAGTAATACAGGATTTTTCCATCGAATAACAAGTGAAACGGAGGGGGGGGGGGGGGCACGACGCGACGTATATAAATATATGAAATAAATAAGATTATTTATTCTACTTAAGTATATGAAACTAAAACATCATTTGGGAATAGAGGGAGGAACAAGAATTGTGTTGAATGAAAACATAAAAAAACATTGAAAACAAAAGAACACGATACAATATTAATATTAAACAGAGAATTAAACTGTGTGTAAAATTTCAAAGTTTTACATGCTATAATAATAATAATGATTAATAATAATAATACCATGCGAACTAGAGGTTGCTGTATATTTTTACAAAAGGCGATATATATATCTGACACTCGTAATTTAGTATAAATAATAATAATAATAATGATAATATTAATATTAGTAATATGGAAATATTATGTAATAAAGAACCTCACAAATAAATGTAGGATAATTATATACTATATTATAGTTTATATTTTTCATTACAAACGTATACATACAATACACAAAGTACATAATTCAGCATAGATCGGTGGGTGAATAGGCAAATTAATTTAGCTCTGAGAGATCATAATAACTTCCTTGGCTCTCCTCTGAGGCAATTTTTTTGGCAATAGAAGAAAGTGATTATGATCATCGATGGATGAGTGATCATAAAGTTTGAAAAATTCATTTATTAGATCTCTAATATTGGCGTACGGAGTTGTGTTCATCAGAAAATAAAATGAGGAAAAAAGTTTATATACACATTAAAATTACATTATTACATAGTTATATACAATTATTAGTGAATTACCTAATTATTATAGAATTAATAATAGTATATCGCAATTTCTAATTTTTTGCTTGTTTTCTATTTCATTTTTCACGGGTATAATATGACGTCCTGATTAAAATTTTATCGCGTCTTCCTATTTGATTTTCCTCTATTCTACTACCTTATATATCCACCTATATATTGCGGTTATTTATTTTATACGAGTACATATGGGTATATTCTCTCTTCTTTTTTCGTATTTATCGAAGTTCAATATATAATCGGATGCAATTACCGGAGCAAAAATTGACGGGGCGGGGGGGGGGGGGGGGGGGGAGTAAATGAATAAAAAAAGAAATACTATAAATATGTGTATAGTACAGTATATTATATATAATATTATATATACTGTAAAGAGAAGTAATTGACGTATTATTGAGCATACTATTTATAGTTATAACTTATTACGATAAGAGAAATCTTCTTTCTGACATACTTACTACTTACTTACATTGCAAGCCTTTCTGCAAATTATTGATAGAAAAAAAAAACAACATACAAACAACAACTGAATAAATAAGTATATAAATTAGAATAACGCAAGAGAAAACATAAACAAATGAAAAAAAAGTCGTGGGAGACTAAACTTGTAGTTAGCTTTATATTTCCTAATAGATAATAAACTAAACGAAAAAAAAAATCATAAATGAAATAAAAATAACAATCTTGGAGATGGTATTTATAATAATGGCAAAGAAAATGTTTTAATTTTAACAAATATGAATAAATAAATAAATGAATGAATAAAGGAATAAATAACTGTATGGAATTTGTTATCTTATCTATAGTTGATAAATAAAAGAGTGAAAGAATAGAATAAAAGAGACAAAGGGAAAGGGAGAGGGAGAAAAAAAGAGGTACAGGTAAAGAAAACAGAAAAAACAAAAAAAATGTCTCTCGAGTCATTCTCTTCAATATTATAGGCACATATATATAGTTACAACGTAACAATAACAATTATTTATATTGCGCATTTTATCTCCTATCGTTATCTAATTATCCTATATTTGAAAATCATTTTCAAACATATTATCATTATTATTATTATTATTATTGCTATACTATTTTTTCTTTCTCTCTTACTTTTTAGCGCCGCCGCACATCTAAAAGATTTATTCCATTATTATATTTCTATTATCGCCAATTCTAATAAGAGGTATATGTATATAACAGAGAAGGAGAATGAAAATATACATTTATTACATATAAAAAAGATAAAATAAAAAATCCCTAATTCATTAATTAAAAGTGCCGATCACCGAATCACCATGTTATACATAATACATATAGAATATACGATGATGTTCACAATCAACATCCCAGTAAAACAAAAAGAATTGAGTACGTAGATATTGGAATTAACACTTCTATCTAATTCGTGTCAGTTCCGCTTTTTACCCACTCAATTTGTTTCAATTCCTTTTGTTTTATTAATGATGAGAAAAACGGAGAAAAAACTGAAAAAAAATAATAATAATAATGATAACTAATTCTTATTTATCACCGCATACACCAACAACAGTTTAACATAAGAAAAAGACACCTCTCATTTTAGTGATAGAAATATCACATTTAAAAGGCAGTGGGTATATATATACATATAGATATTATATATATATATATAGGTACATTAATTATTGTAATCTTGAACGAAATTTATAGGTATAGCTCGTAAGTCATTTTCATTGTTACTTACATAAATATTGGAAAAAAACGAAAAAAATACAAAAACAAAATATTAAAAATAAAACGTATATACATTTAATATAAATAATCTCATTCTTTTATTACATGCAATATACACGTATATATTATTACACACTTATTATATCGTCTATATAGGTATACTATATACTATATAGCGTATAACTATATATTCAATATTTCGTATCGTGAGTTATCCCTATATATTTTATTTTTCTTCTTCCTTCATCCTCCGTTTTGTTGAGGAATCAATTATGTATCGGTCATCAGCCGGCAGCGTTATTTTTTATCTGTATTCTGAATAATTGCATAATAGAAGATAAAAACATGGTATATAAAAAGGGCGGCGAGTTTTTATATAATTTGTCGATGAAACCATTGCCGCGAAAAGATTTTGGAAAATTGTGTTGGAAGTTTGAACGCGGTGTCTATAAATGTACTGCATAAAATGTTTTTGGGGTTCTGCAGGAATTGAGGGGGTCGCCTCCGCAGGTTTTATATTCGGGCTTTTTCGTATTGCCGAGAAAAAATAGTTTAGAGGCTCCCACAGTAGAGGGCGGACGGAGGGGTGGGGGTGCCGACTTAAGGTTGAGGGACAGGTGTCAACGGCACGAATATCTCTCTTTTGAACAAGATTATTATTATCGTATTGAGGGATAGAAGTAAAAATCGTCTTAAAATCATAAATGGTAAGATATTATTTACTCTTATTATATTCATTCAAATATCCTATTCGTACTCTAAACCGGGGCTGACGTTTTCTCCGCTACTCCGAACGGCCATTTTCTGTAACAAATTCGTGCGAATTCGGCCTCAACTCGTATCGACTGGCTCTGTGGTATGAGGGGGGAAAAAGGACGCTTCTCCCCTTCCCCCTTCCCTGTCGCCCCCTCCCCTGCCCCCCACCCCCCGTTACACCCCTGCGTCTATCGGCGAAATTTCTGACGGCTTTAAAACTAAATACATAGACTAAACACTACATACTGCATTTTTATCTCGTGTTTATCAGTAACTGCAGTTTTTAAAACGAAAACAACGTCAATATATATATATATTCGTTTACACACATATATATATATATATATATATAGGTATATATATTCATACACCCGTTCATAGTGAAAAATGGGGAAAGGGATATTTTTGTGAGTAATAATAACAGCTATTTATCAATGATTATTATGCTCTATCTTTTTTTGTTTCTTACGCCCAACAAATATCCGTGTGATGTATGTTTTTCTCGGTTCTGTTATACCCGTTTATATGACAGGACAAACAGCATGTAGATGCGTATAATTATATGTATCGTAGGGATTTTTAATAGACAATAATTATCTCCTACTCGATTCATTCTCAATTATTTCAACCGATTTCGATTATTGTCCTTCCACAACATTTACTGTTTTCTATTATTTTTGTCGTTGTTTCTTTTTGTTCCTGTTGTCTTCATGTTTTTTTGTTTCGTATATGCAGAACTGAATCTGTACCGCCTACCCCGAATTATTATATGTAATAAATTCCTTCGTACGACTCTGTTCGATCGATCAGACACGGGAATCCTAATCAATTTGCAATTTGCAATTTTCAGATTATCGTTTTAGCCGCATACATCTCGTATCTTATTCGTAATTCACATATTTCAAACTTACGGATATTTAATGATGAAAAATAAAATTCACATTCAAGAATGCTTGGAATAATCGATTTATCAATTTTGTATGTTTTCTTGTACAACAAGTTACAACTTCGCGCATGTTGATGAAAATTCGGAAAAATTTCTATTTTTCGTGATCACTGTTTAATCCCGCTTATTTAATCAGTTTTCAATTCGCGGTAGTAGTATAATACAGAATATACGATTTTGATAACCTGCCAGATCGAATTTTGAATATTTTCATTTGATAGCCTCTTTCCTGAATTTTGGAATTCACTGTTTTATAGTATTGATCATTTTTCGTTTAAAAAACTGTATATTTATTTCTAAAAATTATCCGATTCTATACATAATTTATCAATTATTGTATACACTTTTGTTATATTTTTGTAAATTGTTGCTATTTTTAGTTGGACAATATTCAATGTTAAACCTGTAATTTATCCCTTGAGGATCCTTCAATATAATGTATCTGAAGGAAATCTACAAATTTTCGATTTCTTAACGTTTACTACAACTTGTCGTCAGTTAGTGGATGATGATCTGGAAAAATTTGATACACATTGTAAAAAATGATGTTATTTTTATTCTCAGGTACTTGATTGACGATTAGCAATGAATTTCCCGCCGTTCGGAGGCCACTTTCCTGGTACGATACCGAGTATCCACCAATTTGCAACTGATAGTACAGGAGGGGCAGGTGGACGTTACGCAAATCATTTTCCCAACCAGCCTCCGATAGGAGTGCCGGTGATGGGAAAATACAGAAGTGAAACAAACGGCGTACAATCGTCACAATCCCAAGTTATGATGAACAATAAAACTAGTTATCCAAACAGTAATGCCGTTCATCATTATCCAAACGTTCCGTACTCTCAGGGACAACCGGTACAGCAACGTCCCACTAATTCACCCGGAATGCAAGAAAAGCGCAGTTATCATCAGGTGCGAATGAACATACTCCATTTTGTTGTCATTTATGTGTGTGTTTGTCCGTGAAAAATTTCACATTTTCATCCATCATTTTTTACTCCCTGTTACAGAACACAACGGAAACAATAAACCAGCAAGACGTTTGTAATCTTTTACAGGACAAAGATAAAAGTAAGGATAAAAAGAGCGATGATCATCAGCGTAATGGCGAAGCGACAACAAACGGTTCACAGCAAGATTATACGATGCATCAACACCATCAACAGCATGCTCACACTCAAACGCCGGCGACAATGCCTGCGACTTGGCAATCTTTAGCGACGCCTGGTTCAACGGTTGCTGATTATCTGAGCCATTTACCAGCGAGCACATTGCCCTTGAGTTTACATCATTTCTTGAAATATTCTGCCGAAAGTATTAAAAAGGAGTCTGAAATGGCGCAGACAACATCCGTTGCTGTTGCCACAACGACGACGCCGAATATCATGATGTCTCCTAACAATAAGAAGAAGAAAAAGAAGAAGGCGCCCAAGGAAAAAAAACCCAGACCTAAACCTGGAGAGATACGTTTAACCACAGCTTTGGATGGTTCGACGCTTTATTGCTGTCCTGAATGTCATATGGCTTATCCAGAGAGAGAACTTCTGGAACAACATTTACTCGGACATACTTTAGAACGGAGATTTGTTTGCGATATTTGCGGAGCTGGGTTAAAACGCAAGGATCATTTAACGCGCCATAAACAAAGTCACAATCCCGAAAGACCCTATGTCTGTACCGTTTGTCTTAAGGCATTTAAAAGGAAGGAACAACTCACTTTACACTTTGTTATACATTCCGGTGAGAAAAGACACGTCTGCACTGAGTGCGGTAAAGGATTTTACAGAAAAGATCATCTCAGAAAACACACCAGAAGCCATATTGCTAGACGAGTTAAAGCCGAACTCAGTCAGAATGCTGGTAAGAGTTAGTAGAATTGTTCATTGTCCCTCCAGAGCATATCGAGTTCTCCTAGATTTTTACTAATCAAATGTTCACCACTTGGAACCAAGAAAAAACCATCTAAAATCTTCAACCACCCAAAATTTATCCAATTTCAGAGCTAGAAAGATCTCAAACTTCAAAATATCTTCGTTCTTTGTATCTGACACCATAACGATTCTCAAAGTACTAGCTTATTGATCTACAAATACAAATTTTCTAATTCAAAATTATGAGATACTGTCAATTTCTGAGAGATTAATTTTAGCAAACATTCTTCAGGTACGCAGCAAAACCAACAGCAGAATAACGCGTCGAACA
Organism: Phymatocera aterrima; assembly: GCA_963170745.1. NCBI lineage: Eukaryota > Metazoa > Arthropoda > Insecta > Hymenoptera > Tenthredinidae > Phymatocera > Phymatocera aterrima. Next base: position 9,517,946 of record OY720666.1, read on the forward strand.
TGCAAACAACGACTGTAACAGCGTCGTCGGTTCTTCCAGGTGGACATCCAGGAGCTCTTTTATCCTGAGCCCCGCCACCCGGGAACTTTCAGGTTCCCCATCCGAATAATATTATTCACCCGCACACACCGCATCACACATTGCACCATCATCATTTGGCGGCTGTTAACGTTGCTCATCAGTCAAGTACTACGCCGTTAGCGGCTGCTGCTGCTGCTGCCAGCCACTACCAGGCTCATGAATTGAGCTTTTTAAGTCACGTCAAAGATTTCTGAGACAAGGCGATCCCCTCAAATAAGAGGATTTGTGTCGTCAGGTAACAGGTAAAATATCAACATGCAATCTCTCACAGCTCTACAGCTCTCTGTGTGTTTTTTCAATCATGCGTCCGATTCTTGTTTTTTTTTTTATCATTAGGTTTATATTCATTTTCTCGTACTAAATCTTGTTTCAAATTGCTTGTATACTATTTTTTGGGAAAAAATCTGACTTGTGTTTATGAATGATTTCTGTTTTTCTACGCAAAGAACAAAAATATGAAAAACAAAGATTGATACAGCTTGTGGGATGATCACGAAAATATGTGTATTTCATTGTCATGAGATTGTACTGTTTTTTTTATTTTATTTTTTCGTTTTTTTTTCTTCTGCTCAAGGGAGACAAGCTCGATTAATTACTATCCAATTATCAATGACAAGAACAACAATAACTGCCGTATATGCATGATACATATATGGTTAATTTGACATTTTTTCAGTAGATATTTTTTAGTATCATTATCATTATTATTATTAGATGAACATTGTGATCTATTAGTAATTGCTTTCTCAAAGAAGTCCAACTGATTATATTAAATGTATCTAGGGTATTATATTTCTATTTTTGAATTTAATTTTTGCCATTTGATTAGTACGATGTTTATTATAGGGATATATGTGATTAGCCCAGAAAGCTCTACAATGTTTATGATAACATTTAGTAATTTTGATTTTAGGAGAGAAAAAAAAATACTTTTATAATATTGACGAACAATTCGAGATTTAACTATTAATTGTAGGAAGATGCGGGAGGGTCAGGATCAAAAGAGAGAGAATCTGATTTACGAATATTCAATCACACTTCATATTGTTATAATCATGGAAAAATAGGCGTAATTAACAGTCGGTATAGATTATGATTGAAGCAGATGTTGTATATGCGTTAATGTTTTCTTCAGTACACGTAGCTTGAAATATTCTGCATTCCAAGAAGAAGAATAGTTGGAAGTTTTTTTTTTCTATGAAATTCATTCAGTGGAGGCTAACGCCATCTTGCTCTTTTGGAGCCTTTCAAAAATGGCTCGAGTCAATTTTTCTCATGCGAAAACGTAGAAGTACTAAAAGAAAAAGAAATACCATTAAAAACTGAATTATTTTAACTTAAAAATCAAACTGAATGTTAGAGTCCGATGTGAACGGCTTGCCATATTACGTGTGTGAAAGAAAACAAAGGACAGATGATATTTTCGTTGTAGATTCGAAAAATAAATCGGAAAGAATGGAATGATGAAATAAGCAGAAGTGTAAAAACTGAAAATCGAAATTGAAGTTCAGCGCATGGTTTATTTTTTTTTGTTAGAAATTTCTTTTACATTTTTTCGTTTAAGATAGAATTTCTCATTATTCCTTGTCCAAAATCTATCGAATTTTCGAGAAGTATGTATTAAAAAAATATTTAATCACACTTATAGTTTCCATCGCATAGATTATTTGAAATATTCTAAATATACATTTATAAAACACTAAATGAGTTTTTAATATCCGGAAATTCAAGGCCTATATTGAATAAATTGTTTACAATCAAGCTGAAGAATACAGCAGAAAAAGAAAAAAATATACATGAGCACTGTAATATGAAGATAAAGAAGGAGAAGAAAAAAAATGATACTATATATATGTGGCAATATCGAAAGAAACAATTTTGTTTCCTTAATAAAGAAAATGACAGAGAAAAAAATAGAAAGGAACAAAGTATTTTATTATATATAGTAGATCTAAATTTATTTGAATTGAAATCCGTTGTTATCATTATTATTATTTCGAAAAGTGTACCTATATTATTATTATTATTTAGACTTGCGAAAAAAACATTTTCGTTGTCATTAATATTATTATAATCATCATAGGATAGAAACAAATGCAGATTTTATCAGATTTATCGGAGTGATGACGGAAAATTATTTTCCCTTTCATTTCAATATACCATACATATAGTGTAATGGTATTGAAATCTTTGTGGATGAGAGATTAATGATAAATAGAACACTATATAGTAATTGCAATTCTTTGATTATATTGACTGGTTGTGATAAATTTTGCAGCTATACATAAGTAAATGCTTTTTTTTTTTATTATAGACTACTTTACTTAGGCGTGCCATTAAAATTTTATTTTTATTTTTTCTACTTACTTTATATATATTTCATTATAAAGATACTATACCATATAGTATCTATTATAGTAGAAACATGCTGGAATGATTTCTTGCCATACACATATATTTCGTATATTTTTAGTAAGAAAAACCAAAATGAAAACGAGAACGAGAACAAACACAAAAAAACTTAGAAAGGTCAAAGGACTACGAAGAAAAAAAACGAACCGATACTGGCGGTTGTTATTTTATTTGCCATCATTGTATGTTTCCCTGATTTTAATATAAATATTTGTGGAGTTAAAAAAAAATTTACCCAATTTCAGGGATGAAAGACAAATTTATTCGTATTAACTACTCAGTGACTACTATCAGGAAGAATATGTAAAGAATATGAACATTGTAAAGTGAAGCGAAGCGGCATGCAAAAGTAAACACTTATTTGTTTAAAAATTATTAGAATATTAAACAAGAGCAAGAAAACCAGACGGATGGAAAATCTCGCTCTATACTTAGGCATGCAGTTAGGATTGCGCTGAATACAGTGAAGAATTATTTTTCAAACAAATTTATTAATTTATTATAGAAAAATCAAATTTACAGATTCTGGAATTTTTATTTCAAAATATCGTCGGTCCCTTTGTATATTTTTGTTTAATTTTTCCGTTTCTTTACAGTTTTATTGTTTTTGGTATTCAGCATTGTCCTCTGTATCATACTCTCGGTTTAATTATATTGGATATCTCTAGCAAGTAATACGAAGATTCAGGTTTTACCAGACCTCAAGTATAAAGAATATATACTATAATACTATAACAATATATAATATTTAATATTATATGTACTAAAACTACATATTCTCATATATGTGTATACGTATATAAATATAAATATAAATATATACGCGATATCTAGATATCTATAGTATATTTATATTTTTTTTTTATAGTATATAAATATGTGGTTTTTATATTATATACATACCTATATATAGTATAGTATAGTATATATATACATATATGTATATATATAATATAAACATGAATATATGAACGATGTATGCATGCTTGTATGTATATCTACGTACTATGTATGTATGTATGTAAGTAAATAATATGTACGTAAATATATGTATGGATGCATATGTGAAAAAAAAAATGGAAAAACAAACAAACTGAACTGTATCAAAACAAACAAAAAAATACTCTTCACCGCCACGTACTTGTAATCTTAATTAATTAATTAAATTTGAGATAGAAAGAAAGAAAGGAGAAAAGGAAAAAAAATAAAAAAAAATAAAAATTAAAGTAAGGTAATATAATAATAAAGTAATAAGTACACCCTAGTATATGAATAATTTAGCGGATAAGTTTGTATACAAATATTATTACGTAAGTTAGAACAAAAACAAAAAAAAAAAAAAAGCTAGGCAGATTGAGACAAAAGATAAGAAGCAGAAGATTTAAAAAGTAAAAAGAGATGAAAAAGAAAGAAACAAAAAATTGTAGTTACGGCCTTTGGTAAGGCCCCTCCTTCCTCCCCGAGACTATGATAATATGCAAAAAACAAAAAATTAATAAATAGATAGCTTTACAATTTACAGTATAAATTTCCCAAAGCATACAGAGATAATATCCTACAGTACAGCATCTTTGGAGTCTCCTTTTAGATACAATATGAGGCTTCTGAGGTCTACTTCATGATTATGTATTAAATTCTGTGGCAACTAGATCTTACCAAAACTTCATGCTCATCTTTTACACGATCATGACGAATCATTTCATTTTTCTTTTCTGCTTTTTCATTTAAATTCCTTTATTTATATTTACATACGATTACCAACTTCGCACTCTCGGTCCAGTAAATATGTTTTCGAAAATTGAAAAATATTTCTATCTAAAAGCGATCGATGGTCGATGATAGTTGAACAAATATTTGATACAAAATAATATCAATCCTCTGTTAATTCAGATTTCCAAATACCTAAGTTTATAATCATTTATGGTCTCTTGAAAATACTGTCTAAAGTTTTCAGAAGGTTTGCCGCTTGTTTGCCATAGTAAATTCAATATACAGGCAAGATGCAAGAAGACGATCCGCACGCCTTTTGTTCACGAGTTCTGTATTTTACGAAATCTGGACAACCGCGTTAGTTATATTATTTTCACGGTGGATTTGCTCGGGCTCAGATGCAAATACTGGACACTATATCGCTTGAGAAATGTTTCTCATTTTTTTATCAAATGCTGGACTCAAGAACAAAAGACGTGCGTATGGTTTTTTCGTATTTTCCCTGTATACCTATAATATGTATATGATGCGAAGTGTTTTCTTCCTTTCATTCAAAAAAAAAAGAGGAAGGAAAGAAGAAAGAAAGAATTGTGACGAAACATTTTATATGAATACATGATAACACGATAAGAAAAAAAATCGAGGAATGCCTCGAAACTGAAAAAAAAAAAGAAAAATAGAGAAGAGGAAATATTTTTAGTAATATGAAATAAAGAAGAAGAAAAAGAAATTTAACGTTAATAAAATGTAATGAAACTAGAAGAAAACATTAAAAAAAAAAAAAAAAACTAAATGAGTAAAGGATGAGAAAAAAAATGTAAGTGTAATATTATAATTGATATATATATACATATATATATAGATATATAGATATATACTATATAGGTATATATTTATATATATATATATATTCATGATATAGCTTTGAGCTAATATTATATTTTATCCACAAAATATAATTATAGTAAGTACTACATAGGTACGTTGTATTCATAAAATACAATTTGAATATGTAAGCCGTAATAATAATTAAAAACAAAACAAAAAAGAAAAGAAAAACAAGAAGACAGAAAATATTATAGTTATTTTCGGATCAGATTATGTATACTTGCGAGTTTTTGCCCTATCACGATATTACATAGTGAAGAAGGTATATATATAATGACTTTTGTGCGCCTCAAGTGGAATATAAGATTATAAATATTGAATTTCATTTACAAAAAACAAGAAATAAAATAATTGAAAATGCACATAAAGCAATATTTAAATATATATACATACATGTGAATGCCGTTTTGCTCTCCAATTAAACCTCTATACCAGAAGTATACTACATTGCGAAATATTATTCTCATTCGTTTGGATTGGACATTGATAGACGAGATTTTAAATCGCAGGCATTATTTTTCGATTGATTCGTAGTTAGTTATTTTTTTGTATAAGCAATTCGAAAATGAAAACACTTTTATTTTATTACAATAAATCGCATATGGATTTGATCGAAGTTTCATAATCAAAGTATTATGTTTTCATGGGATTCTAAATTTTTTAATTTGTCGAAACAATTTGTCTATAGTCATGTACTAATTGGGACAAAATTAATAATCTTTCTTGCGAAATTCGAACTTCAATTTTAGTTTTTTGATTAAAATTTTTTGGTATGTAACTTGAATGGTTTTTAACAAGTAAGACAGTAAACAAGTTTCGGTCATATTTGTGTCAGATCTCGTTATGTCTCTCATTGCCGATTATAAATTCAATCGAAAGACAAAAAAACAAACAAACGAAAAGAAAAAATATAAAATTTTCGTAACCGAATGAGAATTGATATTAATAATGAAAATGATATTTTTCTATATATACCTACAGTGTCGAAAATGAAATAGTTTGAAAAGCTAAATAACATGAATTTGATCAATATCCTAATACCAAGGGATTAGGATCTACTACATTGAAAATATGCAATTATAATTATTATTATAATATACATAAATAAATGAAAATGATATACTATGAATCATGGTATAATAATATATATGAGATAGGCTCCAGTCTCATGCAACAGCTCCAATTTATTTTCCAGTACAGATATCTATATATGTTTAATGAACAAAAAGGAAAAAAGCGACACGCAAAAAGAAAACCAGAATTAAATAATGATTTAATCATACGAATGAATATATTATACAAATTCCTCGAAATAGTACAAAGCATCCAACTTCTCCGATATAGTAAGTGTAAAACCATAGTGCGAAAGATATAGCCATAGAAAAAAAACGGTTTCTGTAAAGTGAGTTTTTCGATATTACGTTTAAATATTTTCAAATTTAAATTTAAATCGTTTTACATTTATTATACCTATGCTATGCTGTGTCTGAACTTGGAAAAAATAACAAAAGAAATTTTCGATTTCTGGTTCATTAATAATTGTATTCTTGTTTCGGAATGAAAACACAAAAAATCTATGAACCAATGGTGGTTCATTCTTTTTTAATCAATTATTGTTATGAAATATCGAGCAAATTCAAGTCTTTCTTACAGTATCACACGGTTTTGCTTCGTATAGTATGTATACAACAATTGAAGTTTGAACTATACTTATACTTATAAATTACAATTAACTTACTTTATCAATACCTGCTATTTATATACATATAATATGCATAAAAATAATCATTCACGAACATCCGCTTTTCATTATTTGAAATAATTACATGAATGAATTGATTAAAAAAAGAAATTCCATTTACTGTTATACTTGGATAGTATTTGTACCGTATATATAGTCTTCCAAGGTACATACATAATAATATACATGTATATATACATATGATACATTATATACATACGAGATAAAACATTAAAAGGCTAATTGATAATTATTGTTTGTATAATCTTTGACATCAGTGAATTCTGAATGATCTTTGATATTTTATTTATTATAATTATTATCATTAGTATTATAATTAAGTACGTGATCCCTAATTCTATAATATCGATCTCAGCTTGTTATTTTTTGTATGCTACTGAATATGGAGAGTGCATAGAAAACATCGTACCGTGTCTACTCTCCGGATAATGGAAAAACAAAGATAAAAAACACACAAAATCAATAAAATATTATATAATAAATAAATCAATTTAGGCCACAGATAAAACCTCCCAACTCTTCTCAATATATCTATATTTAATCAATATTTCCCAATACATTAAGTTTCATGCTGGTTCTTGTTTATTATAGTATTTTGCTGTATACCACTGCAGTTAATGCACGCATATGTATTAAAATTACAAAACTAAACAAAGATTATTAATATTCTGAATCATTTATACAAGTATTCATGAAAATATTATTGTGCCTATATTCTTCTTCTACATGTTCTAATATAATTGCAATTTTAATTAGTATCTATTAATCATGGGGCCTGGCGTTACTCGCAGTGATTTATGCGGGGTAATAGTGAAATGAAATAGTATATTAATTTATTATTGAATTTATTAATCATGGGGCCTGGCGTTACTCGCAGTGATTTATGCGGGGTAATAGTGAAATGAAATAGTATATTTATATATTATTTAATTTCTTCATTAGTATTGTATTTTCCCCTTGGTTTCCTTCTCCTCATACTGACATTTGTCATGCATGATTGCATTTAAAGATACAACAGTCATTCAGAATCAGTCTACGATAATATTTTGCGTACTTAAAAGCATAAAGGCGTACCTACTGTATACAAGCATAGGATATACGCCCTTTTGGTGTTAGACATGGGATTTTTGGGCAATAGCACAATATGTAATCGACTTACTCCTGTTATGATCCAGATTTTATCCATAATTTACTTATACGGAACAATGTCAAAATTTCAAATTATGTAGGTACCAATTTTAAAAGCTATTTCACGATCGGTGGAATTCGTGGGATCGGTTCATATTTTTTTTTTTTTCTTTCTGTACAACATACTTCCGAGAAATACTATATTATAATATTGTAAAGGAAGAATAACATTTTCATATATAATGATGATTTATTCATTTAAAAATGATCGCTATACAGTTGATAACAAATGTTAGTATAATATGTAAATGGTGTATAATTACTAGTTTCTTAAAACTATTCGGTTAAAACAATATAATGAATAATAATAATAATAATAATAATAATAATAACAACAATAATAATAATAATAAGAATAATAAAAGTTAATAAGTCTAAATAATGTACAGTTCAAATTGACAACAATATAACATGCCTTCACTTTTTTTTCTTATACGGTTTATTATAGTATTATGGAGAGGATTATCGCAGATAGTACTATACATAGAGTTGCTACTTTTTTATTCTCTCGAAGAAGGTAATGTCTTCAATATTATTTCAAGTAAAATTTGTGAAATAACTCTTTTTTTTAATACAATAATAATTGTTCACCAATAGTAGCGAAAATAATTATTGGTAAGAGATATATTATACATATTTAACAAATTTCGATTACTTCTCTCCCGTTAATAATATTATTATTATCTTTTTCATTCCTAATCATAAAGTGATCAGAGTATTGAGAAAAAAAAATCAAGAAAGGAAAGAAGAACACTGCCGTTGAAGACATCCCTTCCAAAAAAAAGGGCAAGTGGCAACCCCATATATTATACATGTATTATATAGTAGTACCTAATAATGTAGGATGTCATAAATACGATAGTATAAGGTAGAAAAGAATAAAAATTGGCCATTTTAGAAATTTATAGAATCTGAACGTGTTGATCAAAATGAGAAATTTTTATTTTTCCAGAAACTAGAAGAATGAGGCTTTCATGTAGCGGTTTGAAATCGGAAAAATTTCTATGCGTTGCTAAGGAACAAGTATACAAAAAAAGAGTTCTCAAAAAGTCGCAGTCAGGATGAAAATAAGTCATTGTTCGGCAGAACTCACAAGTTCATGAAGAATTTCCTTTTCTATTCATCAGAATTTACCATGACTGATAAATATTTAAATATTAGAGCTCCCGTTCAGGATGATTTTTCTGGTTCTGGATTGCCAAATAAAAGCCTCATTCTTCTGGTTTTTGGTCCAACGAAGATAGGTCAGAGTTTCAAAACTGACCCATTCTTTTTTTTCTATCCAACCTGTATATTTTACATGAATTCTAAGTATATGTTACGTAGTTATTATGATACGTAATAACTTGTCGATTTCGTATCAATTATAGCTATATAAAGCAAGTATCATAAATAAGCGTCGCTGATTTGCTAAGTTTCATTATCAGGTTTTCAATAATTCGGGCATGGTTCTTTTCCCTCCATTGAACTATTTCATTAAACTTTCGGTATCAATTTCATCGTGAGCCTCCATTATTCACGAACTTTCATCATTACTGAGTTTTAGTCGTATGCATAGTGATACTTATTAGTAGTATGACTATGATTTAAGTAACGCTGCCAAATTTTATGCATAACAAATTCATACTGACTACATGAACTTTATAACTGTGCAAAACCCGAATTTTTTACAATATTTAATACAAAAATACAAATATTGTAATTGATATTGTGAAAACATGAATTTTCGGTTTTGGAATTTGTTAAGTTTTTTTTTCGTTTTGTTTACACAGTTCTAAAATTCTGTTCAAGTGCTTTCAACAGGTATGTACACACATACTCATCGTGAATGAAGAATTTCATTCTTGTAACCAAAATAGTAAAATACATTAAAAATTATAACTAATTATTATCGTGTACATTCTTGGATTAGCTGCACTAATGTTTATAATAATCATGCTTCATTGTAGAAATTCATTTATCAATGTTATTTTTTTTAACTAATTTATTCATTATCAATATCAACATATGCTCAGGCAAGCTCGCAATATATAAATAACGTTTCTTAAATTATCAAACAGAAAATTTATTCACAGCGTACGCTCATCTAAACCGGTAAATGTTTTTATGCAGGCAAGCATTCTGATCATTTTTGTAAGTTTCAATCGATACTTTATTCATTATATTCATCATTTACAGGCAACAATATAATATACTCTGCCTAGAAAGTAACATTCGTCAGAGTAAATCACCAAATTCAATCGTTCACGAATACGTAAATTATAATTTTTTATGCTTAATTGGTGTCTTACTCTATTCGAATATCTGATGAATTAATATTTCGTAGAGCCGAAAGAAAATTCGAATTTTCGATCCCAAATAATTTACCGCCCTTTTATTTATTCAAATCTCGTTTTTCATCAAAAGAAACAAGTTAAATAAAGAATTGAAACGATATAATTACCCTTCACATCATGGCTAAGTATTGATTTTCTCATACATAATTTTTGTATATCACGAATAAAGTAAAAGAAAAGCTCAGTTACAGCTAAGTTCGTAAAATAGAAAATGGTGGCGGACCAGCTTGCCTCATCATCATAGCAAAATTGCTAAGTCCTTCTTCGTTTGAATTTTGTGCATTCTGATTATTTTGTGAATTACTCGAAGAATTGCTTTTATTTCTAGTACCACTATGGCTTTGGAGGTGTTTTTTGAGGTGGTCTTTTCTGTAAAACGCTTTACCACATTCTGTACAAATCTGATTCTTACTACCAGAATGAATAATCATATGTCGTGCTAGATGCTCGTTTCTTTTAAATGCCTTACAGCACATCGAACATTGATAAGGTCTGTCTTTGTTGTGACCCTGCTTATGACGATCTAAATGTTCCTTACGTTTTAAACTCGCGCCACATATGTCACAGATATGTGGGCGCTGTCTATGATCTTCAAGATGTTCGTGTAGCGCTTCTCGATTCTCAAACCTATATGCGCACTCCGGACAGTGGTACACAAGCATACCTGTAAATGAATATCAATTTTCGATGAGAGTCTATTATCTCGAATCAAAATTATTATTAGTTTTTGTCCATCTGTTGATTTCGTTGCTTGAATAGCGTCTTTAATTTTTTGAAATTCCCATTTTCCAATTTAAGTTGAGAGTAATTATAATCCTGAATAGAAAATCCAACGAGAAACTGCAGATAATATGCCTCCCTCTAATTTTGGGCTTCAGATACCCGATGGAATTTGGCTTGAAGTTTCAAGTGTGACAAATGAAAAGAAGCAATTGATTGAGATTCTCAAAAAATCGGAATCTTTTGGTTTCTTTGACTTCTATATTCATTGTAGAATAATAGTTATTTTTCCTCATATTTTTTTCAGTGTCGAAAAGCGCGGGAGAGAAAAATTTACCGTTAATGTGTTGTGGCTCTACTTCAAATTCAAGCTTTGGCCGAGCTTCTTGAAAGTTATTGGAAGAAGAAGAGTTGTTACTGTTATCTTCGTACTTGAATACATAAGGCAAACCTAAAGTGCTTGAACATCGTGCCAAGTATTCTGATGTCAGTCTAAAGTCAATCTGCAACGGATCAGTCATAGTAGCGGCATCTACTTTCTGAATAGTTTGTGTCCCTGACGATTGTTGCGTATTATTTTGATTATTTGATTGCTGACATAGTTCCTTATTCCCACAGTTATTCTCATTCCTATTCTCATCAGTCTGCTGATTATGTCCCCCACCTCCGCCTCTGTCTCCAGGATGAGGATGACCGGGATATGTGTAACCAGTCATATTAGAATTTTGTTGTGACTGTATGTCCGACAGATATTTTATGTTACGTGCCACATAGGCCATTTTCAGATGCATCGGAATTCCCACACCAATATCTTCACGTCTAGATTTAAGAAACTTAATTAGAAAAAAAATGTACACTTTTATCATTCGTTTTATGTACTACAAATGGATTAGTAAAAATTCCAAACGCCACAAATTATATCAAATTGTATTGTCTGATTTAAAACAGGATTTTTGTTGTGTTCAGATGACAGTTTTAAAGAAATAGAGAAAATTAATTACTTATTAATGAGTAAGAATAATTACAAAGAAATCAATTTATAGCTATTTTCAATGTATTGCAACAAAATAATTTTATTTTCCATGGTTTCCCGTCAAGTTTTTTCTAAGCATTTCATAAATGCGAAACGTACCTATAATATTTAAGTTGAATTGAAATCTTGAAGAGTAACAATTAGGGCAACAAAGATCCTCTATCAAGGAGAAAAATACTCTCGTATTAGATATGTCTGTGCGTAGGTGTATTTATAAATGATCATTTCAAAGCATATAGATAGAACTAATGATTACCGATCACAAGAATATCCAAATATGTAATGTAATGTGAAAACTGGTATTTCTGCGCGAAGTAGATTGCTAACCCTTATTAGGCTATGAATGAGTAAATCAGAATGATTTCAATCACAATTCGCTAAGTTCTAGTATATTGAGCAGGTCAAGAATTTACACTGGTGCGTACGTGTGTGTATGCATAGTATGTCTCTGGTTGAAAAATAACGCATCGAATACTAGAATCTTGCGCGTTAATTCTTGTTTGAAAACAGAAATATAGTATGAGCAACACTCCTTTTCTTTTATCCTAAACTTAAGATGACATTGTTCACTGGTTTTTCTACTCACAGTTTACTTGCATTATTGCCGCTGACACGGTACAACTTTCGCCATTATTTGTTTGTATCTTATGCGGCCATCTTAACCCATCAGCTGCTTCATGGTTCTATGATTTATTTTATTACCTGATTTTTTTCACTCTGTTTCGTGATACCGGCTTGTTGATTAGCATGAATATAATGCCACTCCTCTGTTTCCCTTTCATGAAAATTGTGTATTTAATTATATAGATTCGTTAATTCAATAATACAGTTGTTTGATTTCATCAAGCTGCATGTACGTTCACAGAACTTTCGTACGAGATGTATTCTTTTTATGATTCCATAAATAGCCTTACATTCGATCCACATCCGATTAGCAATCATGACTGTTGAATTGATTTTTAATTTTCCGTTCTTAATCTTGGCCTTTCTTACAGATTCGTCGACGAATTCTATTCATTCATTTACAAATATTGATTTTAACAAGCCATAATCCATTTGTATGTATATACATACGTAGGGATTGAATCCTAGTGCAAATCGAATACATACTTTACACATTCCATTCTACTCAACTCATATGCACTGAGATTCGAACGCACGGCGATAATAATCAAATGAGAATGAAACGTTTCAAAATTCAAATTCGATACAATTCCGCATTCGCAATCACAAACTTATGTTCAGAAATATTATCGAATGACAAAATTTTTAATGAAATAATCCCGGAATGCTGATGATGAAATTATTTCATCATTCGATCATCGACATTCCAGGAATCGTATGATAAACGTGATTATTAATGTGTAGTTTGAAAAAATATTGTTGCGGGGTGGGGAAAATAAAGTAGAATAAGGAAGACGAAGAAGCAATGACATTTTTGTTTACATACCTATAATATAAATGAGATATCTACAAAATCTAGACAAGAATTGATCGCTGACAGAAACTTTTATTTACAAATAATACACCACAAATGAATATGTATCATGTATAGCACTGATTTAATTTCGATCTTTCCCTTCGCCATCTGGTTCTTTGGTACCGTTTGATTTATCTTCGTATATCGCTACATCGTCTAACGGACTCTTCAACGTGAATAAAACGGGAATTTTAGACAAAGCATTGTTATCTTTCTCCAAAGATCTGATCCAAGATAATAAAGAATCGCGGCTAGAAGTTCCTGTTGCACAAACGGCTAAAATCGTACCATCCTCTTGTTCGTGTACCGAAGCTTCAACAGCAATTGCAGTAGAGTTGGGAGTGTTCAGAAAAGGCATTTTGATATTTCTTACATCTGTGAAAAAGGAAACAGAAGAAAACAAAAGAACAAGAGAAACCATGAAGAGAATTGAAATATTTATGACTAAAATTAATCCCCCAAAATTGAACTTTCTCATTACCATCGATATCCTCTGGCTCCGTCTTAGGCCTTTCGATTGGGTCGGCTCTCAGGATAAAATAATTGATAGCAATATGTCTTAGCCAAAGTTTAAAAGGTCCTTCGACATAAACGGGAGGACCAGAAGGATGTTTGATCAGCAGTTCTTTTTGCACAGGACTCATTCCAGATACAATCCACGTTTTATCAATAGAATCTTCGATATCTTTGGAATCAAAGACTGTTACTTCGCTCTGTACATCAATGCTGGTTATTCTTTCTATAGCTAATTTAGCTAATTCAAGTGAATCATTGGGTAAAATATCTGGCAGTAGCCAAGGACTCGCATTCTTAAATTTGGGCATCCAGTACATCATCCTCCAAAATTTTCGGAGCGGATAACCACGCTTTCCAAATATATTCAAAAGCATTGTTTCAGTTTCCCAATCTGGTATCACCCAGTTATCTTCCATTTGCTCCAGTAGATCTATAGCGCATTGTTGTTGTTTTGGATAATGCATAAATTCTGATTGAATTACATTCTGTGGTATAAATTTACCCTTCGGTAATACGTCCAGCAGGCTTTTATAGACTTCTAAATCTTTGGCCACCCCGAATTCCTCCATGTGCTTCATCGCTGCATAAATGAATTCGACGTGGCCTCTTCTGTGGACATCTCTGTCTACGTACATCCTCAATACTTCTAAATATGTTTCTTTTTCTTTAGTTCTTATTCTCGAAAATGCATACAAGTCTACTGCTTTAGTTTCACTTTTATCGCTTCCATCTTTCGATTGATTTATGTTTGTCTGTGAAATGCACCGGACAATCATCAGTCGTGAATTTTTAACATTATGTAATATCAATTTTGGCTTCATTCCTTGACGTGTCAATAGCAGCCTGCACGAATTTCTTACAATCGAAGTCATGATCCTATTCTTGGCTTCTAATTGTTTTTACCAGAAGGTTGAGGCTGCGATCGTCATATTCGTAAGAACGTAAATTCTCTCTAGAATTGATCCACAACTAGCTCATAGCACTTTAACAACCTTTCTCTCATCGAATAATACTATATTTTACTCAAATCGTGTCATGTTTTGTTATAAATTTTGCACTATTTTGTCCGATTATAACCTCTACCGGCTTCGAAATTAGAGGTTATGTTTCCCTTGGACAAAATCCAACCAACAGAACGCTCATTGGCCATATTTACACCGAGCCGATTTGATGCGAACCAAGTATCGAGACAACCATTCGTGTGCAGGGCTCTGAAGAAAATTTCCTAGATAATCTTCGCTGATTGGTTCCGGCATTTGGTTCAGATGAAATCGATTCGGTGAAAACATGGCCGATCATATGCGGAGCTCCGGAGGAAAGAAGATCGTATGATGTTCTCCAAACTGGCCAAACGCTTCCGACGGCTAACCTCTAATTCCACAGTAGGATGAATTGGATGATGGACATGGATGTTGAGGGTTGTAAAAATTGAAAAAACCATTGCTTTTTCATCACTCGATTGCTTGATCTATTTTTGCTCGCTCTTGTATAGATTTTGCGTAGGTAATAAAATGATTGACAAGATATACACGTTGATCGCCAAGCTGGGTAAGCTCGTCTGAAAAATCGGGAAATAATTGCTCTCAAACTGCTCCATCTGTATTTTTGATCGGTCCGACGTAGTTTTATTCCCGAAATGAGCTTAACAACAGACAAAAAAAAATCTCTTTTTGGGACTTGAGGTTTGCTGTCAAACGAGCTTGTTTGGCTGGCGATCATCGTGCAATGTTGTCCTACTCACGTCAATCATTTCTTTTCGCGAAAATTGCGACGGCGCAATTAAGAAGAAAAAGAGACCAATTGATAATAATGAAAGAGCAATTGATGCCTGATGTTTTCAACCCTAATATCTATTTGCATCGACTCGTGGCGGAATTCGAGGTTAGCTGTCGGTTCAGCGGGGAGATCGTCGACTAACTTATGTTGAATAATTTCATTTTGTACAAAATTGCAACGAAGCGATTAAAAATAAAGATGAGGCGAACAAGGGCAACGAAGGCGCAATTGCGGCGTAGAGCAAAAGTCTTCATTTTCCAATTATTGCCAGTCCATTCCCAACGTTTGACAGTAATCCGTAAATTAATAAAAATTGATATAAAATAGTCTAGGGAATTTAAGTGGTGCTAGCCTCTCATAACCATATTTTTGTATCAATTTTGCATTTATTACGTGCAATCGTTTATATATAGGTGTTCAACAGTGCTCTTCCAACGTTGGATAGTCAACCGATTATGCACAAAAATCGAAATAAAGGCCATGTATACACCGAATCGATTTGATGCGTACGAAGTACCGAAAGAACCAATCACGTGCAAGGCTCCGAGGGAAATTTCTTAGATAATTTCCGTTGATTGGTTATTCCGACGCTTGATTCGCATCAAATCGATTCGGTGTATACATGTCTTTATTTCGATTTTTACGAATAATCGGTTGACTATAAATGACTAATTTTGACTAATAAAAACGTGAGAAGAATTTCAACGCCTGTCACCTGCTATTAAATTGGCTACGGCGACAAATTTTTTTTTGGCGATTGTAGATTAGGCTTGAGGATGTGAATACACCGGCACAATAGCGCATGCGATACATTTCTCACGAAGAATAATCCTCGGCGAAAATGCAAAACCTGAAAAAATGATAAAGACGACAAGTGGCTAGGACGTAGTGTATGTTATAATTTCGTATAATTATTGATAATCTCTACCATGTAATTGTGAAGTATCCGAAAATTGTTTCAACAAATTGAATAACTATATATTATAGAATAGAGGATCCGTCGTTACATTAACGACGTTAATAAGACGGACTGAATGAATGTAGAAAAAAAATTTGAGGTGAGTTACCTAAAGAAACTTGACCGTTTACCCCCATTCATTCAATCTATCCATTCATAGAAATTTCTTCGGTCTCAATTCTCAAGCTACGGATACATATTATTCGCTATTGATAAAATGAGCGTTTTGTTCAAGAATTTGTCCACCTGTGAATATTATCTGTAGATTAATCCATTGGTCATTGGGAAACTGAAACCTGGGCACAATAAGTTGTACATAACAACATCCAATGGATGTTATATCAAACACTATAATTACGTCACATTATTATAACCTGACGACAGAGATTGTTGGCCGAGAATACACAAATACTCGCAGATATTATTAATTTATCAATTACTATTGTCATGTGAATGTTATTCTGGCCATGTTTAACTGAGTTCGTGAGTTTTGTTACAGCGCAATTTACACCTTCACATTTTTTCACAAATGATTTTATCAAAACTCCGAAACAGGAAAAATCCTGCATGTTCTAAATCCGAATTATTATTTTGCCATTTTTTTCTACATATCACGGGATTCAAAGAGTGGGAAGTTAAATCTTTTGTTGGGTTCTGTATCTTTTGTGGAAACTGTTATCTTGGAAGCCAAAGTGCTCACTCTGAAACTACGATACTCACACGACAATTAGATCTGAGCAAAATGTGATTTGTTTTAATCAAAGCTGACTACTGGTACTCATGAAATTCTGTGCCATGTAGAGAAAGACACAAAAATTGAGAAACTGATATTGATTCTTGTCTACCTTTATATGTTTACCTGTTCAAATTATTGTTATGAATCCATCGGACGACTATTTCTAATACTAATACTTGAATTATTGAGCTGTTTTTACATTAGAAAATGAACTGAAACTCCAGTCTTCCAAAATTTCAGATCATTGCTTCAACCAATGAATTCCAGGGTAAACATTGATATCGCATTGTGTCGAGTCTCACATTTTGTAAAACTAAATTTGACCAAATAGCTTTTGTAAATCGTTTTTATTCTCCTATGTGTCTTCATAGATGGGCGAGGCTCCCAAATATTATGGAAAGAACCGTAGTATAGTACGCAGAATCGGTTCTTTTCTACCCTTGAAACCTCTGCCAAAAATCTATGTCAGTGTAACGGCTTTACATTCGATGACCAATTCTATGATCAGCGACGATGCGAATTGCGACATTATCGATTCAAATGGATTCGGATTAGCAAGGTAATAACAATATTTCAAACTGTAGGATCCGTAAATTACGACTGTGAAAATCAAGCAGTAAATCATTTTGATGATATTTACAGTTTTCTATGATTTATGTGCGCGAGAATAAAAATATAACGATTATTTCCAGCTGTCGATTGTCTGGAAGTAAACCAGATCTTTTAGAAACTATAAGCTTTGGATCAGAAGTAAGATTACTTGCCCTAGAACAGGAGCTACAAGAAATGAGAGAAAAAATTGCAACTATCGTTCAGCACATGAAGCAACCAGACCGTAAATATAAAATTAATGTTTTGTTTAATATGATTATTTATATCACCGTTCATAATTATGTCTCTCGGAAATGTTTCACTTGAAAAGTAGTGAATATTTAGAACGGATTATTCGATACGACGAATAAACGAAGATAAAAGAAAACTGATCTATACTTTCAGATATTCGATTCTAGAAGTAGAATTAATAAAATTGTTCACAGCGCCCAGCGATTCGTCCAATCAAAATACGTATGCGAATGATCTACCACGTCCTCCGCCACCACCGCCACCACTACCGCCTCCAAGTACGCCACATATAGCGAGGAGAGCAAGTTTACAAGATCACACGACGATGAGCGAATGGCAAAAGCCACCTCTGCATGCACAGAAATCGATGGGAGATATCCTCAAGGATATGGATAAGGTGAAATTAAAGCCTGTTGCAAGGTAAACATAGATTTATTTCTCAAATTATTTACACCTTCTTCAAATGATTGAAATATCTGAAACAACTTTGAGAATTTTTAAATTTTGCTCCTGAATATACATTATCCGAAATTCTGTAATTTGTTTCACAGATCTCCGGGCGGAAGACCATTAAGAACGAAACGTGAGAGTACTCCAAATAATGACTTGCAAGAAATATTACGAAAACGATACAGTGTTATACAAGCCGAGTCACCGGACAGTAGAAATACGTCTGTTTCTGTTCACGACGATTCATTTGCACATTAAATTATAAATACCCATGAAAATGAGATACTCAAATTTATCAGACAAGAACTCGCAGTCTGTATTTAATTTTGTTTTCAAATCAGAGGAAAATTTATTACCGTTGATCGAATTTTTCCTTGGAACTAAGAACTAGGGGCTTATGAAGAACTAAGATTGCTAATACCTTGGAAAGGGTGAAAGAAGTAACTAACATAGCGAAAACGAATGCGTAATTGCTACGCTTTGAAGAATTCCTTCATTTGCCAAAGAGAATGCTGTTTTTTTTGTGCTAATTTGAATTTAAATTACTTGCTTATGCATTTTCTCAGTTAAAATATATTGTCTTGAATTTTTCAACGTTAAGGATTATCTTTACGAGATTTTAGAGATGTCTGGCTAGGTCTAAAATGATCTCGTTAAAATAATTGTCTTTTTGTTGAAAATTGTATTAGATTTACTATTTTTTCGGCACAGTTGTTTAATCAAGTATTTAGAAAATGTACAAGCATTAGATATCAATATGGATAGTTTCGGATAGTCGTTACGAATTTAGAAGAAGATTACAGCGAGCGAAACAAAGAGAGAGAGAGAGAGACAGTGAGAGGCAGAGAGAAAAATTATGATCTCAAAGATTCTAGGTAGATAGAATAATCAAGATGAATTCAATTCTTAGACTTGATTTTTTAATATCCCACGAAATGTCGTATATGAACATGTGTATGAATATGTAAACATATTCGTTTGTGAGATCGATACTAGTAATAGAAAAGAAGAATTCGCTTACTTCACTAGCTAGTAAACAAAAATTATCTACCTCCAGCAAGGTAAGAATATACTGATTTTATTTTCATATTCACATTATTATTAGTATTATATTATAAACGAAAATATTGAATCTAAAGCAATGATTGAACCTTGTGTTTTGATTGAAAGATTTGTCTACATTCTTCAATAGTCAGAGAAGTTATTCTAACTGATTTGTTAGCTCATACTTGATAACCAAACTTAGGGTAAAGTTTTTGAATCTTCTTTTTTTGTTTGATGAACAAAAAAAGAGCTTCGGACCACTTCTGTTATTTGTGAAACTTATATTGAAAAAATCTTTACATTATCTCTCGATGATTTTCTAATTGTATTCCCAAAATTGGACTGAGACTGTGGTATGTAATTTTTCGGAAATTACGAATACTCAAAAATCTGTGAGACTAATTTTTGTACTTTTCGACTTTTATTACGTCTCAATTTATCGCATTTGATATAATATTCGGCAAGTAGTTAGAAGTTCGAAAATTTCAGAGTGTAAAGATAAATTCATTCGGTTCAATTTATTATTATTTTTGGGCGTTACTTTGTTATTTTTATGATAATTTAATAGTGCTATTGACTCTTCCTGTGTAGAAAGAAAAACTTGGATAGGTAATAACACGCAAAATAAACTTTAGCCACCCATTATCGCATTATAATAAAATATCGTAGATAATTTGATAAACATAAAGAAAACAAAGAATAGAAATGACTCAGGATCCAAGACTCGAGTTTTTCATGGGTTCGATTAACGATTATAAACACAAGTAAAAAAGTAAATAGATGAAACGAATTAAATAATCAAATTGATGATAATTTATAGACAAAATATGGTGCAATTTTAAATTTACACCCTATATCTAATATGTATGTAAAATAGATAGGATGTGGTTATTGCCCTAGGATTTCTGATGCGAGACTGATGACTATCATCGAATGTAAATGTGGAATGAAAGCGTGTTTTATACCCGAGGCTTTTACCAACGATGCTGAAAATAAAAAAAGTTATTGTTACATAATTTATTCATCATTCGCACATTCTTATCTCCCATACAATTTCAATAACATATTTTTTCTATTCTCGCTTCTTTCGAAAAATTCGTTCTTCTTTTTTTGTTATTATCAAAATATCTAGAATACTAATTATTCATTTTACAAGCTTCAGAAAGAATCAAAGCAACTGATTGCTCAGCTACTGATTACTGCGCCGCTTACTAAATCTTTCTTGCAAACCGTCACATTATCTTCTCAATGTTAATTCTGGCTTATTCTACTACGTTCAATTGAAGCTGAAATGAAATTCTTCTCATAAAAGAGAAACCAATATACCATATTCACATTACATAGTTTTCAAAATTCGCGCCACTTGGATCATCGTCCAATGTTTTTATTTCACATTTTAACCGGCTACGTTAATCTACGACGTTACCAACATCGCTGCGGCAAGACAGGCAGCTTTCATTCGACATCGAGTCTCAAGATTCGCTGTAAGATGTTGCCACATATCAAATTGAGAGTACTAATAAGAACAATAAGAATACTAGGGCCAAAGTTGAGCGGGAAATAAATATACCGGACTACCGCTCGAAAGTTTCCCGTAGCCAATGTATGTAGTCCGTCCCGCCGTGCGAATAGATATGTGCTATAACTAAGTAAGCCGTTCGTTGGTCACACACGGAGCGTAGCGTGTGAAAGGAATGAAAAAAAAACATAAGTAAAACAAGAGGAAAAAATATCATACACC
Source organism: Phymatocera aterrima (assembly GCA_963170745.1). NCBI lineage: Eukaryota > Metazoa > Arthropoda > Insecta > Hymenoptera > Tenthredinidae > Phymatocera > Phymatocera aterrima. The sequence continues at coordinate 9,539,620 of OY720666.1, forward strand.
TATATCGCGCGGTTTCATCTACTACCACAGTTTCAACCGCGTAGTGAATATACGAACATGCGATAATTCTGTTGTATTGTATGCGTGTACGTCGTACGTATGCATACGTATCAAGTTTAAAGCAGCGAAACTTTCAAATCTGACTAATTAATCATTAACTTTCAATAATGTTTATCTGCTTCAAGAGTAGAAGGCCGTCGTCTAGCTCGTGCTAGTCGATTGTGTATGCGGCGTATGTGTGCGTGAATGTGCTACCATTTAGCACGTGAGATTGTAATTCCGTTCGTAGATTTTTATCCATCCATTTGGCAAACGCGACAAGAGACAGAGCGAGAGGGAGAGAATGTGTGAGAGAGAGAGAAGGAGAAAAGAGAAAGACATAAAAATGAAAATTTGGGCCAAGGTGACTTACAATTAAATTCACCGACCGTCAGCGTCGTTTAGAGTTCAAGATTATGCGAATCTCAGCTGACATCGGTAGTTCACTGTGTATATACCGTACCTACCACACGCTCTGCTATTAATAATAGTACCAATACCCATAATATATTTTCGAGTATCCCTCGTCCTTCGGTTCACCTTATGCCACTCAGCGTGCAGGTGAATTCAGTTTCATTTACTATGCCTACCATATTCGTCTATACTTCGAAGGTATAGCTTAGCTGGCTTATGTTAGGACGCTGCAATAACCGCAAGAGGCAACAGCTGCATCCTGTCTCTCACTCGCTCGGTTTCACGTCCATTGTAAACGTTGCGTTCTACTTGTGCAGTTCTTCCGAGTTGTTCGGGGTCTTGTCTAGTTTTATTCGACAATTTCGTGTTCGTCTTTCGGAAATGAGAATATAACCGATCGATTAGGAATAACGAATAAACATTGACGACAATGATAATAATCCCTAAACTTATACAATTCATATAGATATATATCTTACATCGGCTGGTATTTATAACCGGTTTTTCTTCAGCGACGTTAATACGCTTAAGTACACGGTATAAATATTATCTTATTCCAAATAACATAAACAGTGGTCAAGTGTCTCCTCGCAGTTGTACCTTCGTGACGTTAAATTACACACGCATATACGTATATCTTCAAACCACAGTGACAGTGAGAGTGAAGTTTGTGGACGCGGATGATCCTCTCTATACAATTACAGCTCGCATCTAGTATATTTTTGACAAGCAACGCGTTCGCTGCAGCAGCGTGGCGCCACGAGTGTTTTCCGATGTTTTAGATCTTGCTTCACCTCCTGTAAGTTCTTTTCCTCTTTGCTAAGTATTATTGTTCACTTCAGCCCTAATAACTTCGCATGCGAGTTAGTAGGAATATACAACTAGTTTCATTCTCTTATTTCTTTCCTCGAGTTTGAGCTATTTAGTAACCGCATTCTAGCTGAGAGAGAGAGAAAGAGGTGTGCCGGTATGCGAGGTACGATGAGATTGATACGAATCCATTCTGTTGCTTCTCGTTATCAGCGCGTAACATTAACAATTTTCAGAACTCTTTCATTCCAACTTCTACAATTATCAACGCGTATTTATTATGAGTATAGTGCCATTTGTTCGTATGGGACACACATAATTATTTTCCAGTGGATAGATATCGGCGGAGAAGAGCGACCTTTTCTTCGTTTGTATTTTTTTAGCTCTCTCTTTTTATCTTCTTGTGGTATGGATGGATAACCGGACTTTTAGCTACAATCCACCATAGTAGGTATTCATATATCGCCACTCCCGATTTGGTTTATTTTTCAAATCTAATACGATTGCTCGAAGAAATGTACCTGGATTATTGTAAAAAAGTTCTCGCCCCTTCCGAATTTAGATACACAGATTTTTCATACTTTCACTTTCACTGCAATTTCCACATTTTTAAACGGTTTTATTGCGAAAAGTAATGATTGTATGTTGAAAACTTATTCGGGCAAAGGTTTCGCCTTATTTTATCGTCTTTTTGATGCATTCGGAAGCAGGAGATGAGCGTAGCCGGAGAAAAAAATGGTTAAAAACTACGTTAAATTCCGACTTCTTCATGTCTTGATCGATTGACGTGAAAATGGAATGATCGATTTTGACGTGAAAAATATTAAGCAAAATTCGATGAAAAGAGACAAAGATTCGGAGCCGTTAACAAATGCACAGGGATGAAAACTTGAAAATTTATCAAATTTTGTTTCTGAAAATCGGTGCCCGAAGAAATAAATGGGAATTCGATTCTGAACGGAATCTTACTGCTTGCTACGTGTGAGGCATGGTGACGTCACAAAATCACGAAAAATATATTTATAAGCGTTTAATTTTGGCTGAAATCTTTCGTTGAAAAAAAATCTTCGTTTTTATGGCGTGTAAGAACACGGAACATTTGTCTGAACAACTTCTTCATAATACACATGATCATTACTCTTTGCGGTATAAAACAGCTTGAAAGTATTGAAATTGAAAAAAAATCTATAATTTCAAACGTCTCTGATGTCCCGTAATTGGGAAACGAAATTTCGAACACAACAGATACGTCGGAAAAAAAGACAGCGAATCAAAATTGGTCGTGGTCGTGCATGTATATACATACGTGACGGTCAATGACGTGGATAGCCACATATGTGCGTATGTGTTGACCTAGACTATAGAATCTTGAATCTAGAATCTAGAATATAGAATATAGAATGTAGGGTATAGGGTATGAGTCGTAATCGCTTGTGCAGTCGGTATCGTTGAAACAGAATTAACTATACCATGCGAAATGAACTAATTGGGTTTCTCGCCTATCCGATTATACGCTTAATACCGCCAATCTATAATTGGTAACATATTACAGATGTACTGAAGTTCGTTCATATGATATATATACTATATACCTGCTATAGAATAATTTATACGTCCATTGGAGAAAATCCACAATATGATATACATACAATAATAATATTCTAGAATAATTATACCGCAGGGACATTCTCAAGGTGCCATAGGGCTCGCTATCTCCAATGTAGAGGAACCGTTTCGAAAACGAGAATCGTAAATTTTCGTAATCGACTCGATCGTTTTTGATGAATCCTTGAGAATTTATTGAGCGCAATGGCAGAAAGTGGCCGAGTATTTCACTTCTTCAAAACATTGGTTGTATTCAATGGAATATAGATATTCCCTAAGTTAGCTAGGTTAGATTGCCAGCGGTGACTCCAATGGCCTCTTAACTCCTGGATAAGTGCAGGATGTTCTTTGGGGATAGAAAATGTGAGAAAACCTACACGGCGAAAAATGCCCCAGTTGAGATTACAGTGCTACGGAAGTTAACATTTTTTACAGTAACGGGCATCATCTGATCCTGGTATTGCATACGTGTAGTAAAGTGTACTAGCCGGCGAGGAGCGCATGCTGCACTATTCCTTTAGTATAAGTTCTACCTCATACAATGGCATGCCGTATACCAGTCCCGCCGGTAATAGTATGTACTTCAGATTCGGTATAATTTGTATAACGCTCTGGTAACGTTTACCAGCCCATAATTGTTGCACGTGATGAAGGGAAAATTACCGGAATGCGTGGCGAATTGAATCGGCTTCATCGGTAAGAATACCATAGGGTCAATGTGGGGAGCTTTCCATTTACAGCCGATAATCGACACTCAGACACACAGCAATATGATTGGCTGGAGCGAACGGAAGAGACCAATCATATAGCTGTGTGTGCGGTTGTGTCGATTTTTGGCTGTAGATGGAAACCTCGTGGTGCTCGTGCCACTGTGATGGCGCTTAGTTACGCCAAAATATCAATGACTATCAAAAACTATTGAAGATTGACCAGTGGGGACAAAATGAGTTGAGGAGGTTTTGGTGCGTGCAATCTCAACCACAGGCACGGATAAATTGATCATTGATTTGTAGTAGCAGTTACCGCACTAACTAGTCAATACGCACTACGCGGAAGCGAACCGAACCGCACCGAACTGAAATTTTATATCACATGCCATATGAAAGTGTACACACCATTCCGCAACGGCCGACAGCGAAGCTCGCGGAACCGCCCGGAAAATCGAAGAATTGTCATCATAGAGCATTAATTTTTCTTAGCATGCCTGTGGCGCTTCGGTGTCATTCGCTTCCGGCAAGTGTGAACATACAGATGCGCGAAAGACCGTCAAAGCATGATTATAATCACCCCAAATTACTTGGAAACCTGACCTGCATTACTGAAGTGTAGTGTAGTGGATAGAATTTATAGTCGAATATGCATTAATATATACAAATTAAATCCGTTTCCTTATACTCTGCCAAAGTGCGCATAATGTAATTTCCAGCCAGGTATATTCTTTCTCATATTTCATCTAAAATGAATTTTTCCAGCTACATTTGGCGTTAACTCGAAAAGTTCGAGTGAAAAATCTATGCAGAGTTAATAGTGAGAAACAGTGCCTATATCGGTGTTGAAATTTTTTAGCTGAAAAATCGTTATTTTTGTTTCTGAAAAATATTTTCAACTATGGCGAACGGAAATTAACTAGAACGCTGTTTTTCTTCGGAGCTATCCATTTTATGACTGGTTAAAAACGCTTCGTTTTTCATTTAATCATAACAATATGAATATACTAACGAAAACAACACAAGAATGTATTGGATGCCCGACTCGAAATTTCGTGGCGCTTCGGCGTTGTTTGCAGTGGTGCGGATACGATTGAAAAACTTCCGCGCACTTCGTAGACTTTCGCTTCGGTTCGGTTCGGTTCGCTTTCGCGTAGTGCGTATTGGCCTTAGGCCGTGTCTACAATAAGTCTTGTCGCGTTCGGATTGTTCTAACGGCATGTCGTTGTTTTATTGCGCGCATGCGCGATTGAAGCTGATTAAAATCAATCGCGATCGTGCATGTGCGTAACAAAACAATGGCGTGTCGTTACAACAAGACAAACATGACAAGACCTATCGTAATGCAAGGCTCATGAAAATCATGAAAATAGCTAAAAAATGACTTTTTAGCAACGCAAAAAGTGGGCGTGTCATGCATTCCGATTTATATCTGAGCCTAGGCATCTAAAATAAGTGAAAGGACAAACAAGCGCAATTCTGCATGAAATTCCGAACACATACCGCCAAAAACATCCTCGGTTCATGCTAAAACAATGCCGCAAAACCGAACCGCCAAAAAATATAGAATAATTGGCGATTGACAATTGCCAGGTAGCCATGTTTATCAGAGTCATTCGGGGTTCTCCGTCGAGCTTAGCCGGTTCCATCGATACTGTTACCAGCGAATTTTTGACATGTCGGCAATGCCGGCGATCAAATTTTTCAGTGTACAGTGTCGCCTCACCTACAGGCGCCACGATCGCTCACACATGTCTGCGATTGGTCGGTGCTGTGTGTGAGTGACTGTAGACTGGTCAGGATCTCCGTAGGTAAGTCGCGACACGAAAAGTTTGTGTCGCCGGCATTACCGATGCTTTGGAAATTCGCTGGTAACAGTATCCATGGCGCCGGCTCAGCTCAACGGAGAACCTCGAATGACTCTGGTAAGCATGGCTGCCTGGCGATGGTCAATCGCCAATTATTATGGTTTTTGGCGGTTCGGTTTTGCGGCTTCGTTTTAGCATGAACCGAGGATGTTTTTGGCGGTATGTCTTCGGAATTTCATGCAGAATTGCGCTATTTTGCGCTTTCGCTCATTTAAGATGCCTAGGCTTAAATATAAATCGAAATGTGTGACACGCACGCTTCTTACGATGCTAAAAAGTAATTTGATATCGATTTTGATGACTTTCACGGGCCTATCAGTTCCCACAGTTTAATTAATGATCGAATCTATGAGGGAAAATTGGTTTGGTCGTGCCCTGGCGAACACAGTTTTGGGGTGATAAAAATCGAGTACGGGATCGCCTTAACTCAACCGCATCAACGGAATAAATATGCTGTACACTTTACCAATCCGGACGCTTGCTATACTGGCTTTGCGAACTAAAGTTCAAGGTGTGGTGAATGTGATCAGAATTACCGTACAGGCATACTATTCCATGTATTGGGACCACCGATTTTGGCAAAAGTTACATTAATTGTGGTATTATTTCGAACGAAGCATTTTCCTTCGCGTATACAAATGGATTATAACGTCTCGACATATGTAACAGAATCCCCCCGAAAAATAATATAGGCACCTCAGCTGCTTTATGAATTCGTTGCAAGGGTAACATTACATAAACTTTAGCCTATCTATGTATAACTTTTTTCACGTTTTCTCTATCTCACAAAAACCCTCATCACAAGACAAAAAGTGGGCCAAAATTGTCCTCGCGACTAAAGTTTAATCAATCTTACAACACACACATATATATATATATACATCTAAGGAAAAAATAATGTGGGGTAGACTGAGCCCCCAAAATAACAGAATTCGACCAATTATTCAATATCTGGGGGCATTAGGTATAGGTATAGGTATGCATGTATGTATGTATGCACATGCTCATACGTGAGAAACATGTCGGTAAAATTGAATTTGAACTCATGTTGGATTTGATATTCTATCCCGGTTTTTCGCTGATTGAAAAAAAAGTGAAAAAACAAAAGACGAGACAAGAAATCGTGAATTTTTCAGAGTCTTACCGATGTGCGATACATGCATATTCTTCTAAGAGAATGTCTAAGAAACAGACGTGATGTACTCGCGTGCAGGTATAATAGATAGTTTTATACGTACCTATACACATATTTTCTACTCCTTTTCCTCAGTTCAGTTCTTTTGTCGATTTTTCATAATTATTGTTAGCTTTATTGTCACCAATTATGAGAATTATCTCATGCATGTACGTATATACATTGAATGGATATTTTATTTGTGAATATTTAGCATTCGTCGGAAAGGATGGAACTGCCACGTCTTCCTCTGGATATAGTCGTACCTCCGATTGTGCTGTCTCGTCGTGGAGGCGTGACGATATCTCAACAAATCCTGCGAACATTCCTTGCGGTAAGTGATCGAGATGACAATTATCATTATTATTATTATCGTCGTTATCGTACTTCGGAGTAGCTATTCCTCGTTCGATCCAACGAACAAATAGGGCCGATCTTGAATCTGTTCATCGATACCTGTACCATTTTGTAAGATGGGAAAAAAATGGTCAAATTTCAATGGTCGAGGTGCACTTGGCATTCAAATATATGTCTAGGTCTCAAAACTTCTGTTCTCGAACCGTCTCTTTTTCAACAATGAGATCAAGGGCGCGATTACATATTTATATCTTATTCGACCGTCGAAATTTGCCACGTGCGTGGTGAAAACTTGAATACCTCATAGGTATACGTTCGTTGAACAGTGAACTAAGATATTCGGACGAAGAAATAAAAAACAGATCAAGCCGAAGTTCGTAACGTTAACGCGACCTGATCATCGAAAGTAGGATGTATAGCTAGCGCGCTGTTGTTCGTGGGTGAAATTTTTCAGCGAAACAAAATACCTCGATTGTACGTATTTCGTGCTTCGTTTACAAATTTCGGCCGATATTATTTTTCACCATTTTGTCCCATCAACGTTTGCCAACTTGATTCGGCCTCATATACAGAGAAAAGTGAACTGTATTATATTCGTACGAAAAAGTTTATGACCGAGCGTACTGTAGAGTATAGACGTATATACACATATATATTATAAATCACCAAGTAATACCTGTATGTATAAATTTCGCGTTACGTATAAATTCTTCGATTCAAAACAACAATATAATTAACAGCGATAACAGAAATTAAGAGAGCCTCGTGAGAGGAATAATGAAAAATATGGGAAAACAACGACCGCGGTACGAAAAGATGTAGCGAAGAAGGAACAGAAAAAAGAAGAGAACAAAAATAGGTTTATATTATATGCATGTATACCTATGTTCATACAAAGGCCATATATTACAAGTATAAGGTAATGCATTATAAGATCGTTGAATATAAGGTCAAAGCAGCCAATCAGTCGTCCGAAGACTTTATCGTAGGCATTACCTGTATAGCAGCTCGCTGACGTGAGCAAGTGCTTTTAAGGATCTGCGTGTCGTACCGCATATATATGAATATTTGCAAGAAGAATGGATTTCTGGGCTCATTTTTTTTGTTCGTGGGTGTCTTTCTTCCTTCGATTCCATGAGCGCGTGCGTTCCATTTTTTTTTCTCCCTCTCTCTCTCTCACTCTCTATTACGTACCGTTCCGTGTACTCACATAGGTAGGTGTAACCTACCTCGGATGTATCGTATTATATGCATGTAGGTAAAAGGTCATGCAGGGGGTATCCATTGATATACGTAACATAGTAGTCTAATACATTCATATATTTATGCTCAACAACTTGATTCAGAAGACTATTGATCGGTATCGCGCGGATCGCGAAGGCGGAGGCCCGAATACCTAATGTTCAACATTTTGGACATTAACATGTGATTTTGTGCCGATAGGAAACAACAACAGAAAAAAAAAAAAAAAAAAAAAACAAATGAAAAGGAAAGTGTATATAAATTACGTGATAAATTGAAAAAGAAGAAAAAAGAGGAAACGCTCTGTATAAATATCTTATAGAGCAGAATAGAGCCTCTCCGGATTATACAGGAGCGAAAAATTCATGAGGCTGATGTTCAAACGGCGTAAAAGCAACAAAATTACGGATGCAAAATATCACCTGAAATTTTTGGATTAAGTAAAATGTCGATTTTTTTCACGATTCAGCAAATTCACGACTTTGACAATTTTCAGTGAAGAATGACTTGAATTTTCTCGCGATCCCGGGGAGCTCCGACTTTGAGTGAATGCGGTGAAAAAACCGAGATATTCGCCGGCACCGAAAACATTTCGCCGATATTGTGTTTCTCGTGATTTTGCTACGTTCTGCACGCTGTGAACTCTAGCTTCGAGAATTTTCCACCCCAAAAAGAGTTTAATCAACGCCGAATCGCGGTACACGTACGTGCATACCTATACTAAATTTCGAAATTCGCTCCGATTCGGAGTGTAGTCTCGTAATTTTTGGAGCACGAGCCGCACGTACGCGGTCAGGTACGATTTTCAGTCGACGCAACGAACTCACGGAGTGTTGAAAAAGTTGGCAGTTAATAATTTTCAGTCACTAAGGTGTATTCAACTACTATCTATGTAGCACATGCATGCATACGTCGTGTGACATTATGTTCTAGATTGTACAGGAATAGAGAAGTAGAATAGTACCTACAACTTATATCGCGTGACTCCCGTTACAATAGTATTGGTATATATCCCTGAGCACGTGGTCACGAAGAGTAGAGGAAGAATAAAATGGATGGAAAGAACAGAGGTGAAAAGAGAAGAGAATAAAATGTATGTAACGTGCTCTATAACAATGATAGAACGTTTGTTCGATCGATTTTCGTTGCGTGTCACCGTACACGAAACTCGACGCTTACATGTAACGTATATACATATGCAAATGTATATATGTATCTACGTACACCTTCGACGGTATCTATAGATTTCAACGTCACCGCTGCACATGGACGACGTCTACTATAACCGAGGCCGTTGTGCCTCGGTGCTATAATTTCTCGGTGCAGTAAATAGAATTTATTTTTGTACAACACGAACGCTATACCGAGCGCACAAATATATACGCAGGCACCTACGCACAGACGCATTTAATGCCTGTACGCCTCCGGCGAGGTTAGGCGCGAATCGTGAGACTCAGGTGCGTAAACCGGGATCAATATTGCAAGCTAAAAGCCCCAGAGCCTCGAGCGGAGGGTGTATCTGACAAGGTGTTGGTCGACCCTCGGGATACCGGATCCTAGACAACGGGGATCCAGCATAGTTAATTTATTGCGTAATTAGAAGTGAGAAATTATGCGCAATTTTTTCTTTATCATAAATTACACATCATTTTTCATCGTTTTAACGAGTCCGCCTGAAGCCCGAAGTCTGCAGGTTTGAAAGTACACATATTTTTCAAATATTATAATGAATGAATGATCGCACGTGCGTTGTGCTTGTCGAGGGGAAAATCCATTGGGAAAATGAATTTCGGCAAATTACAACGTTTTCACATTTTTTCCCCGAGTACCTACCGCGTGCCTGGCTCTTCTCGTTATCGCCAATCGATCGATCTGTGAATATCGATTGAATTTTTTTATGCGGCGTGTTCATTTATTCATAACCACGCAGAAAGTCAGAAAAAATGGTGTTCAGTTTATTTCATTCTATGAAATATAGCTACACCTACATCCTTCGTCCGTGGCTCTGATTTCGATGAATTTTGGTTTTCGCTCACTGACGACTTCAATTAGGTTCCGAGGTTTCAATTGGGAACACAAAATATCTGTCAGCACATATTTTTTTAATCCGAAACCTCCAGCTCCTTCGAATGACAATATTGCCACTCCTGTCCACTCTGATTATTTTGAAAGGGATAAAAATGCTTTTTTCCATTCGAAGCCAATTTTCCATACCTCTACTCAGCTTTAATGTCTCCGATTCCAATGTTCTTTTTCGTCAATATCAGCCGATAGTACTGCAGACCCACAGTTTTTATTTCATTTCCTAAAAAATGACAAATCTCCAGTTTTCTCAGCTAAATTTTACGGAAATACGAAGTGGAAACGACAGACATTGACGATCAAAGTCGTTGAGCAAGCTAGCTGGGCCGGAAAAATCGATTTTGAAGTAAACGGTGAGCTCTCGGAGCATTTACAATCGTCGAAAGCGATGAGTATGAGTTTTTATTCAAATGAGTGAGAAATCCAGCGCAAGCCCATCATTTTGACCTTTGACAAAATTTCTAAAAGCCGAATTGACGAAACAAATGAACAAAAGTCCGTCAAGTACCGGGCTGGGCTCCCTGATGTCACTGGAAAAAAGTCCCCAGAATTAGCTGTAACGAAATCGGAGATGGCGAGATCCTGAACTTAGTTAATATTCGGTAGGATCACACCCATATTCGGGAGAGAGATTTTTTTCGCAGCGAATATCGCGGGTGAGTTTTAATTATCCTAAGTGACCTGAATCAGCCGTAGAAGCGTTTCATGTTCTGTTTCGAGCTCGAGACCCTTCTACATTCGCTTTAACGGTTTCAACGCTTCAACGCTTCAACGCTTCAACAGAAACCACATATGCCTTTCCAGCTAAATTTCTATACTATCTGCAAGCGTATTACAACTTCGCCTGGACCCATATTCCGTTTGTCCGCAGCTTCTCGTTACTCCCTCGTTGTCAACTTTGACTTGAACATTCTAGAACTCTCGCGTGGTGGGCGGTTACCTGTGTATGTCGTCAATATCGGGACTAATTTCGGGATTGTTATACCATATCGACGGATCTTCCATATGTCACAGAATTTATAGAATTGGGTACAGAAGAGTGTGGCCGAATGCGAGGAAACAATATGTCTGAAATTTGAATAAGCCAGAAATGTAATGCGTCCACATTTTTGCTCTTACAATTTCTGAATCTTTCTCTCTCCTGGATCATGGCAATCTTTGTCCTCATCTGCAAGGTGTCCGCCTCGAACGGAATTGAAATTCCTGCAAATCCCTCGCTGAAGTTTCGACCATGTACCTACGTCGTGAAACTCTTGAAATCGGTAACCTCGCGTCGAAATCACGTCCGAAATCTGCGGTCAAATTTTTGTTAAATCTCTATTTCAAATTCCGAAACGAACCTTTTTCAAAACCTTCACCAAATATGGCTACAACTTCGCGAGTCATCGGAAATCGTCTGCGGATCTTGAAATGTTATAGAGACGTGATGTAAATCTACTGCCTTTCTTTCGCCAAGCTTCCACCGTGGAAAGCTCTTATAGGTGGAATGACGTGAAATAATGAACCTCGTAAAAGCACAGCGCTGTCACTATAAAGTCTAAGAGGTGCCTAATCGGATTGGAAAGATTTCCATTTGATTAAACACAAAGATCAAGATTGTTGTCTTAATCTTTGTAATATCCTCGCCCGGAACAATTAGTAGTAGCAGTTATATATATCTGGTACGAAAGTTCAGCTTCGCGCCCTGCAGAGGTTCCTCGATCTGCTGATTCTGAATCTGAAGCCCAAAATTCTTAATCCGGAATCCAAAATGTCAGATGTAATACCTATAATGTACCAGAATGCAAAAAGATTCTCGCCATAGTATAAGTATATGGATTCGATCGTTGAATCACGAATTCTCGATCTATAGGGAGCCAAAAAATTCCTCTGCCGATGAGCACCAAGACACGATAGATTTTCGTAGATTAATTATCACAGCCGGAAATACGCAAACGTATCGTAAACGAAATGGATTTTGATTCGCAAATCGAATGGAAGAATTTCCGACGCGATCAGCCACTTTTCCGGCCACGAGGATATTTCACCTGATTCCGTATCTTATCGACATTTTTCGATCGTTAGGTCTCACGAAGAAGAGAATATAGCGTCGCCTTTGATTGGACCATCTGAAAATATCGGACTATATTTTCTCTTTCACGATAGGAAAACGATTGTCGTTATAGTTTCTACGGTACCTACTACGAGTGGCGTTAAATTTTTTCGAAATCGTAGGAAAACCTTGAACTTGGAAATTCAAAACTGCGCTGGTTTCGCGTGGATTGCCGATATCGACGAAGAACAGACGAAACTGTTTTTCATTTTGTTTTTGCGCGCGCGGTGTAATCAAACGATTACGATTATGTCTAAACTTGTTCCGGTTCCTCGATCCAGTAGATTTCATTGCCGCCTGGCGTCTCTCGCCGCGGTGTCCATCGACGTCTCTCTCCTTTCAGTTTTTGGTATTCCTGAACACGCTTTTTAGCTATAATCTTCAGGCTCTCCGCGAGACGGTCTCATCGATCTGCTCCTCGGTAGGTTTGGCTTCCGTTAGTTGGCGCTCGAATCGTACGCTGCACCATCGCCGTATCGGTTCCGTTTCGCGGTAACCGCGCGGACAGGGACGTCCCGACGCCAGGCGTCCATTGTTGGGGTTGGTCGCTATAGACACCCCAGTGAGCGAGTACGACGCGTTGGGTTCAGAACTACCGTCCTCATGATACCGTACTCCACGTGTCTGTGTTTTCGAGGGCGTCGCGACGCCAGCCGCTGGGTCGTTGTCCACGACAACCTCTGCCCTGTTCCGGTAAGTAGCACATTCACCAGAAACTAAAACGATACGGAAAATGAAAAAGTAGGCAAAGAACGAAAACGGTAACAAAAAGACAACGGCGAAACAACCTTATCGAAATCTGCGCCTCGATCTACGCTCCGTCAACCACCTACCGCCGAAAAATCTTTACTCGAGAGAAAAAGAAGAATCACGCCTACACCTACTATACACATATATCTAGTATACGTCGAACCATTCTACACCAACTGACTTATCAGACATTTACCAGCTACGTACGATCTTAATTTTCAATACAACGATTCTGAGGTTCGGAGATCAGTTTCAGGAGCAAATTTCAATGGCTATTGAAACGGGTTCAAAACTTTTCGTCCGATCATCCCAATTGAACGTAGGCATAATAAGTATGATATCCGTATCGTCACGGTTCAATTATCTTTTCATTTGTTATTAATTAATGCTCGATTGGTGTATTGGAAGAGGTGTGAACCTGGAACAGCCAGGTATATTCCACCTATGTATGAAATCTCGTTATGTATTTCTGTAAGGTACGAGAGTAATACAATTTTTATCGCGTCTCTTCCTCTCTCGTCGAGGCAGCTTCCCCTTATCGAGGATACGGAATGACCCGGAGTTGAATCCACTGGAAATATACACAATTTAGCTTCTCTTCTTCATTTTCCATTTCCTCTCTCTCTCGTCTCTTCTTGTGGAGGATTTCATATCATATCTACTGCATATAGGGGAAAATTTTATTGGCCAATCGAAAGGAAGCCGCGAGGTTTTCCACGGTACCTACAGTCTGCGTGCGGATGCAGGATAGTGATCCCTGTGGACGAAGATGGAATCGCGATACCCAGCAGCTAGGAGAGGAAATATGACGGAACAAATTCATAGCCGTACTCCGTATGGCCGATGTAAAACTCGATCATCGGCAGCCTCTCTTTCCGAGCGTAATTCAAAAAATAATGATTCGTTATTAGTAATTTTTATCCGCGAATAGGGCCGTCCGCGCACCACTCAATCATTCGTAGATTATTATTTTATAATCTGCGGAGGTATTGGGTATGAATCGATTGACTGTGTGTGTAAACTCGAAAAAGCTGTGTGTGTTTCTTGTTCGTCAAATTTTTTTTCTCTCATTCCCGCGAACAAAAGTTACAGGTTTTTCAGTAACCGTAACAGACTTTGTCTAATAATATACTGATCGATTCGCAGACTGAGTCGAGAGACTTATTATACTGCGAAGAAATTGGCGGACGTATGTGACGTAACAAAACTCCAGAGATTTTCTATTGAACGCACGTTGAGATTGCGAATGATGAATTTATTTGCGGGACGTGCATCCGCAGGCATTTACTCCGGTCAATTTTCTAATTTCAAAAATTCTCTACAGCTGTCTGTGATTTCTAATCGATGAACAACTGATTTCCAAATCACCGTTTTCGCGGTTCCGTTCAACAATGAACACCATCTAGTCGTCCATAAGGTGTGAACGAACCAACACACAATTTTTATTCATCATAGGTTTTCATTTGACGTAAGCACGAGACCCGGAGATGATCGTTTTTTTCGACTCTCCGCAGATAGTCACTTACGCTCCTTGCACTATATAGACTGGTTTTTATGTCGTCATTAGCCGATTCGGATTACTTACTCGTCGCCATTGCCAAGCGCATGTCAATCGAGCAATATTCAAAACGAATGTGTGTACTATACTCCATTCATTCATGACACGAGTTAGTCTTATTCCTTTTATTGACCTGCATGTACGAGCGGGAGTACGAGTAGGTACACACACTCGCGCGAGTGCCTATACCTAATCACTAATGAAATCAGTGCGTCACTCTGCTCGGAAATACGCGACGTGCCGAATCCCTGAAATCCCGTAGCGTGCACATAAAATCGCGTGTCATTATCAAGTCATTGATTGCTCGACATTTAAGTCACCTGCCGGAATCGTAGGGAAATTGAGTTTCCCTGCACTGTTTAGTTGAGTGAGTCATACTGAGCCCTCGGCTCCGATGCGCGGCACCTACACCCCGGATCATTAATATCCCAATTCGCAAACTCCGGATAATGATTTACTTTTTTCCGGAATGGGAGCTCGTGTCGCCGGTCGGCGGGAAAAACTTACTATATCAATTTCAATACGGGTACACATGCGGTACTTAGTCGGGAAAGCTTTTCGAAAAATTTCGTCACACGTGCGGTATGTTTTTTTGTTACTGTCTTATTCTCATTCTCGCACAGGGTCGAAAGTTATCCGTATGAAAGACGTCTTCGGTGAAATACAGGAAACCACTGTCGCACCGCAATTTTTCTATGTTGAAAGTCATTCTTTCATCATCGCGTGCCCGCAAAAGACCGTCTTCGCGGATTATCACACGATTTCCAATTTTGTCTTTTATCTCTTCCCAGTGAGTCTGGTAATTTATTTTGGTAGGTATATATTATTATGTATCAGCACCTATACATATACATGTGGGGCATTCCCCCACTATACGATACTATTTTCCCTCTCCATTTTTGATTCGCTCCACGATTTTTCATGCGATTTTCCGATCTTGAAGAGGGAAACTCACGAATTTTTTCAGAGTTTTTCATCTAACCGTTGAATTTTTATGATTATTCAAACCCGTCTGAAAAATTGGTCTTTTTGAAAATCTCAACAAAATTCTCAAGAATATTATTTCTTATCCCGATCATTTTCACACCTATCCCATGATGGGCTGATTTTTTTTTTTTCTATTTCGCTCAGCACTTCGAACATTTTTAACAATTAAAACGCCATGTTTCAATGTTTCGAAAATTCTCAAAAGATGACCCAAAATTTCGAGTTCGGTTCTGATCTTTTGACCCGCTTCCGAGCTAAGTGCAACTCACAAAATGGTAATCTGAGTTTTCGGGTGGTTTTTACGAGGATGTCTGTCGAACGAAAAACATTTGAGAACTCATTGGCTGCAAACGAACGAAAATGGTACCACACGGTTTGATTGAATCCTGGATGTTTCAAGTGTACAAAAGCCCCGAAAGGGGTCGTGCGTCAACACGGGTCTTGTGTCAAAAGATCGAAATCGGAATCGAACGTAAAATTTGTGGTTATTTTTCGAAAATTTTCAGAACGTCGATACGTGGTGTTATATTTGTTCAAAATGTTCAAAGTGCCGGATAAAATAGAATGAAAAATCGGCCCACTATGGGATGGGTGTGAAAATGGTCGGAACGAAAAATAAGATTCTTGACAATGTTTGGATATCTTCAAAAAAGGTCAATTTTCATATGGAATTGAATAATCCTAAAAAATTAACAGCTAGAGGAGAAAATCCGTGAAAATTCTGGAGTGCTTCTTTGAGATCGGAGAATCGTATGGGAAATCGTGAAGCGAATGAAAAATCGTGAAGGAAAACCATTACTAGATTCGACATGGAATGCCCCGTATATGATACTATGCGGTAATGTGTACTGGGCGAAGATGTCTACGACGTCATCGTATGTATGGCACATGCATACATAACCGCGCTACGTCACTGAGCGCGTCGCAATTCTAATATGACGTCAGACGGACATCTTCATACGACAACTGTGCGCACGTATAGATACTACCTAGTTGCGTAGAAGAGCATCGATCTCGACGGAGTTTCTCTATATTCCATGTTCCACATATACTCCATAGCTACTCTGTAATAGGTTATACCCAGAGGGGTCAAGCAACTCGCTCGCCTGCGTAGTCGTCTAGCATCACGTATATTCGTGTCACGTATTATAGGTGTATATCAGGCCGGGTTTCCTTCAATTTTTCTTGTTTTTTTTTTTTACCTCGATCACCGTTAGAAAAGTGAGTTTCCGAGGTTGGACGTAGCCCCGTGGAACGGAGCTCGGTGGTTCAATCCTAAACAGTGACGCACGCGGTTCGAATTTTTACCATTCGATTAACACGGGATTATTGCTATGCTGACACTCTGATCAAAATATCTCGAGAACGATGTAAGTCAGGAGGCCGTTTCTGCTCTCATTTTGTAGGTAATCAAATTCTCTATCAAAGAGGTTCGGACTATGTTAGGCGCAAGAATTCATCTCTGAATATATTTGTTACGTAATATTTTAAACATCATTTCTCTTATATAATATGCATGTACAGGTAATCTACGACCGATATACCAATACACTTTCCTTCTTTGAGCTTTTCTCGTATTGGCGAAAAGAGGGCAGGGGGGGGGGGGGGAATTCATTTTTATGATACTTGAGTGAAATTTCATCGCGTGGTTTTTGCGGTTTTAAATTCCAACGATTGCTTCGAACAGATGTTAAGAATAAAGGAGTGATTCAAAGAATAAGAAGCTTTGCGAAATATTATTATTCAATCGGGAATTATATAGTCATTGCGGAATTCCAGCTCCAACAGTATTTTCAATTTTACTTCTTCACAAGGTATTACATCAACCGATATCCTCCCGGATGTCTTAAAATTCCTGATTTACCTAAAATTTACCAAATCTCTCTTATAAAAACGCCCTGAATTGGGTACACGAAATGTCATGAAAATCATAAAATTCAGAGATTATTTTAATGTTTTACACGAAAAAGCGATTTTCCTACCAATTCGCGGCTTCAATCACGTTCAATTTACTGGATCATCGGGCAGCCGCGTAACGAGGTTAAATTTGCGTCGTGAAGTACACACGTAAATGTGCGCGGGGTTTTTTTTGCGAATAGATGGGGGCTGATATCGCGCAAGTGGAAAGTCACAGAAACATTTTGAAAACTAGAAAATATTTGGAAATTTTGAATACTCCACAAACCATGTTCGCTAGAAGTTTGTGGGAATAAATTTATGGAGTTGGAAGTATATTCAGTTTATAGAATTTTCAATACTAATCTCCGTACTTGAATACAGCATGCGATATAGCGGATAAAGAGACTTCGACGAAGCCATAATTGTCCTAAAATTTGATCGATAAATTTCCCAAAATCTTCACCAAAAAATCTTCCATTCGATGCTGGGAGGCCTGTATATGTACAGCTTATCCGTTTCATTATCAATGCTGAGATGGTCGGTGTTATATTCTTCGTTATTTCTCCTTCTCCGTTCACCTGACTTTTTCAAACGGATTGAAGATTCGTTTTTTTCAATTTTTCCAATTCCGGGTCTATGGTATTTCAAACTCCACGAAAGAGAGGCAAAAATTGCCTCCTTTTTTCACAACGTACAATAAAATCGCACTCATTTTTAGCAGGCATGCAGGTACTGTATGTATGCGAATCTGTAATGCGTGTCGGTGAGTGAAATTTTATAAACACACACACACGGAACGCGGAACACATTATTGCGGAATGTTTCGAAGATTATTATTATTTTTTCTCGTCTTTCGTGTGGCAATATGAATTTTATACACACAATATGTTGTATCCACTGTATAACTGTAATACGTTGAATAAATCTAAAAATGTGAAAACGGTGAAAGAGCTGAGGCTCCGCTGCGGCGTTTCAGTTTCAGTTATACGTCTACAATTTTATGACGCGCATATCATCGCATGGTTCGGCATTTCGATGTTTTTTCAATTTTACAAACTACAGCATACACAAGTGCGGATTCGAAGATCATGAGACATTTCGATAACCAATAATAATAATAATATCGATTAATATTTGCACCCAGATGTCAGATCTTCGTAATAACGGAAATATGTAAAAACGAAGGAAAAAAGACACAGATAAAACCGTATCTGTATCACAACCGTAACCATGAGAACTTTGAAAGTGAATCAGATAATGCAACGAGTCGAATGATTAAATAGACTTTCACTCAACTCGGACTTTTGTCCAACGGTCTTTGGAAAATCGTATAAATTTGTTAAAAATCATCGATTCGTTATTATACAATCAACTATGGCGGAACATTACTACTCGTGCCATTCGTTTCTCTGTGTATACTACAGGTATTCAGATTATTGGTACTTACGTCGAGATCGATATTCATATTGATAATGACATCCGAATAGCGCGTATAATTTTATACGCGATACGAATGAATCATGTTCACTATACCGTGTCCCAATAAGTAATAATACCTATAAGTATACCTAGTGCCACGTATCTCCGGAGGGATCAATCGACTTGTCACTGCCGCGATTCCCTCGGATTATATCGTAGCCCTGCATTATTCGATCGTTGATCGATCTCTGCCAATGAGTAATTAGCAGCATTCGAGAACCTGGGTTAATATGAATCATCATTTGCTGTGTAGTTAGGTAGATAGCAGTAGCCAATCGGCGTCAGAATTAATATAAAAAAGAATCATTCAACGAAAATTCATGTTCGCAGTAACACCAGACCGAAGGCTTTACGACAAAGAATAATATCTTCATCCTTTTCGCGGTTTTCAGAAATTTTCACCACGATTTTTCACAACATTTTACAATTTTTCAAGGGTCTCAACGATTTTTTGGATCCTCTCTTCCCCCGGGATTCCGCATTGTTGAAGAAACGAATCGAAATTCTTCTCCGTCGAAAAATTTCATACTAATTTTTTAATTTCACACTTATACTATGTATCATAAGATATCATAGATTTTCATCCGGAATTTCAGCCCCCGGTTCCAATTCCAATCCCAATCCCAATTCCAATTTTGTTGTTCTCTCTCAGTTTATTGCACAACAAATTCGAATACGTACTCCGCGCGGTATAGCCGCGATATCCGCATATCTAGGTACCTATAATATTCTGTGATTGCGATAATATGAAGTATCGCGTGATAACGATTAGTACGTAATGTGCCTGCAGGTCCGGGCCACCGATATCGGTGTATAACAGTTGTGCTCACTGTTCGGACGCGCAGTGGAACCTGGCACTTGAACAAAATTTACAGTAGGTAGGATAAGCCAACCGATGATTCTTGAGATCGGTATCGGTATAGCTAACACACAGGCTACATACGTACTACGAAAACAAGAGAATCGGTGATTGAGGTGAAAATTGGACAGAAGATTGCCCCTCTTCTAAAAAATTGTACGTAAAGGAGATAAATGAATATAATTGAGGAAAATTGGAATCAGCCTGAGGGTCCGGGCGAAATGAGGAGAAGCGAAGAGCAGAAAAGAAACTGCACGAGGAACGGATTTATTACTGAAGTGTATATGAATCTGAGCAAAAACGAGAAGAGAGTCTGTGAGTTAATTGGGGCCGGTTCGTTACGGACTTCTTGACGACAATGGGAATCGTGCGTTTCCGCGAGGCGTTTATTCCTCGTTATTATTTCATCGGCATTTTCCCTGCGATCGAGCATGACATGAATTTTATGTATCTTCAGACGTCTTCTCATAATAATTCTGCGTTTACTGTATAGTGAAACATTATGTAGCTGGTGCATTCAGAGTGTTTTGGGCAGGTATGTGCGGTATTTGAGCATTTACCTATTTTTCAAGAATTAACGAGACAGAATTTCACAGGTCAATTTTTATTCATCTTCTGTTTTGCCCGGATAATTGTTTGTTCGGTCGTCTTCGCCAAATATAGACGTGGAAATTGCACATTTTGCATGTAGATACTTCTTATTGATTAGGTAGAAATTTTCATGAATTATCACAGATTTTTATTCAATATAAGTATTACTCGTTTCGACTAGGCAAGGAATTTCCACTTCGTCGTGTAGTCGAGATTTTCAAAACTCATTCTAATGGAAAATTTGAGGGCCTTAACGGGAAAATCCAGGGACGATGAGTTAATATCCGAATTCAACCGATTTTCAATGACTAATTCGAATGCTCTGGTCCGTTCATTTAGGTTCCGTTCCGTTCCGTTCCGTTCTATTCGAAACTCGTGATTCTAGAAAAAAATGAATAAAGAAAACCGTATTGCTGTCTTCTTGAAGCGCGGCTCTAATTTATTCCTGCAAAATTGTCATTTGGCGTAGCTCGGCGGACCGAATTCCTCTTCCAGCTATGAAATTAACACGGCAGTATCCGTTTCTCCGAACATTTGAAATGGAAAACTGGAAAAAGAAAAGAGGCAAATTTTTTCAAACAAAATCACACATCGGCCGAATCCGCAAGCGCATTGACACCAGAATCAATTCGATTTTGGTTCGTGTACCGATTCTCAATAGGGTTTACATTGTATTCTAAAAACGAAGAAAAAATGGAAAGAAATTGATACAAAGGAGAAAACGCTTCTGCATCGCCCTGCATTCTGTTGTGTAGTTTGAAAATTAACTCCGCTTTTATACAGAGTGTTCCATCACAAGTGTCGAGGATAGGAGGGGCTTTTCGCCTTGAATCGTATTTTCGGGGGAAAAAATTACACATACACATTTTCGAAAATCTGTTTGTGAGAAAACCGTATTTCCAATTCTAAGATCTTTTCAAGCCTAGTTCGATCGCGGACGTGGGAAGGAAAAATCGTCGGATGTAAATTATGGAGAATTACATGCAACTTCATGGAAATATTGCCAATCGAAGAGGGTAGGGAATTAGGTTTCGATAAATTCACTTTCAACGGTATTGGATTTTGCGAGAAAAATGGAGACAGACAAAAAATCAATCCGAACGTCAGTTTGAATCCAGCTTGAGTATTGAGAAGAAGTCGCGCGAAACACATCGAGTGTACATCCGACCAGCGAATGTTAATAACAAAAATTTCCGTTAAATCTACAATCCGCAAAGAGTAAAAGCAATCTGAACAAAAGAGAAAAAAGAGAAGGGAAGAGAAACAGAAGCAATTAAACCCGGCGAATTGCGTCTGGTGAAAAAGGGAAAAAAGATTTGATTCTCCAATTCGTTTTTCCCAATCCTGCCTGAGAGAGAAATGGAGTGGGAGAAAGGGAGAGGGAGGAAGATAGCAGAGTATGTGTTTTCATCAGAACGACAATATTCCGTGCATGAGATTTATCGGGCAGGAATTGTTTCCTGATTTTCTACATTCACGTATTTTTCTTCAATTTTCCCGGTTCCCACTATCCGCGTTATTTTCTTCCAACGTTCGTTCCCGTACCTCCGACCAATTGCCCCTCAAAATCCATGAGTGCCTGTAATATGCAGTATACATATTTCACATTGCGCCAAGATCGAGTTCACAACTTTTCCACGCGAGCATTCAGATGAACATATATAGATCGCTCACCTACGTCGATGACATCGTTTCCCTCTGGTATTCCATATTTCGGTTACATTTTGTTTCCAGTTGTCGTCTCCTAGCTATTCCTCCGTCGACTTCTTTCTCCTCTTCTAGCGCGCCACGCGTGATCCTTGCAGCTGGCAGATGATTGAAGCTCGAGCAGCGTTCACTTCAGGGTTCAGAGAGAAGGTTTTCCAGGGTACGGCGGACTCTGTTCAAAAGCAAATACTATACTCGAAACTCGGAGATCTCATTCCATAAATAAAATTACTCGCGGAATGAAACCTCGCTCTCATCTTTTGAAACTAGCTTTTTAATCTTTCTGAAACGTGTAGTGGATTTACAAGCAAGGTGTATCCTCGAACCGGGGGCTCGCGGGAAACCGCATCAGCGTTAGGATCTCAACTTCTCTATCAGAACTCCGGCATATTTCTCTTCACGGAGCAACGGCCACTTTCAATTGATCAATGGTCAGCCTCACCAAACAGTCATTCAATTACGCGATCTGTCTTCGAGGTCTTTCTCAAAACCTGAGCATCCCACGGATTATATTCCCTAATAATCAAATTTCACTTATACTCGCAACGATCTTCATCCCCTCAAATTCCAAACTCGCCGATCCTATTTACTCCGGCAGAACAAGATCGCTGTTTTAATGAAGTCACTTCGTCATCAATCTTATATATAGGTACATATATATATATATATATACATACATATACATTTTTTCTCATTCGCCGTGCTTCTTCGTTGTGTAATTTTGATCAAACTTTTGGCTGATTATTAAGACTTCTTTCGCCCCCGAGCTTGCGGCGCGTAGGTATACTTACCTACCTACCTACCTACCTCGACCAGAGTTATTATGCGTACATGTTTCTCCGGAGATACGAAACTTCTTAGATATCATTATTATTATTGTTATTATGATCGTTACTCCTTAATTTTTTCTCCTCCCGTCTCTCTTTTTTATTTTAGCAAGTGGTAGGTACTTGTCAAATTGCCTCGGGGTTGTTCCCTTACGACGATCTTTTCTCTCACTGTATTATTGATGTAGGTATACATACATACGCTATGCGAACAACCAACGATCTATAATAATAACTCAGTCGAAACTCGTCTTGTGCTCGAGTGTAGCTTATACCCTTATAATCACGTTAACCATGAACAACGCAAAGAATTGCTATGAAAGTCTCGATCGCAGGCCCAAAACTCCATTTCTTTTTTCCCTCGACTCCGTCCGGGCGGCGTCTCCGTCTTCCAGGTCTCTGTTTTTTTTTTTTTTTCACCTCTGTCTTCTATTCTCCCATTAGCAGTAGCGCGGGAGTTCCAATTACTTTCGCTGTAAACAACAACGCATAATTAATTACTCGTCTTCCATCGCCTGTAGGCACTCTCTTCAGCTCAAGTTGTACTTTCGATTTGTTATTTTCTATGAACAATTGCGCAGGGTTGAGTTTCACGATT
Organism: Phymatocera aterrima; assembly: GCA_963170745.1. Taxonomy (NCBI): domain Eukaryota; kingdom Metazoa; phylum Arthropoda; class Insecta; order Hymenoptera; family Tenthredinidae; genus Phymatocera; species Phymatocera aterrima. Next base: position 9,563,265 of record OY720666.1, read on the forward strand.
TTCAAATCCTTCGTTTTTCCTGCCTCATTTTCTTCCGTCGTGCGAATCTCGGCGTACATCTGGTACGTACTGCACACAGATCGAAAATGAATGTTCAAATTGCACTTTTTCTCTTGTGAAAAAATGAGACCATCAAAGAAGGAAACCATCCATAGATGTGTGCTCTGTACCACGAGTCCAATGATTGTTCACTCGTTTATAAAATATTGTAATAACCGATATCAGCTAAGAATTGAGAGTTCATTCATATTGGGTTGAATTTATAATCAAACGAATCAAGCCCCGCGGCGGCGGCGGGGGAGTTACGGTATTGTTCAGAGTTTGAATCGTTCGCTAATTCGAGTAACCTCTGCAGCTCGACGAGAGTTTGTGTGCACCTCTATAATATTTGCCGAGTGACGCATGCCGATAAAAATTACGGCACTTAGTCTCTCTTTCATGTCGAACTGAAGGGGATTTCATTTTTATGCTGGAGCTGAAACGGTGTGGAATGTCCCGACGCGAATGCTCGAAAGAACCGATTGAATGAATCTTATCGATCGCAATGAGCCGCTGGACGATCGAACTGAAAGTTTTTCATATTTTTGTTTCATTCTCTTTACGGAAATGATAACCGACGAGTGGAAGCCAACGGCAATATGTTCGTCGTAAAATGACTCGGAGGCGCTGCATTGGCAGATCGGAAGCAGGTATCGTTCGATGTATGTATCCTAACACTCTTGAACTTTATTCAACAGACCAACCGACAGACAGTAGTCGTCGGAATTCATCACAAATAACTTGAACAAATTGGACTTGTCATCCTCTGCTGGCCGTTAGGTATAATAAAAAGAACCTGCGAGTATGTATAGGTGTAAAAATCGTGTGAATATGTATATCCGAATGTAGCCGGGGTATTTATAAATAAGTTATACATACTACTGTGGTGATGGGTAAAATTATTGTTAGATTGTTGGACATAACATTTTGTAAATTGTTCGCATTGTCGCTCCGCTCCGCTATCCGCGTAGCAAATTTGTTTGCCACCGCAGAGGTGGGAACAACGGGTATTGGCACTTGGCCCGATCCCCTTCAAGCAAATTTACATCAGTTGCGGTTGATGCCATGCCGTAGCGCAGGACAATGCCTGCAGCACCCAGAAATATTGATAATCCATCTGAAAGCGCGATTCACCTGCTTATCAGATTTATAAATTCAATTAGAGTGCATCCAGGATCCGAGGATCACACGGCAACATGATGCAACATCAAAGCGACTGCCTGTGGCTATACATTCTCCCATATCCCGTCTCTGATTGTGATGCGTTTTGTCCAGCGAACGAGAATCGCATCTCGCCTGTTATCTCAATGGAGGCAATGGTACGGACGCGACGGTGTGAGGTTTCCTATAGGCAACCGAAAATCTTTCAAATTATGGGTAGCCAAGTATTTTTATGGTGTGGAAATATGTGACTTTTATATTTATGTGTACCGGGAATGAGAGATGATGTAGTGTCGCGGGTATCCAGAGGCGAAGTGGGGCAGAGAGGAAGAGAAAAGGAAGGGAATGGAAGGAACGGAGAGGGAAGGGAAGGGAAGGGAAGGAATATCACGATAAGACCATTGTCCAAAGTGCTTTCACCGTCGTTCTTGAACCTTTTGTCTGTGTCCCGGGCGCGTGCATTGACGTTGTATATCGCTATACTATAATACTACCTGAGCCCTTGCGCAGGCTTTTTTTCTTTCGGGTTGGAAACGTCTCGCGATTACAATGAGGGCAGACACAACGTATTGGAGAAAAAGCGCTGACGTCACGGTCTCAATTTGTCCCAGAGGCTATCGACTCGGGGCGCATCGACCGTCCTGGTATGCATGCAGGAGAGAGAAATGTGAATAGCTGCGGAGGAGTTGATATGTAGTAGGGCGAAGGAACGGGGCAAGAGGGAATGGGGAACGAGGGGGTCGTGGAAGGAAAGAGGATACGATGGCATATCGAGGGACACGAAATGGAGAAATGAACTTTATTGGATGCCCTAGGTCCTAGGCGAAGACCGTCCTGTAGGTATAGGGTGGCCAAAAAATTTCAATCAAAAGATAACGGAATGTTCAGTTGGGGCTCGAAAATTATACGGAAAACGAAGAAGCCACGAGAGTACAAACGGCCGAGCACAATAAACGCGACGAACGATCGAATTCACACGAAACGAGAGCTGGACCAGGCCGAGATCCGACTCAATCTGATTTATGATTGCGGAAAATCACTCACGGAGGTTCTAGCCACAAATGCGCGCGTGAATTGTACGAACATCTACCCTCCGAGTGCGGAAATGTCGAAAAAGTGTATTCTCCAACTGATCAGCAAAATGGCGTCTTTCCAAAACCTCAGGAGAAGTGCTCTGCCGTATACTTCTATTTAATCAACGACGGTCCGCTCACCCCAGACCACAGGGTCTTCAGAATTTCGGTGAAGGAGCAGCGCGAGCCTCAAGCACGTTAACTACACTACAGTAGGGCACCGACAGGGCGGGCAAGACTTGCCCAATTTTCTGCCACTTGGCATGGGCTCGTTTCAAATTGCTCCTGCAGAACGTTGTACCTGCCAGTTTAGCGGTCTGATAGCTACCGCGCTTCATTTTATATATATGTACACGCGAAATTATAACACGAGCCGTTTTCACTCTAGAAATGGAAACGTGGGGCGTTTTTCCGTTTCATTCGGCGACTGCACCGAGTAGCCGTGATGGGAAATGATCCCGATGAATGATCAGCTTCTCTGAGAAGCTGTATCTGAGATGCGCCGGAATACGAATTGTTCCTGATGGTTGAGATTGCAAATCATAGTCGAAGAAGGAAACCGATCGTGACCCCAATCCACAATCTCGTAGCAAATGAATACCGTTGGAGTTCTCGCGGCGGGTCTACTCGGAGCAAATATTATTGTACGGGTAGTTTGTTTAAAAAGACGAAGAAAGAGAAGAAACCGAAATAGAAAAAGGACAACAGGACTAATTCGGCGATGGTCGTACCCTTGAGAATAGCATGTTCCGGGCAATATCATTCCAAGGGATGTCACGGCGTGGGCACTCAGTATATGGAAATTATTATCACGTCGTTTTGATCTTGGATGGCAATGGTGGAGAATTTTCTGGTAGGTATCTAATGAATGGGTCTACCAATCGTAGGATATCGCATTCGTACCTCTTCGAAACTCATTATTATCAAGTTTCTTTGCATTTCGAATCGAGCGTAGCGGGGACTATACGACTCAAGAATCATGAATTCGTAATTAAAACGTAAAATGTTGAGTGCGCTAACCCTCCGCCGCGCTATTAAGGACTCGGAGCACTTCCAACCGCTGATTATAATGAATGGAAGCTTCGCTTGCGTTATCGAGAATGCTGCACCGCATACAGAATTGACTTACAGCCTCGCCTCCTCGTGACCAAGTGAACTTATACTTATTATATTATAGGGATTTACACTCTGTACGAGTATGTCAGAGCTATCGTAGATACATATATGCGGAAACCTCCGCGCCGGAACCGATGTTCGTTGTCCATATTGTAAAACGAAATTATCGAAATCAATGCCAGTGGCGCAGCCGTATTTTTTTTTTTTTTTCTTTCTGAAATTCACGCCGAACACGCCAGCCAAAGTATACGTAACACCGAGTTGCAGATCTCCAGACGGATTACCATGCTTAATTAAAGCTACATTCATTTAAATGTAAAAGGTATTTGGAGAGAGTTTAAGTTCTACCGTCGCGTCGGCCAACTGTATTTCAACCGGCGTTAGATCCTGCCCGGTTTTTTTGTTTGTTTTTTCTTGATAATTTTTTGCCCTTTTTCCGATCCGAAAGGTAAAAATTAGGCAATGAAAATATGAGAATCGGGAAAACGTTTCACCTTCCGTGAGAGCCCAACCCTCTAGGCGGTTGAGATTTTACCTCAGATTTGGCAAACGTGCACAAGAAATGATAAGGGAGCTCGTAATATGCTTCGAATTTATTCAGAAATGGATTCGAATTCCGTTTTCGATCGATTTAATCTGACGTCTGCGGCTAGGAATGTAGAATTATTGTGAGGAGAAATGAATTCTCAACGATCTCGTGCATCGTTGAACTGCAACACGGATTCCAAAGTATTACGTATATACCTACTATAGACAAACTTTTATATCCTCAACCAATATGTTGTTATATCGGTCTTCCGTCAACGTTTTCGTTATTTTTCTCTCTGGTTTCTCCCTTTTCTCTTATCATCGTCTTCTTCTTCTTTTGAGTTTAAAAGAATCGTTGGAAGCAGCGAAGCGTGCAGAGAGTTCACATCAAATGCAGCTACTGTATCGAGAATTTGAGTTCTCAAAAAGATCTCAATCGTACCCTCTGGAGTTCGCTGGTCAATGAAACTGCGAAAATATCAAGTGATTTCGCGAAAGCTTTTACCGTGAAAGGCTCGAAAAGCATTGTTCATTGTTCAAATATCTAGAGACCGTAGTTACGGTACACCTATTGCGCCGAAAAGAAGTCTGTGCATCGTGCGTCTGTGTTCTCATTATCGGTAAAACTGATTGTTTCGCATCACACGGAAGTTCCTAAGGTAAGGCAGGTACTGCGGAAGTGCGATTCTCCACCTTCATCCGACTGATTCGTCTCAGCCAGTTTTTTCAACTAATTAATTTCCGCATTTTCGGGATTCGCTCAAGTGCCATTGCTTCTATTCTGTACCTCCCTCTGGGAAAGTGGCATTAATTGAACCGTGAGTAATACACGAATACGGTGTTTCATTATGACTGACGCGTCCAGAGACGACGTTGAAGATAAAGTGAAATATATATTCAATTGGAGTGAAAAGTTGTTGATCATTTAAATCCGAGCTACAGCTTTCACATGAACGAAGCTCTCTTTGAACAGATCAACACTCGACAGGGATGCTAAAATCGCGCGAGCAGGTATACAGGGTGACCGATTTTCAGCGAGGTAGTACTCTTTGTTGTAAAACGGGATGCTACAGTGCGAAACGCGTACGAGGAAGCCAGCGATGTTCCGTATGGGAATCGGAGCTGAAATTTTCCTCCCGCGCGCATGCGTGACAAATCTTTTCATCGCTGCATAATTCAACAATAGGTGCAGGTTGGTAGAATTGTCGAGGAGTAGAATTGCCGACTATTTATTAACTTGATTTATAACCTGCAACTGCCCTGCAGTTGGTACGTTCCACTATGCTCGTGCATTGACCGCGGAGCAATTATTGGCACAATTACACAATTTGTTTCACCATTTTCCAACTCTATTACTCGCTCGCCTGACGTGCAGACTGCTACTTATACCCGGTTTAAGAAGTATAGCCAATTTCATCACGTGATATCCTACTCTACTACTTACTATATCGGACTACGCTGGCGCGGGCGGTGCATTTACTCCAAGAATAGAAACAGAAATAGCGCGACACGCGGCTCTCTGGCACGTATTTAATGCGGTCTATTACTATATATTTGGCCCGTTGCAAGGATCAATGAGTCGGATGATTGCCTGTCTCGTACTGTACTATACATACCTGAATTTATTATACGTATACCTACATAAATACTATTTCTACCCGCGCGCGGCATGTATCAGCGTTACACGATACCCACTCCTGCATGCTGCAACGTTTGTACAGTATCTAACTTATACCGTTCGTCGTATACCTATATCGTCCAAGATCAACGAATAGACGGTCGAAAAAGTCGAGACAAATTGATACAGACAGACGTTCGTTGAATCGCGCGCTTATTTTCAAATTTCTTCACCGAAATTCTATACGCTAATGAATTTCCTGGTGCATCGGTAACAGAGTTCACGATTCAGAGGAAAATAACGAAAGTGAAACCATGAATTATACCTACCTGCTGCTGCTTGATCATCCGCGAGGAGAATATCGTCGTGGATAGCCAGGCCATTATCATGCCTAGGCGAATTTCGTCGGTTCCTCCTCCCCGTGAACTTATGAGACCTGATTTATCATCGCATCGGCGTATAGTTCGTACACCTACGTGTGTGGGTGCAATCGATTCGGTCGGAGTCAGTGAACTTGTGTATATGAAAATAGAATTAGCGGTAGCTTAAAATGAACGTGGTGGGTGCACACCACGGACTTTATGGCACATGCCTATACCTATACTTCATACCTTGTTCCTCCAGCTACCAATATATCACGATATCGGAAGCGCTTTAACGCGCACGGGGGAGGGGGGGGGGGGGGGCTTGATATTCGCTTCGAAAGTTAAACGAGTATGTGTACCACATATTATAGCTATAATACATGCACCGGAGTGAAAATCACGGAGAAATAATCCGCTAACGGTGATGCTCCGGTTGATCCCTCTCGTCCATTTTACCTCCGATCATTCTCAGTTTTGTCGTTTTCAGCAGAGCCGGTCGTTCGGGCTATCTCTGCACGTTCATCGGCAACAGCATCAGTATACCTATACGAGTACCTATACTGACCGTGAAACGCGAAAAATAATCTTTTCACTGGGATAGTCTACTCCCCTGATCCGACGACGGACTAAACACTTCCGTGAATAGCTTGGAATTATTTGAAATAGGAACATCCCGGCCCCGACGACCTGTGATCGATCGTTTAACCCTTTCCATCTCCTCTTCCTTTCCCTTCACCATTTTGTTCATCTCTCTCCTTGTCGCGGGCTGCTGTTCAGGTCAGGCATAATAGAAACGTGCTGCCTAGATCTGAGATTCAGAAGGCATTCCTATTCCCTCGACAGCTTTGGACCCCTGCGGGCTGCGAAGACTCGAGGCTTCCCCTTCACTGCTCCTCGATCGTTGATCGTTGATCGTTGATCGTTGAATTGGTATGCAGACGATGCCATTTCCCACTAATGGGTCTTAAACGCAAAGCACATTGGCTCGTAAAGAAAATCTCCCTTCTCCCTTCTCCTTTCTCCACTATCCACTACTACCTAATATCTCTCTTCTATACTTATATACTCGATCGCTGGTTGACACCAAGTGTCTTAACGGGGTGCTACTTGCCTCACTATAGGTATGTACCTCCGTTGCCCTATGACGAGCAGTCGGAGGACACAGTCGCGGTTGAAACGCGAACTGCAATCTGCGACCTACGACCTGCATCCACCAACACACTGCAGCCACTGACTCAACGCGGCGTATTACTACTCCGTGGAGGCTGTACAGCTACACGTATACTATACTGGAGAACTAACGGAAAGGGGAAAGAGGAAGAAAGGGGAAGAGGGGAGGAAAAAAAACTATCATCCCATCCCATCCCATCCCATCAACATTTATGGTCACACAGCTGGCGATGGACACGTTTGACGAAAAAAATACCATTAGCTTTACTTAACAGGGATTAAACCGCCCCGTACCGCCGTACAATATTCTGTATGCTACGCAGTGCACACATACAGTTTACCTATACTACTACTACTTTATCGCATTACCAAGTCGGATAAGGTCGCCTCGATCACTCTTTCTATGAGATACCAATGTCCATGATCGAGTCTAGGGCTTTTTTGCTATACTACATCATCATTACCTTTCTACCGCTAACCGCCTACCTTCGCTGATGTCGATTTCCTCCGGGCTCCGGATCCGTATAACCGAACACGGATAGCTATAGTAGCATCAATTTCCAAAGTGGGAAATACACATTGTCAGCTCTCTCTTTCGCTCTCTCTCTCGTCTTTGAGGTAAATAATCGGTGACCGCGCTGTCGAATATATTTATGGCGAGAGGGCCTATTCAATCGCTGAGAACCAATAAAATCGATGTGAATATCGGCATCGGTTGGAATCGTGGAAGCAACTTGAAATCAGTGAAATCGATGCAAGATTTTATGCATAGGAATGGCTTGGAATCACCGGATGGATTTACACGAAAATCCCTCGAAAATGTGCATAGAAATCTTGCAACTGCATATTATTATTATCATGCGATTGCTTGAAATCGTTTGAAAATTCTTCAAATTGTTCGCAATCGTGTGGAATCTTTGGAAATGATTTGCAATCGTAATCGCATGAAATCGTTGAAATCGTTCGCCACTCGATCCGTGAGTAGATAGCCTCTCGATTTATCGCGTATCGGATTACGTGTCGATCTGCTCGGTCGAATAATTGTAACGTACATACGTGTCGTAATTAGACACAAATTTCGTAAATTTGTCGAACCAGGTACGAGTGTTGGATCGCAGTCCGGCGAGGCGAACATTCAAAAATAGAGTTGCTGATAATTATTTTGGCAAAATTGAACAGACGTTTATCACAGCCGAAGGTGAGTTTTATCCGGCGATTCAGTACCGTGAATGAAAACCGTTAGCAAAATATGCATCACACGTATCGCTAGCCGGTTTAGACGACATTGCGTTTCAATATCATAATCATGATGATGCTGCTTGAATAATTCCAGTCGCATATAGGTCTATCTATGTATGTATATGCAGAATCGGATTGACGTCATTTTTCACAACTCTTTTATATGCATAATGGACCTTCCTTTTCGGGATTCGAATTATCATCAGTTATTCCGTTCCCCATCCCAGAAACGGATACAGAGATTATTCAGAGGCCGAGTTTTGACATGTTCTTACAGTATAGGTGTGTGTTATATCGCATAAAACTCCATGTCCAGCGCATCATAGACTTGCATGTCTCAATTTTATAGAAGCATTCATATATAGTCTTTGAACGCGGGAGATCAGAGCTGAACAACGAGTTTCCCTGAATTTTCTTTGTACAATATATATACCATTCCTAGATAATTACAAGAATTAGAGATGGATATCTAGGTACAATTTGAGAACAACGGATTCCTCATTTTTACTATCGCAGGGATCAGAGTAGCTCCAAGATGCCCGAGCTCAGGACCGCGTTACTTATAATTATTGTAAGCCGAGACGGATTGTCGGGCTATAACTATTTGCGTCTTCGCTATTATTGCGCGTTTGCACTCCGACGTTGATACCGATTCATCCCCAAGGATACCCATTACAGCCTTGGATTTCATTAAATTACAACAAGAAAATGTATGTAACCGAAATATCCGTCAGAGCCGGACAATTGTTCATTCACATCCTCTTCGGTTTTGTTTCTTTTTTTTTTCTCTCTCTCTCTCACCTTCCCTCGTGCCAAAATCCTTTCCAAATTCGCAAGTACTTCTATGGTAAAGGCGTTTTCCGTTGGGGGGGGGGGGGGGGGGGGGGGGTAGGCGCCTATGAGACGTACTTTTATGGAAAATTCATATGCATCGGTGTGAAGTGGTATGAAATGTATGATACGGCGGTACAGACTATGTATAATATGTAGAGTTATACCAGGCGACTGGATTCTAAATAAGTAATTACTTGATGGTAACGCCAACAGCCAGCTGCACCCTTAGGAGTAGTTCGGATACTTCTGGGGCGCTTTGCGCTGTTGGTAAATATCACTTAACTTTATTACCTAGCCGATGACGCCACTAAGTGAATTAATAAATGAGGTCATCCGTGGAACCGCCGGACTATTGCGGATGTTGATCATGGAGTGGACTGCGGAGGGCTGCTCATGATGCAGCAGAGGTTACAGCCCGAAGCACACTTCCTCCGGGATGCATTTTCATTGTATTGGTCATCGCGCGGTATCCCTGTACCTGCTCATACCGATCGTGCATGGTATAGGTCAGTTTGGGAAACCATAAGTACAGAAGAAAAGACAGAGGAAAAACTTCGATCATTTCTCGATGGAGCAATTATTTGTCATCGGAAGACTCACATGAGAATATCATGGGGTATGCATATTGCGCTGTGAAAAACTATTCCAAATCTCATATCGCACGGGTGTATGTTCTTGCTTCATCTACCTGCATGCGTCGAGCTACGTCCGGAGTTCTGCAAGTCTATGAATTTCCGAATATTGGTAATTGGAAGCGGTAGATTATACTTCTCGCAATGAACGGTAGCCGTAAGTGATCAAAGCAAATGTCGATTAACTCGTTGAGCTTTGAGCGCGTTTATATATTCGTTCAGTTTTCCCAGTGCTTCTTTCCAATCTTCATCGAGCAGCGAATGAGAACAGATAATGGATTGAGAACTTATGTCCGAACTGCACGAGCCTGATCCTTGTGTAGACTCATGCCAAATTTCGTGTAATGTCCAAATCGCTCTTACCAAAATCCTGATGATTTCCGACGAGTCTTCGAACACCGGGAAACCAATCGGTACAAGCCTCCCAATCAGGCCGAGTGCTGTTTCTCGTCTTTTCGGGAATCCCCGTCGGCGTTGACGTCGGGGATTTCTGAAACGGTTGAGAAAACGGTTCTTGTATTTCTGTTGTACCTGCGTTCCTCTTGAAAATATAATAGAAGCAGGTACGTACGAAGAATAGAGGAAACTGAGGTTAACCGGAAGACGAAGTGGGAGAGTCCGTATAATTTGATTTTTCTGGATCAACGTGGTAAATTCGATCGGTAACTTGGGCGCCTTTATCCTGTTCATCAGCTCCCTCAAAACTTATACCGATCAATGTTGATCTGCTAATATAATATGCATCGAGAGGCGCAATTATTGTTATGTGAAGACAGAACCAATTTGCGAGACCTCGGAGGTTACAAAACGGTTTTGAAATGGCTACCGTGATGTATGACGTATGCAATACAACATACAATGAAGCACAGTGCAGTACATTCCCATTAATGTAATGTAATGTACGAACATACATATGTACCGAAATATACCAATATAGAGTTATCAATTCAATCACGAAGAAATTTCCAATCAACATAGTGCTCGGTCACGTTGAAATGCTTCATAACCAAAGCGGAGAATTAGGGGGACGGAGAGGTTATTGTTAATCATCTCCTTCGCAGATTCATCCAGGGACCTTCCACGTGATGAGACACGTCACGTTTTTGGCTTTTGAATAGGAATTGGCGTCAATGTTGAAGTACCACGCCCCCGCATGTTGACGTCGTCCTTTTTTCACTGCCCGAAACAACTCATCTCCTCGAAAATGGAGATAATTTTTCAATTCCTAATTTCACAGTATAAATTTACGTGACTTCATACCGATAGGTATAGGTACGTAAAGTATGTATGTACTACTCTCACTTTATAACTTAGTAAGAAGTTCGAAAGCGTGGTATACGGTAGCCCAATGAATCATGAATTATTTATTCAAAATTTTTGAATAAAAAACAAGGAGTGGGCTCCGAGATGTATGTTATTCATTATATCGTAAAAAATTGGAATTAGGAGAAGAAAAAGTTTGAGAAGAAGATAAATTCATTGAGAAATTATTACAACGAGGCCGAAAAAAGACTCGCCAGTTTATTCTTTCCAGTTTCGAATTTACGCTGCAGCGGGTTCTCTTATCGTTTTTAAAAATGTGACGAATCGAGTTGCTTTTTCGCAATTCAACTGTGTATCGTGCACCGAAGTGTGTTATATACGTGATCACCTACAACGGCAGCGTGAGATTCTCATTTTGGGAAATTTTTCATAATCAATTGTTTCTCGAGGAATATTTTTGTTCCACGATATCTCTCCTTCAGATTCTAACACGAAGTCGCCCGGCGAGTGTTCGAACATGCATCTTAGGTATGTATACAATATACGGGGTGGGCCGCAATTATCGCCGGGGTATATCTATTCTGTGTTGAAAACGGGACAGGAATTTCCTCGTCACACTTCTCTCCGATTTTTGCATAAATTTCGTCGTTATGGCCGACCGAAGATCACGAGACGAAGCGAACGCATTTTGGAAGAGAATTGGTCGATCTGTGCAGATCAGGTACGGATATTCTCTCTGGTCAATTTGTCCGATCCCTCGACCTACGCGAGCGTTGGTTGGTTTCAATTTACTCGAGGTGCTCGGGGGTCCCAGTACTGCCAGCGATGTTGTATGTTCAAATTCAAAGCTCGCGTATGTTCCGTACGATTCAGGTTCCGTTTCTTCTACCGAGCTACCGAGCTCCGTTGGAGTCGGTCGAGTTGTCGGTGATTTATTCGAGGAGAAAAAGAGCTATAAGGAGATTCCGAGTGACCAATAGATGTTGGAAGAAACAGGTATACGATACATCGCCTTGATACATTCATATTATATCACCTACAACATTGCAGCGAAACATTGATATGCATTGTACGATACTCGTATACGGTGTATAACGCGATGAAAGCGGCGTAATTGTGATTGCCAATTAGTCTCAGTTAATTAGAATGATAATTAAAATAACAATGATACCCGATTATAACAGCTAATAACAATAACCGACGGTTATACGATTGTAGCACTATAATAGGTACCTACATATCTATCCGCACAGTATATCACGTTGTCCTCGAGGAAGAAGAAACCTCGCGGGTCTTGGAGCTCGCACGAAGATGACACCTCTTTTCTTCCATGACCTTTACTACTTTACCTACCTGTACCGCTTATCTGATAACGAACGTCCATAGAATACTGTGAACGGTAGTGAGACATAAAGGACGCTGAAGCGAAGTATGTACAATAGGGATGTACTAAATAGATTTACGACTATTACTCACACACACAATAACGTAAGGTAGAGAAGCCCGATTATTCCCACGCTCAATGGGTCAGAGATTAACCTCTCGATTCTTTCCGACCAATTCATTCCTCAGTCGTAGATAGTAGCATGAAAAATAGCTACATTTTCGGAAGCTCTCAATCCTCTTTTCTCTAATCTCAAAGCTCTCTCTCTCTCTCTCTCTCCCTCTCTCTCTGGTGGAAATAATTCCCGAACGACAGCATGTCTTCCGAATTTCCGCCGCGAGGATGCAACAAACTGCATCTGATGCGAGCTCACGATCAGGTGCTGTCATTTTTCTGCCAGCATCTGAAGATTCTGCTATATACATATAGGTGAAATTGTGTATCAATGGACGGAGTGAGTGGCTAAACTGGAAAAGAAATTCGTATCGGTGCACGTACGTAGATGCGAAGAAAACTGAAGAAAGATCGAATCTGGAAAGCCATCGACACGTCCGGCCGCCGGAGATTTTGTGTCTATATACCGTATTTTTTACATTCGCCCAGGTCACCTGCACATTCGGTTTCGGCGGGTATGCATATATCTTGAAGCTATACGGTATCAAAGCGCCGCGCCGCTTGAGATAGTCAATTGACCTTTTCATTCCTACATAGTACTATACTATATACACTCATATCGTATATCGATATTCGCCCCGGTGCTGAAGCTCTGTAAGAGAAAAAAAAATCAAAAGTGGATAGGATGTGTTTTATCGTTGAGGCTGGGTATAGGCATAGAAGCGCTAGTGCTTGTCACGGGCACTCGGCAGTTGATAGGTTTCAATTAATCAACCGCCATCTCTTTTTTCTTTCCTCTATACACACACACACATATTACCTCGCCTATAACTGTAGCATACGCATCTATGCGATGCGTGCGTGTTGCGTGCCCAATTGAATATAATTTCATGGACTGGCCCGAGTCAGGCCGGATTGGACACAATTTTCGTTGAATAAACGGGCATCTTCGGCTTTGAAAAAATCAACAAACTTGGTTCTGATCAAGAATGCGACTAGTTCTTCGATTTCCTAGACCAATGATCGAGCCTATAAAAGAAAAAACTCTATCGCTGAATTCTCATGCTACTGGAAACGGCAGCGGATTGAAAATAATTTTCCATGAAAAACGGGTATTTTCGTTTTTCAAAAAATCTGACAACGCCCGTCCCCATCTGAAAATCGAATGTTTAACTGAATCCCCGCACTTCTCACAGCGAGCCTTCGAAAAAAATTCCAGATGAAATTTTCTGCGCTGCTCGAAACGGCAGTGGATTCGAAATTACTCCTAATTCAAGAAGCAAGGTGTCATTAGGTTCTCCAAAAAGCGAAAATATTCCACAAACAGACATAGGCAGCAACAATTCTTCCAGAATTATCATGTCGTATCACATACGTCCTGGATGTGTCTCCCCAGCACGCGTGCGAACTTCAGCTCCATTTCCAGGGTTTCCAGGTTCCAGGCTTTGTTTTTATGAAAATGGGGTTGACAATTTTTCAACTGGAATTATTAGTCACGGTTTCATTTTCGTAGGGAGATTATCCAATAAATCGATAATTCATCTACCTACTCAGTTTATCATTTCATGTAGAATCATCGCCAGCTTCAGCTGTTAGAAATTCATACAGAAAGAGATCAGGAAACCTGGAGTTTCTCCGACGATATTATAATCCTGGAGAGCGGAACACCTTGCGTATATTTTATGAGGTGGTTCAAATCTTATTCAAATCGTTTGCGAAAGCCATCCAGCTGTGCCGCGGAATTCTATGTCAGAATATTATAAACATAGTCACATACTACAGCTTTCGAATCGCACTTCAGTATAACTCGTATATGTGTTTGTATTGATCAGGGTGTGACTGCCTCGTGTGTTCAGGAACACCTATGTCTCATTTTGAACATCGGATCATTTGGTTCGTCATGAATATTATTTCGTTTGGAAAAATATGTTTGATCTTTTCTCGTCAGGTATCGATAAACAGAAAGCCAATCGAAAATAAACCAACGATGATTAAGAAGAAAAAGTGATGAATTTAGGAAGCAGCAGCATATTTGTTGCAATTCAAGGTCTGTTAAGAGGCCGCTGGAGTCCGCTGCATGTCAATCTAACCTCGCTAACATAGGGAATATTAATTTTTCATCAAATCCGATCAATGTTTTGGAAAAGTAAAATACTTAGACACTTCTTGCCATCGTGCTCAATGAATTCTCAAAGTTTCATTAAAATCGATCGAGTCGTTTATAAGAATTTACGATTTTCATTTTCGAAACGGCCACTGTACAGTTCGGATAGCAAGTCCTATGGCGGCTCAACGGGTGTGATAAAAAGCTGTGGAGACTCAACACCCACAATTTTTGTCAATTCTCAGGTTCGATGAAATAATTGAGAGGGTTTGTGGAAAGGCCCTAAGAAAATCGAGAAATTTGAAATGCATCCTTCGTCACCATAATGCTTGCAGGATATTCATGATTCGGGACAGTGTTCAGAACATTGAAACGAAGATATTCGAGCATCGATTATAAGATCGGACCCCTCAATTGTTTTTGATAAACAATTGAAAATCAATTTTTGGTCAATTCTGAGGAGAAATTTTTTCGGTTGAAAAGTTGATTTCACTTTGCTTCAAAGAAACTTGAGACCTAGTCTTGAATCCGATACTGCAATATCAACATCTCAATATTCTGAACGCTATCCTGGAACACGAATGTCCTGCGGAAAGATTCGGACTGGATTTGGAATCTGAAGCAAAAGTAGGTACGTCAGTTTCAAGAGAAAATCCTCACTTCGGCTTTCTCAATAAACGAAACGGATAACCGGGTGCCAAGACGAAAATTCCGTGTTCAGGGCAGCTTGGCTGGGAAACGGTTGCCCTTCTCTAAAGGAAACCTAAAAAATTAGTCAACCTTCGCCAAAATTTTGAACAAGGGTCTGGGAGTGGCATAGCAAGAAAATTTGAGATTCGAATATGCGGCTACTATAAATTCGAAATGAACTTCGCTATAACTGGCAAATATTTGCTTCGTGAATGTGTTCATTCTGTGCCACGAGAGAAAATTATGAAAACTGAGAGAACGGGACAGAAACGAGGCTCGGGGCTGGCTGGCGGACGATGTAGTAATACGAACGAACCAGCAGGCCAACACATACTCGTCCGAGATCTGATGCCATGGAAGTTCCTTACTTCACGCAGTCAGCCAAGATTAAAATAATTCGAGAAACTGTTGAGGGCGTCGTTGTCTTTGGAAAACAATCTAAGTTTAGCAACGGCGTTTCTAAATGCGTCGGAACGCGCGAAGGACCCACGTCGAAGCGAAGCCAAACCCGCCATAAAGTGTGAAATGCTGGCTGGGTTGACTGCGACTAATCATTTCGGGGACACCGCGGCGTGTCGCGGCGGATAAATTCTTCTCTTTCAAAACGAATATTTTATGTCCGAATAATAATGTCTGGGGCTATATTTATAAACTATAACATACCTACGCTACCGTTATAATACAACACTGCAGCACGAGTTTAGGGCAATTTTTAGCAAAATTACACATCAAAGAAAGGATGATGTTTCTTTCTCTCACACAGCTTCCTCTTTCCTTCGGTTTCTCCGTTTCGTCTATACCTAAATTATTGCCGGGGTTTCATCACTCTGCAGCCTTTGTACGGCAATGTACCGCATGGGCTGATTTATCTCCGCCAGGTGCTGAACCTCATGAAAACTAAAATCGAACAAATTTACCAATCCTTCATCATCAGAATGTTTAACCCGAGATTTTTCTGTGGAAGTGAAAAATGACTTGCTCACGAAAAATTTCTTCTGAAGTTATAAGTAGAAGGTACTTTAGCCCCTCGAAATAAATAGAGACAGAAACTACCGCGCACTTCGGGTTCTTCGCATTCTTTGAGTCCTTTCCACGTCGGATGAATCTCAAATGAGTTGACAAACAATTTGCAAAAAAAAAAAAAAAATACACCAAGTTGTTTCCAGAAGTGCGCTAATATCTTAGCAACCGTTCAAACGATTCGAATATAATTTTCGTTCTCTGTTTCATTCTTCTTGAGGCATCGACCTCTTTGCCTGTACATAGAGTAAAGTTTAGGAGTCAGATTCGTGAGGTATGGCACGGCATCTTGAAATTCCGTATTGTAGCATAGCTGGATAACCGCGGTGTCGCGTTGGAATTGGATCGATTTCGGTGAAATTTACTGTAGAAATTACATTTTGACGTAAAAAACATATATATATAGCATCGTAAACATTGGACAATTTTATTTTCCCGGTTATATAGGGACTATAGTATAACCGCTTTCTTGATTCATTCTCATAATTCCATTATACGAACAACTCACATTTGCAATTCTAATTAGAACAAAATTCCCCCGGTCTTTTACCGCCCAGGTTCCACTTACGGAATATACAACTTTGTTTCAAATTGTCGCATTGATAAATCATTCCATCGCTCTGGTCCGATAATCGAAGTTCCTCCTTTCCGTACAAACCATACGACGAATGGAAAATTTGGAATTTTTTCAGTCACATCAAACTCCTGTGAAATATATTGTTCTTCACGGCTTCCGCGCGTCATCCTCTCTTCTCACGTTAAAATTTTGCTCTTCTTTATATTTGGATGGAATTAACGCCGATGAGTAGACGCGGGTGGTAGGATAAAGAACGGGCAGTGGGTACCAGCTATCGTTGAAAAGAGTTTCTTTTTTCTTCTGTCACAAAGTCTGGCTGCAGATTATCCAACGAATTTGCCTACATACTCCATACTTCACATATAGGTAGGTATTATATCGAATCTCTTGCACGGAGTACCGTATTTCGAACGGGGTTAAAATTGTAATTCCTCGTCGTCCACCTCGGGAAACACAGGACAAAATTTGAACCCTTATATTCCAATCACGGGGAGCTCTTTTCACTGCACGATATATTCATCGTTTGACATCGCTCACATGCTCAATGTGAATAGCAGACAAATTATCCGCTAGGAAAAGCTTTGATAATTGGCTCAAGCCGTCTCATGGTATAAGCTCTTCGCTACAGCTGCTACGAATATCATAACTGTGTATATATTAGGACATATGAACGGTCAATCGGCACATAGTATTACACACCTGAAAGCTACGATTATACGCGAGGACGGTACAGAGGCGTTTGAGGTTCGCTGAAGCGGACACCGGCCGTGGCTCGGACTGACTGACGCGAAGCTTAAAATTGTTCCACTGATTAAATCAGACACGGGCCTCTGAATTTAACGGTGAGGAATCAATACGCCGCGCCGGGTATTCATTGAAATATTGTGCTTTTCTTCTCATCGGTCTCCACACGGTTGGAGCTTGTGTTTTTTCTATCTGAGTTATAGGTCGTAGGTCGCATTTAGATGTGGGATATGCGTATGTACGTACACACACGTATATGTATCCACCTGCCGCCGACAACTAATTGGCGGTAAGTGTTTCTCTAATTATTGGCGAAGCAATTAGTCCACATGAGAACCTGCAGCTACTACTTCGACGTGCTGCTGTTTTCAACTCAGATACATAGCTAACTCCAACTTCCATCGTCGGTATTGCAGTCACAATAATATTTAACACTGTGCAAACGATTTTGACACAGGGGTTCACGAGACTTAAACCCCGGGAGTCGGCAGAGTTCTGGATGGCTGCTTACGGCGGAGACTCGTCAGCGTCGCGTGTGCTTATGTATGAGTAGTTTGATTATTTTACTTCGCTAGGAACTGAAAGAGACATGTATATACCGCATGATACTGGAATTGAACAGGGAAACGAAAAATCACGACCCTTGAATTTCGTGATTTTTCTTTTTCTCTTTTTCGCTTTCTCTGTGATTTCCCAATTTGTATGGATGGAAGTTGCTGAAAACGGATTCTATCATAAATTGGTGTAGTATATACCTGCCCACCAAATATGAGGATTCTGAAGAGACTGAGGAGTAATTGGTGTAGGCAATAAGCGAAATAATTGGGCTCCCAGGACACGATTCTGTGTGGGGTAAAACGCACCCCAGATTTTGCATAACCGGGCGGGCGGCAGAGGGCGACGGTAAACGTTCGTTGGAATGAATTTCCACTCATGATATGTAGTATATAGGTATATGTGCGCAGAAATTTGCTGTTTTCTTTTCTCGCTCTTTGCTTTTTTTCTCGTACCTCTTACATGCAACTGATTTGAATTTTTCTATCATACTCGCTCGCTCAGGTAGGTATATACATACCTATGATATAGACGAAGATTGTCAATATAGATTTCAGGGTGAAATTTGGCGAAGAAATCCGACGATAAACTGAAATTATTTAAGAGGTAAATTATATTCGTTACGCCGCGTGATGTCACGTCGAATCAACCATTATTACGTCGTCGAACGTGAAACTCATACTCTCCGACGACTTCATCTTTCGAGGTGAATATCATCGACCGGAGGAAGGTTCTTGTTAGAGCTACTGTATAGGTACTATTGAAACCGTCTCAATCCTGCTTACTCAATTTGTAACTCTTCAACATGTTGATATCTATTGGGACTGTGTATCAAGTTCGAAGGAAATAGATCCATTCCATTCGCTTCCTCTCTGGTGGCTTATATTACGTACACATTGAAAAGACATATACATAAATTCATTATATCTGTATTGCGTACATATATGCGAGAGGAGCCTCATGTATTTTATCTTTATAAGTTTGGCGAAAGTATTGTCCCGATGATTATAGATATATAGACTGTATGTCCTACAATGTCTGGGTGAAAATTTGAAGATAATCGATTACGTTGTGTCCCTAAAAATTTGACGCCGCAAAATGTTGGTATATATATAGTATGTGTATTTACAGGCCCGTGTACATAAACACACATACAGTGTCTATGTACAGGTATTATAGGTATCTATACGTGTGAAGGGCTCGCAGATCCCGGGCTACCGGCTACGGGCTACCCGTGGCCTACGTTCAAGTTTATTGCGCAGACTCGCTCCCCAGATGAGCGCGAAGCACCTAGACCCTCCTGCCCTGGAACCACCCTGGACTCACCCTCGTCAAAGGCTACGTGCTCCCCAGGCAACACTCCGGGGGATGTTTTCGGTCGCCTTAAAGATAGACTCCGGAACGGAGAAATCGGTCACAGCTTTTATCTCTCTCCGCCTCCTATACCCACTGATCTCCCTCCCTCTCTCCTCTCTCTCTCTCTCTCTCTCTCTCTCTCTCTCTCTCTCTCTCTCTCTCTCTCTCTCTCTCTCTCTCTCTCTCTCTCTCTCTCTCTCTCTCTCTCTCTCTCTCTCTCTCTCTCTCTCTCTCTCTCTCTCTCTCTCTCTTTATGTCATAGTTGAGTCTTCCATATCCTGCGATTAACAGCGAAATATCTTACGAGCGAGTTTTCTCCCCTGTCGATCTTACGACGCTTTATTCAATATGCCATATTTTCGTGCACCGCTCTATACGTGATAAGATTCAATCGTCATACCACGTCTGAACAAAAAAAGGCTTATCTCAAACTATACAATGACAAGAATGATGAAATAAATGTAAAAGAAATC
The DNA here is from genome assembly GCA_963170745.1 of Phymatocera aterrima. Lineage (NCBI taxonomy): Eukaryota > Metazoa > Arthropoda > Insecta > Hymenoptera > Tenthredinidae > Phymatocera > Phymatocera aterrima. The sequence goes on from OY720666.1 coordinate 9,583,320, forward strand.
TCATGAACATTCGTTCACATACCTACCGAGCTATGCGATCGTGAATTCCATTATCAAGATTACGGACGGAATTTATTAGCGGAAATGTGCTACAAAAAAAGAGGACTTTGGGTTGTTCTCACAGTCATTTCACAGCGAAGAGTTCTGTGCGCCGCCGCTAGGCCGCTCCGCTCACACTCCGCAGACTTCCCTTCTCGCAGGAAAAGCGCGTTTGCATCAGGCTCACTCATTGTCAGAATAATCTGCGGGTTTTTATCGACGGATGTGCCGACCTGTATTCTAAAGATTCTAATCCTTTACCGATGTGCACTACGGCCGTATCGCTACTTTTTTCTGCCGGTTAAAATATATGGACAGAATTAAAAGTGTCATGAAGCAGTCGACCGATTTTTCGACCGTTTCCATTTTCTGATCTCCGAAAGAAATCGGATTTCCTACATCCGCGATAGCAATCTCGGCGTGAAATCCATGAGGACGCATTTTGGCCCCTACAGACAAATTTTCGTCTCAATTCTTTCGAGTTATCGGTGCAGTAGGATCGGAGAGTGCGATAGCTACGCTACAGGCGGACCAAGTCAAAGAGGAGCGAGCTTGTTGAACGAACACGAAGACACAGTTACGGGGTCGACGACCGCCGCGCCGAGTCCAAGAATTGCTAGCTAACTTTTCTTTGAATACCAGTACGAGCGCCTGCCCGCCGTTAGGAATTACATCTTTTAATGACTATGATTAGAAAGCATGGAGAGCTTCATTTTCTGCAACTGCAATGACACGCGCGATGACGACTTCGCGTGATCGGAAACTATATCATAGAGCCCCTCGAAATCGCTGCATCATATTTATTCACAGAAGTATTATACAGTTTTCTGGCATTGGATTTACCGGATCAACATCCTCTCCAACTGTTACAATTAGTTAACAGAGCGACAAAGAATAGCTCTGGATCATATCGGAACGAGAGGAATAGAGACGGGAGATAAATGAGTCGGGTCAAGTCACGTTTTTAATTACTGCAATTGCGTTGTCCGCTTTTTTTTCATACATTATGCAAATCCCGCGGCTTATAGAGGGGCGTCGTACTGCCTCTGACCTAAAGAGAAATTTGTGTCCACCGTGACTGAACTAACAATATAAGCCAGTGATATTTTTCCTTTCTTTTTCGTCCGCTAATTTTCTAACAGTTTCTCCATCTTTTTTTTTTTTTCGTTGTAGAAAATTCGTATCTTGCCACATATCCGTGGAATTAATTTCCTAGCCGCGAGATTTCTTTGAGTTTATTTCCTCCTTTTTGAGCTTTCACAGAATTGTGAGGAGCGATCTGTCACGCGTTGAAGTAAGATTTCATATCATCAGGCGGATCACGAACCTGTGTAAGCTAGAATATACGTACGTGACGTAGACGCGGAGAAACCCAGCTACGATATTCAATTGTTGCAGTCGTAGTGCCGGACGCGGTGTAAACGATTGAGGTTAGGTATCCTTCGTGCGAAAAAGAGGTCCCCCGTTACTGCATGACCGTGTACATCACAGCTTGCTGCCGCCGCCTCTCGCCAGATAGCATTTTTCCTTCTTTCTCTGTAAAATCTGTATCCCAACATCTTGATCGACGTGTTTGGTGGAAGGTTGAGAATTTCTTTGAAAGAAAAAATCTTTCTAATTGCCGTTTCAAATTGACAGGACGAGTAACGTCTGGACGTTGTATTCGCTGAGTATTTCAGGAAACATGTCTCCCAGTTTCATTAAAATGGAATATCGAATTCTCTGAACGTGGGCTCGAACGACCGGTGAAAATTTAAATATTCAATTTCACATTGGATACGTCTTACGTGGGATGATTAAGGTCGAGGCGAATAGTGGGTGCATAATGAAAACGAAAAATAAAAAAATTCCGATTTCCGTTGTCCCTACCTAGTATATGAGGCACATCGACGTAATACGTAGGATATAATAGTTCATACATATTCTTCAACGTCGGCACAGAGTGTAAGCTAACAAGTAGAAGGTATAATGCAGGTATAAAAGGTACCCACCCGATGAAAGCAATCTTTACAAAGCCGTGTTAAGATCGGAATTCAATTTCTAACGAGTATCTGCAGCAACGGGTGTCGGCGCAATTACATAAAAGCTGACGAGCAAACAAAGTTAGTGCCTGCCTCCAAAGTGCCTGCTGGCAGGAAATTGTCTTGTATTCTTACACCGAACGGAACCTTTTAACGCAACCGATCCAAATTTACCTACTATATGTATACCTATTATGTCTACCTATTTTACACGTTGTATAAAATCACCGATACCCGATCACTTCATTCTGGTCTTAGATATGTATACAAGAGATTTTTAGAAATGGGTACCTATACGTGTATACGAGATGGGAAAAATCATCGAACCGCGTCAGAATCAATAGCTACTCTTCTATAAGTGGAGGGTTACCACGCAACCTGGAATCCTGGCAAACCTGGAAAAGTCAGGGAATTTTATGATCCGAAATTAGCCGCAACTCTGATCAAATGTCTCACAGAAGGTAAATCGAGCGAATATACACGTATTTGGAGGAAATTAAAACATAACAACGATATGGATATTCAAATGGACCCGGATACTTCGAACAGGAACCGCATATGTCTCTACAGCATCATCCAAGTTTGTCCAATCTAACCTGTAAACGAACCTAACCTCACAAGCAGAAATTCATAGGAAACTCTGATATTCCTCGGAATCTTAGCGGGATGGAATACTTAGCTACTCTCTGCCAAAATACTGGATCCCATCCGCAAAATTTCATTCGGATCGGCTGTATGGTGTTGGAGTGGCGACGTATCGCATTTCCGAGGTGACGACAACGCATTCACGAATATAAGTAACAATGTGGGCAAATGGGTCTTCGATGGCCCATGAAGAAATATCGTGGCGTATTCAATATCGCATCTGTGTCGGTGAACCAGTTGAGAAATTTTCTTGTTGCATCAAAGTGTGATGGGTATCGAATTGAAAAGAATGCAAAAGAAATTCGAAGGAAAAGTAATTCTGTTTTATTCTTTCATTATTCCTCTGAGCAGCGCAAGATGTGAAAAACTGGAGTGTATTAGGTTCGGCTTTTATTTTTTTCCATGATTCACTGCCTCTATACTCTGTAATACATACGCGAGGATTTTCATGGGTAATATAAATGGTAAAAGTTTATTTTCTATTTCCCCTGATATAGATTTTCTCTACAGATCTTCTGCGCGCCCTCCATTATTTACTAACCCAAAACTTGCCGTTCTATGTCCTACACCGCTACATCCTACGAAGGTAGAGATGAGTATACACCGATGAGCAAAACTTTTGCAGCTGTTTATTCTGTCGTAAATGCTCGAGGGCTTTATTACACGAAAACGTAATGTTATGGCCGTATAGCTATACCTCTCTACGATGTAATTTCGTTCATCCTCTGATTAACGTTACGGGCAGGGAGATAGTGAGAGAGATAGATAGACAGACGAAAAATGAGTCGGAACTCAAAATACAGAGATGACACTCATCCCGTACCTATAGATACAGCGTTGCTATGGTTACAAAAACCGGAAGAGAGTGGAAAACGTGCGGCACGCTGTAACCGCGAATATATCTCAGTGCAGGGGATTGAACTAAAATCGAATCACATCAAATCAAATCGAACCCAATCCGTATGGCTACTTATTCGCATGCATGCCCAATACTATACACATGTCTCTACAGCATTGGAAGTGTAAAAGGAATATAGATGATGAGAATATATAAGTATACATTCGAATGAAAAACGAAGGAGAAGGAAATTTCCTATAGTATACTCTTTCTTTCTCATTTTTCCACCTCTTTATCATCATCACTATCCTCATCTATCTGATCTCACCTGCACTCCGAGACGGTCGCGTTGTCGCTCGTTGCCTATATCTGTGTATACTTCGAGGTCTGCCTGCCTGCCTGCCTACAGCGGATAGTCGTATAACCTACGTCGCAAGTCTCCGCATAAGTTGTAACTTATGACGACTAGGTAGAACATACGAGAGCTCCGCTCCACGGTCTGTAGCTATGGATACCGCCACTTACCTACCTACCTACCTACCTACCTACCTAGCTACGTAGCTACCAGAGAGGTCGAGCCGAGGGATTATCGCTAACATATCTCAACGTACGTATGTACGGACGTTAGGTATCTGTCTAGGCTATACGTAGGCGTGGAGATGAACCGGAACCCCTCCTCCTTGCCCTCGTTCCCTCGTTCCTCTTTCTCTTGCTCCATCTTCTATTTCCAAGCTCTCGTCTCCGCGACGGATGGATACACGATCGAGTTGACACGAGACGACGCATGGCCAAGACCGAGGCGAGATCTATATATAGATATAGAAAGAGAAGACTCATACGAGAGCACGAGGTTGAATTCTGACGATCCAATTCTCGATGACTGACTGACAGACAGACAGCCCCCACGCCACATCCGGAGGAGAATACATACTTTCGGTGAATTTGTGTTATTGAGAAATGACAACCAAAAACAAAAAAACAAAAAAAAAAAATAAGAAAACAAAGCAAAGAAACAAACGAGAACAAAATTCACGCGGCTTATACAATACGTTACATTATATGTATATACCGCGTTATCTTGTTATATGAATAAGACGTATAGTATATTGCATAAGAAATTTTATATTCTGCTTAATATATCAGGAAATGGGATATGATTGTGTTCGCAGTATGGAGAACACCCAGCGTGCTGGAAATTTTTCGAAATGAGACAAATACGGTTGGCAAACGGGGAAATTTTCAAGTCGTGATTGGCTGTGAGCTCGCGGAACATTTCACCCGTTTGGCAACCATATTCGTGGTCTTTTGTTTAAAATTTTGTACAACCTCAAGTGATCGTCATCGGAAACGCTGAGTACTGTTGTACTACAATTCTTGAAAGACCAAGTGGAAACTGAAATATAGCCAGATGCCACCTGGTGGCGGAATGATGTATTGCGGCAAGCATCATGGTGCCATTTTTGGACTTGCCATCTCAAATGTACAGATACCGTTTCGAAAACGAGAATTGTAAATTTTCACGAACAAATCGATCGATTTTGATGTAACTTTGAGAATTCATTGAGTACGATGGCAGCGAGTGGCAAAGTATTTCACTTTCTCAAGATATTGATCGAATTTGATAAGAAATGAATATTCCTTATGTCAGCGAGGTTAGATCGCCAATGGCGACGCCAATGGTCCCTCAAACATGGCATACCACGTATTCATCTGCTCTTCTACCGGAAAAATGTTTTCTTTGCAGTTCAAGACCGAAACATTGAAAATCGAACTGTTATCGGTTGACTTATACATTCACTGCAGCGTAGGTACTGATTCGCTTTTGCACTATACAAATGAATAGATGGAACTTCGAAATATCATGACTCTCAATTCAAAAATTTCTAGACATGATGAATCTGAATTTCGATTACTAATTGCGGCATTATGAAGCGCTCGCTAGATCTTTGGAAAAAATTACTGTCAATATTCATGATACTATGATTATATGTATGTAGTTTATAAAGGTATGCAGATATAGCGCGTTCCACAATACCAATGAATACCTATAACTTTTAAAACAGAATATGTACTAGAGCACGTGTCAAAAGTTCGAAAGATCGACAGTTATCAAAAGAGGGTTTGTTCTTCTCGGGAATTGGTATATTTCAAGTTTTATACCTCGGGCCAATATACTTATGTATACATATATACCTACGATCCGTGGGCGGTGATGTTTTCCCGAGTTTTCCCTTGCGCGATCTGCACGATCTTCCGTAGGTCGAATTTTAGGGTATATAACAAAAGGCCCTGAACCCCTTGGGCATCTTTCCATTCGAACACGTTGTATGTATCTTTGTATGGTGAAGGATGTGGGACAGGATCACATCCTGAACTTCATTTTATAGATTGGTATTCTGTACGCAGGTTCGGCGTTTCTAACGGTGGAAAAAATGTGTGAAATTCAAAACGGCCTGCGTGGGTGTGCGTTAATAGAAGTCCGACGTTTTTGTGCATAAGGATTTTCGTCATTTGAGGGTTTTCGGGGTTCGCTGATTACCAATTTGATTAAATGATACTTAATTATAATTTTTTGACTGAAAATCATACGGGACTCTTCACGCGGGTAAATCTTCTTGCGCGCGCTTATGCAGGCTTCAAAATTCATTCATTCAAGTTTTCAGGTTCACTGATTGTCAGGGACTATGGTTTCATACTTGACTCTGTAACTCGGTTATAATTAAATCTATACTCAGTCAGATAATGAAAAAGTTTAGGTATATACATCTTATACGAAATGGTATCGGAGCTTCGTTCGCCATAATCTGAAACCTAGCTGTACCTACTTTGAGTTCTTTTATCTTCTTACGCATTCTATTTGTCTTTTGGTTCTTATTGCTTCCCAATCTTGTGGACGTGACTAACAAATTCATGAACAACTTTAAACTCGGTAAAAATGTTCGAGTACTTTCATAATCGTAGGACATCCCATTCATCTAAATTTTGAGAGAAATGTGTTCTACATATGCAATGCTCAAGTTTTTCTGCTATCGCGAGGGAAATGTTCTTTCCACCTGTCTGCAAATCTCAGCAATCCACGAGGTGCCTTGAATAAAGGGAAAAAAGGAGACCGTGGAAACAAAGAGAGGGAAGAGAGGAAGAAAAACTATACCACGAGACTTGGTACATACTGTTCAACCTAGTTTCCTCTCTCGCTCTCTAGTCTCCACTCATCGTCAGTCAGCCACGAGCTTCGGCCGTAATCCTCCTCTACACTCACCTCCGAAGTGAGAGTAGGTGCCACTCTCCAAGTCTGCTGCGGGGCACGAACGTACGCGACGCAACGCGACACATGCCGCGCTCCGTGCCGCGTATACGTTCGATCTCTCTCTCTCCATTCCTAGTCCGTATCCTTTCGCTCCGCTCCGCTCAACGACCCGACCCGACTCGACTCGACTCGACCCGACCCGACCCGGCGCAACCCGACTCGACTCGACTCGACTGGCTCGACAGACCGATAGACCGGCAGCTCGACAGACCCAATAGACCGACCGCGGGGGTTGGTTGTTATTGATCCCGAACCGTAGTCTCGTTGTTGTACGCGCGCCGCGGCCCTCTCGCTCCCTCTTCCTCTCCCGAAGTCGCTGGCGCTCCGTTCGCCCAAGCCTCCGACCCGCTCCGCGCTGGTGGTCTCCCACCCGTCGCCGCCCATGTTTGTAGCCCCAGGCGAAGAGCTGACGGGCGCCAGAGCTCAGTCAGTGCGTGCACCGCGGCCGGCCGGCGTGCACCGTGGACGCGCACTCCCTAATCGGCCGCGTGGGGATTGCCCGCTTTTAGAGAAAAGCAAAGAAATAAGAGAAAAGGCCATTTTAATACCCCATTAATTATAATATTGTTACCGCGAGCCCCTTTTCTTCGGAGGTGATAAAACAAAATAAAAAATTGCGTCGGTCTTTTTCTCCATCCAAGAAAGTTTACCCGTAAAATCATCGATTGTCTGAGCAGCTTGCTCGCTTCTATTTTCCGCTCCTAACGGAGCTGGAATATACCTGCATACATATGTATACATGATCAATTCCACTTGATATTCATAATCCATCAAATATCTTCTGTTCTCTTTATCACATTTTCATTCAGTCTCTATGTGTGGGGAAGATCGTATCCGCGTTTCAGTTTATATAGGTGCCGCCGCGGCTACGTAACGTTACGTTACGTTATGTATGCATGTTCAGACGAGGACGAAAACTGAGCGATCGAGGCCCGGTGTTACTGTACTGTACTGTACTGTACCGTACCGTACCGTACCGTGTCGTAACGTACCGTACGTCACCGTCGCGTGCCTCTAAACGTTAGCAACAAGTTCCGGTGGGGCAGTTCATGTAGTCCGAGAGACGATGAAACTTAGATACTATCATACCGGCATATGATTGTAGCCGAGTGCCGTTTCAGGTTTTATCACAGATCAATAATTATTTCTTGTTTCCAAATGACCCAGCTATTTCTCATCCGCAATTGTTTTCTCAGCTCTTACCGGCATACGAGTACCTATAACGTGTCTGTATACATTTCAATCTCGTTTTATCCGCGTTTTACGAAAAAGATTGAACAAAGATTAACAACAAAAAACACGAAAAAAGAAAACTATCGATTCTCCAGATTAAAACAGTCTCGAGGAAAATTGTTTGCAACAAGTTTAGAAATGGAAGATGTAAATTAATAAAAAATATCAAGTGCTTCCTGAATCTGGGTGCTGGTAGAGGAAATAAATAAACTCGTGTTATAAAATAATCGTGTGTTCGTTCCAATATATGTATACAAAATATACCTACGATCAACGAGCAGTGAGGTTCCTTCGAAACGATTCAACCAGCTGATCCGCTTTGTACCCCTTTCTCTTTTCAATTCTCCGTTATTATTTTAGGCAGTAGGCATCTGTGATAATATTCTTGTTAGATTGATAAAAATTTATAAGTTTCTGCCATCGGACATTTGTTCAACTCGTATACCACCACTAGCCCGAAAGTATATCGATTATGTCGTAGCAGGAATGACGATCGACGATGCGGATGGACGAGCGGGAAAAATAATTTCTCTCGTTGTTCAGTCACCGCGAGTTTGAATGAGAATAGTACCTTCAGGCAGGAACATCGGAGAACATTTGCATAAGTCACTGTAAACTACTGATTCGTTTAGCGAACGGTCGTCGCATGCCAGTCGAGTTTCTATCACAAACACTGAATCGGGCTAGGCTCCTACTAGAAGGTGGAGGTATTATGCCGAATGTTTACTCAGGGAGTTGATACGCGTTCGCGCTGTTTTACGCGCGCGGCTACGTTCGTAGGTACACACACACGCATACATGCGCTACACGGTTACATGCATTTACGAATTTAACTAGATCTATGCATATACCTCGCAGATTTAGATATACGTATATATACATGTGAATAATGATACCTATCGCGGGTGTGATTCGGTTAGTTTGAAATTTCTATCCCCGCTCGTTGTTTTTACCTCGTTATATATTTTCAATCATCGGGATAATCATTTTTTGTCAAATTATTAGCATATCGTACATACTTATCGGCACGCGACTACATCAATCATAATTCTTATCCAAAGTTTCTTCATGTATATACATTTTCATTTATCAATCATGAAGCATTGTGCACGTACGTATGCATGAACACCACGGCTACGACCGTATAAAATCTCCACACATAGGCATACGGAATTTTTGCATCCAATTATTCCTCTCTCTCTCTCTCTTTCTCTCCCCCTCTCTCTCGTATATATGCATGGCTTCTTGATATTATATTCGTGTTTAATGTTCAACGAATGATAAAATCAACACACCGTTGTTACAGAGTTATAAAAGAAATCGTAAAAAGTATAAACTATGATATACATATGATACAATACCTACAAATTTGTGCAGTGGGCCGATTATCACACTTGCGTTAGTCTCTCTCTCTTTCTCTCTCTCTCTCTCTCTCTCTCTCTCTCTCTCTCTCTCTCTCTCTCGCTCTATATACGATTCCTCACGTATGTGCATAATATACTATAAGTTATCACACGTGATAACATACAATATCATGAAATACAAAGTTCTATGTGCAAAGGAATAAATTGTGTGTTTCGAATATTATACGATCAAAAACCATAGATAACTAAAAAAGTAAAGAAATAAAGAAGGACAGAGGAAAATGATCCGAAGAACTAAACTACATCTGCAGGGAGATTGATAAAAACGAAAAAAAAAAAAAGCTTGTGTTTGTAAAATTTAGAAAAAACAAAAACAACGAGATCGTGTACGAAAAACAGGCAAAATTAAATCAAAACTGGCGTCCGCGTCGCGGTCGCGCGAGGGTCCGGCGGGACCCCGCGGAGCCCGACGCCGAATAAACGGCGGAGGTTCCTTGTCGAGTGGCGGATCAGCAGCATCGGGATTACAATGCGGTCTATGCGCCGTTGTAGCCGGTCTATTTCGCAGAGCTATGTGCATAGCTGGCAGTAGACGAGGATCGGGAGAATCGTGCTATCAAGAATTACCATCCGAAGGACGTGCCGAAGCTGCGGGAGGGGCAGGGGCAGGGGCAGGGGGAGGGGGAGTGGGCAGTGGTAGTTGTGGTGGTGGTACTCACCCGCTTCAAGTTCCCACTAGTTGTGTTTCACATATTTCTTACGTCAGATCCACCGGATCTGTCAAAGTACAAAACGTTAAGGAAACAACAACAACAACGACAACAGCTGCCGCCCCTGCTGCTGCTGCTAGTGCTGCTGCGGCTATCGAGGAGGTGAGAGAATCCCAAAAATTATGTACAGTATAGGTCAACAAATAACATACTCATGCGCTCGCACGTGTCAGGCTCCTCCTCTCTCTCTCCGTCCAACGATTTGTCTCATTAGTTATGCAAGAATGAATTTATGAGCAAGAAAAAGTCCCGTGAGCATTCACGGATGAAACTGGTAAACATTTCGTCGACCCTATATCGAATCAAACTCGCAATCCTGCAAGATCGCGCACGGTCGCGCGACGATCTCCCCCCATGTGTTGGTACCCGAAATTTGCCTGGACACGAGATTAGAGAAATTGTTGGGCGCCAGACCAGAAACTTCATTTTTCCGGCGCGGCGCTCAGCTGGTAGAAGATTCATCGACCCTCTGTCGAATCGAACTCGAGATCCTGCGGTCTGGCTAAAGTCTCGCTTACCTATATCGGTCCCCGAAGTTCGCCTGGACACAAAATTGAAAAAAAATAATTAAAAAAAAACCAATTTTGGATGCCAAACAAAAAATATTTCCCCGATACGTAGGTATGTAGGTTCGATACAGATGGCCCTTGGAATTTTTCAGCGGTCGACAAAAAAAGAACATTGTTATTTCAGTGTGCAGCCATTCTTATAACGTGATATATATAACGTATCATAAACTTGGTTTGGGGTCAGCGTCGTCAAACTAAACCGCAACGACTGATTGTGTGAGCAGCGAGTAGGCATAATGTACGTGCGGTTCGTAATCGCGAAACCAGCCATATACACGTCGCTCTGGTTCTTTGAACGTAAACGACAACTTCCCTATTACATTCTTTATGCTATATACCTACCTATACACATAATATTAACTACCTACCGAGGTAACTACCGAGTGATGATGATACATAGGTATATCTTTTCACTATCATATAGCTTGCGTACATCTGATCTACGTCCTACTAGCAGTATATTTATGCATTTATGGTTAGGTATCAAGCTGAATCATAGATTGAGATTAATCGCTCAAGAGTTGAGAGATGAGCATCAGATAGATATTCCTACCTATACGCGAGCATATACATAATCGTAAATTTTTTAAAATTTTATCTCTTGTTCCTCAGCATTTTCAAGTATATATGCTCGCTTGGTAATATTACGTGATTTGTAGAAAGAAAAAGAATGGAGGCGCGCAAGATAACGTGTATGTACACACACGCACACGCACACGCGAGCAATATTATATATAGACGTGTATTATCTCTCGTGTCGTTTATCATATTCCTCGCTGCAACGTCAGCAGCGTCTCTCACAAGTCTGTTAGTCTATCTATTCGTCCGTCTGTCTGTCTGCCTGTCTGCCTGCCTATCTGTTTGTGGATATGAAATGTGCAAATATATATAATAAAGTGTCAGTATTCCTTCAGCGTTTCTCCTATGGATTATAGCGTGGAACTGTAGAGCGTCAGTAAGTCAGTGAGCTAGAGCATCGCGACGCAGTAGTATGTAGTATACACCTGAATATATACTTACCTACAGTGTTCGTAAACTTTTGATAAACGTGCGTTAGATAATATGAGGTGCCGCGGGAGTTGAGTGCAACGGTGATTTCACCTCACCTATATTATCATTCGGTCTGCGAATTATAGGAAACGAAAGTGTAATATGCAAGTTACGATACAATATCGTACGAAATGTCACTATAACTTCAGCACCAGCTATAGGAGGTCACTTCAACACGTTTTGGGATTTTCCAACGTTGAACTTAGGTTAGTGCCAAAGTCGCACAGGATCAAACGGACCGCTGTAGAATTCGTCAGCTGTGTTGGATCCGCCTCAATTACAGCACCAAATTTTCTACAGTGCATGCAACCACGTACAGGGTGGGTTTCTAACGCGACGTCCTGTATCACATGTATATACCTATATACGTAGACTCGGGCAGCGCGGCGTGAAGGCGGCCGACGCGCGCCGACTCGAAACGGGAATCCGCATTCCAGTGATTTTCCGATTTGTTGAAAATGGTAACAAATTTACGACGCAGGTTTCACGGCCGACTTATAACGATACTCCCGAGTGCACGGAGGCACGTTATGAGCAGTCCTCCCTGTATATACATGTGTGTATTGTACTAGAATACAGCATTTCATTGCACCACGCTGGTGCACACGATCTTTGACAATTTTACAAATAACTATCGAACGATTGAAAACGAAAAGCTGAATAAGAAACAACAAAATTGAAAGCAACCTTGGTGACGTCATGAGTGGTTGGAGTAGGTATGCGAACCAGGTCAATCACAGCTTTCATGATACGTGCTTTGAGTTGTAATAATAGCTGGCATACATGTGATGCGGTGTAACTCTACTGGCAACCTAACCTACCTCTTAAAGCATATACGGTATTCGCTAGATTAGCATGAAAACATGGTATGAATAGGATAGGATAACCGATAACGTATGTAACGAATAATGTACCGTAGTACATGTACCTACATCTACATTTGCACTGCTTATCAACTAATGCATTAAAGTGTATGAATGCATGTTCGACGGGAGATCGCAGTGCGAAATATGAACAATTACGTACGCTTTAGAGTGGAAAAGGTATATTACCTACATGTCTGATTTTCGGCAGATTCATGAGAGTTTCTCGCTTCGGTTCAGGAGGATGACAGAAGGGAAAAAACCTCGAATCAATTTTTTTCGGTTTTCCTTTTCCATACTGTGAAGTTCAATGTCGTATTGTTATTTGTTGGTATGACGATCGTCACTCCTACAATTTTTTTTTTCGTTGTTCCAAACTGATCTTTCAGACAGTATTTTGCTTGTCGGTGCATGGTGAGAGAATACCTACACGAAGAGACATATGGACGTTAGTCTTACGGTAATAAAAGTAGAGGCCAATCTGGCTTATTATAGTTGAGGAATTCCGCGCCAGCTGAACCGACTTCTTCTACTTACTTAAACTCAGTTCTAACGCCTGAGGCGATCACCTCAAGGTTTCTTATCTGCTGTCATAAGGTTGGTACTACCCTCAGCTGCCGCGTCGCCACGTCGCTGACGGCTGCAATTGACCCTCGTCGCTTCAACTTAGATCTTATTGTTGACTCAAGAGTAACTCACTCGCTGAAGGTTAGGTATATATGAAATAGTTTGAAATTTATAATCCATCATTTCATGCGATTACAGAAAATTTAACATAAATTTATTAGTGTGGTAGATAGAATGTTTGGTAGATATATCTAGATATAATGGGTATGCCTATTCTTTAGATGTTTCGAACGGTTTCCCCGTCTCAATTGTGGCCGTTGCAGTCGCCGCTGGCCATCTAACCTAGCTAACATAAGAAATATCTATTTTCCGTCAAATCCGATCGATGTTTTGAAGAAGTGAAATACTTTGCCATTCCCTGCCGTCGTACTCAATGAATTCTCAAAGTTCTATCAAAATCGATCGATCCGTTTGCGAGAAATAGCGATTCTTGTTTCCGAAACGGTTTCTGTACATTAAGATGGCGAGTCCTATAGCTTAATGTTTTTATACACACAGGATATCATATATTATATATGTTATACGGCTTATAATTTCGGTACCCGATGCTACATAACTCTTGTCATCGATAGTATTATTCGCCGCAGTATAGGTCCTTCACATTTATATTTATAACGTTAAAACAAGACAGAAACAAAAATGAAGGCATGTATCCCGTGGGATGTAATCCGTGAGGATAAAATATCGCACACTACACCAATGCGCGTTGAAAATTTGTCAACAGTTTGCGCGCATACGTATATAAAGTACGAACACAGTTTTTCAATATCCGTCATAAAACGTGAAGATAATATTATTATTCATATCCCGAACCGCAGGAAGCGCGTTGAATGAATTATATAAAGATATATGTAGGCCCTGGAGGAGGCAGTATCTCGGGTTTGAGGAAAATGTCGTTTCTTCAATGCAATATATATAAAAAGAAAAGAAAGGAAAATTGAATGAGAAATAGAAAAAATGTTTCACCCGTCAGACGTTCAAATTAACTGAAAAGAAAACGGTGGGGAAAAAATATGCGAAAGAAGAAAAATCGTGAAGAAAATGAAATCTTGAATTTTTTCTTCGTTCGAAAAATTTCAACCGATATTATTTTTCGTGTTTTTTGTTTTTTTTTTTCTTCTTTTTTTGTTGCGCTAACGCGGTCATAAAATTCAGCCTCCGCTACCTATTTCAGATTGGAAAAATGATTTATACGAATACGAGTGGTCTCATAAATTTGACTATCTTTGAATAATTTGCCATACTGCTGTGCTCGAGTATTCGGTTGGTACAAAATGAAAATGACAAAACTAACTCACCGCGGGGTGTTTTTTTTTTTTGTTTTTTTTTCTCATTTCTATTTCATCAATTATGGATTTCTGAGCCGAGTAGCCAATTTTATATTTTTCCTTCACGTCGCGATGTTCCCGCTTCGGTGAATCATGATATTAATTATAAATTGCATGAAATTCACGCTGCGTGAAAAATTTGTTTGCAAGTAGCGTGTAATAATCGCGGTGATAATATACGCGTACAGATCTTTATATATGTATATGTATATATATATACATATTCGTACATATATACAGGCCTGCGGATGATCCGCTCAAATCACAACATAACATCACATTAAATCGTGTCTTGGTAAAATTTATACTATTAGTTTCATGTATACCTACCTACCGGAGTTTACTATTTTTAGCGGCGAGAATTTCAATTTGCCTCGATTATTTAAACTAGTCTAGTCTAGTTATTTATTTTCTTCCCCCGCCCGTTTCTTCGCGGCTCTGCTGTACCTATCCTACAGTATTGCACTGCTGATGCCGACTAGCTGTGAGGCGGCTACATTAGCACCACTGCAGGAGTCTCCTTCTTCCCGACTTTTTCGTTACAACATAATCAAACTTCTGGTTCCGAACTTGTTTAAGTCTAGCCATCAGTCGGGGGCGGGAAAAAGAAAACGGTTCGACCTAATAAGGGCGGGAGGGGGGGGGGGGGGGGGGGAGTAGCTACGAATCTTCTATAACGAGATCTACCGAAATAGGTGAAAACTTTCATTATCATTGTACACGCGATCTCGTGGAAATAGGAAATTGACATCGGATGGAAAAATTTCGGTTTCACGCGATTAGGTAACCGTACGCAGCGCAAAATGAAAATTGTTCACATTTTTTGTTGTTTTTGTTAATTGGCTCACATTATTATATCTCTATTTTTAATGCAATATTGTAATTACCGATCTATAGAAGGTAAAACATGACTTGACTTTATCTTGGCATAACTCTGTCCGCATAACGTACACAGATATCCAGCGAGGCAGCGACGGGTAGTTATTATTTATGCAGAAATTCTATTCCTATATCGTATACGATTAATCGCCTCGGTCGGCGAACCTTTACTCTACTCGTGGCATCAATCGCTGATTAATATTTCAATTATTCTCTCAGCAGAAGAGTTTAGAAAGACACGTGATGCACATATGATGCATTCAGTGCGTGTTGTACTAACCTATCGTTCAGTTCTAGCTTCGCAGTCGAAGATCATATATTTGAAAAATTGTGATTCCATGGAAAAATGTCAATCAATTCATATATACCTGTAATTTAGTACCTAGGTACAATAATAAGTCTATATACACTTCTCGTACGCATGGAAGCAGTCATGTACTTTTGCCATCTTTCAAAATAGTCATAGTACTACTTCGGCTCGTAATATCCCACAGCTGACACATCATTATCGTCGTTACAAGACGTTAGCAACGATGAAGAAAAATAGTCAATCGACGACCACGGGGTGTTCTGATAATTGAATTTTGTTTTTTCTGGTTGTTGTCTTTCTTACGATACGGAGTGATAATAAATGAAAATCCTTGAAATATTTCACAATTCCTGAAGACGGTGTGTCGTGCCAAATTTTTTACCTTTCCTGACTCGAAAGTTGGCTAGCCTGCAAGTAGCTAACAATAAAATTATTGTCAAGGTGTGCGTGGGGCAGGGATCGAAATAATTTCAAGTATACCATTTACTACGTACAGGCGATGTATGTTTACTGAGAAAATTTTACGAGGCTCGAATCGAGTTTACGCGCAAAGAAAAATGCAATTTTTTGCCACGCTCCGGTGTCGCAACAAGTGACATCATTCTTCGTGATATTTTTACGTACAACCTATGTCTACATCAGCATCAGACATTTTCAGACGTAACCACACATTCAAAACGGATCCTGAATGGCAAATTTTTGAGCTCGTGGTAAAAAATACGTGGATCACGATTTCTCTGAAATTTGTTCGGAATAGTTGGATATCTATATTATTGTTGTTTTCATCGTACCGTGGATTATTTTATAGGTAATAATTGTAATGTAATAATGAGAAGAGGGAGAGGTAGAAGTGAGAGAAAAAGAAGAAGAAGGAGGAGGAGAAGAAGAATGACTGATGGTTTAATTGTCTAAAGATGATTGTGCAAAGAGAATAATATTGCAGGATTGTCTTATTTAAAAGTTCATAATTCATTGAGAATAATAGAAAGGTTGGAAGTATTGTTATACCTATTGTTAGTTGGAATAATGATATTCTCACGGGTTCGTTGAGATGTATAATAACTACATATAGGCCGTTGATTCAGTGCCAGAGCTTAGAAAATAAATTCCATCACAAGATATTATATAGGTTAAGTAAGTCGGTATATATACTATATGTTTATATGAATGTGTGAGGCATAACTTCATCGAGTTTTGATTAGTTGGCAAAAGTTTTGTACATATCACTATATAATACCAACCCTCCCAAAATAAAGAGAACCAAACTAAACAAATGTAAGTGGGGCGGGGTCTGGGGGGGGGGGGGGGGGGGGCAAGAGAGGAAGAAAAAAACGACTGTGCGAGTTAATCCGCAGTTTTTACCGCGAGAGGATTTACCGGGGGATGAAGTAGTATATAGGTATACATCTATATATAGGAATGTATATGAACTGACCCTTGATTAATTAATCAAGGGTTTGTTTTCAAAACTCCGAAATAACTTTCGCGGGTGAGCCAAAATTTGAAAATATAATTCCTCGAGCTTTATAGGAGGTATTAATAAGTATATGTATAGAGCTCCCTTTTTCGCGAACGAGTACATAAATACCGCAAAATAATTATTCACAATTTTTCGACTTTTCATTAGGTGATTGTTGTCTGACATTTTTGTGATCAGATTTCTCTTGCTTTTGCGATTATTATTACGCCGCAGTTCGATCGAAATTAGAGCACGAATCTGATCGAGCCCTTTCTAGCCCGCCGTACACTCCTGCACATTAATGCAGGCTTTGCTCTGAAGTTGGTCACGCTTGTGGGTAAGTTGCTACAAGGGTAAAACAGAGACCGATCGGCGCGATACCGTCAAATGGATTGGAAGAATAGGTCGCGATAGTCGGCTTCTTGCTGCACTCCTGCCACGAGCGCAGCTCACTTCACAGCGAAACCATTAATGTGCCGCGGTGTACGTTTATAACTATAAATTTGCGCTCGACTGCAGGCTGTGCTGCGTTCGTAGTCGCATACGCTGTGCTATATGTGTATGCGAGTACATGAAAAACCAAGAGACTTTGGACACCACGCCGAGCAATGAGAGCAGCGAGAGCGACGAATATGTGTTTCCGATTATAATGTTAATAAATAACGATAAATTAACGCTGTGAATAAAATAAATGTGCACCAAGTTCCCTCGCGCATTATTCTACATGCGTGTGCGAGTGATATATTCTCACGTTCGTGAATATTCATCCGCAGACGGCTATCTACTATATATATATATATATATACTGTATTTTTGCAATAGAAACTTGCGACAGTAGGTTGTCCAACGCGTTGAGAAATGGTCATGGAAGCGTTACATGGAAATTTCTGCATACTACGATACATCTCTGGTACATTCTATTCTGTATGTATATCTAAGTGATATAAAAATCAACTCACGAACTAGTCAGCCGCCTCTAGGCTCTACTTGCCAAGAATCTGTGATTTTCGTGCCAATCAGAATGGCGCCAATTCAGATTTGGCTTAAATTTCACCTGTTTAAATATAGGTGCGTATCTAAAGGCCGCCGTGCCCCACTCCGTGATGTATATTCTTAGACCAACGCGTCCTCAATGTCTGTAATAAAAATTCGTCGCCTAATCATTTCGTTGTTCCGTATCATTGAACAATTATTGCGTATTCGCTTCGGGGATGAGATGCTTCTTTATATACGAAGCAGATCTCCGTAAGCATAAATATTTAATTTTTCCAGCCATAGGTGATCTTTGCGAAAAGATATCAAGCTCGCCTATGAGGCTTTTTCACTTGGTTTTTTATTTTTTTTTGCGTAAAATTAGTAGGTCACACCAATTCTGGAATTTGAATAATTTCGGACAATAAAAGTGACTTGATTCAATTGCACAGAAATTTGTCGACTTTTATAGAACTTATTGTTTCGTCGAATGGAATTCATTCTCGCCGAAAGCCGCATCTAGATTTTTCACTCCGATTCACGTTCACTCAAAAATACATAAATTCATACTTCACCGATTGAATGAGTGACTTTAGAAATTCTCATTCTCTTCGACACTCTTCTAATGCTCCCGCGAACATAAAACACAGTTCATCTTCATAACGTTCGAGCCTCGGCTCACTTTGAAACGCGTTTCTTAATCTCACTGAGCTAAAAAGGAACCGTTCCAAAGTGGCGAAACAGTATTAAGAGTCAAGGTTTTTTTCGCCCCTCCAAAATCTAGTCATATCTTTCATGAAATACGATTCGGGTAACTCCACGGTTCAAATATTTCCCGTTATACCATAGCAGAGCTGCAGATTCAAATTCGCTCGTTTCATCCCTATTCGCACGCGTCTCATCACCAGAAACGTCTTCTCCAGAAGTATATACCAATCCACGCCGTGTCACATGCGAAGCAAGGTCTACGGATAAATGAAATCCTGAATACGGGAAGTGAAGAAAATTTGTCTCATCCACACTTCGCGCACTCATAATAATATATATATATATATATACCCGTATATATATCCTCGAGAGTGAGAAAGAGAGAAAGAGAATAGGAGCGGAAACGGGCCGCTCTGGCTCCCAGCACGTAGGCTCAAACTCAATGACGTCACGCTAACATTCTCTCACCGGGTTTCTAGGTAGGGGTGTGGCGCTCGAGAAACACGACTCGGTCAAAGCCTCGTCGCGAAGGCGGCACTGAAAATGGGGTAGAAACGACCGGGCCGGGGCTCTCTCCTCTTCACGATCTTAGAACCGCTTCGATGTATACCTACCAGCCCACAGGGCCGTAAGAACCGTAACATTTTCATCATATTAACATCATAATTCCTCTGCTCCCGTTCTAGGTTGAGCATATAAGATAGACCGGGGCAAAATGGGCATTCAGAGCGATACGGGTGACCTGGAATATTTCATGATAAATCCGCACGCGTAGGTACTATTCATTGCAAAAGCACTACTATAGCTATAGCTTTCGAAGCGAAGACGAAAAATCGCGAAAATATGGGGCACGAGGCATCCTGAAATTTGACGATTTCTACAGTACCTCGCGGAAATGTAAATTTTCCCGATAATTGGTTTGTTATTTATCTCCGCTGGAGTGAAGAAGAGGGCGGTATTTTCGGCGATTTTTCAAACGCTCAACATCAACTGCCTGCACATTCGGTTGATAGTTATTATGTAGAAATATGGCGATTTTTTCAGTGATGTACCGATTCTTCAAGAATATTACGCTGCGAATAAATTGATGATATATGTCTGGCCGTTCGGACGTTGTCAACGAATGGAACAAAATTCGATGTTCACGAATCTCTGTTCGTGTAGCCCGTTTTGCCCCACGGGGCCCGTTTCGCCCCGTACGCTCCTGCGCCCGTTGGATATGATGGGAAGCCAATGCGAGAGAGAGTCTCAACTCTCGCTAACGTTTCGTTTCGATCCTTGGAAGGAAGATGGGCACATTCTCCTGGTGATTGCTTGTCACCGCCAATTCGTCAAAGGCTTTGGAGGAAGGTGACTGAGGGAATTCCTTCTCTACAGGGTGAATTCCTCGACGACAGAATCAAGCCGAAGACACAGTGCCAAGGTTTTCCCCTCTCTGTGTTCTCGTTCATTTAAGAGAATTGGCTGTAAATCACTTACCTTGCGAAATTGGGCTGCTGCTATTCCTACGTGTATGTATTACAATGCGCTTTCAGATGAGTTTTCGCCGTTCATATCAGTGAATGATTTATCGTTTTTTTCTCAAATTTCGGAACAACGAGAGACAGGCAGATGAGATTTATTGGCTGACTACTATTGAAACTCGGACGAAACCATCTTGAGATATGAGAAGCAGCACCGCAAAAGCAGAAAAATCCTCTTTTCTTCACTTGCCTTTGATCTTTGATGGGAATTTATAGAATCAGACCTGGCATGAAAAATTTGACGGTGCTCAAATTTCTGAAGCCCGAAAATATCCCGGGTCTTGTGATTATAATTTAACAGTTCGGTAGGCCACGCCCTTGAATGTAATTAGTTTTTGAATCAGCTTAGCATTGTATTGATCTCAATTTTTGACGATTATTGACGAATTTGTTCATACATAGTATACATCATAAAGGCTGGTACGCCTTGTCTCGTACTTCACAACGCACAACGAGGGTATAACCACGTAGGAACGGAAAGAGACATTAATGAAGGGAAACGTTCGAATACGCACTGGGACATTTATTCTCCTTCTTCCCTTTCCATCGTATTGATTTTAGTACTAAATATGCTTTACAATTATAAACACGGTCGAATATGCAGCAGAGCACACCCGGACTGTATCTTCGATCCGTATTTAATGCGTTAGTTGGGTGTTCAGTTACGGAAAAGAAGTGGCAAAGACTCTTCCAAATTCTTCGATATTCTTTCGAAGCCGTTTTCCGATTCGCCCTCGGGATGGGATTAGCACTTGCGTGAATTGTAATTGACGATCACGTGTGACGCGGAATTTTCGTTGTGCGCAAATCATTCAATGTGTGCCTACTGACAGCGGGCAGGCTCAGACTCCTCGGCGATGTGTTAACGGCGGTAGCTATAGGTATGTGCATACAGACAGCGTGTTTACTGGATTGGTTAAAGTCATAAATTCATTTGATTAGCAGTTTCGACGCCCGCGGGTAGCTCCGCGGTTCTGTACCTCGTCTGCGTAGATCGTATAATGACACTTCCGGTTTCGCAACCACGAATAACAAGTTAATCCGGGTGCCTTTAACTCCCTCTTCTCACATGGCACATGGCTGCTCATACGATTTACGGTGTACACATACACACGCAAAACACGACTTTGTTAACCAATCAATTAAATATCATGATGTATAGTTGACTTCAGTTTCAAACCAGACATACCTACGCACCTTTGAAGATTCTTTTTTCCGGAATACCGCAGATTGTGTAGTATCATAGATAAGTAGATACTAGATTATAAATTATAGCCGAACTCTTTAAGGTGGGCACCGTCGTCGAGGGGCGTATTTTACGGGGCCCCTCTTCGCGGAGTTGCGACGCTTATGAATGTCGCTCGAATCTTTGTTAAGTCTATCCAATTTCATTCATCCACTGAATATGGGCTACAAAGGTGTGGTTTCCTCAGCACTTGAGCTTTGCAAAGAGAATACGAGAAATTCGTTTCCTTTTTCAAGATTAAAAATACAGTCCAACCCCTCGATGGATTCGCATGCAAATAAATCTTCAAACGACGAACTTGTACTATCCGAGGATATATTGTAAGTACCTCACTCGCGCGGAGAATCGAGTAAAGCTTTTCTTCGAATGAATATAAAACTGGCAACAAAGGTTAGTAATGTGAATCGCGGGTATGGGATACGGCACAGCCTTAAAGTACTTAGAGTTTCAAATCCCGCTTTGATCTTGCAGTTTTTTCTTTTTCAAACGTCGGTTTCTATACATATATCTGTTAGCACCCGATCCCTTCAGGAATAAATTCATCACTCGTTCGGCGATGGAATGATTTTGAATTTCTTCTTGTTGTCTCGAAATTTTCAACCCCCACGCCACGTCGCTTCGCGTCAGTCGCACCATGGCGGCACAGTGGCGAGTAATTTTTCTTTTCTTTTCTCTTCCGTTCCTTTCTTCTTTCTCTTCTTTCTCTTCTTTCTCATAAAGCTAAAGGCCTATTGCCTTAACGATTTCCCTTTTGTATAAAAGAAAATGGATAATAACTCTGCCTAATGGATTCAATTTATTTTCCTTCTCACCAAGAATACGATCACCCTGAGATTTTGGTCCTGCTATAGCCTCGAACCTTACGACATAACTTTAGAAACTTCGTGTCAACTGCGGTGCATGATGCGGCAATGTATTCAAATACGATATTATACCGTTCCCTTTTCTTTCATTATGTAGTGCCACCTTCTAGGGAAGAGAGAAATGATTCGCGAAGGTTGAAAGAAGCTAGTTCCTACAGTAAAAGGAATAACAAATACCTAGAAATATACCTATACGCTACGTTCGAGATTCTTCAAAAGAATCACGCGGCGATCTTATGCTCCGAAACGTTACATGTATAGCATATGGCACCTACTTGTAAAATTTTGTTCCCGTTTTTTTCCAGGTTTTTTTTGTGTTTTTTTTTTTCGTTTCATTTTGTTTCGCTAGACTTTTAAACACCGTCGTTGTTTACTGGATAGAAAAAGAAGAACGACTCTGTTTCTTCTCTTGTTTAAATTCCCTAGCTGTAAACTATACTATTACCTATACAGCAGACGATTCATTTGGAAAATTTCAGTTGGTATAACCCACCGTCTGAACGTTAAATCATATATTTTTGGGTAGCTGATTTATCAGTTCATAAGTCATGCTGTAATAAATGCAATAAGAGAAAAAAAGAAGAAGAATAATGATAAAAATCAAGGAATTTGAGTTTAAATGCGAATCTCTTTGGTAAAGCTCGATAAGCGCTTCGCGCACCGCACACCGTCGTGGTTTTGGATACACGAATGTGCTGTACATATATGGCTACGTTCGGTATAGTAATCTTGATCCAGAGCCGAGCATCATATGGTTTGCAATTGATTGGTCAATAATAGCCAGCGATCACGTTCGCCTATACTTCAGGGACTCCTGTTAAAAATATGAAAATTGGACACCAAAAACTAGAAAGCGGACGATCTGGACTCCGAAAACTACGGCGCGAACGATCTGGACACCAAAAACTACGACGCCAAGAAACGATTGAATAAAATGCAGAATTTTTTGGTCACAAAACGATTTTATATGTACATATATACCTATATATATACCTATGTAGAGATACGAACACCCGATAAAAGTTTCTTTCGATTTGCAATTTATTGCAAGATGTGAGATTGCAAATTTTGTTTTCGTTTTATGACGAATATAATGCAGGTCGATGACTTGATACATAAATTGATAACATGAAAGGGAATTTAATAGCAAACATCTTTTTCATCGCGAAATCAGTAGTAAAAGAACATCTTTTTTGTGCGGCCGAAGTTTACGTTAGGCCAACAAAATTACGAAAATAATATCTGCTGTTCAAATACCGAAGCATCGATGAAATTCGGAGCAACTGTGATGTTATTTTTCGTAATTCTTGTAATTTTGTTACCACAACGATTTCACTTTCAGCACCCTTGCGGATTGTAATTGAAATATTTTTCGACGATCGATTTCCTTTCAATAAATAATTATCTCCGACCGGTGTACCGTAACACGCATGGACAGAGCTGTAGACGAGGAACTCCGAATAAGATCGGTGAAATATTCTATACTTGTGAAATTTCAATCAATGAGATGAATTGAATTTTCCACGATTGGACACAAAAGAGAGACAGAGTAAGCCAATCCAAAATCCCTGGATTCTGAATTCATCAGTTCGTGATAATTCGTCAATTATCATTTGCAAGAAAAACCCGATCCGGTATATTATCGGTGTATACTGATTGGGAAATAATCGTTATAAAAATATCCAATCCTAAACCTACTTTGAAGATACTTTGGATGAAATAGTTCAGACAGTTTCGGAGGGTTAATAGAACCCATTCACAGCCCACGCTCGAAGCGTAAAGAATTTAGATTTTGTAGGTAAACTCAAACTGCCTCTCGCAACTCGCAGTCAGGAACCACGAATGTCCAAGAATAATGTTCACGGGGTATAATTATAAATTATTGTTTTTGAAAAAAAAAACCTTGCGAGTTATTATTTACTCGAAAGTTCATATAACCTGAACGTAACTGTATACTTAGGTATATGTATATGTACATAGAAGATAGAACGCTGCAATTCTAAAAGCAGTCATACCATTATACCTACCTAAACTAAATCTACAAACTCCATATTCTTAACATTCTCCATATGCATACATGCCTGTGTATACTTCCGTAGGTATAACCGCTGTACCCATAGAAACGTATCTTGTGTTATCCGTTTTACAAATCTCACGAAATTGCATATGCAGTGGGTGGCCGGGGGGTATATACCCAATTTACTCCCTCGGGTTGTTCAGAGCGGTGGGATTGTGTCATGAACTAGAATCCTTCTATAATAACCGTAACCACGATTATATTTCACGTTCATCAGTATGTATTTTCTTACCCCATTTTCCATTTTCCATTCTCTCGCTCTCTCTCGTTCTCGCCTCTTCTTGTTCTTTGTGTACTTATCATACACGAACCTCTACATCGCGTATAGATATACTTGACTCGTAAATTTATGCTAATAGGTACCTTACCGTATATCCACCCATCTACCTACCGACCTACGTAACTCGGGTGATTTGCAAAAAGCACTAAAACTTCAATTTCACCTCACGCTGCAGCAGCGCAGCACGAGAGTTTGTCGGATCTGAAAATTTATAGAATTAAATTCTCCCAACCATCAGACTGGAAGAATTTTCCTTAACGTAAACTCATTTCACTACACGGCTCATAAAAGCATTAATAGCTTCTGTAGGAGAGGCACGAAATGTTCCCATATACGTGCAAAATATGCACTCGTGATTAATCCGAACGATTTTACGACAACGAGTCGTAAAATTTGTATGAGACGATTTTTTTTCTTACCAGTAACTATGCTTGCAGATAATTCACCCCTTGGCCGAGTAGTCTCGCCTCGATTTGTTCATCCGCTCATTTATTCATATGGGAAAATATGTAGGTTGCATATTATATGAAGCGGAAAGATATTTGGAGCCAAGAATCGGCCAGGCTAAAGGAGAGCACAGATTGCAGAGAGTTTCATTCGGCGCAGACTTCGACCACTTTTGCTATTGGCAATTGCCTTGAATCTATGGGTCGATCTGTTCCACTTACACTAACTACCCGTGACGCGAGTGTCAAGAGTTTACGGCCAATAGTTGCGCAACAATTCGTTCGGCATCTTGGCTCGTTGTTCCGAAATTTTCGTTTTTACAATGCTGAAAGTCCAAATGCACTGACGAATCAATGAAAGACATCGGGCTAAAGGAAAATGAATTCGCAGACCGTTTGTATATAATGAAACTACCGTTAATCGTTGCAATAATAACCAAACGCCAGAGATTGAGTTGATTCTGCGGCAATATTCGTTGCCATGCACATCATTTGCCATCGTACGACCATATTTTTCGTAATCGAGATTGGGATTCATAGTGTCCATACTGTCTTCCATGCAGTGATCTCAAAAATATCGAAATTCTGAGCTCCAGTCTCAGCTATGCGACTATCGAGCCAAAGTTTATAACGTTAACGCAACAAAATCGCTCGGATGTGCATTTTTCTTGATCTAACGTTGCGTCATCGGTATAGACTTCAGCCTTGTTAAATTTATGACTAACTGGATCTCGAACTATCATTCTGTCGATGACCGAGAAAACTCCTACAGTTTCGATCATTCTTTCTCATGACATGCAATATTTTATGACAGCACGATGTCAATATTATATATGCATCATTGTCAATATGATCTGGAAACTGTGATCGAGGACCTTTCCCCTTTCCTAAACCCTTCCCCCTTTTATCCTCCCTCCGATATATGTAAGCGAAGCTTTTCGCAATCCCATCTCTGAGTCGGTTTGAGATTGACTTAAGGTTAATTAGATGGTACTAAGTTTGAGCAGAAGGTGCAGGCTTCTTCCTACTTTGAACATGCTGTCGAAGCCATACACCGAGTTCGAATTTCGAAAGACGAATTATCCATTGATTATAGACCCGAGGGAGTAGGTACTTACAATGATTAGTTTCCGCCAACTTTCCTTCGCCCTGCACCACTATACAGTTATAGTAACTTTGCTCACAGCTTATATATTCTGGCCATTGAATCATATCGGGCGTTTCATCGACGCGATGGCAAATTTATTCATCGTTCTATTCACTTCTTTCCCAAAGGTACAAATTCTTTTTTCTGCTGTCATGTTAGGAACACATTGAAGGCACGCACAGAGAAAAAATAACTCGGCTAGATTCGCAATCGTATTAATTACGTGCACATCAATCTCGTTTTTTGCTCATTACGTATACACCGCGGTGATACTCCGTAGGTTACGCGTCATTGCCACCGCACAGATGACGGCCATCTACAGCTTCGCTATGATGAGGATTAACTTCTCACGAGTCGCGATCAGACGTTGACGCTTGCATGTAGTACCTCGGTCGCCGACAAAATGACTGGATAGGCTTTTCCGAAAGCATGTCGACGACCGTGATGGCGTAAAAGCGCCCGTCAGTTGAAAAATCCTCGTAGATCTTAGAGACTTGGATGTGTGACAGGAAACGAAGCAAATAGGAGCAACCGGAAGAGAGATAAAATGGATAGTTCTAAGAACAAATCTCTGCAGGTCTTGGACGTTCTCTTCGCGCTGGAGAGATACATTGCGGGGGTTCGCCGTTGTAGCTAAATATTATATCATACAATCTTGAGTTGAATTGTAGCTGAAAAATACATGAATTCGTCCAGAGGAATCGTTCCGAAAGTAAGTTCAGCTTGTTCCCTGATTATTGAAAACGGATCCTGAACCCGCAGGCCCCGATCCATGGCACCTCTGTAGTTTCCATGACCTGTTCGGTTACGTAGCAGATCGAGTGTTTTCTGCGCCCTCGCCACACCGTAGCACGCTCGTTTCATTGGTTCCATTGGTCGTTTTGTGCGAACGATACCCTAAGTGGTTGGTAGCAGTAAAAAAAAATTACGCCTCAGCCAGGAATAGGGAAGGAAACAGCACCGCGGAATGGTTGGCTGACTGTTTTAACTGCCCTGGCGCCAACTTCTCGAGCACTGAACGACCGAGGAAAACTGTGGGATGCCATACCATGGCATCGCCATACGCGGACTGAGCATGGCCCGAGAAAATGACTTATGCTAGAAATTACCAGTCGTGTAAATACCGGAGTTTTGTTTCGTTACTACCCCGTAACATTTTTTCTTCCTTCTTTCTTTCTGGTCTGATGTAAGAGTGAGCACGACCCCTTTATATTCTGTATCGTGCACCAGGACGCGGCCACATGCACACTTTCTGAACAACCAATCCTTCGCCTGGCACGCTATTCGCAACTACGTATGTACCCACCTAGGATAGGACATTCAGGTGGATACATATTTTCCACACATATATAAACGCGGGTGTAGAGATATTCGGGATACATACCCACATTCATCTACTAGTGGTATAGTAGTGTGCCATGCGTCCGTTGGATTGCGTGGGTAAAAGGTGTTCCGACCAAGTTACGAGCGGTTTTTATGTACCCTTTGAGCGATCGCAAATCGCCGTCTGCTATCTCGAACCTCTCGTATAGTCATTTTATTGATAAAGTTTAGCTAATTCCGCGTTGCCCTATTTCTGCAACCATTCGTTCAAGTTGGGAAATACATGTATCTACTATAGCTATGGCTATACCTATTCCGTCTTTTATTTGTTTGTTCTGTTTGTTACAGAGACGGACAGCCGAGATAACGATAGACACGAACGTGCAAAATGCAGCTTTTGTTCGCGTTTCTGGTGAGTATTTCTTCTATCTTTTTCCACCTTCGCAACTGCGAAAATAAATCATGTGGCAAATTTTCTCGAGTGTGATGTAGCGCGGGTCGTATAATGCATGTGTGTACTGAATTCAGCGAG
Organism: Phymatocera aterrima; assembly: GCA_963170745.1. Taxonomy (NCBI): domain Eukaryota; kingdom Metazoa; phylum Arthropoda; class Insecta; order Hymenoptera; family Tenthredinidae; genus Phymatocera; species Phymatocera aterrima. The sequence continues at coordinate 9,611,739 of OY720666.1, forward strand.
AAGTTCACCCTGTAATTTTCATCAGAACCCTTGACAGTGTGACGTTTTTAATGCCTAATCCGGCTCCATGCGAAATTCAATCGAGAACTATTGTTCCTACGGAAATAAGAGGAATTTAGTCCTCTATATTTTTGATGATCACACTTTCCTTCGTGAGAGTTGAGGTTTCCGACATTTTTGCGTGGAACAAAGAGAACCCATTCCGATGGCAGCACCTCAATCTGCAGCTCAGAAGATCGCGGAAGGTTGCGAACGATGTTCATTGCTCGAAGGCTTACACTACCAAATCACAGCTCACAATCAGTGTAATATCGGCACACATTCCATTCAAAAATAATAGATTGAATGGCCCAGTTGGCGAAGAATTGGACATTCATTGAAGCAGAATCAGATTCGGTAGTGGCACGACCTTATAGTAGTAATACGGTCGTTAATCGCCGTATGCCTCCGCGCCCGCCGTCTCTCGATATTGGCACAACTGGCTATCCAAGCACGCGTGCACATGCCGAATATGCATATTTACCTTATGAGACAAGACGCGTGTTGCAATGGTGGAATAAGGTTCTTCTTAGACCGTAATTACGAGATATTAAATGCTTGACACACTTATCAATTGAATGAGTCGTGTCGCAGCGGTCTCGTCAATGTTCGTACACTGTAGGTTATAGGTAGGTACCTCTACATGCTTGATTGAATTATACGACCGTGTCCTACATTAACATATATACGTACCGCATACTACCATGTTGAGCAGTCCTCAACATGAGCGCTCTGCTCATCTGCTTCACCAATGGAATTACGCTTCGTGTTAAGGCGTCTTAGAACTTGCCATTTTAAATGTACAGTAACCGGCTCGAAAACGAGAATTGTAAAGTTTCGCAAAAGACCGGATCGATTTTGATGAAACTTTGAGAGTTCATTGAGTATGATGGCAGAAAGTGGCTGAGTATTTTGCTCTTTCAAAACATTGTTCGGATTTGATGAAGTATCAATATTCTCTATGTTAGCTAGGTTAGATTGCCAGCGGCGACTGCAACGGCCTCTCATGAGTTATTACGGTACTTAACATTAGTATGTAGTACATATGTACTATAATGTATCCACATACGTCAAAGAGCTCGTAACCGTGGACCGTGGTCTGCGATTACATCGGTAACTCTTTACGTTCCATTCTTATTCGATATCCCTCCGTCTGCAGGTTAGGCACAATAATAATAGTCAAGAATAATAGAATGACACTCAGGTTACACGAAACGTTTGGCACTCGCAAAATTATGGTGGTGCGAATCATTTCGTGTCCATAGGTGTGTATAGAATACGTACATTTCTGATTCTTCGATCGTAATCAAGTATAATGACGGGCACTTCTCTCGTTGTCAGCCCCACACTTCATGCAATCATGGCAAACAAATTCATAGCATATGCACGCGTATGGATGCGTGTATGCATGTTATGTATGCTCAGGTTTTCTCATTTAATTGTTATCGTCCATTCGGTAATTGGGTTAATTAGCTATTCGCGCTGTGCTGTGTGCAACAATGTGTGCCATGTTCCAAGACAAGCTAGTGGTAACTACTAATAACTAGACTCGATGCTCGTGTCAAGCCTCGACACACAATTTTGAGCCCTCAAAGGAAAATCGAGATCAGAGGTGAACTGTACTGATTCAATTTATTCAAAGCGAATTATTTAAATTGAACTGCGAATTTCGACGAGCTAGGTATCAATGAGTTCCCTAATAATCTTGTGACGTTCATAAAATGTTCATAAAAATTGTCAAAGGACCGAATTACCTAATTTGGACCACCGCGCGCCGCACCGGTTTCATAAATTGGAACGCGTCTCATTTTTTCAAAATCATACAAGAGGAACAAAATAAATATGTAGATACACTAGTTGCATGAACTTTGTCGTTATTGCACCTCACATTAGATGAACTTGAAAAACAGTTGGTATATTATATAGCGTAAGAACATTTCACATTCTTGGCACTAGATGACGATTTTGACCCTGAACCATAATATATCGGCATTTGTTTTTTTGTATACGTTGAACTCCTTCTGTTGACGTCTTCGAGTTGGTGGTACTACCGTTCTTCTCTTCTTCTCTTTCTTTTTCCGTCATTTCGCCAAGTGCTTCTCATTCGTTATAACGGTCCAATTTATCAAACTGAAACTGGTCCGATTTACCGATCTCCAGATAAAATGAGACGTAACCAAATTTTTCTAATATTTGTGAAGGTTTCAAAAGAAAATGGGCGAGTTTCATTAGGCATCGATTCATTTCATTCTTCTGCCATCAAATCCCCTTTCATATCTTATTGAAAAACTTAATTTGTAACTTTGGCGAATCTTTAGCGCAATCACCGGTCAAACATCGATCAAACTCGATCGCTTCGTCACTAATAATGTACACTACTCAGGTAGGTTCAGGTAGCGTCGCAAATTCTTCTCGGCTCAATTATACCAATTCTAAAAAACTTGTAATTTCGGACGTACATGTAACCGTAAATGATACCTACGAAAGATCTTTTTCCAGCGTGGAAAACCATCAAGGTGGTCCGAATTTCCCAACTTTTCCCACATAGGTATATACATATATGTATGTAAATTTACCGCGCGTTTGGATATCTACTCAAAGTCGAGTATTCGCTTCATAATGTAGGTGTATACCTACCAATGATAGATTTTGATCTTAATGTAGTTACTCAAGGTTTGGTGGGGCTTACGGCTGAGGGCTGAGGGCTGAGGGCTTTGGGGATGCGGTTGCACGGTTATGAATACAGTTTGCATAATATTGCGTAGGATATTTCCTATCGGCTATAAATATTCAAACCAATAACTTCCCGCTGCTTCGTAATTCGGATACTTTGAAATGGGAATTATAGTTCTCATAGTCGAGGGCCGCAGCAGCGACGGCCACGGCGACCACACCGAAGCCTATAGAAAATTGATTACCTACGACTTTGAGGCAGGTATACCAAGAATCTAGATCGCGAATACTCTGTGAATACTAATTTTGTCCTGTAACAGAACCAGATATTATACAGCCGATCATTCGTAGTGATTTTCAAACACCTGAACCGGAGCTCAGCCACCTCGCCGCTATCTATAATGATCGATCGTAAACGTCAGTTTCAACTTCGATCACAGCGATACTCCATCTGCCACTGAAGCGTGCCGCTAATGAAGTGCGAAACGAAAAAAAGAAGGAATGTATGATAATATCGGTAGGCAGTAGGCATCAGTATAGGCAGAGCTCAGGCGGGATTTTAAATTGACTTTGGTATGCGGCTATTTACTCGTATTTCATGTGCGTAAAGTTCTGTGCGTTCGTTGAACGAACGTCTATCAGAGAACGTGGCCAAATTTTCAGAACGGGTAGCACAATCTAGACTGTATGAATCCTCACGTTATAGAGATATCCGCAAGCCGGAAATAGCAGAATTTTTTCCATGTTAAGTAAAACGGTTCAAGAACTCACTCATTTTATAACACATCCTTGCGAAAATGACGCGGACCTGCACCAGCCACCCCTAGGAAACATCACCCAAGTTACGCCTCACGAGTTCATTCCTTGATTTCGAAAACCACGAGGTTATACCAGGCCCGTTTAGCTTCTGAAAGATCTAATTATCCACAACACTATTTTCAAAAATCATCCGAACAATCTGTGACCTCCCGAGGCCACCCTCGCAGCTGCCCTCCTCACAAATTTATTTGCTGGTTTCGGTCCCACCTTCACCGCATGGAATTTTGACGCTCACCGAACTTATCATACTTTTGCATCTCGCATGAATTTGTCTATGAAAAATCACAGAATGATTTTTCGACTTCATACCGAGCCCGTTCGCCATTTGAAATCCATGCTCATTGAAATTGACGAATGATTCTACGCTATATCTAACGAAAACTCCGTCCGCGACGAGAGTACCGTATGATTTTCGTTAGGAAGGTTGGAAAATTGCATACAGCGAACGTGGAGGCGAGGTACATAGCACTACTTTTCCCCATCGGAGAGTCGAGTCGTCGAAATCAGGAGATAAATCTGTGAGGAGGGCAGCTGCGAGCCAGGCACCCGGGGGTGGCGCGGTGTTCGGATGGTTCCTGAAGATCGTGTCGTAAATTTTGATAATTACAGGATTTGGAATGGGCTCGGTTGAGCTCGTGGTTTTCGAAATCGAGAGATAAACTCGCGAGGGTTAACTTGGATAGCGTTTCTCTGGGGCGGCTGGTGGTACGGATAATTATCACAAGGGTGCGTTATAAAATGACCAAGTTTGCGAACCGTTTCACTCAACATGGACAGAATTATGCTATTTTCGGCTCGCAATTATCTCTACAACGTGAACGCTTTATACAGCCTAGATTTTACTACCAGTTCTGAAAATTTGGCCGCGTACGTCCCGGACACGTTCGTTCGTATTTCGACGCGTGTGCCAGGCACGTCTCACGAGTATGTGATAATGTCACAGATGAGTGGATTCGCAAATCTTGTACTGTACCGCCGACTCGGTAGCTGGTATATACCGTATCGTCTTATTCTGTCCGTCTATATCTGCAAGGCAAATATTTTATCAGGCTCACCTACTATAGGTATAGATTAAAAAATCGCCGCGGAAAAATCGCGCCCAAACTCTAACCATATGTGTACACGTAATTACAGGCTCGTAGCTGTAGAGGTAGATGGACAGCTGTATATATAGCCATTCGAAAAAGGAAAATATCCATGATTCCCCAAGTTTCATGAAGCAAATTTTCACTCTTTCGCGGCAGTCAGCTCCGGGACTCTCTGTTCGTCCAGATTGACACTCGAGAGAATTTACCTGAGAAATTTCTCAACGTTCTGTTTGAGTGTGAAACCACGTTCCTTGCCCCTTAAACCTAAAACGCCGAGATTTAATTACCGGTAATGTTTACCGCTAAAAATCCTGCCACGCTCGTACATATTTGCCCTAAGGTCCAATATAGCGCTAGTCTTGAAGCGCCTCCATATCTCTGCAGCGGTAATTGAACGTAAAATACCCTTCCGGCATTCGGTATTTACCAAGCAACTCCTTGGTACTTCGGTTGTATGTATCTTCCTACCTCCAACGTTCATGCACGTAGATACATACGCAATACCATTATCAAATTATGCGTCTAAATACATTTTATATGCCTGAAGATATTACTTATGTAGGTCTGTACGGATGGTTAAACAGCTGAGGCATGGCAGAGCTTTCGTACTTAACTTTGGTTAGTCGCGGTTATAATTGTGTGAACGAACGGAATCATATTACTCCGTGCTAGTTTCACAGTTGGCTATTTAACCAGAGATTTAATATGACGTCAATAGATTATAGTAATATACTAAGATATGAAATGTAATGTAATGAAATGCCTTCCAAAAGCGCTCCGTTGCCACCGTGCAGTGCTACGCTTATTATCATTATTATTACTATTACTGTTCCTTATTCTTCTCGGTGCTGGTCGGGCACGCATGTGCGCGGTCGAATCCCAAAAAAGGCCACGATAGGAGCGAAGTCAGCTGTTCAAGATGATACCCACTTCGGCACCATTCGGTCATTAGGACGATCGCCCACAGCTGTTATATATGAGTCCGCTGTGTAGTAGGTACAATAATATTAGGCCCGTGGTGGAATTGCCTCATAATTGTCTCTCTGAGCAATTAAACCCAGAGAACGGGGACTATGGACCCGATCGTTTTCTCTCACAATAATCCATATATCCAGCCGTACATAATCTGTGGATATATGTACACCAGGATTATACGCATATAGTTGGATATCACGAATGCCCGAGGCTCGAATCGACCCAATAACTCAATGAACATCCAATTGTGCGTTAATAATGAATGCCATGCCGCGCCGCGCCGTACGTATCGCCATTCCTATTACTGATATCGCGGTATTTTAAGAATCTCAATTGACTTGCAGCGCGTCACAGTTTTTCGGAGCAGGTGCTCGATAAACAGCTACGAAACTTTTCGAGTGTGTACCCCGCGTCGTGTACATATTTGTATTCCGTCATTTCAGACTCACAATCATAGAGCAACTCGAAAGTCACTCTCGGAAGTGAAGATCACGGACTTGTCTGTATACTATAACTCGAATTATTATATATTAGTATTTGGTATGAAGCGGTGACTTTTTCAGACAGCGGGGTACTTCATTTTCTATATATATTGTTATACCTAATATCCGGCGCACGAATGCAGATGACGATGACGATGACGATAATGATGATGGGAAAGAACTGCTGCGTCGAGGCGAAAACGGAAACCTGATTCTCAATCACAAAAATTTCGTGTAGAATATCCTACGCTGATTAACTCCGGCGCTCAATTAACTACTCGTATCTCATTATCGTTTAATTTCAGTTTATATTCGCCGTTGGTATAGTCGGGCACAGGCGCATAAATATACAAACTAGATTGCGCAATTTTCATTACTGAATAATAAACGTAGGTATAACAGATTTTTGAACCGCAGCTTAAACCCTTCGTATACAAAACCGACGACGTCTGGCATTAGTTGCGAACTTTTATTTTTACGAGCTTCTCGTATAGCAGGTACTTCTTTATCAAGCACAGAGTGAAATAATAATCAAATGATTCAACGACCGGGTACCAATTTTTTTTCAAATATCATTCCAAATTTCGAACATTTGTTCGAAGACCGGGAGCTCTTTTTTTGCCATCGTATAAAATTAACAATCTTGATGTCGCAACGAACTGGAAAATCTGCGCGGATCATCTTATACGATTATCTAAGAGCGATAAATTTCATATTCACAGACGATGCTGCAGCCCCGTCTTCGGGGACTTCGCCCTCATTGGCTGCACCTCTTACGCATCGAGGATCGACGACCACGTCTCGCCGTCTTTCTGACGCCGACAGACTCCTCCTGGAAGCAATGGATACCGGCAAAGAACGGATCAGGCATACGGGGAGATTTTTAACAATGCACAAACGACGACGTAAGCGATTAACTACCAGATCATTGAACCAAGAACCTGGGATTCTCGACGATATATTTCACGGCCAAGTTCAGGTGATTTGCAATTTATTTATCTCCTGCTAAATCTCCAATCCTTTCATCATTCACCGTACGCACCGGCACCGATAAACTGGCACTGAGAAATAAAGTTCCCCATGTCCATGGACTCCTATAATTTATTGTCTTACAATTTATAATTATGCAATTTTTATTTTATAATTTTTTTTATCCATTTTATCGGATCCTAAAACACACTTTTTTGGATTTTGTGTGGCATTTTTGAAAGAATTCATGTGTGTATGGACCCCACTCTATTTTTCAGTGTATCTTATACATATGTACATCTCGATGTGTATGCGGTTTAAAACAAGGAGCTCACTTGTCTCGAGCGTATAAACGCGCAGTATAATTAATTCATGTCTTGAATTCGTTGACAATTATCGCTACAATTTTTCTCTTCGTTCGCCTTTCAGTGTCTACTGCTGAAATCGGGGTCCTGGAGGTTTAACGCTTTCACACTTGAAACTGTGACTGGAGGTAGGCACTCGCTAATCATAAATATTATATTACCGCCAGAGGTCTCCTTCCTCATACGCCGCGTCCGATAAAAGCTTCCCCCCGTCCATTTATAGAAGGGCAACATATTTCCAAGTGAAATCATGACGAAGAAACAGAGAATAAATAATCAATATGCGAAGTCATATACAGTATCACTTATTCTTTTCGAATTGTCATCTATTTCGTAAGATATCTGAGAATATACTAAGGAATCAGATTATAATTGTAGTACGGCGGTTGATTATGTTCCAATTTTTTAGGTCGATCATTGCCAGTACTATGCGTACATCTCTTCCATTGGTACGGCCTCCTGGAGTATTTTAAACTCGACGTTGTCAGAGTATGGAAATTGTTCAGTGAGTATATCAAACAATCACTATACCTACAATTATTATTTCGTAAAACAATTTCACACATTTCGGTATCACGAGTTTTCGCCAATTTTCTCACGTGAACCTGTAGCGGCCGTAAATTCAACATTCGTGATTAATTCAAGTGATTTCATGCGGATTTATTTGATTTTACGTCGAAGTCACGAGGTCATTCGAGTTCAATGAAATCCCAAAATCACATGGAAGTCGTATCGAAGCCGCATGAAATCAGTCGATATCAATCCGAAATCACATGGAATCGGTTAAAATGATAGAAATTATTCATTTCGCTGATTCCTTCTAATTTTATCGTGTTTTCGTCTAATTTCGTTGCGATTTCATCCGACTCCGTGTGATTTCACGCAATTCATTGTCTCGCGATTTCCGACCAGCGCGTCCCTCTGATTCCGCAGGTCCTCGAAAGTCCCTCGAAATTCGCACTATTTCGTCTGCAATTCGACTCTCTGCAGATATTACCCGAGAAAAGGAACGGAAACAGAAAGGAACACAAAAATGAGAGGGGAAAAACTATTGCGTATTCATGAACGTGCGTTCTTTCCTGCCCTGTTCTATATCTCTATTGTAATATGGACATGCTGCAGTTATGCATGTATTAGGGAAATACATGCGTACATGGTACATGCAGCGATAAACCGGTGGCTTGGAAGGCGGTTTAGTATATATACAACGATAAATATTCAACTAAGCGTACGACTATCGTTCTCTTCGTCTCTTTTTCTCTCTCACTCTTTTTTCCTTTCTTGAAAGAGAAAAATTGCAATTTTATCGCGCGACGGTATATCTATGCGTTTATCATGGCACCGCATGCAGCCTCGAAGATGGGCTGCTCTATGTGTGGTACATAGGTGTGTACATATACATATTATGCATTTATTCCGAGTTCCACAACATATGGATTACCATAAAAAAAGCATTGATGATATTCAACCTCTCTGTATATTACATATGTATATCTGCAGGTAGTTGGTAATAATACCTATATATCTGCCAACGACCCTATATACAGGTACTATATATTCTCCATCTGCCTGAATAATTAAATACCATTATTACATACTCGTATAACACGTATAATAACATAGTTCATCATCCTATTTGAATGGATTTACGTTTTTCGTACTTTTTTCTCCCTTTCGTCCCGGTGGAAATAAGCTTTACGAATGGATCTACAAATTTGTTCACGGAAATTGGAACATTTTTTCTGTAGGAAAATCATAACATTTCGAGAAAAAGAGACAAAAAAAACCACGAATACTTACAATTTTCCATAGAATTTCATGAAAATTTACAATCCTGTGAGAAAATACATCGATTACGATCGATCCCATACGGGATCGTCCATTGCAGCAGCGTATTACATAGGACTTAGGTATCCATCCGGTACCTACACGTTAGGAAAGTGATAAAAACGATCATTTTATTACAACAAATTACCTTTCTCACGTAAGCTTGAGCCTTGAGCTTGAGCTTGCAAGCATCGAGCCTGAACCTCAGCGGCTGGCCGTGAGCGGAACTCTTGGTATTATTAAAAGTGATTAGTCAGTCTCCTTCCAATATTATTACGTGACAACCGCCGCCGATATACTGCAATAATGCGGTTCAGCCGGCACAATACATGTATACCTGTATCATTATACAATTACCTGTGTAATGAAATATTTTAGTTTTATGGAATATTGTAGAATAATACGTTTGCTTTTTTTTCCACTAATTATATCATGCGGAATATCTATTCCGTAGTTGGCTTTTTTCTCGTATGACACTGACAAAATTCTTTTTTCTACCGAATTCACGATATTCTTTACGAATCTGCCAATCTCAATCTGAAGAAATATACCCCACATTCGATCTTTTCCTTCGTGAGTATTATGTGTTACGTGAAGTTTAGGTATTCGGTGCCATCTTCGAAGGTGCGGCTAATTTTCATTTCTGTTTAAATTCGTTTACCGATTTTTTTAACCGAGAGTGTGCCGTACATATAGATACTCGACGTCGGCCATAATTTACCGTCGAAATCGTATGAGGAAATCAGAAAATCATCATCAACGGGGTAGAAGAATTTCAGTCTTTGATTAAATTTTACTTCGAAAATAGTAGGTACATGATTTATTAAGAGTTTTGTATGAAAAGTTTGTGCAATTTTATCGCCGGAATCACATGCGAATACCTCATTACCAGATGAATAAGATATCTCGGAATCGGTTCGACGAGTATAGGATATTAAGGAGGGAAAACAAAATTGATTCTCCCTTTTTTTATGCAGGGCAATTCAAGTATTTTCAGGTTTTCTAAATATCTGAATACACGATGTGGGTACCATATATGCAATACAGTGTATTGAAGTAGAGGGTTTCTTTTCAGATCTAATTGAAGAAGGCTACCACAGTACAAACCCTTACCATAACAGTATACACGCAACTGACGTTACACAAGCCATGCATTGTTTCCTGCAAGAAGAAAAGGTGAGATTTTAAAAGATAAATAATTATCAATTTCAGGATATAGTAGAATAGGATGTAGCGGGCTAATATCAATCCCGGATCGTTTATCCGTCTTGTGCATATCTAATTCTCCACCGATGGTAAACGTATCAATTTTTAGTCCGACATTACATCGATCCAATTAGTGATTGTAAATTCTCGATCCGGGCGTCCGTATATTATTTATTTATTCATGTGCATATGTATGTAGTACATACATCAGAGGTATGCGAACAGCATACATATTTATGGATAGCATATGCATTATTCATCGTGAAAACTATTTTCACCGGGGAAAATTTAGCTGAAATAAAAACCTGCAGACTCGGTAATAATGAATTTTTAGAAGATAGAAGATATTTCAAAACCAATCGATATTTATCTGAATTCAGATGTTTGAAGCGATGCACGGTTCATTTTTCTCAGTCAACTGAATCGTATCGAAGAATTTTCAAATTGCCGATCTCTAAAACACGAGTCGTCGGACAAATTCTTTGTTTTTTTTCTCAAACCGATGAACATACATTTTTGGATAATTAGATATTGCAGGGACACCATTGGTATTCGCTTATTTTATGATCATACTTGCTGCTTACAGATAAGAAAGAACTTGAGTCAATTGGAAATAATGGCATCGTTGATCGGAGCAGTAACGCACGATTTGGATCATCCAGGTGTTAATCAACCATTTTTGGTTGCTACGAGCAATCATCTAGCTGCGCTTTACGAAGTGAGCCATAATAAGCCATCTAGCAACATTCTATCAGATACAAAAGTGAAATTGACGATTAAAAATCAGTGTTTTATCAAATCGCAGTATAAATCGTCATGGAAAATATGATCCGATCAAGATTCAGTTATTCTTTATTATTATCATAATTATCATTATTCAGATTTGCCCCAGACCGTTAATTTTCGTAAACACTCATCGATGTTTATAATATTCGTTGATTGCATAAAAATTCTATTCATTTTATTCAGAATACATCCGTGCTGGAGAATCACCACTGGAGATCGGCTATCGGTTGCCTCCTAGAAAGCGGCGTGTCCGAACAGCTGGAACCACATGTTAGACCAGAACTTGAGCGACATATCAGCTCGCTGATTTTGGCTACAGACATCACGAGGCAACAAGAATTTCTCACGAGATTTAAAGTTAGTATACTGAAATTACGCTGAACATCCTCATATTCCAACGGGACGGCGATTATGTACCGTTTGATAAGATTCATCTGAAATTGAAAACCAAATGATGCTTTGACAGTGTTCTCACTTTTGTTTTAAATCCCGCTTAATATTTCCGTACTCAAAACTGTGGTGTCTTTTTTTCTCCGTTTTCTTTCTAGCGATACCTGGACCAGAATCTTCTAGATATGAGGAGGGGCGAAGATCGTCACTTTATTTTGCAAATAGCCTTGAAGTGCGCAGATATTTCAAATCCTTGCCGACCATGGGACATATCTCGAAAGTGGTCGCACAAAGTTTGCGAGGAATTTTTCCGCCAAGGTGATTACGAGCGGCAATTAAATCTGCCGGTCACTCCTCTGTGCGACCGCCATACAACAAGTATACCAAAAATCCAAGCCGGTTTTTTCAAATTTGTTGTGACGCCGTTATATGAAGAATGGCATCGATTTCTGGGGACCGGATTGAGCGTCGATCTCATGGATTTCTTGAAAGGCAATCAGTCCAGATGGGAGGCTTTGATTCAACAGGAAGCCGCCGAGGAAACGAAAACGGAAATGTCTGAACTTGAAGAAATAGATAACGCCGTTAGCTCCGAGGACGAAGGTCAAGCCGAAGATTCGGGAAGCATAGATCTACTTATTCCAGATCCCTCTCTATCACGACGGCCAAGTTTACCTGGAAAAATTGAAACCGAACGTGTCGGACGAAGACATTCCGTGCCGCTAAGCGTTCCTAGACTTCTTCCCATAGCGCGGACGACTATTCGAAGAGAAAGCTTGCCGACGGGACAGAAGAAGCCAAAAACTCCGCTGGTCAAACTCGAAGATCAAAACCTGCTGGGACGCAGCTCGTTGTCGTTATTATCCTCCAGAAGCAGCCTCCATGAATCATCCACAGCTCGCAGTACCGAACGTCCGGTTAGTGCGGAAAATTTACTACCCGAGCCGAGCATAGCGAGTATTACAAACAGTGCCGAGGCCTCGAGATTAAGTACCGTTTTACAACCTGATCAAAAATCGTCTGGTCAAACAAAACAGCTTACTAGGCAGCAGACATTCCCTCCTCTGCAGCCGTACTCGAGAATGAGGTATATGTCGACAACGGCAGAAATGTCACAGTGCTCCGAAGCTCTGATAGAAGCGGATAGTCTTTCCAGTTCGACCCCAAGCCCCGTTGAAGACAGGTCCTGCTCCGGAACGCACTGTCCTACGTCGCCAGAATCTACAATGAAACCACAAAGTAGTAGCGCAGAATCTTGTAGACGATCTAGCGCCACGCCTAATGTTGTTAGGACACAAATTAGGAGGGAAATTCATGATTCTTTCGATTCGTCAGCGATGAGGAGACGTGGTTCTGCTATGCCTGATTTATTGAGGAGACCCGATAATACCCTGAGTCCGGACCGCGCTAGACGACATTCAATGCAAAATGCAGATTCTTTGATCGTAATTACCAGAACGAGTGAAAAATCTTGTTATTTGACCAAGTCCACCGGACCTGAATTGGAAGCAGATAACACTTCGCAGTTTGCCGCTGATGTTTCAGACGGCTTGGCGGATTCGACCGATTCTCAATTTTATCCCGACCAAGAGAGAGGATTTGATTCTATGTTCACTGACACGGCGGAAGCCACTGATTTGCCCGTCGATATGAATTCTTCGATGGAAGAATCCAGTTCTATGAAAATTAAATTATCATGCGATTCAACAAGACGTTTCTCAATTCCAGTTATAGACTTGACAGATAATAATGACACTTCCATTAATAGACGATTTAGTGCAATACCAGTATCGTCCGAAGCTACGCATAAAGCTTTCTTTGTTGGTACCCCACCCGACTCACCACCCTGTGTTCTTTGTGGTTCTAGCGATAATGGTAGCGAACCAAGAAGAAGTGTTAGTGATTCGGCAAGTGATAGTGTTTCTATAGGCAGCAAGAGAGATTCAGAGACTTGGAGAGACAAGAGCGCTAAGATTCTTAAGCTCAGCGTTCTTGAACCAGAAATGAAAGAAAACGTTGATCCCAGGACCGGTGATGATGGAAGGGCGCTATCTTCAGGCAGACGGTCTAGTCAGGTGAGAAATTTACGCAAAAACTCTTCACAGAACGAAATGCAGTAGAATAAAAATAGAAGTAGTCTTCGGATGAGACTGGATCGAAGTTGTTTGGCGTTCCATTGAAGCAGGATTTATCATGACTCTTTTCTTCGATAAACCAGAGAAAAGTATAATGTAACTTTTGATTTGTTTTCAATGATTCAGGGATGGGCAAGACGGCGCAGTTCAGCTCCAGTTGGTCTCTTTTCAAAATTGGATGACATTTCCATCACTTTAGCACCGCGCGGAGATCGTTATTCAAGGCGAGGCTCCGTTCCGACTGACATGACCAGACACCAAAGTATGCTACCACCGTATACAACTAAGCCACATGTTAAACATATACAACATCTTTTAACGAGAATTGAATATTGCGTTTAATTACACTCAAGCAATAATTATTTATGTACTCATATTGCTCATTTAGCTCTATCACAGATTGTGTTATTACTACTATTCGATGAAAAAATCTTGAACACCTGGGTCTGGAGCTTGATATCTTCGTGTGAAAGAATATATATATAAAATGGCTGGACACAGGTAATTCCAGACTTCCGGAAACTGTCTTCTACAGTGTTATCGAGCTTGAAATCCGAGTGTTGAGTTTCTTTATCCGATATCAGATCCAAAGATTGATACTGTCGGTGATCATGATATACGTGGGTTTCAATCTTTTTTCCATTTCCAATGACTCGAATTTTGAATCATATTTTCAATAATCGTGTTAGCTGTATTAATATTGAATAAATTGAGTTGAAAATTCTCTTTTTTCTTTATCAGATCATGCATGTTTTCTTTTTTCTTTACAAATGTGGCAATAAGCGATGAAAAATATAAAGAATTGTACAATGCAGGTGAAAAAAAATCAAAAATCTGTAGTATTCTATATAGTACAATGATTACAACGGAGTTTTTCATCAAGACTCGTGGTAGCGAATTGCCGTCAAGTTCCATAGGCCAGCGAGCGCCATTGAATATTATCTCTTTACAACTTCTGTATTCTAAACAAAAAAAAATAAATTTCAAACAGTTGCGCTGAAGTTATGACACAAGTATTTTCAAGTTGATCGCACTGATGGATTTATACAATATAAAATTAATGAAATATGGTGAAATAATTAATTCGAGATTAGAAACTGTCCATTGTGATTACCATCGAGAATATAAATCACGTTCGACGTGTCTCGACAATTTTTAAATAATAGATAATTCATATATGAATGATTGTTTCATGTTGACAATCAATACGGAAAATGAATTGTTGTCATAGTTAGTAGGTAACAGAAGCTGTTTTTATTTTTTATTGCTAGCGATGATTGCTAGCTGTTAATTTAATTTTTTTCCTTGTTATTTTTTGTTTCTTGATATTAATATATTTTAACAAGTGTAAATAGAAAATGTAGGTAATACAGTTACTAGTTATATATTTATAAATGTATGAAATCGCATATTACGATGTGTAAATATATTGTGATTATTATTATTGACAAATTTAAACAACACTTTCTATTTACGTATGATGTGTATGTATAATAATAATATTATTATACATGGACCTATCGTGCAGACTTCTATATACGTCTGACAAGAAGTAACTAAAATTCATACTGACCCAGACCCTCGATCAATTGTGGTAATAACAGTTACACGTTCGCAATGCTTACACACCATAATGATTTCATTAATTGCAACTAATATCGGGGCTGACTAACTTTCTAACAAAATCGCTTTTGCTTGACCATATTTAGACGGAGGTACCAACAGATCAGCGTTAGGTGAATGCGGCGAAAATCTACCATCACCTCGAAGAGCTAGTTTACCGCAGGAAACGGCATTGGACAATCTTTCGGATAATGTCTTCTTTCCAATGTGTGAGAATCATTTTTCAGCAGTTATTCTTTTGCCTAATAATTCTTATCTGTTTAAATACAAAATACAAAACACAAAAGATATTCCTGAAATTGATAATCATGATCGCAGGTGAAGCAGCGAATTGTCCAGACAATAACAATTCTTCTGCACGCGTGGCTGATCCTACCCTTCCAATTTCTGGGATGCCGTCATTGAGACGCGGCTCTGTTCCCGCTGATATATCGGAACTGCGTCGTGACATGTACAACAGAAATAGTGTGAATGGTAAATCAAGAAACCGGAAGAAAATCTTAAGACGAAGAAGCAGCGGCGGACCTGAAATGTTTGCAGGTAGCATGGAAACTACTGAAAACGGAGTTTCGGTCAGATGGAAAAGAGACATCACCAGGCGAGATTCGATTCCCGAACCTGTAATAAAACGCAGAGGATCCTTGCCCATCGATATGGTAGCCATTCCTCAACCTGGTAAGTATATATCGCAGTAATTCAACGGAAGCTAAATCTAAATTAAGTATCATGATAGAATAGTAGCTCGATCTATGGAGCAAAGTTGCTATTATACGTTTTTATAGTAAATTTACAATCGTTATAATTAATGGTATTCAGCAATAATCGTACACTGAATATTTGTAACAATCGCATACTCGACTGCAACTATGGAACAGGCCTAGAAATTTCTGCGAACAAAATTTGAAAATTATAAACAAATACCGAGATATAGATGTTTCACAACCAACCGCTTCAAAACGTAGAAATATCTATTGGAATTGGTCGAATTCGTTCTAACTTGGCTTTTTATGTTGAAAAAATTATTCCCAACAATTTCACCGTGACATAATTCTGATTTTCTCATTTTATAATTGAATATCGTAATTTATTACGTGGAACCAATATCAATGGAATTACAAAAAATCAAATATTCAATAATAAAACATGATTAAAAAATTATGTCACGGTGAAATTGTCGGAATAGTTTTTTGAACAAAAAGAGTCATCTGAGAATGAATTTGATCGATTCCAATAGATTTTTCAACGTTTTACGGTGCTTTGTTATGAAACAATCATATCTCGGCATTTGTCTATAATTTTCAGATTTTGATCGCAGGAGTTTCTAGGCCTATTCTCGTAGTTGACGAGTACACGATTGTTATAAATATTCAATGTACGATTATTGCTTAATACCATTAATTATAGACATTGTGATTCTAACTCCCCAACCTCCTTAAAATTGTAATACAGTAGATGCATGATGATCACGAGTTTTGAATAACAAGTACAACTGGTTCTTAGCACTATAGGTATGTTATTTTTGTAGCCGGATCTGTACCTACAACAAGAAAGTCTAGCCTTTGGAGACTTTAGCAAAGAACAGATATCCCTGGGCCATCATCATTGTCATCGTCATCGTCATCTTCAATAATTGCGCCAAATATGAAGGCTGCGCCAAAGTACGTCGGCCAAAAACTGCATGGACAAAGTTCTAGTAGTAGCAGCGAAGGCTGATTTTATCTGGACTATGATTAATTGTTGGAAATAATGTATTTGAGAAAATAGTCATCATTGCGTTATGATTTTATTTACTTTTTTCGTCATTTTAAGAATTTGAATTATTAAATGATCATACTATACTGTGTTGGAAAGCGTATACGTAATACTCTGTATTCACATGTGGTTGGTACATACATACTGCGTAAAATGATCTCACTGATTAAATGGAACGGAACAACCGAACAGAAAGAAGTAAAAATAGTGTGAAGATACAGCAAAAATCTTGCAATTGATTTTTAAACAGATGAACTAATATAGCATGTAAAATATAATTTGGTATAGGTAGAGTAGTTTTTGAGACGATGGAATATAGTATATTAATTATAGCTGATTATTTGAGACACCGCAGCTATTATCTATTGAATGAAAATAAAAAACAAAAATCTTCCAATGATTTCTCTACTCCGTTTAATCTATAATTTATTATAATAGATTTTCCCGGTTGACGACGTTTGTTATAAGAGTATTGTAGATACATTATCATTTCTTTTGTTACATTTTTATATTAATGAGAAAAAAAAAGAAGCAGCACCAGTACAGCTATTTCTTGGATTCAACAATGTATAATGAACTTTCTTAAGAAATAATAAGCCGTTATAGCAGATTAGAATCAAATTAATTATCTTAGCATAAAGTTGTCGGAATGATAGTCATTATATCACATCAAAAATCATGTGCGAAGTATAAAACCTACTTATAACTATAAATCGGAGTATATAATATGCGCATGTTATAGATAATATACCCAGAACATGATAATGACCTTATGGGCTGAAATGTGAACGGTAAAAGGGAATGTAATGAGAAAACGTTTTACAAAATATGTAGTCTTTCTTGTTCATATTTGTAACACAAAACAGAGACTCAGTTTTTTTTAGTACAAAAAAGGAAAAGTAAAAGCAATGAACAAAAATGTATTTATGTAACGGAGACGATATGCAATGTCATTGGGAATTTGGGGTAGCGAAGAATTTAATGCAGAATGCTAAAAGATTTCATTAAAAATTATAGTACCAGAATAAAAGAATGAACAGAAAGAAAAAAAGAACAGGGAAAACAAAAATTATGAATTGTATGGATAAATCGTGCTTCGTTGTTTATCGAAAAGAAAGATACACAAAATAAAACAAAAAAGATTCGTTATCGTCGATGGACCAGGAATAAGAATTTATTGTCTACATTCGAGATTCAGGGAACAAACATCGTGTGCTTGAGCTGTTATTAAAAACGTTATTTTATAAAAGTAAAACAAAAAAACCAACGTAATTGGAGTAAGAAAAAAACCACATTGTTTTTAATAATTATGTCTTCCGTTCGATTACTTGAAATTACATACATGCATACCTATAGTATATATAGTGTATTAAAGATGATGAATATTACGTACAGAGATATATTGAAATAGAAATTTTTAAGCCAAATTTATTTGTGCCATAAAAAAGAGAAATTGTTATTATTATTATTGAAATTTTACAGCTCAAGCGTCAAGCTATAAAAATACAAACCTTTCTGTAAGAACGAGTGAAGCAAAATTTAAATAGATAAACAAATAAATGAAATTAACAGGGTTCATAATGATGATTCTTACTAATTAAATTGCCTAGTTATGGAGAAGAAGAAAAGACTGGTAGAGAAAAACTGTGGCTAGAAATAAAAGCTAGGAATAAAAGTTGATGAAAAATTAAAAGACGATAACATAGTTTACGAAAAAAATAAAATAAAAAAGAAAAAGAAGATTTGAATCGACATTTGCTCATAGCTAGGATTTTCGACTTTTTCGGACAAAATACAAAAAACGAAACAAAGTATATAGGTATATTTATATTATTACATTAATTGATAATACATTATACATTATAATTCAGTTGACTAAATAAAAGTGCCATTTTTATGTTATTTGTATCATTATTTTTTTATTTTATTTTTCTCAGTTTCACTATTGAATAAACATGTATTTTGCACGTAATACGTGTACCGTTATACATATATGTATATCTATATACTATAAAGATTCTTGAATCAAGTATAATAGACTATACTGTAGTACTATGAATAATTAATATAACGTGTATGTTAATTGTTTTGTAATTGTGAATTAAACAGCAATATTTCCAATTGAAATTGAAAATTTTCAATTCTATTTATTTTTTCTCTTTTATCTCTCTACTCGACTGAATTTTCTTACTACAATTCGATGAGTAGTTGAAATTCATTCGCATCTATGTGTAATAGCACGCTGCGTGCGTAAACTATCATTCATATATATTTACCATAATTTGGAAACAAAAGAATAATGAAAAATGGAAAGAGAAAAAAGAACACGAGGAAATAAGTAATAGAGTACAATTTGGATAAAAGTATCTGCGTATATGGCTAGATAGGATTTGGAAAAACGATCAACTTGTTGAAACTATGAAGTCTCTATGAATGTCAGTGTCTCTAACATTCAGAAAACCAATCTGATGCTGAACGAGTTTGAAACTAAAACTACTAAAAATCTCTTGACCTGAGACCGTGTCATGAAAAGCGCGCTTCTACCCTGCGTAATAATGTGCTGACAGTTTAAATTAATAGAAGAATCCACCACTAAATGTTAGTCAAATTATTAGACACATTCATCTGTCTTCTGATATGGTACTTGAGCATTATTCAAAATTCAACAATTAACGATGAACACGCAGATCTCTCTGAGAAGCTGTTGTTATAGGTATCGTCATGTACAAGTTATTCAACGTTTAACGTATTTATAGTACACCTGAGTTTGAACCACGACGACGATAGATAAAAAATTCATACGTTATTTAAATTTACATTGATTATTATGAATTATAATTATGTATACACTACGATATTCATGCGATTAAGAGAGAAGAATGAAAACTTTAACTTTAGGCGACGAAATTTGAAATGTTTGAACAAATGTTTAACGTGATCGTTGAAATATTTCAGTTGTGAAATTGGTACAAGACATAGGTAGTTAGTTCGATAATAGCACAAATTCGAGTAAATTTGATATGTTTAATCTTGAAACATCTGTTTATTTTGAAATTTTATAGAAAAAAATTCAACCGTATGTTATACTCAAACAGTGTTGGAAAGTAAATAACTAAAAATAGCTGTATAAGCAAGTATAAAGAAGTATGTTAATAAAAATGTATCGTGCGCGTGCATGCGTGTGTGTGTGTGTGTGTGTGTGTGTGCACGCGTGTGCGTTTGTCCAATTAGAATATGATGACAACAAAAGGGAGAAGAGAAGAAGAACAAGAAACAAAGACAAAAATTTCTCCAATAATTATCCTGTTAATCCTTCGATAAACTTTCGCCAAAACTTAAGAGCCCTCCAATATTAATGTTGATCGTTTATAATTCTTCTATTGCATTATTATATATCTACAATAATCTTAATCTTACTTAATGCAGATATATTATAATGAAGAGGCGCCATTTTCTATTATTAAGAATCTATTCACTACTATTGTCCACTTAATTATTATAATCGAATCTTAATTTTCAGTATTAATTAACGCAATGCATGTATACTAGAAAGAGAAATAATCGTAGTAATTGAAAATGACGGCGATTCAGGAGAAGTAAAAAGAGGAAGAAAAATTCAGCCTGAATGCATTCCAATTTGACGATACCTCTGCAATGATTGATCGAGCAAATTATAAGGGATTTCCTTGGTTTTATCAAGAACAATCTTATAGAATTGTAGAATTCTAATTCCTGATTATTTGTCATCGTGTGACGTCTTCAGTCTTGTTTCCACCTTTCTACAGCAATACTTCCGCGCCTTGGCTGTAATTTTATAAAATATAACATGTATCACCTACGCACTATACTTACATTGATGATGAATATAAAATATCAACGACTGATATATAATGACTGTGTAATATTATCTATGTAGTAAGTGTTTTCATCAGAATTACATTATTAAATACAATTACTGGAAGGAAGTAAATATAATGTAGATAATATGTTTACCCTTGGTATTCATTGATAACGTTATTCAACTTAGCTATTTGAGTGTGTGATAATATTCTTTCTAGTCTTTCGAATTCGTACAGCGATTTATTATGTAATGAATAATTGATTGAATAAGTAAATATATAATGCAAAAGGGATACTTTATTCTACTGGCATGTATATACTGTCCGCAAACTCTGCATGAAACAAAAAAATAAAATAAAAATAAAAAAATAATTAGGTAAAATTAAAAAAAGAATGCAGAACATAGAAAATGAAAAAAGAGAAAGAAAAGTAAAAATACGGTGAGAAGAAAATCAACAGACCAAATAACATTGGGACTAAATAAACTATACCTAATAAATAGTAATTGCCTATATTATATAGATTTGGAGGAGTATAAGTTTGCTGCAATACGAAATTGACAAACGAAACAAAACAGAGAAAAGAAGAAAAAAAAAATCGATGAAAATCCGAAAACACTTTTTGCAGCATCTCTTTACTAATTCTAATACTTCAAATTCGAGAAAAAAATCACGAATGAATTTGAATCTCGAAGATAATACGTTAGTGCTGGGACATAGCCCAAATCTTCCGATGAAGCTAAAGTTTGTAATGTTAACACAACAAAATGAGAAGAAAAAAAAAATAAATAAATAAATCAACTGAAATTTTTCAGTGAAGGAACGTCGTACAGAGATGAGGATTTTTTTTCATAAATTCTTTGACTTAACGTTACAAACTTCAGCCTCGTAGTTCTATTAGTACTGTGTACTTCTATACCTATATATATCCCCACACTTATACCAACTATTATAGGTATCACGCTATTTTCTAATAATTATAATACTTAATAAATCATAATTAATGCAAGATACACATATACCTATGTATGCATAGTGTATATGAAAAGTATGTAATAAACGATATACCCGGTACACATATAATTCATAACTATAATTCTATAAAAAAATAAAATAATATATAACATAAAACTCATTATACTACAATTTTCCATTTATGTGTCTGTCTCTTAACTACATACATACCTATATAAATAAAGAGATACCTATAGTTACACCGATAACATATACGTATCTCTATTACATACTATAGTGTATACTATACTATGTGTGTGTACTACATGTAAGTACGTGTGAATATAATTTATGTCGCATGAAAGTACATAATAGGGAAACAAAAATGAAAACAAAAGAAGAAATTTCAGAAGTATTAAGATATTGTGGGGAAATTTTGTGACGGATTATAATGATCGCAAATATTGTCCGATCATACGATTATCATTATTATTATTATTATTATTATTATTATTATTATTATTATTATACTTCGAATGTAAAACTGTTGCGTATAATATTTGATCTTTATCGACAGGCGAGAGGAAAGGAAAAAATGGGAATAATATAAGAATAAGAATTTAATATAATTTAGCCCTTCGGTTGATTAACGGTACGTTATCGCATCTCCAAAAATGATAGATACTACATTGATTGAGCACAATCCGCAGTATTGGAAATTGTCAATTAACAAAAAGAATGAAAAGAAAAACACAAGACAACAAGAGTTAACGTTCATGAAAGATTTGATCTGCTCGAATAAAGTGACATAAAGAAAAGAAAAAAAAAGAAACAAAGATAAATTAAACTAATTATTATAATTGTGTATTTTGTATAACATATTGACAGCTGTAGGGTAACCAGTTATAATACATTATACATAGTAGGTATACATACATACATATATAGTTAAACAAATGCGCAGAATAATGTGTTCGTAAAATTCATTATTGATTAACAACTGTTATATTATTATAATATGATATAATATAATATAATATAATACAATACAATAAAATATAATATTGTGAAAAAATTGAATAGAAATATTAATGCTATTGCGACATCAAAATTTCAAATATTATTCTATTTATTAGGTATTTGTGTCAAATGGCATCCAGGACGAGAGTAATATAGGTATATTATATATTATAGGTATAAGTATAGTTATATATACTGGCTCGAACGGCCTATACATTAATTGTAAAAGCACTTTTATTCGTAATAATTGTTTAACGAACAAGAAATAAAGAGAAAACAAAACAACAACAACAAAAATAAAGCAGGAATAAAATAATATACACGATCGTAATTCATTGTGAATCAATAAAATTACTACGTGAGGTATGTATGTGTATAATGTATACGTATAATTGTTTCTATCATAAATCCTATATTTTATTTATTTTATTCTTTATAATATATTACAATATATTGTCGCATTGTTCATAAATCAGCATATATATACACTTGCACGTACAGTGTGGACATTACTAATTGTATAATTAACGATATACTATAAATGTAGTTTATTATAATATTACAGAATAGTGATGAACCGCGGAAATTGTGAGTTCGTTTTCTTTATTAAAAGAATTTCTAAAATTATTATACTGGAACTATCCAATTTGTTCTTTTTGCGATCCTCGATCCAATGAAATTCCTTAACAGTTTTTCGAAATCAGTCCAATGGAATTTGAATTTTGTGATTCGTTAGTTATCCATAGAATGAAACTATTAGGTTTGAATTTGAAGATCGAATTTTCGAGATTGTTCAAAGGTAGAAGAGAGAGGAATTTGAACGAAAGATAATCATTATCAGGAATATTTGAAACCGTCTTATTTATCGTTTGAAATGGAAATAGAAAAGAATAGAAGGAAAGTAGAGAAATATAGTATATCATACAATTTTAAGTCAACGTTGAAAATAACTCGATACGTATTTTGAATTTGAAAATTTCCCGCTATCGAAAATGAGCGATCAGTAATGCCAACACGAAGATTTAGGAATAATCTGATTGCGTCATATTACGCATTCGTCTGTGGTCATAAATATTATCGTTTTGAAGGCACATGCTGAGTGGTGAAATGATATAAAATGTCAAAACAATACGAGAGCCTGAATGGAAGTTGCGTTGAGTGATAGTGATATAATCAAGGTCTGATATTGGTGTACAAAAGACGAAATATTTGAGGCTTCAAGTGCGTCTTGGCTAGCTCAAAATGGCGTAAATATCATTCTCGGTTTTAGGTTATGTTTACTTATTGTTATTGTAAAGACACTCCGGCCAGAAGACGAAGGTGTGACAAGTGGTTGTTTTCATGATTTTTTAAGTATTGTTTTTTAAGTTATGAGGACGGAATGCCCGCGGGTAGGCCCAGGGGCGGTAACGGTGGGTTCCGCGGTCACCCAGCGCCCATGTCCGAGCGTCAGCAACTGGCGCTCCTTTTGCAAATGACCTCTCAGGAAAAAGAATCTGGTGAGATATTGAACGCCGACATTCATCCCACGTCTATAATATACCATTGAATATATTTTCAACCATGAATTATGCGCGAATAATTATTATTCTATCATATCCAACGTTTCGAATGATCAGATTATTTTAAATTATTACTATCTGCCCTCCGACGTTGTTTCAGTACCGCCAACCTTTCAACTGTCACAAATCACAGGCAGATGTTTCATTCAAACCTATCATAGATGGCGGTAGTTCGGCACATGATAATATTTGAAATTTCAGTATTCTTTTTGTTCTCCCTGAAAGTCTATCTGAATAATAAATGAATAAAAGTTGGCTCGAATTTCGTTCGAAGTAAAAAAATTAAGTTATAAATAAAGTATGTTTCCAATACTTTTTCGCACAGATTAGTTTGGAGTTCGTTACATCTAATTCTGATAGACGATAAATTGCAAACTCTTATGTCTCATTCTCAATGAGCATATTATTTAACGGAAGATGTATATATGTACTGCTACAGATATATATATATACAATATCCGATATCGAAAATCGCGGGAATTACAAATGACCGGAATACGTAAATGAAAATATCTGTGCATGGAATACATCATATACCCAATATGCGTGTGTTTTTATTTTTATTTGTTGTTCTCTTTTTATATGCGTAGGAGGAATTAGTCCCGGTAGCGTAACTGCGCAAAGTACTTCAAGCGAACAGCACAGAGCATCGAGAAGTAGATGTAGAAACGAACGTGGGGAAACCCCGTTGCATGTCGCAGCAATTCGGGGTGACGAACCGCAAGTACGACGCTTACTAGCTAGAGGTTCCGATCCTAACGCCAAGGATTTTGCTGGTGAGTTAATCTTGCGTTCTTTTATAAACTCGTTAAGTACTTTTCATTCTGTTTTGTGGCAACGGTTGATCACGATATTTAGTCAAGTTTTCATCATCTCTCTCTTTGTTATTTTTAAAGAAGATTCAAAATTTTGGGAATCAGAAATAGTATAATGTATAATTGCGACGCAATAAACGAATGCCGACGAACCCGATGATAACGGTGGGGTAGATACATGCTGTACGTACAGCAATCGTTTGACACAATCGTTTGGCCCCCACGACTTCTTGCGCACCCGTAACAATCCATGCACCAATTTGACCAAATACAGGCATATACGACGAGTATATATGATTTGATAAATTCGTCGAACGATCAGGCGTTATCGCGTGTATATTCATTGGCATAGATCTGTGTCACCTATGTATAGTATAGAAGTGAGAAGTGGCGTAACGTGTATAAGGTTTACAGTCGAATATGTATACCGTGTGTAAGTAGGTAGCACATACATACGTCGGCGGCATGTAGTAATGGGTTCGGTTTTAGCATCCGCCGACACACGATGATGATCTCCCGGTGGCCTTTACCACAGTTATATACACGAAACATTTAATTTCAAATCCGCTTTCGTCTAGTATATATATATACGCGGATACCTACTACGTCGCTGTATGCTTGCTCTGATGTCGTATAAGTCGTATAGGGCGGTATGTGATACGTGGATGCAAAGACGAATTATTCACGTGTCAATTCAATCTTCTGCGATCCAAATATGTATGTATATACACGGAAGCGAGACAAAAATATCGAGTGATGGCAAGAACACTTTTGTTCGCGCAAAATTTGCAAGCATTAGGAAACCTGATTCGCACGGATAAGAGAGGTAAATGAATTGGATAGAAAATGACAATAAGGTAATTCCCGAGGAGCTATGCACCCGGGAAGTCTCATGTACGCTGGTCTCGGAAGTAGTCTTTAGAATTCTCTGGAAGTCTTTGAAAGTCTTGGAAGTCATCGAAAATCTGTCAAAGTCAGTTGGAAGTCAAAGAATCCATAATGGAAGTCTCTGGAAGTCTCTGAAATTCTTTGGAAGTCAGAGTATGCCTCATGGAAGTCTTCAGAATTCGCTGAAATTCGTTGGGGTTCTCTGTAATTTTTTAGAAGTCTTCGAACTTCTCTGGATTTCTGTGGGAGTCTTAGGATGTCCTTGGAAGTCAGAGAATGCCTCATCGGAAGTCTTTAGAATTCTCTGCAATTCTCTGGGCTTCTCTGTCATGCTCCGGAAGTCTTTGTGAATCACTGGAAGCCTTTGCGAATCCTTGAAAGTCCTTTGTGAATCCTTGGAAGTCGGAAGTCACTTGAACACTTAAAGTCCAAGCGAATAGCCCCTCGTTAATTCCAATTCCAAACCGTCTTATTGAATATATATGCCGTGCTGCTCTGCCGGACCTAGAGGTCCAGAAGAATTCACGCTATTCAGTCGTCGTTGGTTTGGATCTGGTTTAATATTCCCCGTTCATTCCGGGTGGCTCCATATGAGGGTAAGTGGGAACCCTTGTTGTTCGATAAAACGGTCTCGACCTCAACCTCAACCCCTACAAACTGGAACGCACACGGGCCAGTCTTCACGGGCTCAGAGTTCAAACGGGGTTACCAAATCACGTATCAGACTTCTTTCCAGATGTCATACGTGATCCGTTTTAACCCCTCTTTAACCCTGTCCGTGAAAACTAACTAAGTCAATGAGACCTCGAGTCGACCGACAACCGTCTCTATTCTTCTGTTTCGTTCTCAACCTCTGCGGACATCCTTCCGTGCTCTTTACCGCATCATGTTTCGGATTAAGCGAGGAAAGAGAGGGGGGTGCCCTTCGCGGATTCTCTCGTGCAGAAAAACCATTGATGTTCACATAAATATACACCTATATATGCGCGTGACTTTTTTTTCTCATTTTCACTTTTCGTGAAAAACTGCAGTATTGGAATCGAACGAGTGTTTTTTACTTCGTAGAAGCAATAGTCTGTCTCATTGTCAGTTGCGTGAATCATTTTACATCCGATTCTGTTGGATTAGGTATAGGAAAAGATTCGTTTCGCTATGTCCGACGACTGTACATCACGCATCTTTCATCTTCCGCATGTATCATTAAATAGTACGCTCGATCACTTTCGATTCCTTTTTATCCGACGAATTTGAAAATACCGTATCGAAGAATTTCATCATCCGTAGCACGGACGACGGAAGTCAAAATGACATCGGTCCAAAGTTTATAACGTTATGACCCAGCATAATTACGAAAAATAGTATCGGCTGAAATTTATTGACGGACAAAAGTTCTTGATTCCGAAAAATTCCAGCCGATATTATTTTCTTCGTCCTTAGGTATCAACCTCATTCTGATATACTTATATTATCACATCTTTGCAGATTGAAGAAAATCTGACGAAAAACTTGCAATACGTATCCCAAATTTATTCTTCCGTATCGAATCCTGTCGGAACTATCGCGGCACTTTCAATTGAAGGTGAATCTACTTACAATTAGCCGCATAATCTGTCCACCTTTCAAAAATTGTAGGTGCCTGTAGTCAATGACGCACCTCTCGTTCGAAGATAAGGGCAGTTATTATTTTTCAAGAATCGATCAGTACGCCCGTTCGCTCGTATACAGAAGTATAAAATTGAATCAACTTCCGGCGTTGTACCCCAATCGTTATTCATATATCTATGTACTCGCGCGGTGTCTAAAACACTAATCGGAGAGTCAAAAAGTTTGTGAGCTCGAAAACTCCGGAGAGGTCAATTACCGCCAGTTACAAATCACTGTGATCTTCAATCCCTTGGAATTTCAATGAAATCTCGCGCGATACTATTCTACGGATGTAGGAAACGGCCGAGATCTGCGGCTGCAGCGCATGATGCTGGGGCATACACGATGGAGCAAAAATCGTCTAAAATTGAAAATTTGATTGAAAATTTGCGAATTCGTAAAAGTGTTGGAGAATCTCTCTCGTCGAATCGGTTTATCGTTTATCGATCAGAGTCTCATCCAGTAGACGATTACCATTTTTTCTATGCGTTACGCAAATCTCTCCGGAGTATAGAGCGCGGAGTAGAAATTGAAAAGGAGAAGAAAAGGCAACGCGCGCCGCGCGGACGGACGCAAGTCACAATCGGCAAGTCCCAAATATATGAATTTATGTACCACACGATGTTTTTGGGACGGGTCGTACATGCTACTGCTCGGAACTCCCAGGGTGGGATTGGGATATCTCGAGGCTAGGGTGGGTGGTGTTGGGTGGTTTTCGGGGTCCGGCAGACAGCACTTGCGGAAATCAATACTCCGGGACAGGGCCGTGTCACTGTCGGTTAAACAGAAACAAAAGACACGAGCTCCTCTCTCTCTGAATCGGAATGATATGCCCATACCAATACCAATACCAATGCCAATACCAATACCAATATGCATAGTTACACCTATAGAAAATGAATTTTATATGTTTATTCGCCGTGCAGCGGGCGATGATGATGACGCTTATCATCCCGCAATACTACGTCAGAGTTAATATTTGATAACGAGCCACAGAATTGCGACACGCCACGGTATAATCGATAAACTGTAAAATAAGAGAAAGAAAATCGTAAAATATATCCTCGTACAAATATGTTGTTCAATTTTGCATCGCATCGATTCAACTCATGGGACAAAAATTACGTCGTACGCCCGACGTTCTATCCATTTTCGCGTTGAAGACGGAAGAAAAATAAAACAATCGAATAGAGGCAAAGAGGAATGCGATGACTCTACGATCTCTCACAATATCATGTACGTCTGAAGAAAAAAGCGAAAAATGTTGAGAAGCGGATTTTGTTGTTTTGGTCCGAATCTCGAGATAATCGTCGTATGTATCATATGAGATGCAATGTGTCGCCTACCTGGGCACCAGGTGCGTACCATGCCGCCACTGAAGCGGGCAGAAAATTTTACGTCGTCGAATACATATATCTATGCATATATACACACACGGAGCGGAGGGTGCAGTTGAGCGGACAAAAATGGGGGCAAAAGATATGAAAAAAAATCAAATTTCAACGGAAGGTGCCGGGGCAGAGACGGGACCTGTACATGGCCACCGTCGACAGTTCCTCGGGGGTTCCCCTCTACGTATACATATACGTACGATTGTTGTCCTATACGTTGTATAGGTGTAATCTTTGCCAAGTATCACACCCCCCTTACCCCGGCTTCCTCCGCTTCTGAATGCCCTGAAATCAGGGACAGGGAGACAACAGACAACTAAATTCAAAAGTTTCACCAAAGAATTTGGAATGGTCGTTGCGCGGAATACTGAACGTTTAAAGAGGATAGCTCGAGCCGCAGTATTTCCCATTCGATTGAGGAATCTTAAGCTGGTTTCTCGGTTTCTAGGTAGGTATACGCAGGTGTATGTACAAACCGTGTATACCTATATGTACATTACCTATAGGTATGATATGTACTAATCGCGACATCGTGATATTCAAGGAGTTTCGAGCACGCGCGGGGTCACGTGACCGATCTTAGACTTTTTCGGAATCTTGATCTCATTTTTTGGCGAACTTCAAATCGAGTTGCCTTTTGTTTTTTGCAAAATGATTGCACAGGTGTCACGAAGCGCGCTCTGTTCGGATAGATTCGGAAAATTATCATAATAATTATTGATCGATTAGTTTGTAAAATATAACCTCAAATCCCGTCTCGCAGCGAAATAAATGTATTGAAAATTTGTACGGTACTTATTTCGCCTCAGCTGACCAGAGCGCACTTTCTGACGATTGCATAATTGGCCCACATCCGAGTTTTTGTTTATCATGGATTTGAATAGTTAACGAAAAAATAATTAGGTCGAATTTTGGCTTTTTTCAATTGAACAAAGATTGTAGCTTATACAGCGAATTGGAATCAACAAAGTTACGACGTCACCCATGCCGAAGTATTATCTATATATAGCAACAATGTTGTGATTCAATTGCGTATATCTTCCACAGATCTCAGTTCGAAGGAAAAAAACTAAATACGCCCCAAATATTTTAACTTACCCTACCAAACACACATATGAAATTTCGAAAATAAATTTTAGTACGAAGGCTAATTGTTTACAAATCCGAAAAAAATTTCAAACCGTCATCTCCATCTCAATTTGATTTGAATGCAAACTATTATAGGTAGTACACTGCAGTGTGTCTACATTCAGTTCGGATATTGGATTCTGAAATTTTTCTATTGGGAATTATTTGTACACCGGTATACTGTTATTAAAACTGGAATTTGAAAAATTCTGTTCTCCTTCAATCTCGAATATATGACACAAATTATTGTTGTTCTGATCTTTGGAGTCGAGAAAATGTTATTGCATTTTAAAAAAATGTGAAAATCATGTACCAATGAAATTTCAGTCGACTCCAACTCCGCCGACGCATTTTTTCTGCGGACAGTTCATCTCACGAAATTTTACCCGATCCGTCGAAATTTGCTAATGATGCGGTATTATTACGTGTATACAGATGCCGTGTTAAAATCGTATTGACACGCTGGAAATCCTCGCACCGGTGCAATTATCTCTGATTTGATAAAGCATTTTTCATTCTCAAGTATACATAATACTATACTCCCACGATTAATTTAATATTGTTGTTTTCCTTGGATCGTTTTTGAGCCACGTTCGTTCGTCCAATTTCGAAATCTCTCGCCAGCCGAAATTCGTTTGAGAAAAATTCATCAAATTTCTATAAACAAATTCCGACCCAGCGCGATACGGGAAGACGACAAAAATGAATCAAGGCGCGTCAGGAGGATAATTTTTTCTCCCCGTTTTCATTTTCGTCTTTGTTAAATGAAGGTCGCATAACGAATCAAATATCATATATGCGTTACGCAGGAATGCGCGGCAGCACCGCCTGATCATGGCCTTTTATAAAATCCGTTACGCAATGAATGAATGAATAAATGAATGAATAATAGTTTATGTCTCAAATATTCATTCACGACGCGTGCCCACCTGCTGCCTAGCTGTTGGAGATGATTCTACAATGGATCTACGTGTACACTCGTTCGTTCTTCTTTTCGTTTTTCTCGTTCGCAAAAGAATTCGATCGATCGTTTAATCGCCTGTACGCAATCGAAAAATTGAATTTCAATTCAAATGTATACTGTACACAAGTTCCCTCCCAGAATATTCATCATATTTCTAATGTTATACAATTTGTAACTAAGAGAAGAAAAAGAAACGAAGTAATATTTGAATCGAGATTGGAATTCTTTTGTTCGGTACACAGTATCGAGCCAGGCGATAATAGTATTCTATTGTTTTGCCATCTGGGACGACGGTATTCATTATACTATACTTACCTACGTATATACGTAGATGTAGGTATAATACGCGGCCTCTGATGCTCGGAGCCAAGCGCATGCATAGGTACAGACTGATTAGAAATATAATATCATTTATACGTAGATTTAGGAACCTGTCGATAATTCCAGATTCCTTCGATGCAATGGCAATGATAACGATAATAATAATGACAATGACAATGACAATGATGATGATGATGATGATGATATGCAGAAATCTATACTTCTTATAAAAACGCGATTAGCAAGCTTCTAGACTTCGAGAGTGCAGCTGGCGGGCACATGAATCCATTGATTTATTTGATTATTTATTATGCTGTACCTGTATACGTAATCGTCTAAAGTCTAGACGTCCTGTTATGGCTGCAGGCTACTTTCTTTGCTTGCTTTTTCACGAATCACTCAATCCACTGCATCAGCGCTGATTCGAGGTCAGAGCCGGAAAGAATATCGTTATTAAATTTTGTTTGTCGATATTAATGATATTCTATAGTTACGCACATGATGCATGTTGTATAAATAATTTACCGTTAGATCAGCATATAATATACCATGCGAGGCTGAAGTTTTTATAACGTTGGCTCAACTCGGTAAGATTGCTGCAGAAAAAAAAAGAAAGGAAAAGAAAAGAAAAAAAAAAAAAAACGAATATCAGCTGCATGTTTTTTCCACGCCGCGGCCACGAATCAAAACCGCCTTGTGGAATATTATTCCGGTGGCGGAACAACTGATGGAACGAGCAGGAGGAGGTTATTTTATTTTTTTCCCGATCTTCTGCGTTGCGTTATCGCCATTTAGGACAAACTTCTGTCTAATAGATATCGTAGTTACGCTTCGTGTAGGCATGTACGCTATCATGATGCAAAGCATTCGTGGTACATAATATATGTATCTACGTATTCGGGGACGTATTTCACGTTTCGTATTATGGGGACGGAATTCGACCGTATATACATCGCTGTACTATATGAAGGCAAAGTTCGGGCGCCGCCCGGCTCTTAAAGACGAGAGACGACTCTATTCTACGCTGCTGTTTGTAGGCAGATGTATGTACATACATACCTAGACGGTTCAGAAATCTTTTCACTTTTCATTCATTACATCGGTATTGATAGCGTGCGTATACCTGTAGTATTATTCATTCACCTTCGCAAAGACGAATCTTCTACGTATCATGCCGTGTTAGGTGCGTGTACGTGTGCGTTCGTAGCATAATTGCAGGCACACCGCGATTATCATTGATGCGGCGAGCGCGGAAAATCGATATACTCGAAATATAGGTATATCTATTGATATCAATTTGCGGGAGGAAGAATTCACGCGGCGCAAATATCTGGGAAATTTTCATATCCTTTCAGGAATTACTGTGATATTCGTGTGTCCCGTGCAACATATTAGAGGCTGAAGTTTTCAGCGCGGTCAATGCAACAAAATCACGAAAGAAGAAGAATGTGATTTTCTTGCGTGAACGTTATCAACTTCGGCCCACTTCTGCGGTCTGATTATCCCGTGTTCGTATTCAAAATTACGAACGGGAAAAACCGGGGAAGGAACAGAGCGCGGCGCTCGTGATCACCGATCTTCCAAACACGCGGTTATCTATTTTTTAAATTTTAGCACGTAGACGAGTTATATTTTCGCATTTTCAGCCTACCTCTTTCTTCCCCGCGGCCCCATGCGGCAGGGCAACGATTCTCTTGGATATAAAAATGAGAATACTTTATAAAGTCAAGTTTGTTTCTGCACAGAATAAATCTTCATGCTACAATTCACCGCGTCGCAGCGCGGGTGGTTCGAAATTATAACCTTACCCGATCGAACCGTTACGCACCAATGTAGTCGAAATTGGAATGATGCTAATTGGTTTTCTTTGTTTTCGTGTCTACAGGGTGGACTCCGCTCCACGAAGCCTGTAACCACGGGTGGTTAGGTACTGCCCGAATTCTGATAGAAGCTGGCGCTTCCGTCAACGCTCTTGGACTCGATGACGACACTCCGCTCCACGACGCCGCCGTCAACGGTCACAAAGAGGTAATAAAGTTACTTTACTGTAAAGTGTGAGACTTGGAATTTACTGCGAGGCAATTTTTGCATAAAACCAGTTCTCATACGCCGACTATCATTTGTCTAAAATGCTGTTAGCGCGGGTAGACAAATGACAGTTGGCACCCGGCGATTCGCGCAGTCGGCACTACAGTCCACCGTTTCGAGATAGACGATTAGAAAAAAAAAAAAAAAGGTAAATGATGATAGATATCTACGGTATAGGTAGATGCTACCTGTAGATAAGGAGGAGAATTGGAATTTCAAATTTATTGCTCGTATTTGGAAATTTTGATCTCGAGTCGCGATCTCGCAGAGTGTCTGTATTCGTGTTCGACGCACGGCCAAGGCATTCGGGCAGGTATGGGGTTCGCCGTATTTTGTTATAGAAGAGGGGGCGTAGGTACAAAATGATAAAGATGTACATACGCGCGTACGTATGTACATTCACTACGTGTACAGTGTATGCATCGCGAGTTGAGTAGTGGAGATAAACTCCCGGGGTCTATCCCCTTTAAACGGTTGCCCGAGAGTGGTATCTGGTTATTCAGTATTTCAGTGCGCGCGCCCCGTCTTTCCTCGTCAGTACGACTGGCCGTCATCACTGCCTGCAGGCTCCGCGCGGCAAATGTTTTCCCAGAAATCCCAGAAGACACTTTTCGCCTTCCCTTTCGATCCCTCCTTCAGAGAACCCGGGCTCCCATCCTTTCCTGCCTTCTCTTCTCTTTTCCTCCCCTTTCTTCATTCCATTTCATTTCATTTGACTCTATTTTCGAGTTAACGATAAAGTACGAAGTAGCATGTTAGGCAGGTATAGTTTCCTTGAATAATTTCTCATGTCACTGATCGTGAGAAAAGCATATATATCTATATCCACCGCGATGCAGATTTCTCCAGATTGAGGCACATTTGCAGCCTGATCACTTCTCGGAAATTACTCGAATGAATAAGGAAAACGATAATTTTTCAATGCATGATCGTGCGAGAAATGAATCCGATAACTACTCCGCACAGCACAGTTCTTTTGTCACTTGATCGTTTATTCAACAAAGAGGAGTATGTCAGACAATTCATGCTTATTTCCCTCTTCCTCCGAGTCTTATAAATTACTGCTATTGTCTGCTCATTCAAATCGATAATTCGGAATTCTCACGATCGATGGTTGTTATTTTTGATAATTAGACACAAGCTTCGCGGAGTTTGTTGGTCGAACGATTGAACGATTATATTTTTCTCCTTCTTCCCTACAGCTTGTGAAATTGCTGGTGGACAGTGGGGCAGATACGACGTTGAAAAATAAGCGAGGAAAAACACCGGTAGACGTTGCATCCGGTAGTTTAGATCGCTCCTTTTTTGTAACGAAAAAAAATATTGAAAATACCGCAAGCATCGAACAGGCTGCAACATCGTCGCCCACGGGTGAGTTTATACTTTAATCTACATTACAGTATACCTGCTATATATACACAGTTATAGTTTCCGTATGATGAACAATCGAACTATCATTTTAACCACCGCGTAAAATTTCCACGCATTGGTATATATACCTATGTACACGTATATCGATGTCACAAATCGTGCTATTCAGACATACACTCGCACGCACACACACACACACATATGTATGTACCTGCCTAAGTATAGATATAATCGCTCGGAAAGAAAAAAGGGGTCATCGTCATGTTATTGAACCAACTACTCGTTGGTCGAGCATTATATACGATCATGTAGGTGTAGGTATGTACTATACAGATATATACATCGAAGGACAAAAGGTATTATGATGTTTTGTGGAGAATATATATAGCGAAACATTGGAATAAATAATATACTTAGGTGCATACATACACGAATATCGTCGCATTTTCATACACCCATGTGGAAGAGAAATGGTTTATCGCTGTAAAACCGTTGCGGTATAGTAAGTAGAAAATGAAGAGAATCTGTGATATTATTCTATAAACCTGAAACAGGTTTTTTTTTAGTCCGACAAGATCGAGTTTTCTTTTTGTTTATTCCGGGACGTAACGAAGAGCAATGGCTTTATTTGCTTGTGATAGAACTGACTCAATCAGATGCGAACAATATGTACTCCCCACTACATCCAGAGAGCTTTTCTCTTTGGTTTTCTTTGCTAATATTGTAATCGATTATTTTCTACGTTCCTCGATCTATTTCCATTTGACGCGGACAAAATCGAAAGCCGAAATCTGTTCTCTATGCAGTATAATATTGCGGGTAGAAGCCTGTGCAGGGCTGCTACTCGACAAAAGTGTCCAGAGATATACCAGAAGGCAGCCGAAACTAGCCTTTGGGTTTGGGTGACGCGACGAAGCGATGCGATGGGTCGTTCGTAAGGTTGAGTTGTCAAGGGGGCAAAGAGGCGGGGCAAGGGGGGAGAGAAAAGTTTAACCAAGTAGTGGGGGCAGGGCGCAGACCGGCGCGTTGCAACATGGCCATCAGTTTGCAAGGGGACGCGCCCGCTTGCGGATCGTGAGCTTTAGCGTACGAAAATTTGAAACGCGCCTCCGCCAGATGTCGCCCAGCGCGTTTTAAATTGTCAAATAATTGCAGGCTTGGTTTAATGCACGCATATCTAAATACGTACTACCTGCAATACTAAAGATATCCATATCAGATCTATCGGCGACGAGATTCAACGTAAAGGTGATTTCAGTCTTTCCATAGAACTAAACTAAACGTTCGTGCTAAAAACAGAGAAAGCAAGGAAAAGAAATAATAATAATTGAACGAGACACGAGGGGGATCGGTGTTCAGTTCAGTTCGGTTGAGTTTAGTTTTATCGAAATGTTCACTGTTTCTGTTTTTCTTTTGTTTGTTTTTTCTTTCCTTATCGAATACATACCGGGCCTTCGCAAAATGAAAATAGCTTCTCGAAAGTTTTACCACAGTCGAAATATTTGGCAATGTTGTGTTGGTCTCTGCACGTTGATTGTACGGTTTTGAATTTTTGGTGAAATGTATTTATTTTGCACTTTGATCTTTTTTTCACGCTTCTCGAAAATTCGCAATGTATTCCAGCATCACCCAGCATCTACGGAGTGATTTCCAAATTTCTAATTCCGAAGGGAAGAGAGAGAGAGGAATACAAATGCAATAAATGGGGTTTTCGTGATTTCGTTTTCTAAACAGCGACTTTTATCATTGTTTCTTAATTCATCTACGTAGTTTATGTTCAACGATAGTTCGGCACTGTACAGATCTTTGGAGAAAGATTGATTTTTCATTTTGCTTTTTTCTTTCATACATAAATTACTTCAATCTCGAATGATATGATCGCAGCTCGTACAAGCCTAAAATTACGTAACCGGACTATATATTTTTTTCTGCTTCTTTCGTTAGCTACACTCTCAGATGTACCGAGAAATATTAAACGTAGAATCGTCGCGTAATTAAATTGAAATCGAAAAACTGAAAAAGAAACAACAAAATTCACGGTACGAAATTATCTGCAAACGATGAAACAGAAATTATACCGTTGTACATACACGAACGCGAGAATAGAACGAAAAATGACTAATGATGACAAAAAAAAACCCTCATTCATTCGTATGCATACTGTAGAGCGAAACGAATGTGTTTCGGAAGATAATATTTCCCAATTATTTACCAATAACGTTTTTGCAGGCACACGTGCAGTCATTGATCCTGTCCTTGTTGTTTACACTTTTAAAACTACAATGTATAATTACAGTAACACCTAGTATACATACAATACATATACATACATAATATCTGCATTGATACAAGCGACAGAATAATCAAAAAATGTTATACCAATAATAAAACTCTGTCTTTCTCTTTAACGTTCGATAATAATATTCCGCAGAAAAGGGGCGCGGGGGAGGATTTTTAACTATTGAAAATGCGAAATCCGTATAATATGAAAAAGAAAGTATTGCCATGTTTTTCGTTTTTGTCTTATTTATTCATTTTTTTCTCCTCTCTAACAACGAAAATGTAGACGCAGCGGAAGACAAATTGTCCGGCGGTAAGGTCGCGAGTGATATACCAATAACAAGTTCCCTTGATACCGGTAGTGCAAGTACAGCGGTAGTGGGAACGGGAGTAGTAACAACAACAACAACAGCAGCACAAGCACCACCGTCAGTAACAGCGACAGCAGCGGCACTCGGTGAGCGTGAAAAGCACGATCCAAATCAACAACGAGCGACCGGAAGTTCTACCACAACAACGCCTGTAGTTGATGATAGTGGAGCCCCCTGTGAGATGCGGAGGACACCACCGCAAAACAAAGGTCAGTCGCGGGCGCGTGTCTGTTTTATCTTTGAAAGATACAATATTTGATTTTGGGAGTTTTTTTTTGTGTTTTCTTTTCATTTTAATTTTCAAGGTAGTACATACGTATACCTATACATACGTAAGTACGTGGTATGGGTATATATATCCTCGAATTTTTTTTGTACTTGGCGGCGATTCGCTACCGCGGATCTTGATATGATATATAGTGTAGTATAGCCTATTCATAATAATACTATAGGTATATATTTATGCGCGATCGCGCGGACGATGGTGTTATTTTATGGTCGTATTATTGGCTTGTTGAGTGTGTGTGTGCGGCTATTAAAATGCCTCCTCGCGAGAATATGTAGTATTCATTTACATTTATGTATTGGTAGATGCATACATACGTAATAGAATATATCCGGCTATCCGAGAGACTGGTGGAGGCAGGAGGAACTCTACATCCGATTATCTTCGCTGTCTTGGCTAGCTCGTGTCTCTCTGTACTACATAATATTCTTATGTATATCTCTTACACGTATTTTATTTATGGATTCATCCGCTAAGTATATGGTAACTAAACATTTTCGACATAATCCCATCCCCGCGGTTAGTTGTTCTGTTGCCTCAGTGCTTGATAATCGTTGTCGTTTTTTAATTACATGCAAGATTATTAATATCATACCATGAGTAACCTCTTCGCTGTAAAAAAAAGTGAACAGACAAAGGAATAAAAGAAAAGAAACTGAAGGAAAGACAAAATAAACTCTTTACACAGTGTTCACGGTGAAATTCGCTCTTCACTTTCGCTGGTGATTAGATTTTATCTTACGATCGTTTTTTTTTTTTTTTGTGTTTGTTTATTCTTAAAGCTCTTACTCGGTTTATCATTATTATTGTTATCATCATCGTTATCAAGTATTTATCATTCGTCATTTATACTCGATCAGATTTGAAAAGTACTTTATTTTTTTAAATAATTTTCTGATGCCGTTTGACAACAGCTCTTTAATATTAATATATTATATATATATTCTTTCCTTTCACGCGGTTAAAATATACCTCGCGCGATAAACACACATCGACACATCGGAGATACAGTCATAGCTCTTAACCGATATCGTTACCGTACGTGATTTGTTGTAGATTATTCGAAATGCCGGTTGTGTGCATACGTACGCGCCGCGTGTACATGCATGCGTACTACACAACACACCGACGCACCGACTTAGCATAGCGTATACCTGCGTGTAATTTTGTGAAAATCCCGTGAAGTGAAGTAGAAGGAGGAAAACGTGTGTCGGTCGGTAATAATTTTTGTGCCAGAGAGAGAACGTGAGCGGCTGTGCGAGCGAGAGGGCGCCGGAGAGGGGGAGGGACAGAGAGTTGTCGCTGGAGGAATGAGAGTTTGCCGGTTTAGCCCGAGTTTTTTTGTTTGTTCTCTTTTTATTTTTATTTTTCAATATTCACGTGCCCTAACTCTGTTATTATTGTGTCGTGTACCTGTATTACTGTATGTATCACGGATACAAGTTCTACGAATTACTTCTACGAATAGATTACGAACCGAAGAAGCATTTTAGAGGAGTAGGAAAAGAAGAAGAAACAGTTTAGCCTTTAACGTAAGACTACGAGTTAATGCTAAAGCCGTTAAATGTGGTAGTGGGAACTAGCGAGTAGAAGAGGTGGCGGAGTATCGTGGCGGAGAGGGCGAGTAAGAGAGAAAGAGCGGCTCGGTGACAATGAGAGAGAGAGTTGATGACTCGTCTCTCTTGGAGGGTAACCGTAACCGTACCCGTACCCGTAGCTAGAACTAAGGAAGCAGCGAGCAAAGCTAGCTGGTTGTGAGTTTTGTAAAACCTGCTTAGTTGCATGCGGGCAGAGCGGCGAGCGCGTAGGGGCAATACTGCGGGGAGAGTTTTATCCTCTTGTGTATATTTATTTAGCTGGTTCTCATTACATTATTTGATCATTTTTTTCCACCTCATATCCACGCGTATTTCGGTCTTATTTATCGGCGTTGCTCGTTTTCCACCGCGCTCTTCGACCGGCTGTTTAAACACGTTTTATTATAATTATTATTGCCCAACGGTGTATACATGTTCCCGGTAATTCGTTCCTAATATCGGTCTATTCTTGAATCAAAGCAGCTGTGTATTTATTAGCATCTACCTGATATTGTAGCGCATACAAAGCGTTCGTAACAATGGAAATATAAACGAGGGTGAGGAAAATGTAAATTACGGAGAGTTTATGGATTTTGAGTTTTCTGTTTATTCAGTTATTTATTTATTTATTCATTTATTTTGTTTTTTTTTTTTGTAAAAATTATATACGGCTATACGGTGTGTACTATATAGTTTAACATTCTTGGCAAATGACGCGATCGCCGTAAAACTCAACTGTAGTAGATACATATAGGTGTACATACTTATTTCTTACTCCCCGTTCACACTATAATGTGCCGTTGGGACATGTGTACTATATTATATACCTATGTAATGATATAAATATGTACGTGTAGAATTGAAACCGCAATGACGAGGGCCACGATTTATTCCCGTTTCCGGTTTTTATTATATAGTATTATATAGTATGTTTATTATAGTATGATTATTTTCACTACGTACGTTAATACATTCATCTATAATCTATTCATCCGCTATATAGTTGTATACGTAGTATTCAGTTTAAAGACATTTTGACACCGGCCTTGAAGCCAATTTCCATGCTATCACGTCGAAGAGAGACAGAGAAAGCGGAGTGCGGCGGGTGGAGGGGAGGGGGGACAAAAAATTGTTAGATTTCTTCAGATTTTTTCGTCTAATACGGATATTCTAGACAGCTTCTTCTCGTCTCGTCTTGTAGGCTTTTCAAATTGTACAAAAATGATATCACTACTCCGAAAATATAATACTGTAAGGGAAGTAATTTTTGTGTCATTTTTCTATAATTTAATCTTGCCGTGTAGCGAACAGAGAAAAACAAAAATAGAAGTAATTACTAACGGATCGTTAAGTTTCTCTACCTACGAGGAAAGAATCATTCTTTCAAACATCTTGAAGCTTTTTTTCCCTCTTTACTTCTTTCCTCCTTGTTTAATAATGGATCAGATAATATTCCAATAAAATTCTTCACGTATAAGAATTCTCAGGTACTTCAAAGAAAGGGAATGATATATATGTTTCTTCTACAGTTTTTGAATGAGAAATACAAATAATTTACCATACCAGGGAAATAAATACGGTCCCGAATAGTATATTTCACTTGCCGATGTGCTTGAAAAATGGCTCGACGGAAATTAAACCGATGATCACAAGTAGAGACAGTTATATTGCGAAATTTTGTAATAAGAGGATTGGGATACATAATTTATCGACAGAATCTGTTGAAAAATACATAGATTCGTCTTTTACATTACCAAGAATAATAGCAAGGCTTTGGAAATATTTTGTCGGGAAAAAAGGCTGACAAATGTTTTTTTACAGTCGACAGATCGGGAACTGGCCAGTCCGGTGGATCACCGCGTGTTACATTGCGGCTGAACCAAGTGCGGAGCGCAAGGGATGAAAAGAAGGGAGGAGGATCAGGGCCGCGCCACGGAGTGACTAGCCAGTCTCAGAATATGGAGGGATCTAAGACGACGGTGTCGGGTTCATCTGGAGGAACAAGTGGCGGAGGAGGAGGAGGAGCAGCCGGTGGTAGCGGTGTTAGTGGAGCTGGTGCAAGTGGAGGGAGCGCCGGGGGATCCGTTAACCCTAGTAATAACGGAAGTACTTCTGGCGACAGCGGAGGAGATGTTTACGAGTTCAAATGTTCCAAAGAGGCCACGCCTGTGCGAGGTTCAAGCACTTCCCCCAATCCTGGAGAAAAGGATAATAAAGAATCTACAAAGGTGCCGGGAGGAAGTGGAAATAGTAGTTCCAGTGCTGTAAATGCTTTTGCAACTACCGGGGAAACTCCGAGTTCTATTGCCGACGAAACTCCCATCTCTGCTTCTCCCGCTGTTAAGCGTACCCTCGAAAGCGATAATCCGGATGAACAGGATGACGAAAGTCGCAGGAAAAAACGAAAAGATTCCGACAGCACTAAGGATAATCCTAAGACTGTTAATACCGGAAGACAAGCTGCCGGTAGAAACAATGCAGCTAATGATAAGGTGAGAACTGGCGTTGAACCTGGGGCGTCGACTTTTCCATCATAAAATTACTATCAAAGATTCAAAACTAAACTCTAATTTATTTCCAGTGCACAAAACCCGGCAAATTGGGAGTCAATAATAACGTTGGAAAGAACAATCAGGCAACTCCAGTTGCGAATGCGGATCGTAGGAGTCCAAGTTCTTCTACAGTAACTGGAAGTAGTCCAAAACCATCAGGAGGTAGTGCAGCTGGTGCAACGAATACAAAGGCAGTTACACCGGCGCCGCCTGAATCTGATGGAGAAGACGATCGTTCAAAGAGTTCAGATTCAAATTCAGCACCGAAAGTACCGCCCTTAAAAATCGTCATACCGCAGAGTACTGTCTCCGAGCAAGAACAAGGAAATAGAAACGGAAAGAATACTTCTAATAGAAATCAGCAATTACCGTACGTCGTCGCAAGCTCAAATAGCAACGATTCTACAGATAAAGACCAGAACCAAACAGCCAGCGGAACTACCAGCCCAACCGAGGGTGCTAATCCTTCAAAAAATGAAGAAAAAAAAGATTTTAGCGGAGCTTTACATGGCGAGGAAAGATCTACGCATCATCAAAGAGTTCTCAGAAGCTCGCATAGGTAATTAGGCCAATTTTGAGTGATGATATTTACTGTAAAATTCATTTTTTACTAATCTCGAAATATTTCAGATCTGGTAATGGCGCCAATGGTTCAGTTATCTCCAAGGAAGCGTCTGCGGGTTCGGCAGGGAACGGAAATTATTCAAATTCGTCGCCTCTGCCTACTGCAGCAACGTCTACGGACCGTTCAAACAATTCCTCTCCTCAACAAAGACACAGTTCTCCTACTCCTGAAACAACTAGTACCGAGCCGACTAAAACAACAACAACAACAACAGAACAGACTTCTGCGGCACATAATACTACATCGAAAACAACAACAACTGCAGAAAAGACAGAGAAAAATTGTGAAGCTAATTCCAAGACTCAAAAAGAGGCTGACAGCTCGGATACTGCTAGTTCGACACAGTCGACGACCGCAACTAGTACTACAACTACTCCAGCTACCGTCGAACTTCACCCGAGAAAGAGGAAACTCAAACCTAACAAAGAAGCGCAACAGGCTGCGGCAACTGCCGCTGCTAACGAAGCTGCTGAAGCTGCTAATACAGGACCGGAAGTTCATCCCCACGATCAACCAATAACAAATTGTTATCAATTGTTTCTTAATATAAGAAAACAGGTGAGGGGAATGATTTGAATGAAATATATTTATTTCATCGTAGATTTCATACAGTGTGATCCACAAAGAATTACTATCTTTGTTTTGTTCATTTTACAGATCGAGAGGCGAAGGAAAGGTCTTTTTCCTGTACAGCCGAAACCACCGCAAGGTTTTAAAGACTATCTCATGAATCGTTGCACGTATGTTCTGGCCGGTAATGCGAATAAAGAACCCAACGTTAATCCTCCTGTAAACCTGCATTGCGCGATGAAGGATCTTTACGTCGAGCAAGAGAAGG
The DNA here is from genome assembly GCA_963170745.1 of Phymatocera aterrima. NCBI lineage: Eukaryota > Metazoa > Arthropoda > Insecta > Hymenoptera > Tenthredinidae > Phymatocera > Phymatocera aterrima. The sequence goes on from OY720666.1 coordinate 9,655,382, forward strand.
AAAGACATCGTCTCAGGATGCAACATGTTGTTGAAAAAGAGAAATTAGTTTTATCCGTAGAACAAGAAATTCTCAGGGTACACGGCAGAGCTGCTAGAGCCTTGGCTAATCAGTCACTTCCATTTTCAGTTTGTACTATATTAAAAGATGAAGAAGTTTACAATGTTATTACTCCTGAACAAGAAGAAAAAGATAGAAACGCGAGAAGCAGATATAATGGTAGATTATTCCTCAGCTGGCTCCAAGATGTTGACGATAAATGGGAAAAAATCAAGGTGAAAATATATCTCAATGGATTAAAATATAAAATTTTATTATTTTAAAAATGATTCCTTTTCTATATGCATCCAGATTTTTCTTTGCTTCGTTGCCTATTCATAAAAAACTTGACACGACGTTTTTATACCTCTCTATTAACAGGAAGCGATGTTATTGCGGCATCACAATGAGGCAGAGTCACTTCACGCTGTACAACGAATGGATTGGGAATGGAAAATGAAAGAAGTTGGTCTCTGCGATTTCAAGGCAAGACCTCAAATAGAAGACCTCCACGTTCCTATGGTCCATGTTTCAGATGATTTTGATCTTCTTCCGGCTTAATGAATCCATAATTTATGGGTTACTATACTCAGGCTTTAATTTCTATCAATCCCTGCGCCAGCGTTTGGTAAGATGGAAAAAAAAACTCAAATGCTTCTTTTTATTTATTTATATTTCTTTTCTTTCTCTCTTTACCACTGGTTTAATCTTTACAAAGAAGATTTTTGAATCTGTGATGAATTTTTTCAACGACAATTTTCATCGGACGAGTGAAAAGTAGATGTAAGAAGTAAAAATAGAGAAAAACAAAAACAAAAAATCATCTCGAAATACAATTTATGGAGTTTCAAGTTCATTTTTATGAGATTTCATACTGTAAAGTAGAACATTACTAACTACTTGATGCAGCGTTGTATGTATATACATAACATCGTTCTCCAACTTCTAATTACCTATTATTAATTAATTATTCATACAAAATATCAGAGTTTTCAAACGGATCAATTCGTAAACCGAATTCGTCTGTATCTGGACTGATAGTCGAGTGTAGAACGTTATAATTAGGAACTGCAGCTATTAAAATAATGCGTCCTGTTTTGAGAAGGCGTGCTGAACGCCGTACTTCAATACCTGGGTAATTATTGTTTATATATCATAACTAAATCGTTGTTAAACGATTATGGATTACGTTCGGACGCTTTTAAATATTCATTTTTCTATAGAATGCCGTTGTTCCGTACAAAAGACAAATGATATGAACACTTCTATTGAGGTCTGTTAAAAATTAGCTAACAATACACATTCGAATTGTGTATTAGAACACGATAAAACGAACCGAAAAAAAACGTTTTACCGGAGCATTATGCATTTGACATACACTATTTTCAATGAGGCTGAAGTTTATATTAAAATCGTGGGAAAGTAGTAATATCACCTGTCTCGCAGCTTCGACATTGTGAAAAATTACATTGTAGGGCGATTTTTGGCTGAAATTTTTTCCAGGAAACAAAATGTTCGTTTTGCGGCGACTTGTCTTCATTAAACAAAAAATTCAAGCCAAAAATCGCTGGGAAATGTAATTTTTCACGACTGGACTTCTGGGCCGCAAAACAGCCGATATTATTTCTGGAATTTGATAGATAGTTATATGCGATGTACATAATTTGTAAGATAAAATTATTATGATGTCTAATTAAGAATATTACCATTGATCTCTAGAGCCAGCGTAGGAGGCCGCGAATGAAAATTATAATCATTTGAATCCGTGGAAATGGGAGTTAATTGGTTAGAGAACGTACAATTTTGATTCGATGTTCAAAAATTTGCAAATTCCGTAACAGTTTCAGGTTTTCTGTTGTCCTACTTCGGTTTTTCATTTTCACTCTGGTCTTTTAATATCCGCAAATAAAGCGAATAATCAGTGGTAGTAGGTAATATTTATTTACCGATGTAAATAGAATGTAGGTATAGATAGGTAAATAAATATAATTATAGTATACTTAGTGATAAGTATTAAGTTGAATAATAAGGAATTTAGGTGATGAATAAGAGATCTTTGATAAATAAAACACAGATATAAATATTATGTATTTTCTATTTATTCATTATTTCTTCTGATCCTCCGAATCTGACTCAATCGAAAAATCAATTGGCTTATCGTATCCCATTATTTTCGAGTAATGACTACAGTCTTTGAACATCCTTGGATCCAGAAATAATGGATTTCTCTTCACAACAATTGTTGTGAAGATCCCAGCCATGGTTGGTATCTTTACATCGTCCGGCGTGAACTCGATCTTGGATTCAAAAATGATAAAGAACACGGATTAGACAATTATCAATACGTACTGTAACATCTATAGTTTGAAAGTTTCAAGAGAAGTGAACTAATTATACCTTTTTTCGCCTGAGAAAGAAGGTGTAAGTGTAGGCGGTATAGCTCTCGGTTTTTTCGTTATACTCGACGTCTGTAACGTAACGTTTTGTTATGAGGTGTACTAAATACGGAGATACTAGTACAAAGAAGCCGTAAAATGTTCCGATTGCAATAACAGGAGCCGATAATCCTAATTCTTGTATTTTATTATATAACAACGGCTGTGCGAGGAGTCCAGTCATTGAAGATAAAATTGTGAACATTTTTATGCCACGGACTTGTGTTGTTAACGAGCCGTGATATACTTGTTCGGTTTTTAATTCCGGTGTGTTTAATTTTGAATCTTCGTTATTTTCTGTTGCAAAAAACCGCGATTGCGAAGTCGATAAATATCTCTGTAACACGGATAGTAAAAATGATTAGTATATTGAACATTCTTATTAGCTTCTTCTATCCGTTCGATAATCTTCTAACCTTGTTTTTTATAACACCGGATTCTATTCCCGTGAATATATATTTCAGTCTGTTGATTTCGCACAGCGATAATCTCTTTGAGTTTAGTGAAATGCATCGCCTCGCCAGGAATGCCATTATTCTGATTATTTCTGTGTTTTATTCATCAAATTTCAAAGCGTATATTATACACCATTTCAATACACATTTACACTCGGTTTTTCTCCTACTATATTCGCATAGTGCATGGCCGTATACGGAGGACCGGCAACTTGTGGCAATAAATGCGCCTGCTTGTTGTCCGCTAGTACGCGCCTCTACCGCTGGCGCTGATAGTCTTCACGCCGTTTTCGAGGTGGCGCTGTGCCACAATCGTTGACTGAAGAATATTCAAATGCAGCTAGCCTAGTCTACCTTACCGACGTTCGCAGCCCACGTTACAGGCACGAATTTTCGACCAGTGTTAGCTGACTTTAAGATTCTTCAGTCAACGCCACGATAAGAACATTCCAATACGATTCTGCGTTGACGAAAGAGGATTCAAACATCGGTAAGGTGGACTAAAATAACATCCAATGTATATCTATATACACTGCGAGCTATAGATATGGTGCAATGTTAATAGGGTCGGCAAATTATCGACAAAACTGACACAACAACCCCATAAGGTGCGCTGTCTTTATATATTCTTTATTCAACGCTTTCTGTAAACATGAACCGCTCATGGAACCGCTTGGATCTGCTGACATAAGGTGTCATTCTGCCCTTAAACATATTGATTGTGCATACATAAATTCAGAGATTCTAATTTTCTTCCTGATCCTTTATTAGTCGGACGCATGTTATTTAATTTTTGTTAAATTAGTAGTGGCCCATACCGTATTCAGTGTGTAATAGAGATCAGCGATGGCACTATGGACTTGCTTAGGAGGTGGCACCCTCTCGTGACATTGTCATGCGCTATATTCGCCGTAAACAGAGAAGTGCGAGTCGCCTCGAATTCTTTTCTTTTCTCGAATTCATTTGGTGATTCGATTGTAGTATGAATAGCCTGATGGCTCCACGAATTATCTGTGCATTTAATCGATTCGATTTGACCCTGGGAACTCGAAGGTATCCACGAAAATATTATTAGATTTCATGAAGCGTGAGAGGTAGAGAAAAAAGCTCTAGGAAATAGCAAATAAAACTGCGGAGTGATTTGGCGCCTGACTGTATGCAACCCGCGGCCCATAAATGGTACCGTGTACACTTGAAATTAAAATAATAGTCGCTAAAGCTCTCGCTGTCTATGTACCTACATTATTTATGTAGTTTCCTGACTTTCGCATTTGTTCGAACTACTCAAGCCTCGAGGATAGAGGAAAGGGAGTAATCAGTGTCACAATCATAGTGAATTCTATATGATCGTTGAATTGATTTGCGGCATGTTGGTCTCTTTTCTTTTTGTTAGAAGCATTTCTTGGTGTGGTAGATATGATTCAAGCCGATTATTTGCATGATATACTATGACTTGTGTGAAAATTTGTATCGTCGATATAACAACTGTGATTACCTGCCATTGATTCTCATGAAAGAATCTATAATTCGTCATGGTCGCGTATAGTCGGCCTCTGGCCAGAAGTAGCCGTAAATACTGTACAATATACGTATGCCCATACCTAGCCGTTATCGAAGTGAATATCACGATGAAATGTTTATTTTCAATTATGTTCGAGTACTCATGAATTGTGAAGAATTGAATGGTATCACGCGCAGCTCACGTGTGCCACTAATATTGGTAGTTGTTGTTCTCCAGGTAATGCGAATCATGATATATGTGCGTTCCATTTATTCCCACCGCGACGGATACAGGTATAGGTATGTCTTGAAAAAATTGATAAAGAACGTGGCTCGGACGGAGATTTTCATGTATCTACAACCAGAAAGAAGACTGTCAGACCTTCTCTCGTGGTTAGGACTGAAGCTTTAGAAGGATTACTTTGATTTCAGAAGGATTAGAGCAGATGGAACTTGAGATGATCCTGTACCCCCGTATACGTACCCCTTTCCATGTTGAGGATTTTCTCTTTCAAACCGAGAACGAGAATAGTGTAGCTTGTCCTTTTTTTAAAATAAGATATTACGAATATAAACTTAATTTTCTCCTCCAGACCTCTTTCAAACTGCACACAACAATTTTGTTGATATCATATTGTTTTAAGAAACTACGGAATATAACAAAGTAATAATGTTATAATTTAACAATGCAAAAAAGAAAAGCTCGCGGGTCATTGTTATTTGTGTTTGAAATTTTACCTTTCAACTATTTTTCGGGTAACAACGAGATGAGTTAGACAAAAGCGCAGGGAAAATTTCGTTCAGCTACGTTTTACCGAAAAAGCTCAACGACTCGAACATGTATTGCAAAAAAAAAAAAAAAAAAACGTTCTCCCAAATCGTATACAAGCGCTATTGCCTGGATATTCATATTCATATATACTCCATTAAAAGCACATTTTTTCCCCACCGTTGGAAGTCCCTAGAGTATGTAATTCTCCTCAAATTCAATCGCCTATCTACATATCAAATCAATCGAAGATATTCCGTATAAAAAAATGGTCAAGTTTGTAAAAATCGGCCGACGTGATCGACGATTATTCGACTCGAAGGACCTTCGCAGATGTCCCATTTTTGTGAGACGCTAGAAAACTCAATCAGCCACCGAAAATTTCCGGGGAAAGCATGCTGCAGTATGTTTGCAGCAATAAGTGACACACTGCGCGATGTTTTTGAAAAGACGCACATTTTCACTCGGTTTCAAAGATCGGCGCGCTTTTCTCGTAAGACTCTTTCGTAAAGTGCGTAGCTCGCGAGCCTAGTAAGTTACACGCGAATTTGTCACAGGTTGAGCTCGAAAACATTCGAGTGTACGTGACACCGGTGGACGGTGGTTGCCGTCGAGAAGGCCAAGTAATCGTGGCAGAATCGGTATCTGCTCTGGCTCAACCAGCAAGTCTCTACGTCACTGGTAGGGCCGAGAGTTCGGTCTTGAGTCTCAGTTCTCAAACCGCCTCAGCACCGAGCTGGTCCACACAGCAGCCGATCGCAGCATCCGGACCACGTGTACTCTGTACAGCTTGCGGGAATGATCGATCCGATTTTTTGAATGAGAAGTCAGATTTGCGTGAACCATTGAATTTTGTGCAGCTTCGCAGCGATATCGTTGCGAGCTAGAAGCTCTGCAGATTTTTCCGTGCGTTATTTCTAGTAAAAATATATAATCGTGCGGCTTTTCGTTCTGTGTTATCCTCAGACTTTCGCGTAGTTACGAAAAGATTCACACCGTACGTGTAGCCGGAGGCGAATTTCCAAGCTTCGATTTTTTTTTCAACGAAACGACGAATTTTCGTAAGAATATATTTGTGCGCGAGTTCAAATTTATGGTGAAAAAAAAAGAAAACGATACGCTGTGCTTACGATAATGATAGCTGAGCATATTTTTTCGCGTTAACTTCCGATAGCTACGTAGTGAATTTTTGGTGCGCAGACGGTGAAACAAGAAGATGACTCGAGGTGCGCTTCTTGGGCTCGTACTTTCTGTCGCTGCAACAGGTACAACCCGTCATATACTTTACTGGATACTCTCTACTTTTCTTTCCTCAAGTTTATTACTACATCCAATCTATCATCCTATAGCAAAACCATTATTCACCTGTTCAGGATTCTCGTGAAAACGTTAATGAGAATTTGGACGACTCGTGCGGGTGGGGTAATGCGACTGCGGAAGGTTCGTGTATAGGTATCTTTCTGGGAGAAGGGACACTACGCGCTTTAATAAACTCCATTTATATGTACATACATACATACATACGTCCTTATATTCTGAATGCTAATTTTATGTTGCGTGAGGGAGTTGCTGCAGTTCAACCATTTTTAATTAAAGCTCTAGGTTTTCTCGTCAGTCCGTATAATCTGAAAGCTTCCAGGTTTCAGGTCATAGAATATTTTCAAGAGTCTAAATTTACCTACGTTGAGTTTCTCGGATCATCAGCTAGCTGCGTTGATCTCACCTAACGTATTTAAAAAACGTTAAATCAACTCTCGGCGCTGTCGGAGCAAAGGGCCAGTCGCCACTAGGGCCTAAGAACATTTTAAAAGTGTTATTGCCACATTGGCAATCACTTCGTCCGAGTAGGTACACGCGACTTGCTCCTATCGTTAGTATTTTCTTCACTAATGAGCGGACACACAAGTAGAAGCTTATGCGCTATTCGACGCAGTGCAGGCTCCGGAGAAAGAGGCACTCTATACGATCTGCGATTAAGAGATCGTAAGAATACACGAGGTCCATTGATTAGAGAGAAGAGTATTGATCACCTTTGATGATTCTAGTAAAAAGTTTCACCACATATAGATAATTGTGGTATCAAATGAATTTCCGGGTGAATGACTCGCGTCAGCAGAAGCTGCAGCGGCAGATTCGGGGTACACCAACCTGCTACGTTATTGATATAGAACTACGGATGAAAGAAACGAACATAAGGAATGGTATCTTTTATGTTTTCGAATACCGAATATAGTATTGTAACTTTGAATATTATATTTTGTCGTAACAGTATATTATCCGCAAGGGCGGAAAACAGGCGGTTCCCAACGAGCGTGAAGTTGGACGCACGAGTCAGAAGCTGCCTATCCACCCGAACCACACACTATTTTTTTTTATACCTGTGAGGAAAGATTCAGCTTTTCGTGCCTGTAGAGCGTGGCGCGCGTCCCGAAAAGCTGGAGAAAACAGCCTACAAAGTAAATAGGTTGGCGCATGCGCCCGTCGCGAATACTAGAATTTCTGCACGGTAAACTAACCACCTAGTGCGGAAAACGCAGTATTCGTGATGTGCGCACGCGCCAACACCTTTCCGCACGCCAGTCGGAAATCGGCAAGGGCACGAAAAGTCAAACTTTCCGTGCATCAGGTGTGATACAAAAGTGTTTCCTGTCACTCGGAAACTATAGGGCCAGTATTGCAACAATCTTCGTTTAGTACGCCAGACGCTATTATCATACTTATGTATGTATGTATGTAAAATCTTACAAAACTGTGAGGTTGTGCGAGGTATGTGCTCTACCACTCGTGTACCTTCGCATGACGCATGTCCTGAGGTCTAACTGCAGGCGTGTTACCACCGGAAGAAAGAACTACGTACGATCTTTTTATCTCGAGTATACACTCCCATGTATACCCGTAGTTTTATTGCCATGGTAAACATTTGAGATAATTTCTTGTCCTTTACTCTTCTTTTCACTTTTCTCCATCAGAAAGATGAAAATGAAAAAACGAACCCGTCTCGCGTTGGTAAGACATTATAACACACGCGATTATCTAGGTCATCACAAAGTTTACAACAGTTCCTTGCAAAATTCGTAAACATCGATTATAAGCTCCAAGCATAGCAGGTGCAGGTTATCTCGAATCAAGAATTATGCTGGTGGAATTCATCGATTCGTCTAAACCTCATGATACGTAATCAAATCCGTTCGAAAAACAGTTTGAAATAGTATCCATTGCATCACCGTGACTAGGGTCTAAAGTTGTTTTAATCGGAGAAAATTTTATAGAAATGAATTCGGCTATGTTAGCCAGTTACTCAGTCTTCTTGTTACAATTTGAAAGAAAGAAACCTCTTCTCCGACAGTTTAGAAACGAAAATTTGTGGGTGACATCATTCATTCGCACCATAATGGAAGTGAAACGAATAGAACAGGAAACAGAAAAACGAGCTTAGGAGCTGTGATTTACCCGAAAGCTGCAAACACGTTTCTGCGGTGTCTTGGACTCGCTGCAGGCGTTCATACACGTGAGGTGTTGTGCTTTGAGTGATTTATTGGACCCGTACGTTCGTACGTTCGTCCGTCTGCGTTGGCAAAATGCGCCGAGATGTCGTAAGAATGTTTTACAAGCGCAGATGCTCCCTACGTGCAAAAGAGACGAAATTTTTGAACCCGTACTCGAAGAGAGAGAAAGAGTGAGCGAGCGAGAGAGAAACAGAGAGGAAAAGACAATTATCACCAATTAGATTCAGCCGAATGCTATCCTCTTAACACCTTGATACTCTTACGCGGGCTATCCGCTTCCTGCCGCAAGCAGCGTTCGCACCTGGTGGATAATGTAACCTGCACTTCATGCATATCATTGCTGAGAATAAGCTTGGGCGAAGCTCCAGGAGTGAGAAACGTGGGGTAGGTAAAATTTTGTCAATCACTTGGAGAGCTTTAAGTTAGCTGATGCACAGATTAGGAGAATTATATATCTGTGAAAGTGACAATTTGTCTCGCGTGTGAGTATTTAAAGAATCATTGACAGCAACAATCCACTGACGTCCGATCAGACTTCCGTTGCTACAAAAGCAGCTGGTCTTTGTAACGAAGTACTTTGGCCCCGTTGTGAACGCTGCCTAAATATTCGTCTCTCAGTTTCTGGCTCACTCCTTTCTCCGCTATAAGATGCAGTTTATTTTCTCTTATCTTACCTCGCGCCTAGTGGTTCGACCGACTAAATATAGGCGGGTGGATCTCGCCGAAAGACAAAAGTAACTTGTTGCTATTAGCAGACGAGCTTAGCTGTAAGAGGGTTACGAACTTGGTAGTTATGGGATCATGGATGAGGAAGGAAGAGCTGGACTGACGGGAGTTAGCCGCGGACGAGGGAGAGAGAAAAAGAAATCGAGTTGTGAGTATAGTCAGAATTGAAAAAAGAGTAATGGCCATGTCTCGTCTCTAGGAAGAGGAAAAATCGAGCGAAAAGGAAGAGGATCTCGAAAATGAGACCGCGCGCGGGTTCAGGTTCGTCTTTTGATGTTGGAAGCTCGGCTATAACGATGCAGGTCGAGCTAGTTTCACTCGTCGTGAGGTCACACGATTCGTAAACATTGCATCACGCGATAAAACAAAGTCAAAACTGTTCCAGAGGCTGAGACGGCTTCCGAGGTATAGCACACGCTCTAAACGAAGTGGAATTTTTTTACCCTCACCATCAACTTCGCAAAGTTTGCTCAAACTTCGTTAGCGAGTTTTCCTCCGCCTTATTTCCCGGCTAGGCGACCTGCGCACCTTCTTTCCACATCTAAAGGGCCAAAAATTATTCTCCAGTATGTAAATTTACATCTACCTACCACGCTCATTATACATGTCGCTACTTTCAAGCCCTATAGCGTACTTGTTGCATACATAGGTCAGCCTCATGCACAGGCAGACCGTGGCGAGGTTTATCCATCATAATTATTCCGCAAGCTTAGAATGATTAATGAATTCATACTGTGACAGAGATAGGTAGCCACGAGCTTTCAACTTTTGATCAGATCTCAGCCGATCAACGGTATCGAGTTTGTCGAGATTAGCATTTCTTATTTCCCCTATTTCTTTCAATAAATCGCGCGATACATTCGGAATTCCCCGCAAGACGCGGTGTCAATTGCCAAGTGCCTTTGCACACCGACCGCGAGTGTGACTAGACTAGAATCGGTGATTCCCGGCTGCAAATTCTGCAGCTTATCTTACCTGAATCGTATAATAATTAGGGACCGTAGGAGGAGGCATAAACGGGTCGGACCTAACTTACATTAGATAAAGATAATAGATCCGTACTCGCAGTGGAATTATACTCACGTTAATGATCATCTGAAGATTCCTGATGCCCAATATCATATATCTAGGTATCTTTCATACCTGCAGCAGTTGAGATCTACTGCCGCGATCCATAATGGTGATAGATCCCATTGTTTCCGTATCCATCGTATCCACCTATACGCAAAGATGATTTAGCTCAGGTTTCAGGTATTCTTGTGAAAATAACTCTTTTGGCAACAGAATAGAAAACACGACCCAAGGTTTTTGGGTCTGCACTCGTTCACTCGAATCCTTTGTCAATGGAGGAACGACTCTCGCCTACAACAGACACGAAGAGATATGCATTCTCAGCGAGCAGTCCGTATAGCCGCAGGGCAATTCGTGGCCACGAACACAACAACTATCAAGCATTTTTTCCACCTATATGTTACACTCTATATATGGTATCAATATGCATGCCTATTACGTGAATAACCATTATACAATAGATATTGCTGATCTGTGTATACCGGCAGACTGTTATCGACTGTTGTACTACTGCCTCATGCCAACAAGGATGAGAGCACGTTAAATTTCGACAGCTGTAGGCGCCAGGCTTGAACATATCGGACAGTGGTTTTCGTCCATTTGTTACGCGCGCAGTATCTATAGCACTTCGAATTCAAAATCTATACGAGCTCCTCAATTCCCATCCGTTTTGGTTCTCGAGCGAACTGTGAAACGAGGCTTGATAGTTTGCAGAAAAGCGCATGAATTATCGATCGCACATAGGATCATCGATATTCGATTGGCGACGGTCAAGCTATTTCGTCATCAGTTTGTTTCTTCGTCAAACTGTGAGTCGCGGGCGTATAAAGGCCGCGGAATGGAAATATGCAGTCGGATCTTCCGTCTGTTTTGGTACCGCATATGACGCGCGGGGTGCGCGAATGCGTCTTGGACGAATAGGAAAGTGATATATTTATAGAGCCAAAAGTCTACTGCATATGAAATCAAAATGGAAATCGAATGCGCGGTGAGAACGTCTCGTAGTTGGAAAATAGGTGTGTGTAGTCATACGTCGGTGCAAGTCGATGATTACGCATCACAATTTCTTTCGGGTTAATTATAAAATGCAAATTCATTGGGCTGACTACGAGCGAGAGAAGCTGTACTGTACGCGTCTGTGTATTCGGGAACCGTAGAGTATCGGTTATATCGATTCTGGCCGTGCCAACAACTGACCATGTTCTACGCAACGACGCGACGGTATAAACTATCGCCCACAACTATATGCAGTCTGCTTTGGTTGGGTGTGAAATAGTTATGTACGCGTGCGATACATACTTGTACACGAATACACGTACGCTGTGCACGCTGCACGTATAACATTCGACGTTGAGTGTCGATGAAGCGATGCGATAGCCTTCTTTACTTTTCAACCGTAATCACAGCAAGTTTCATTCCGTAGGCATATCCGTACCGTAGGTCTAGATAATTTTGAAGAAGATGCCACGAGACATTGAGGAATCGGACCATGATTCGTGGATTCGGATATGAGCGGATATTGAAGGATTCCGCCAAATCCCGTTTTGGTTAATAATTCAGTAAACTCTTTTCCCTCCGGCAGAATGATCCTGGATATTTTATCCTCGCGGCTATTATGTGATACGAAAACCGCGTGGAATCGGTTTCTCCTTTTTTCTTTTTCTATTTCACCCTCTTCTCTTCGACAAAAAGACGATTTTGCGATCCAATGAAAGGCAGGTGGGAGAATTTTTATTCGATAATCAATTAGGTACACCGCGGTGGAATTTCATCCATACGGTTCATAATATCGTTAGCCAAAACTACGGACAAAAAACCCAATGATACGTGCAGCGAGTTCCGTGATCGTTACGGATTTTAAGAGCAACTTAGGCTTCGATAAGAAATATACATTGAGGAACAAGAAAAAACAAAATTCACAATTGCTATAGAAACATCTTCGTGTTCATCTTCCATGTTCTACCTCACGTTATATCGTATTATTACAACATCCAATTTCCTCTGTAGCTGCCTACTAACTATGTAGACAAAGGTCTGGTTACCGGGAGGTTTTCGCACTACAAACAACTCGAAACTAATTGTCATATGCGTCGTCGAGTCGACGAACCGTCGATGTATATATAGCCATAAGCGACAATAAACGTCAGCAGCATCGTACTGTTTTATTGAGAATTACAGCCAGTGTGATTATTCATTACGTTAGGTACGTCCACCGTTCCATCACGTCACATCTCTGTTCTATCCGACTTGTAATATTTTTTACAACCGTTCGTAGAGCACAAATTTCTTATCGAACTCCGACTCTCGTTAAAGATCCTGACTAGCTCATTTTCTCTCCGTTAATTTCCGTTTTTCTCCTCGGTCTTCTTCCGCATTCGCAGTCTTTGCGGTTTTTTTCGTCCACCGAACGTGCGTCTGGAAACTGCGGGGTAGAAAAAATGAACGAAATTTTCTCCTGCTGCATTTTTTTCCCCAAAAGGGAGCAGCTACTCGTGTTATGTTCTTCCTCACAGGCCTCCGGTCACGTCGGCGACTCGAATATATAGCTTGTCTTCCCGTTTTTCGAGATTTCGAAATTTCAAACCGTATAGTTCGTCTTCTCAGTCTCCTTCTCAGCATCACTCTCGTAGGAGCGCATCGTAGACTTTAGAGTATAGAATGAAAATTTTGTAATTACCAATCAAGCAGTTAAATAAGGAACAGATATATCGCTGGAATACGAGTTACGCAACTCGTAAGGCTACTCTTATAGGACAAAATCATTAGCTATATCCTTCCGCAGCAAAGGTGCCATGGCGCCAGAGCGTGGCCTTGCCATAATCGAATCTACGACCCGCAGTCGCGTGGTACCCATCGGTTTCGAATGACGTATTAAACAATGGTTCTTCCACAATTGGTCCCTCGCTACGAGATTAAAGGTACGTGTACGCATGTGTGTACATATCGATACATACGTACATACGTACCGACGAAATCTTTTCTTGGTCTGCAGGTTTACTACGGACGTTCAAACGGTCCACACAGGTTTTAGCCATTCTCGTCATGCATACCAACCTAGACCATGCAATTATTGTTTCTCTACTCTCTCCCATACCCTGCCCTTCCTTTCCCGTCTCTTTCCGCTCCTTCCCTCCTCAGTCCTTCCTTCAGGTATTATACTGCTTAGCGATTTCCGAGTTGAATGCCTTTCGGATTTAATACCCGGCGCCATGGTCGCGCTAGGCTATTCGTAGATTGATGAAGGAAATTGTAAACGCGTTCGCAGGAAACACGGCTCTCGCAGCTACGAGATTGCGGGGAAAATATATGAGCTCTGTGAAGAATCGAAAGCAGTCAATTGTTGGAAGTGAGTAGATAGGTTTACCTCGGGAAATGCACAAATTCCGGAATGTAGTATTAATGTATGCATACCTGGATACGATAAAATTTGAATTCTTCCTCTGATAAAGATGCATCAACCGTTCAACGGATCCGCAAAACGTGGATACGTGGATATCCGAGCCCCCAAATGCACCAGAGAAAGTCCCGGAGAGTATCGCATTCGGATGCGCGTGGCGGGTGAAAGAATCGACTCGATAAATCCAAGGCGACGATCGAGGGCACGACGAATTATGTCTCACGGCGTGACACCTAACAGGATCTAATGTTCGACAGACAGGCCTTTTCTGTTACGAACAGTTGATGAAACTCGCTGGTGGGTCTCGTTCGCGAATTAAATTTCGCCTCGGCTTGTTATTTCGGCAAATTGAATCTGCGTCCGGTGGCGCGGTTCTTTCTTTGCGGTTTTATCCCGAAGACTTCCGTCGAGAGGGAATTCGAGTGGCGGATATTTGAGAAATTCTGTCGCTGCAGCTATCACAGCTTGGACAGCTGGAAACTGAAAGTTGGCTAGAAAAAGTCGTCTCACAATGACACATTCGCATTCTGGGATCACGCTCAAAAATACTCACTAGTGTGGGCAACTAACGACGACTGCCTTGCGCAATGGTGAATCTTGAATGAGATATATGTAGAAGAGGTGTAAAAAGAAATTAAAGACCGTCCATGGGCCATAATATCGACGTGCATAGCTGAATTCATCGGAATTCTATCGTGTAACGTTAATTCAGACATCAAAATACGCGCGTTTAGGTAGAGGCGGTAGGCATACGAGACGCATGCCCCTGCAGCGGCTATTAAGCAGCGGCGCAATTAGTCAGAAGCCAACGGAAATATGAAGTCTAAAATAAGAGTATTAAAAGGAGAAAATATACATCGGAGGTATATAAAAGAGCACCGGTGTATTAATTGAATCAGTAATTTGTGTGGTATGTGATCGGGATGCTTAATTACAGCTGTCTCGCGAATGATGGAGAGCCTGAAGCTCAGGTTTATACGTCCGTCATCATGTATGGTGTATGTATACCTACCGATGGGCAATGCTTGGTCCCGAAAGATCAGGTAGCGTTGTACTCGCGCGTGTGTATATCGTACGAACATACATGCGCAGTCTAACAACTGCCGCGAGCGTCTTTAGGCATGAATATTTTCATCACGTTATCAATCAAGAATTAACAGATCGATGGGTAGGTACTACCTACAAGAGCCACTCCGTTATACAGGCACTTTGATACGTTCTTTAAAATTTCAACTTACCAAGCCACTGCCTGCGTTATGCCGTCTGCTGCTTGTAACGCTGTAAGAGATTCGAGAATATCTTGTTTCTCTTTGCAGTGCCAGGAAACGTTTGCAAATCCTGGTAATATGGGCCAGAGTCCACCAACGTCCTAAATATGACCCAGCAATGGTCCAGGTCTGGCAACCGGGCATCGCTTACCGATACTGAGCCGGTACTGTCCCGTGTTCGGTTTGCCAATGCTGGCAAAATTACCAGCAGTGGCCCAGTCTCCGGGACCGAGCGACGGGATCACGTACTGAGTCCCTGCTACCCCGTGTTCGGTTCGATGATACGTTAATACTGGAGCAATAACGATTGCCAGTACCGGTGCGGCAATGGCAAGCACGTTCGGCTCAATACTGATAGACGATACTAGCCCGGTGTCGACTAGCGGTATTGGTCCTATTTCGGAAGCCAAGCGTAGGACCTCCCCTATGAATCCGACATTCCAGCTCATCACCAGCATTGGCCCAGTACTGGCAACGAGAGCTGGGCCGCAATTAGCATTACTGGTTCGGTACTGGACCTACGGTGAAACTTTGACGTGGATTTTCATGTATGAATGTAACTACCTATCACGGATACGTTCGATCACTCTTCGCCAATTAGGTACCTAGTTCCCGTCCATCACACCATTTTCTTTGTGTCAGTCAGGAGATGGATGGCTCGGTTTGCAAACGACTAATTTTCAAATCTTGTGTGTAACTTTTGTACGGAGGCCGAGGGGATTTGGCGTTCGGGTTTGCTGATTTCGCACTCTCTAACTCCCGCACTGAAACGCATTGACTATTATTAGTGCAGAGATAAGGGGGATGTAAGCGGTATTTGACGCGTTAATTATGTGCGGAACATGAATCTGACGTACTGCAGAGGATCAAGGACCCTAGAATATATATATATATATGGAAGCGTCTGAAACGAGACAATTTACGGTTGCGGCTTAATGGACCTCCAAGCCGTTGACGCTCGATGTTAGATTATTAAACTGACTCGAAGAGCTTGGGAACAAGAGGTGGCAATATCAGTTTTGGTCTTCTTCTGTTCGCAGACAGGGATTGTGTGAAAATTTGTCTCCTTCTCTCTACAAATTTCTGGTATCTGTTCAACGATAGAGGGGAGATAAAGCTGGCAATCGGCTGACAATGGACCAGTCCAGAAAATTCCCGCTTCTTTGAGCTCGATTATAATTGTTACTTTTCTCCCGCTTTTTCATACTAAAAGTCACGAGAGTGAAGAAGAGGAAGAAACTAAATTTGTATTTTCATTTAAATTTACTTATCGTAATAACTCGGGAACTGAGGAACCAATCGCATTCAAAATGTAATCGGTTTTGAGTCACCGGAATCCGCATCGATCGGCCTATTGAGGGTTGAAATCTGTCGATTCGTTCTCAAGTTATCATCGAACAAAAAAAAAAAAAAAATTTGTATGTTTGAAAAATTCAAAAACGGCTCAACCAATTAAACTCAACATCCAATCAGTTCTAAGTTACGTAAATCCGCGTCGATCGGTGTATTGGAAGTTGAAATCCGATCATTCGTTCCCAAGATATCGCCGGACATAAATTTGATCGTACACACAGGCATCCATCAAAAAATATCGGCGCAAATGATTCTCCAGACCTCAGAACGTGGACATCCGGTGAAAACTCAACTATAGTCATTTTTGGGGTGATTGTGATGATAACTTCCCTCGTTGAAGCGGGAAGCTAAAAGCAAGGAAGGCAAGCAAATCCCCATTACGGCGAGTTTTGTAAATTGAAGATCGATAGGCGCGGAACTTCATAGGTCGGATCGACTTTCTGTCATGCTTCGACGCATCATATTCATACAAATACTTTTGACCCACTGGCTTCCTTTCTTCTCACGATATAAAAACCATACACGCGGATTGCGGGGAGTAATTTGATAGAACTGTGCCATGCTGGATTGATAAAAATCGTGCGGCTTGGGAGCTCCGCGACTCGACTACTATAGGCGACTACTTAGTAGTAGGCAGATACGCGCCACGGAGCCTAACTTCATCGATGCCGGGGAATCTATTGATCTCGACTTCGCGCGGATCTGATTTAACCGGATCTCTTTCCATTGCTTATATACGCGTCGGATTCGAACAATATCTTGAACTACGAAGAACGAGCAATGAATGGTTATTGACACTAAATTCTTGTCGCTGCGTTCGTTATTCGGCATCTATAGCAACTGAGCTCGGAATGTACATTGGACCTGGGTATGCAACGGCTGCACTGAAACTCCTGCAATTTTATCCAACGTGGCATCCGGAGTCTTCGGACAAAAAAAGGTAGCTTTGAAGTTTCGTAACAAAATGCGAATAAAGGGGAACAGAAAACTGACAGCCAACAATTTGCAGTACGTGGATACCGAGGTAGGTACAGCCACCGCGCAGATGAAAGTGAAGGAATATTTTCCACATTGAATTCGGTGAACGTTTACCACGATAACCAAATAGTATACCTACCGTGTCCCCGGGAGACATGATCCAGATTTATCGGGTGAAAAATTCAGTGGAAGATGCAGCAAAGTCGCGTCTGCTGAGCCAAATGGAAAAACGTTGTCTGACGAGCGAGCGACCAGGGCAACCAACGGGGTGAGAACGGCGAGAACGGCGAGAACGGCGAGAGAATCGGCCCTGGAGTAGATAGAGGAGCATGCTCCGCAAAGTGAAAATACGTGTGATGCCGTTTGGCAAAGGGAGAAACGTATATTACGTTGCGACGGGGGATATAATATATAATGTAAGCACATTACAGCATCTCGAGTCGCGCCTATATAGCTATCGCTTTGATCAACAAATCGAGAGTATTTCCGGAAAGGAGAAACGCCGATAACAGAAGCTCAACCTCGCAAAAATTTCGACGGTCTGACAATGAGCACAGATATTCCGTCTCCGCCGGCAGCTGGACCGTATGACTTAACGCGGTAGCGAGTAGTAGCGGCAGCTTAATTGGGGTACTAGGCTAACTGCATAGCACATAGAGCTTAACTGAGGTCAATTATTCCTACGATTCCTATTATGACATTCTCGAATCTGGTGTACCTAGTGTATCTAATTGCGGGTGACGAAATGGGATGGAACGAATTCACGAGAAATTGGCTCCGCGCTTCACGACGCGTCTCATTGGCAGCTGTCAGGCTTGATAAATAACTGATAAATCTTCGAACGCATTCCGTACCCAGATGAGCCTGAATACAACAATTCCAGTTGTCGCGGTCGTAGGAGTAGGTAGTACTCGAACTCACCAACGATCCAAAGCTCCACCCATGGTAGCTTACATTCCAATTATGATTTACAGTCTTCTGATTGCGCCCAATTAGCCCTCATGGACGCGCGTTCCAGTTCGACTGAACTGTCCCCATTGCGGTACATACACATAGGTGTAGGTACATTGAAAACGAGCGTTACGCCTTTACCGGATTTAGAAATGCCGTTTCACCGGGTATATTGTACGTACCGTTCGTGAAACACGCATATTTCGTTACACGGTACATCGACGTTCCAGATTTTCTCTTCGCTACCGCGCGTTTGACATCCGTTGCGGTCATGCCAACCACCGTCGTAGGATCACTTCGAAAGCATTCCGTACGATCTTCTACTCCATTTGCTTCAATCGACCATTCTGATTCGTTGGACGACTGTAAAATCAAATAGCTATGATGATACGGATGATAATACCACGACAATACCGGACCCCAGCGTACAGGCTCCGGACCTCATCAGCCAAATGATCGAATCGAATTACTCGGATTAATCTATAACCCATTGACAAAGTCATCCACCGGTATATCGCAACTTCATTGAAGCGTATACGCCTCGGCTATAGCCTCATGTCAAGTTCGCATGCTACGGCCGGGCCCCCGGTCCGCACTGTATGTGGGACAACATTCCACAACTATTTCTTTCGCACGTGTCAACGTCCTATCACACGACACCTAGTTTTGGAAGCAGCTCTATTACTCATGCATCGGATTTAACACGCGCGCACGCACGTATGGCGTTTCACGTGGCACGTTTCTGTGATTCGAGTCGCAGATTTAACATCTGATTTAGTCATAATGTGTCGGCCGAATGACGAGCTCCCTGCACGAGTATACATTATACCGTTTTCGGAAATCACCCACGCGTCGAATTCCTGCTGGGTGTATACATGAGCAGCGCGTGTGTGTAGGCGCGGGGATCTTGGATACGGAAAACGAACAGGATGGATCAACGGCCTGGCGCACATTGTCGAACTGCCGATAGGCCTGGGTCCTGCACATCGATCGTGGATTTCTGTTGATTATTGAAGCCAGGCGACTTCTGTGAGATCGAGTACCGCTAAAAGAGCATGAAGAGACCGAAAGACGGCTGCTAGAGCAATTGGCTCTCTGGAAATCTTAATGGTCAAATACTGAGCGAACAGATGCCACGAGAGCGAAGCAGAGTTCTGGGCTCACATGAGTTCTGCAAGACCGCGGGATCTCGGACTCCGGCACACGCATAAGAATTCACGAATGTCTGATCCGTCGTGCGAGCACGCGTATAGATAAGCAAAGTTATTGACCAAAGATGAAGTCATTCATGCCGTGGGATATGTCTCGCCGCGGAGTAGGTGATAAATTCAAATCAACGATTTAATTTTAGGCTATTCAGCAAAACGGGCTCGCGTACTGTACATATTTATGATTCTATACACTATTTTCAACAGGACCTGCCCATTATGCACACCTACATCTTTGGGTGGTATACTCCCACGATTCACTTCTCAAATCACACAACGTTATGGCAATGAACGAGATGTTTTGCGGTTCGATCATTCTCATTTATGTAACTTTTGCCGGGAACGAGTCGGCGGTCGTTATTGTCGTTTTCGGAACACGGAAAATTCCGGTTTTTGCAAAAACGGACGATCTCTTTCCTCTTTTTCGGTTTTCGTTCATTCGATCGGGATGAGGATGAGATCGGATTTACTTGGGTCCATCGGTGTTTGGAAAATGGATACAAGATAAATGAAAACGGTAAATTTCCTTCAAAACGCTTATTTCTTCCGTCGCACTACATATTCGCTGTCATACGCACGTATAAATTTGTGTACTCGTGCACTTCCCGCACGAAACATTCTCACAACTTTACGAGGGTCATGAAAATTCCAGAATCCTATGCGACGCGGACGCCTCCTTGGTTAGGCTCGAACGAATAATAGAAGAGGGCGATGATCTTGGGGACGAACGTATCTTCGTGTTGGCGGCTTTTATGCTAATTAGGTATTCATCAATCGTATCTTTTTCTGCGTGTATTCTAATTTTTTCGAGTAGGTTCCGTCAGACACTTCCATCGGCACAAAAAATGATCGGACATCGCATGGATTTTAATTACACTCTGAATTCTACCTCACGGTTATACATCGGTACACCTACTTGCACGAGCCCGAGTATTTTCTCCGGGCTTTATTCGCATCGGATTTTCGCATGTAATCCGCGTTAGTCTCGGGTTACCACAACGGCGGATACGAGTACAACGAGACTCGCTCCGCGTCAAACCACGAATTCACTTGTCCAAAATTTACAAGCTCGCACAACAGTTTATACTATACACCGTTACCGGTAGGCAGGTACTACGTGTTGTCGTGATCCTTGGAGTCCTTTATTTCTGACTCGAGACCAAACTTAAGCCTTCACTTCACTCACGTGAAATAAATAATTGATCGAGTCTCGCACTCAAAATTCAGAAGGGCGGCGGCTCGACTTTTTCTTTTCAATTTTTCAACGATATTAGCAATTTTTGAACTCGTATTCTCTGAGGCTTCCACTCGATCCTCATTCCAGTACGAAAATGGTAAAACATGCTCCCAGGAAAGATTGGCATCTCGGGTTTCTGCACTTGAGGGAAAGACGATCGCAAGCCGCGCGACGTGTCTCCGTAGTTTCGTACCGTCGAAAGTCTTCTTCGGGTTTATATAGTATGAGATCCTGCAGCTGATGATATTCTCCTTGTTCAAGTACGATGTGCGTATACACTCCTCCCTCTTCTCGAACAGGCTAGAGGTCGCAGACTCGCTCCTGCGATCCGGTACGAGACTTCTGCAGGTCTCGAGGTAATCCGCTGGTTAAATCCACCGAAAGCTCGGACCGCGGAACATTTGCCTTTACGGGCCACAAGATTTTCATACCTCTTGCAATATTTTTCACCAGTCGTTTGCACGCGGAATGGACGGAACAAAAGGAAGTCATGCGGCAAGGAAATCTCATCTTCGCCGGTACTTTGACCTTGGATCTTCTTCTTTCTCTTTTTCGTCGTTTCCTCTATTTTTTCGTTCTTTCTCCTTGCCCGTTGCCACGGTCTCCTCGAGCTCTTTCGCTCTCTCTGCAGCCTTACAACCCCATTTATTGTCGACAGACTGGCTCGCACGCGCTCGCTTCGAGTTCAGACCAAATATCGTAAACCTAAAACGTGGAACGCCCGAATCGGACGTCGTTTGTACCGGGACCATAATTCTTCGGTGGCCCTCGACACTCGGGCTTCAAGAGCCTGGGGACTCACCGAGGTTCAGTACCTACTGACGGATCAAGGGTTAATAGAAACCATTAGTCTCAGAGAAAAGAATATCTTATGGTGTCTCGTACGTAAGCACCGCCCCAAAAAACATTTTTCCAATCTTCTTTTATTTCCCGCCAAAAATGCTTCGTACGGTTTGGTCGACGAGATTCTTCGACGTGAGTAATTAAACCTCAGCTTGTGGTACTGGACTGTACTATCATTCTTACACTTTCACACTGCATTCATGAACTATAAAAGTTGAACACGAAAATCATTGGAATTTA
Source organism: Phymatocera aterrima (assembly GCA_963170745.1). Lineage (NCBI taxonomy): Eukaryota > Metazoa > Arthropoda > Insecta > Hymenoptera > Tenthredinidae > Phymatocera > Phymatocera aterrima. The sequence goes on from OY720666.1 coordinate 9,677,358, forward strand.
CAAAATTTCACCAGGATTCAAACGATGGTTCGAAAATACAATTCTTCGTACGGAGGCAACACCGAAAAATCACAATAAGAATCATTGGAAGCGTTCTTGGGAGCCTCTTTCCGGTCGTATTCAATCGATGCGTTTCTTTTTAGAATATTCCGCTAATTTGCGAAACGAATGAATCTTTCGCTTCTATGTGGCGAATCATGTGATTATTGCTTCCTACAAGAAAGAGAGAGAGAGAGAGAGAGGGAGAGAGCGGTTCAGAAAGCTCGTAAAATGTTTGTTGAATATTAGGAACGTACGTACACACTTGCGTTGATTGATATTCCACACATGTGCTCGAGTAATCGATTTGTTAGTCGAGCCATGGAAGCCTGGGGCGCCAACACCCGCGACGGGATATTCTGAATTCTGCGGTATACGGGCGAATGAAGTTGACCGAACATGGCCAAAAACGTTCGACGTATAGCCGCGCGAGAGATTAGATAGAATCGAATTGAATAATCGTACGGATTTTCGCCCACGCAAATTTCAATGGTCCAAGTTATTTGAATAAACTCTTTCCCCTCTCGCTGCTTTTTTCTCCTCTCGAGGAAGTTGACGAGTCTCGATGAAACTATACGCTCGCGATCAAAGAGTAACATAAATAAATATGTCGCAGGCTCGAGCTAGCAGGGGATGAAAAATAAAATATTGACCGTCTGGGGCCCGCGTGGGGGATCTAAGAATCTCATATCCGTCGAGATTGAGTTATTAGCGCGGAGATGACCTGCGAGCTCGGGCTCGCGACGGCGCTGACGTGAAGGTAGGCATTTTTACTCCCCCCCCCCCCCCCCCCCCCCCGCACCGCCCCGCCCGTAGATCTAGAGGTACGCGTCTTTCGGCTAGGATTATGATAACCCGGTGGGTGGTACTTTACACGCAGGTTATCACCGCTGGGCGAAGTGAGGCCGCGTTCGCGCCGTGTCCTGCAGCGGACGGCTATTTCGTTGGACAGTGAATAATAGCAACGTTCACAACAACTCGTAAATATCATCGTGAAATGATTCGCGGTTACCGCATCCAAACGGCGACCCTGTCAATAACGATCCAACGTAATGGTAGGTACTCATAATCACAACCACGGATACACAGATGCGGAATAGCGGTAATACGTATCTATAATAACGATCAAAGTTCATGTTTATATACTGTAATTGTAAACTCCTATTCCCCGGCTCTATCCATGGTAATAATTTTTCGTACTCTAGCTGTTTCGCGAATTTTGAAAACCTCACTGCGGGCTATTCTGCACTATATATGTTCCACTCGCATCACACGAAGTCACATCGGCGGCATGATCGAGTTCGAAATATTCCGTGACGAGCGCGCCAGGAGGGAAGGGGGCGAACGTGATTTCCCATCGAAAAAAATCAGGCACTCGCGTACCTACGGACGAGATTTCGGCGGCTCGGAAATAAGAGAGTTTGATCCCCGACGAATAATCCTGAGTTACTAGTAACACTGATAGCCGTGCCCTTGGCTTTGGCCTCTGGTAATCCTATTCGGCTCGCATGTTCTCACGCCAGCATTCGCGTCTGCTCAGAAGGCCCAAGAGTCTGCTTCTGCTTCGGCTTCTGTTCGGTTGTATTAGCCGTAATTATCATACGCAAGCTGGGCTCCTCCGCTGGGCTAGTATTGTCGGAATAAATAATGGGATCAAAGTGTGAATGAAATGAAAACTGGTTCGTAAACCGGAGCGGCGCGGGCGTGGTGCAGGCCAGATATTGAATGCGTTACATCGTCTGCACCAAACGCTGGACCTCGGGTAGGTACCTCCGCACCTTCGTACCTCCTGTTACAAATTCTCAGCCCTTATGGCTCATGGGCCGCGCGAGTGGTTCGAACTCCGATCCTGTCCCTTAATAATACATCCATGAATATCACTATGAAATTGAATTTCGGATTTGGTGAGAATTATTGCGAAATTATCCGCAGGATGCAGAATAAATAATAAATACTCGAGTGAGATTGAGGAATCAGCGATTAGTTCGTTGGAATAAATTCACCGCTGCAGGTGCACGAAGCTGCCTGATCGAATCGATCCGTGAACAATCGGCGGTTTAGGTATAGCTGCATCCGCAGTTGGAATTATTTTACAGGAGTGAGTCACGGTGACAACTGACAACGTTGAATCTGATATAACTGCAGCACTATACGATTGCACGTATATACGGATATTATCCGACAGAATTCGGGAAGTGATTTGGACGAACATCCTGCGGAGCTCCGGGACATCCTGCAGTATTCGCAACCAGCAAGGTCACATTGTTTCACTAAATATGCTGCGAACTTTGGCTACATCTGGATATCTGCCGAGTCGATAATTGCGAAGCTTCCGAACAATCAATCATATTTCTCGAATCGCGCTCACTTCGCCGCTGTGACCGGCTCCGGCTTAAAATCGGGTCGAACGAGTTACAGCAGAAGCGTGTGGAGAGTATTTTTCCATAACCGCGCCTGAGTCGGAGGTCTCATTGAAATCAAGAGCCGTTTGATTTGCTCGAACAACTCGAACGGCTGAGAATTGACCCGGAATTGTGTTATTTTGGGAAAAGCAAAAATTTCAAGATTATTTTTTCAGCCACCGAAGCAGCTGTTCAAACTTCACTTCGTATGGTTCGATTCCGCGCACCGAGCTCTTATACAAACTCAATTCTCCTTCGAACAATTGGGTACAAATTCACAGAAATGAAATTAGTCTTCTTCCACTCCTCTAAACGCAATTTGCTCTTCGTGATTCAGCTACCTATTCCTAATTCGACGCGTTTCCCATAATTACCTAATCTCTGTGAAATTTCAACGGCCGTGCTATAATCTCGAATCTAACGAATCAACGTGCCCAGTTTTGGTTGTCCTCATTCGGCCGATTATTTCTCGCCGTAAGTCGCTGACGCGAACAATTCGCGCGATATATTTGAAGACTCGGAGCCGCCGCTATCATAGAATTGGACAATTGGCCGCAGACTCGTTGACCGTAGAGTTGTTACTCGAGTGGATACGTACAAGTTTGTTCAACGATTTCGATTAATTCGTGTATAAAGTGTAGACAGCATAATCGACTTGCGTATGATTCTTGCGTAGCTATGCGACAACAGACGGGCGTGAGGCGTTCGCATCGCACCTAATTAGTCCCTTATAAAATATCCCGTGACTTGGAAACCGCAGCAAGAATCCACTGCATACTATACATTTAAGTATTCCTTTGCTCTCGAGGCGCAGCTAGGCTTCTGACCTTTGTCAAAGAGCCGTATACCATACCTGCTCGTGACAGAATTGTACTCAAGCGGAGAGAGGCATCGAAGCTTTGAATAAAATCGGGGTGAAAGCTTCGGAGGAGAGGAATTAGTCCGGTGAGAAAAAGTAGCGTCCAGAATCCAGATTCTATAGAAGACGAAGATTCCAATCTCGGGAACCACGTGTCCAGCTATTTTCACCCATTCTGTTCTTTTCCATTTTCCGTTTATTCTCATTTTTCAAAATTTTGCGACTGAGCTGCGAGCTTTCGATTTCTGAGCGGAAAGTAAGATGATTCGAGAAGCTGTGTGTGGACAGCGGACGAAGACGAGGGTGGAATTGATTCGGGCGGAGATTTTATCAGGGACAACTGAACAACGCCCGTCGTGCTCGGGCGAAGGGAGTTTTCTTCTGTCGTAAAATATTTGCCAAGAAATACGACGCACGCTTATACATCTCCGCCCTCATCCTTCGGCTTATAGGTAGCTTAGCGCCCAGCTACGAAAATATAATAACATACCACGGGAACTCGCCTCCGACAAAATTGAGACGTTCTCACAAGCAGCCCCGCGCTGCCTGTGCAACATGATACATTGCCCGCGCCGATCCACCCCCGTACCAAACACATCTGCGTTTCGTTTTTATGTTATTTGTACCGGAGTTCGTGCCTCTATAAGGTATACAATTACGAGGACTGAGCATCGATTCGTTGCCTGCGAGCGATAGCTCGAAATTTCTTTTCCTTTTTTCTTACTTTCCAAATTTTCGGACGTCCGTCGAGATGAGAGGGAAATTGTTAATTAATGCGCGAGGTATGCATTTCATGAATATCCGAACGTCCAATACTCCTATTCAGCGTCCAGTGTAACTATGTAATGCAATATTTCTGCCTCCCATTGATCGAATCGTTCTCCTCCACTCGGAGATCGGAGCTAGTCGCCATTAGATTCTTCGGCTACTCGCGGGGACTGACCGAATGTCATCTAAAGCTGGGATCATCGAGGCTGAGGATTAGCTCACAATGAGATGACGATAAATAATGAGATATTCGAGGATTGTAAAGACCGGAGATATCTTTCGATGCCACAGCAGGTACAGGTACACCCCTTTCGCAAATAATTATCAGAGCAAGCGACTCCAGGAAATTCTTCTACCGATTATGAAGAGGCAGACTCCTCGTTACCGATATAATCTACCGACACACAGCTCACCGTCGAGGTTTCATCAACGACGCTTCGCGTAACACGAATTGCCAGGATTTTTGTACGCTAGAAATGGCGCTATCCTCGACCGGATAATTAGCCGCTAATTGACGATCGAGGTTGTCGGAATATTCGCGATTTTATTTTCAAGCACGATGTGACTTCGTTTGGAAATTTCCCTTCGCTCTCAAAAGTCTTTTAAAAGGAGGTCTCGTTCCCGTGGTTCAAAGAATTGTAATGAAAAAGCCGAGGCAACGAAGCACGCACACGCGCACGCACACGCGCAACGAAATCAAAACATTGTACATGATACAGGACCGAATGAAATTCTGCTTCCTTAATCTCGACAAAAAAGAGAAAGAATAAAAAAGGAAGGCCACAGAAACTTTCCTGCAGCCGCGCCGCGAGAATCGCTTTGGTCAATGTTTGCGCGGTGGAAAAAAAGGAAAAGGCATTGCGGCCACCAGATGGGGAACCAAGATTGAGAGCCGTGTCCAACGAATGTTTAGGCAGCACCGTGACTAATTTCTCGTCGGACCGCGTGTGGCCATTCCGTGAGCACCGTTGGTCGGTCAAAGAAAAGAGTTAGCAGACGAGACAATTTCGTCAATTTCATCTGTATTACAGAGCCCCTAGCTACATTATTCTCAATTGAGCATCTCTACTCGAGTCCCATAGCTTATTCCAATTTCGTGTTAATGCACACGGATCAATCCACGTTGAAAGGGTCAGTGAGAAATCGAGAAATCGAGAAATCGCCGTTCGATATCGTCTTCGCCTCGTTTGGTACGATCGAAAAGTACCGATCGTCCCCGCGTGACCGGTAGTCGGCGATCTGCAGTGATCAAAAATGAATGTTCTTCGGCATGTATGTATAGTAAATTTTTACCAATTTACTTCTGTATCGGTATAAATTGATAATATATGTACGGGCCGGTGTTTTGCATGCTGTGAGCCGAGTGTCGGAAGATCTTGAAGAACATGATACTCATGTTCATTTTCTAGTGCCATAATTAGCGAAGAAGATTCATGCAACTATGTTCGGATGAATGAATCTCACGAATTCGTTGTGCAATTTATAATATTTGAATCCGAGGAAATTACGAACGAATCATTGTGAAATATTGCCGAGTGTTTTTCCTGCGGATAATTAGGGTCTGTCGCAAGAAGGATTCGCAAGGATCTCATCAGATACACAAAAATCACGGGAGAACCTCGATTCGGCCATTTATTACTTGTCGAAATATACACTCAATATATTCGACAGGCGAAATCAACTTCAGTATAGGCGTTATCGATCACCGCGGTTGTATTCCTTCGAGCATTTTACATTTTCTTGTCATGGGTTCGAAAGTTTATTCGGCAAAGGTTTCTGTGCAAAATTCAACGACATATTCATCCCAGTGGCGCGATTCCGATCTTCGCAATAACCGAATGTAACATTATCGAAAATGTGAACGATAAATCAACCTCCGTTGACGTCAATGCCTCCGATCCCTTTCGCACGACTTTTTCAGAATTCTATGAAAATCTCTTCGTACCCTCGTACTTCATATTCAGTGAAAAAGAATTTCCCTCAGTTATCGGTCTTTCGGAGATTCCGTTGCGCTTTTTCGGCCGTCCGTATAGAAGGAAAGATTGAGTTGCATGTACAATTTACTCATAGTATACTTCGGGAGGCTGGGAACTGCACTCCGCGTATCTATAGTCATAGAAACTGCACTATCTTCCATCGGAATTCGTCTATCGCGCCGCCTGATATTATCATTTTCAGGTAAAATGAATCGCTCAACAGAGAACCATCTTTCATCGTTGAACGCAACTTTTTCACCGAAAATATAATTGTAACTACAGAAAAATGAAAAAAATTGATCCCCCGTGTCGAACAGCTGGTTATCTCCGAATCATGTCCATCTTCGAAAATGCCGGGCCCGCAAAAAGCGATGGACGACCGATGTCCTAGATTTTCTTCAGATAGAACGCAAGCTGCGATGTCATCCCCAATTTTTCGAGCACGTTTGCCCGCTCACTCCACATTATCAGAATGTCGATTCTTCGACAACCTGTTCCGCATTACCAGCGATAAAATCGTTCAATCTTTTCTGTCCCGCAGGAGTTTTCGGTGGATGTCCAGCGGTAGAACCACCGCAATGGGGTTCCGTGAAGGAACGGGTGCTCAAGACGGGATCTCTGCAAACAATCTACTCTTGTGAGCCTGGTCGCCGACTGAGAGGTCGCAAGGTTCTCACCTGCGTGGGCAACGGATGGGATCATCGTGTCCCGGAGTGTATTCCTTTCGGTAAGAAAATCCGGCGCAGGGCGCAGTGGCTCGTCGCTCGAATAGGCACGAGTTCAATCGAACCACAATAAAGCTTCCATTTTTGTCGCGGGATCTGGGAGCACGAAATGCGTTGATGAAAATTAAATTCACCGCCATTGTTATCCCCAGCCTCGCGGAAGCTTGGTTGGAAACAATTTGGATTAGATATTTACAACTTCTTGACAAGTTTTTCACGAGCCTTATACACACACCGCCGCGCCGCTCGGGCTTGGGGCTCCGCCGCTAATTAATAAGATTGAATAATTCAATGATAGACGCGCGGGCGTGCTTTGTTTCGGATAAACGATCCATCAGTCAAACTCTCAGGCCTCGCGCTAATAGCTCCCCACCTTTTGTTGTATAATGGCGAACGACTGGAGCTGCATGTACCGATCTACCGGTCTGTTAGCCCTACGCTTCATCTTCAATGGTTGGCTAGGCATAGGCACGCACATACCTCCTACGCCTACAATCAAGACTAAATGGTTTAACGTTTAGCCCGATCGGCTGACCCGACTCCGAAGCATTGAGTTCGTTCCCGCAGGCCGCGGCCGCGGCTGCGGCGCGCGGCGTCCAGACCCGGTGTTTGGATATAATAGTTACCCCGTTGTTCGAGGTTAATTGAAATTTCTTCTCTTTTTTCCTCCATTCTATAACCACTTCACTATAGGAAGGATGAAGTCTGACAAAAGTGTCGCTCATTGCGTTACGGCCCAGGCATTAGGGAGAAGAGAAAAAGGGAAGGGAAAGGAATGGAAAGGGGAAAAAGCTTCGTCTATTCAATATATAGTAACCTCCGGACTCCTGAAGGAGTTTTTATTCTCTTTCACTCGAGAGTCAGTCGATGGATGAGAAGTAAAAGAGAATATCATGAGCCGCCAGACTTCAGACTAAACTGATAATATTTTCATCGTCTATATACTCATTCCACGACTTGAGCTCGACTAAATGAGTTACCGAACGTCGACGTTCGGGCTACTCGTAGGCCGTTCTTTTCAACCCTTTACCCAGCTCCGGTGATGTCTTTGGGAAACAGTCGATTGATCATCGATCAAATTCCACTCGCTTTGTGAGAGATGAATGCCTGCTCAAAATTCTGTGTTGCAAGTGGTTTGATATTCAGGTATAACGATGTGTATCCGGGACTTTGTGCCGAGCTGGTAGAGAAGGAAGAATCGAAAGTGATTTCGAATCCGTTTTTCGCGTTTCCTCGTTTCTATCACACTGCCTCAAAAAATGGTCTCCCTTTATCCGCGCGTGCTTCTGGAGCTCAATAATTGCTCCGTCGTAATTATCCACCCTTATCGAATGATCGCCGTGACGGAGGTGAGAGCGAACAAGAGAAATAGCGGTGCGGTAGCTCGAGATTAATTTCTCTTTGATTAGATTATATGTAATAACGAAGTGTCTGATTGAATTGAGAAGCGCGTCGATACTCGTTAGGGCTGATATAAAATACAAAGAGATTTGAGTAGATCCGAAGCGTCGGACGACGAGGGCCGGCGGCAAGGTTTTCTTCATTATGTCCGATCTGCCGAATGCGGTGGGAGCTATATTACAGAGTGATTGGCGCCGTTTTATTCGCCTCGAGTTGTACGCTGGAAGAATGTCGAGTCGCCTGATCGGAGCCGAGGGCCTTTTCATGGGTTTTCTTGTAGAACCTGCATGAGGATTCGACGAAGCGATTTTATGGTATAGAGCAACCGAGCGGGATCGGAGGGGTTCATTCATTATCACGTGATTCCGGTCAAAGTGTGAAATCAAGGAAGCAAGAAGCTGGAACCAGGCCGCAGGCCTGAAGAATGAGACACAAAGCAACGAAGGGAGTTTTTTTGCCGGATCGAAAGTTTTTCGGTAAGCAAGCGTCGAACGAAAGCGTCCTGTCCTGTCCTGTGGTATCGCGTTATGATTTATCGCCGGGACGCCCGACCGACGCGACGTCTTTTCGTATCCTTCTTGCTTTCGTTCTTCGTTTTATTTACTGTGTCATTTCTTCATCCGTATTGTTTCCTTTTTAATTCCACTCTCGACCCCGGGTTATGTAGTTTGTTTCACGGCACGAACTGACCGCTTGTACTCCGCTTAGCGATTTAACGACGGCTTTATTTGGACTCGCATTCGACGCGGCCCCAACTCAACAAGGTGATTGTAAATATGTCTTACGACGTACACACGTACGTACTTATGGTTCGTACGGTACGGTTCGGACCGACGGATGTCCCGCGGTCATCCGGGTCGTAGTCCCCAACCGTCGTAAGTCATCTTCTACGTTTTCCCTCTCTTCTTCTTTTCATGGTAGTGTGTATGTATGTATGTATGTATGTATGTATGTACATACATGCGCACCTACGCTATGTACTCACATTTCATTACCTATGCTTTCCGTTCGTGTAACCTCGACGCATGTTCCACCGTTCCGTCACATTCAACACTTTTACTATATTTTCGCCATTCGCACACCTTCCCATGTAATTAGCGAGCAATGCATACATCCGCTGAATACACAAACCCTTCGTCGCCGTCGCACGATGGTCTTGCAATTAGTCGGCGGGATGCCGTACTCCGATGTATGAAAGTGATAAATCCTTAAGGATTTCTGCAACCGATCGATGGAGGCACAGTCACATATCCGCCGATTCCTGAGACTACCATACAGCCCGGTTTCGTTCTGTCATATACTACCCCTAAACGTTCGAGAAAAGAGGTGGGTGGGGACCTCGTTGGCAATTTACGATTTGTCACGTACCTCTCTAAATTCGATCTAGTCGCAAGTGCAGAGGAGAGCAGAGAGAAGTATTTCGTACGCGTGTAGGAAAGCTGTACGGTCGATACTGTGCCTGCTCCTACGAGCTACTCAATATATTTCTGTATCACACTCAACCGATATACGACTCGAGTCACTTGTGTGCGTATCGGTACTAACAATAAGTAATACTCAATAGGTTTGTCTGGTGCGTCCATAAACAATCCTCTTCATACAGCCGACTCTCATTACAACTCGCACATACGTACACGCTAGCAGAGAATGCAGTGAAACCCATCGCTTTGTCACGCGGAAAGTCTGGGCTCCGATGCCAGGAGGGCGCCCAGAGCCTGTGGCGAACTGGCGGCGTGTGTCAAAGACCCTGAGGTCACAGGGTAGACCCCCTAGGTCATACGGGGTCGCGGTTGGTCGTACGCACTTTGAACTACATACTGCGAGGCTTAGTCTCGGGTCTTTCCTGGGCGGACATGTACGCGGACGAAAGAACGGCGGAGAGAGGAGAAGGGAGGGATATTTGCTCCGGGTACCGGCGCGGTGTCTCCCTGCCCGTACCTCCGCTGTTCAGCCTTTTCATAACACAGGATCCATTGTTTCCTGGAGCCACGTGGAGAGGAAACTCCACCACGGAATCAACATTCCCGTCGCTGCAGGGGGCGAGGCTCTGGGTCCGCTCGGTGGGCAGTTCTTGAGCAAAATTTGAACTCATGTTACTCGTAAGCGCGGACCGACACCCTCCATACTCTTCGCGACATACAGTCCAGGGACTGGAAGAAACCACACGATTTTTTTGTTTTTGGGGTTCTTTTTATTGAACGGACGCCAAACCTGTTGGGTACCGCGCGAATCCCGCTAATTAGTGACCAGATCGCTTGTTCCTCTCCAGCAGCTACTGAGATACACGGGGAATCGGTATTCGATCTGGCGTATACACGGAGTTGAGCTGAAGATACATGGTCGAGGCGCTCCGGGATACAGCCCACACCGCGGAGGCGACTGAAGATACAAAAGAGCTGCAATTACTTCTCTTCCGAATCACGAAACGTTGGGTTTTCATAGAAATTTCAAAACGACTTTTCTCTATTTCCCTGAAGCAGGGAAATCATGCGGAGTGCGAATGTGTTCAAAATGTTCAACGATTTTTCTCTCGTTCCTTTCGGACTGGATTCGAAACTGCGTCGTGCTTTTTCGTCTTTTTCGTTACGGGGATAAAAAAGCCGCGGGCCAAGTATCTGCATCGTTTCAAATATTCTGCAGCGTGCTCTTATCGGGGTATGCAAAAATATATGTGACGTCGTTTATCGCACTTATAATCTTCGGGGTTAGAGGGTTGCACGTCAAAGTCCGAGCGGCGCAATTTGTACGTGCATAAATTATATTCGACTGCTGTGGCGTGAGAGTCGATCTTGGGAGAGATCCGGCTCGGTGACATTAAACGGAGCTTCTCAATCCCGCAGAAGCGCAACTGTTCGAGTGACACGAACATCGTTGAATCACGGGGAGAAAAAATCGGAGGAATATTCGCGATTTTCAAGCACGACGAACAAATCTGCATCGTTGAAAGCGCCACCGCCTACCTCGTGTAATGATTCGTCACAATCGGACATTTTAATGACAGGCAATAACGAAGTACTCAGAAATATTGACGGAAGTCGGCAAAGGTTATTTCACAATTGTTCATTACACTCGGGCATTTGCGGTCTCAGTTAATTCAAACTCGTCAGTAAACGTTTGATAAGAATTTCCAAGATCACGAATGTACATCGAAATAAGTGTACAGATTTTCGGACAATTATCTTCCGTTACTCTGCCCAGGCAGCACAGGGACGCACTTTAATCCGATTCAGGATTCCTTAGGACAACCGAAAGACGTCTGGAAGTCGTGGAACGTCTGCTGTCTAGTGTTAACTCGAAAAAGGACACTCGTCGTCTTACGGATTCAAATAAGTCGAAGAGCGTTTTGTTCTACTTGGGTCGTTGATCGTGTGACATTACGGAGGAATTTCATTTTTTTGCGGCTCAAAACGTTCCACGATTCATCGGCAACTACTCACCGATATTGAACACACTGGAAATGATACCGGAAAATTTTCACTTACTAGAGTGAGCTTTAACGTTCGGATATTTTTCAGACAGACATTGCGGGGTGTCATCCGCCGTCCTACCACAAGGTTTGCAATTTCATCACGCTAAGAATGTCGCCCGTCCTCAAAAGTATAAAATAATAGGTGAATTTTTCCTCTGTTTTCCTCGCACTTTCACTCCGGCTCGTCGCAACTAGAATGTCGCGTAAGTTTTTTCTTCTTCATACAGAAAGAAAAAGGCTCTTTCGCGCGCTGCTCGTGTCGACTGCTTCAGGAGTTTCAAAGCGAGATAGTTCGCAGCGGGTGTCCTCCTCGGGTGGACATTCGTCAGGAGAGAGCTGAGACCACCTTGGAGAGTAATGCGAGAGAAATAATACCTGACGAGCTGAACGGGGAAGCGAAACTCCCTGCGGATGCTTTTTCGTACGTTTATTGTCAATCTATAAACTTTCCCAGCAGTTATCACGGGATCGGAGAAAATCTTTGAATTCTATCGCTCGGATTTCGCTCCTCTCTTTCGTCCGCGTTCTAGTCTCCTGCAAACGAACGAAGGGGGGAAAAAAAGAAAGACGTCTACGATCGTTAAAGTTGTCTGGCCTTCGTTATCGACCATTTTAGTCTAGCAATGATTGACCACGTGTCATGATTCGATGCGACGGTAGGTATATTGGCAAGCACTCTGGCAAGCACGACTAGTATCAATAACAATGTAGGTCCTTAAACAGCCCAGCGATCGATCAAGCTTCTTGGTTTCACTCGACACTCGACTACTACTTGATACACGAATCTTTTCGGTACTTAGAACTGGTCGACTGCATGCAGAAGCGTTGAGCGACGAAGTTTGGATAATGATGAATCGTACCTTAAATTCGGAACGACTCACGATTAAATCGCTCGGAACGATCTAGACGCACACGAACTAGCCAGATATCCGTCCCAGCATCTATTCATAAAACCTAATAAACGAGGGAAATTAAAAAACCAATTATAAAACAGGACCTCGATGATCCCAGGGATATGTAGAAGGAGAGAATTATGGACCGCGAGAATACAAGAGCGAAAGGAGTGCACTTCGCGTTACAATCAAATTCAAACGGACGAGGACAAAAGTTTGGCCAACTGCTTTCGCCGTCCCGACGTCTACCGCAGAGCTTTCGGTCCTTTTCTTTTTTCCGCTCCCGTTTTGTTCATCGTCCAATGTTTGCGCTTCCATGTTCTTTGTCTAAGCGGGTCGGGCGTCGCGCCAGGATCACTGCACCGCTGCAGTTATTTCCACGGAGACACTTGATACCGTGGAGTATGGACCGTATAGAAGATGGTCCATTTCGCCTAAACAGACGCGATTCACCTCCGAAATGACTACCTACTTGGTCTTCGAAAGCTCCGAGCTAAGTATCCTCGCGACGTAGATCGATAACTCTTCAACCGATTGCGACGAATTTTTAGAATTACATTTTACCTAAGTTTTGTCTGGCTTGAAACTGAAACTCATTTTTTGGGACACGTTTTTCGATTATCCGGAGAACCAGATGGTGGGACCTGAAGAGCATACGAGATTATCCTGAGCTCCGATTCGAACAGATATTCCAGATTCCATGAAGAATTTTTTCGAACACATTTACCTCCAGCGTTGCGGCGCCTGAGCAAATTAGATTGATCTGGACGACAGCATGGAGTTTGGCTAGAGGTCATCTTCAACGACGCCGGAATGACGAGCGCGCCAAACATCGGGTTCTATTCTTGCCGGACTTGACTGCCTCCTCGTAGATATATCGTTACTACATTATTCTCTGATTGGGCGGAAGCAATATTGCGTTATTGTCTCCAAGCCCAGAGCAGCTCGCCCACGCGTACACACTCGCTCTTGTACATACATTGGTTCATAATATTTCGAGGGACGATATTTGTTCCTGAAGTTAGCGCCGCGGGAGCTAACTATACGCCAATGGTCAGACATCGTTTGCTCAAAAAATTTGACCTACTGGAACGGACTTCCTTTTCGACAGTTCTCTTCTACATTGCAGAGTTTGAAAATTCAAACGTTTCCACAAATACGTGAAATCGTTTGCGCGGGTTCGATAACAGTTTTAAAAAATTGACCAAAATTCCGCTACAGAATTCTGAAATTTCGGTCGATCCCGAATTGAAAATTCGTGCGCCAGAATTTCATCTAGAATGATCGGCGAGTGTCGTCGTCCGCGCGAGTTTCCTATCATTTGTTCTTCACGAAGGAGAACAACCATTCAATTGACACTCTCTACAGTCTTTAGGAGCGACGGTTGCGCGCCACTCTGCGATCATTCATAGGTCGAGCTTTTGCTCCGGGATTGTGAAAATTCATTTCCCAAGGGTGAAAATTATCCCCACGGAATTTATAAAGCTGATTATGATCTGCTCTATGGTTACGATCAAGTGTACGCCTAGGTGGACTCTCTTCTTGAAAACAACCGATCAGCAGTTAGGAAACAGTGTCCTCATAAAAATCGGTTATTTTATGGTCGAAATTTCCATCTACTAGCTCGACACCTCGATTTACGTTTCTTCATTCCATACAGCAGTTATGTTTTTTCAACGGGTCACCACGTCGTATAAAGCGGGGAAAAATTGCCTCCTGCCGAATAGGTAGGTACCACGATTAACAATCAGTGGAAGATGATAATTTTTCAAATCTCATCATGGCGCATCGCAAATATTAATACTGATTGCCACATTATTGATTTCACACTCGTCGCACGCCAGGCAGTGAGTATCGATCAAACTGTCTACCCGATGGAGGGGAAACCGGTACATGCATTACCATATTAAGAGGCAAATGGTCCTCTGCCCGCCCCCGTTACTTTTATCGTACAACATTTTGATGCAACGATACGGTCCTTTCACACGCAGGCAACGAACATAACCGATCCGTTATAGATTTCGTAGATAGATATACCTAGTTGTATTGTACATACATATATGTATGCGTTATACCTGTGTACACGAATGCGTACGTTTATACTCTAAAGATGGCAGTTATTAGCGACTATATTCAGAGGTAATACATCGACGTCGAAGGGAAGCTCCGGGAGAGGAGAGAGCGGTGTCATCTGGATTCGTCACGATCGCGATTCTAGACATTTCTACTGAACCCTCCTCGCGGTGTAACTCGACGTTCGGCGTATGGAGATTAACCGAAATATTCGGATTCTACGTGCTCTGCGTAGACCAATGCGAATTAAAATTATTTTGCGGTCACTTGTTGATCGAGGTATCGAATTCGACGGTATATATAAATCCTTGGACGGCGATGTTCGTTGATGTCTATAACTTAACCGGTTTCGCGTAAGAATCGGAGGAGCGCTACCACCAAACTGTGCGAATCTTTTCAATCGCTGCCTACGATTGCGAAATGGAGAAATATGGACTGACATTGAAGATGGCCGCCACTTCCGGCTGTCGAATGGATAACCTAGGATTAATAATTCATCTCCATCGAGTCTTATTCGTTTCACTGGAAAATTTTCAATCGCGTCCGAAATTTGTCATCCAATTTCCAGGTTGTCCGTATCACCGAAGAATCGCAAAACAGCGACGTTTATTATTCGCCAAAATTTGTGGTTATCCATGACGGTCCACATTTCTCCGTTCCGCGATCATAGACAGTCAGTGAAAAAATCCACACGGAGCGGTACCGCTTCTACGATTTTTACACGAAACCGCAAGTTACAGGCACTGACGAACATTGCTGTACATGAATTATTATAGGGAAGTCTTCGGTCACGAGACGGGAATACTGAAGCTCCGCAGCAGCTCGTGAACATACCGAAACACTGAATAGAATTAAGGTTTTGATTACTATCTGCCGGCCAATAAACTGGCTAAGTCGAATAATTGAATCAATTCGAAGATTTACCGATCCAATGTAGATAGGGCACCGTCTATTTGTTCGAACGGACACGTTCGATTAATTGCATTCAATCGAAGTATGTACCTACGCTCTAAGCCCGCGTACAAGCAGGCGGCATAACGATTATCTCATTTTTAAGATCTACATGCGCCGGGGATCCCTCGGATGATAGATTTCTTTCAATTCATTTTTCTCAGCCACATCATGCCGCGCTGCAGCATCGAACCTATGACTCGCAATCGTTGGAAAATCACTCGAATTTCTTACCACAGATTTACCGTATAAATATAATCGAATAAATTTTCATTCCGTTTTAAATATTCTTACCATTTTACAACGCCCCAAGTCATAATTCCGGGAGGTAAAAGTGTGAAACGGTTTTTATTCACTCCGTCTATTGCCCGTAAACCGTGAGTTACAACGCAGGCAGAGCTTCCCGAACGAAGGTAGATATCGATAATTTAGAAATGTGTTTCTCTTAGGTACAACATTTTTCAGACATTTATTAACCGGCGCGGCGTCTAGGTATCACTGGTGCTCATGAATATCAGGAATTGTTGCGCAAATTCGTATTGTTTCCGCAAATACATGATCAAGGAAATGGCGAGGCTAGCGACAAAGGGAGAGTTCCACTTCGTTCGTATTTCCCATGTATTCCAATGATCGAAGCACGATCAATGATATCAACGGAGGAAGCTAAACAAAAATCTGACGTGGAGGAAACGAGAAATGATAACGGAAGAGCTTATAGTAGGCATCCGATTTTCGCTAATTGAAGCTCGTCCAAAAGTTTGAATACCGGTTCGCCCATCCCGTAGCATCGAGAACGAGCGCGCACCACTTTTAACTGAATTTTCGTAGACAATGCGCAGTCTGTTTATAATGCCTCTAACTGTGTACTGGGCAATGAAAACGATGAAATTGCCTCTACGATATGTATGTACAATACATTTCTATTCACTCGGGGGTAGGCAGTCATGTAGAGGATACAGAATACGTCCATGGACAGACCATGCTACCGTGCTCGTGCCGACTTGCTCATTTTTGTGTGTTCAAGAGGTACACGCACGCGATCTTGATCTGCGGATGTCTACTATCAACTATGTCAACCCGCAAGTGCATTCGTTGAATAAAATAGGTATTTGACACGGGTATTACGTATCAGAGTACAGTATGAGTGCGTGTATGTAGAAGAGATATCCACGGAGATGAGACGAGATGAGACTTTGCTCTGAGCGGAGTTTTCAGTCATGGATCTAGATCTCCGTCGAGGGGGATACCTACCTCGTGACCAAGTGAGTCCTCGACTGAAGATGTTTATCCGCTAATGGTGCCAGAAGCTCCATACTCTCTTGATTTCACTGACGCTTACGTTTATTCGGCCGGATCAATTTTTCGGATTTTTAGTATCCGGTTCTTGGAGCCATTCTCTCCTGATTTTGCTCAGCAAGACATAGAGCTTGTGAGTTTTGGGAATATCGAGAAAGGACGCGAGTTGGACGTGAGTCGGACAACCGGAAGCGTCCGAACGTCCATCATCTGAGACAGAAAAGTACCTAGCTTTTCGGTAGACTTGAATTGAAGCTTACGGTCTACCGGTGTAACCGGGCAATCAGCCGGTCCGGCGACCACCAGGTCTTCGGAAAGAGCTTATTAAATTACTTCCACGTGGTTGAAATGATAGATGTGGTCTCTCCGCGTTTATAACTC
This sequence comes from Phymatocera aterrima, assembly GCA_963170745.1. Classification (NCBI taxonomy): domain Eukaryota; kingdom Metazoa; phylum Arthropoda; class Insecta; order Hymenoptera; family Tenthredinidae; genus Phymatocera; species Phymatocera aterrima. The sequence goes on from OY720666.1 coordinate 9,694,591, forward strand.
AAGCTTTAACTTTGTCGGCGACTGGTGGACGCCGTCGCTCCGTGGTTTCCCTTCCCACCTCTTTGGACCCTTGTCGTTCTGGTGCCGGACCAGGAACGATGTAGATGAATATGCGCGGCCTGGTTATAAGTTAGAGCGAGTATATCCCATATCGCTTTACTGAATTTCAATAATTGCCGATTTCAATCGATTGACGCCCGGGCACAACTCGCACCGTACCTACTTAGTTCGGATGATACGAAAAAGCAGAGCTTCGCAGCCGTGGCCCCACGTACTAGACGGAACGGAACCAGTGCGGAAGCTGAAATTCTGCTTGCCGTGAGAAATCTTCGGCACGGATGATACGCGATTCATCAATTTTTTCCCCGATATCAAAATGTTTCATCCGTACATGAAAATCTGTAGGGACTCTCGCGCTCCCTCTCTATTTCTCTGTATACTTCGACGCAGAGTGATCCTTATTTCCACCAAATTGTGAAATGGATTACGAATTTATGCGGAGTCCAGAGAGGAGGAGCATGTCATCGAGGATAGGTAAGGATGTCTGTGAAGAGAAGATTACACCTACCCTCGGCAAAAAATATGTAGCAATAAATCAATCGCGGCAAGAGAGACTTCTCTGCAGTGGGAGATGTTTTTCGCGGTTCGGATTTTCGTCGTTCAATCCTCAGGATGAATCGCACAACAATCGGCTTCCTGGGGCACAGAGGCAATCGGGGGGGGGGGGGGGGGGGGGGGGGTGGTTGAGCTTGGAGCCGTGAGCAAATCAATCTTGCAAAGTGTTTGAACAGGGCAAAGAGCCGACAGCATACGAGTTCAGCTCGGGATCAGCCTGTTTCGAATTCCAGTAGATCAAGAAGTAGAAGTATGCGTATGTCCATGAACTGAGGACTAAAATCAAACGACTCACAGGAGTCCATCTGCGTTCAACGAGCTGTGTCATATGGTCAATTAAAAATTGAAACCGCAGCACAATCTCTACAACGATGATTACGATGAAAAAACGGCTGCTACAAGCGGGACACTTAGGAGTGCCAGAGACTGGTCGAGTGTCTCTCGGCGTGACGCACTGCACAACGGTGCGATTCTCCTCGCCCTGGCCTTTCTCCACTGTACTTCTCCCCCGAGGCAGGGGCGTCTCTTGATCACCGCCTATTTACGAGTCATCTGCCATGAGGTGGCAGTTTTCTTCGCGCGATTTACGCGCTCAAAAATCTTCAACGTATGTCAGGCCTGGTCCAATTCGGATCTGAATAATATATCAACGACTTTACTGGCTTGTTTACAGCCATGTATAAGTCACTGTCCAGAGCCTGAATACTCGTTTCTATAAATTTGGTTTGATTTCTCGTCGTTTTGAAAATTCGTGAACAGTCATCCGTCGGAGATATACACCGCAGAACCGACGGGGTAGCCAGTCGACGTTGTTTCGTTCATTCTATTTCGTGCTCTCGTGACCGGGCGGACCTTCCGTGGCATACCTTGAATCGCCACAATCAAGATAAAGGCCCGGAGATGGTGTGGAGTGCGCCTACTCGAGCAGTACATTGCCCTCAGGCCTGTGAGGTTTCATACTAAGCCTCCAAGACCTCGAGGCCCTTGAAGGGAGTTTCCTCTGTTAGTTCGTACGCTACTTGTACTACTTAACGTCAACACCTCGCGTCGGCTGTCCGGGCAACCGAATTAATTGCACCTGCATCGGATGATCATTCTTCAAAACCGATGCCAGCGTATTCCGTATTTCTTTCAACAGTTTTGCGAACCATAGCAACTATTCCCGTTGACGGGCGCGGGTTGAATAACGAGCGGCAAATCACTGAGATTAACGTTGTAAATGTTATTCCCAAAACTTGACGATGTCTTCAAGTTCATTGGACATCGGCCGGAGCGAGATGTTGGAGAAGGTAATAGAGGAGTCGGACTGAAACTCGGTTATCAATTCGTGACGGTAGTGAGCTGAGAATAAGCGTACAAGAATTTGTCAGCGGAGTCCGGGATCTATCTCTGGTTGTTGTTTGTCGCACCGTCAAATTTATAACACGTCGCATCTTCGAGATAACGAGGGCTAATGGACTGGAACATTACGCAATATTCCTCGCATCGGAGTATGTGTAACCGGGATCGAGTCACGGGGACAATGGTTTGGTGAATCCATTCGTTACTCTGATCTCCGATGAACCCTACAGTACAACCGAGACTCGGGCTTGTGGGAGAGACGTCGGGGAATCTTGCGACCGCGAATCAAACCGGCCGACTCTTTCTTATTGCTGGCGTCGTGAAATCATTACACGGCATGACACTCGGCAAGGTGCGTATCGCCTCTGTTCATCTAGACTCCATATACGGGTGTGGCTTTAAGAAGGCTGCATGCATTGTTATATAATGCCACCTTTAGTTAACCAAATTCCCGAGCCAAGCCACGATCGTTCCCGGGTCAGGAAGTTTGAAGTACGCACAAGTTCACTTCACGGATCAACTGCATTGGTATATAACCTTATCGCAATTGAGACTTCGACGTACAAAGGAGAACCGCGATGGCTACCATTCCAATCGAAATACTGACGGGCTTGATGATTCTTCCACATTTCGAGAGTGTCCCGATTTTAGCTGTTTACATATGTGTAAAGACATAAAGAAAAAAAAAAATATCGAGATCTCCGTCAATTTGTTCATTCCGGGATGCTACTGAAAGCAGACTGAAACTAGGGAATGCGGTAAGATGAGAATATCGAAGATCGTTCGTAATCCAACGTCGAATCTCCCGATTACAATATGCGAACTTTTCTCGTGATACGCGCCTCGTAAATTGTGATTCGCAGATGAGAGGGGAAGCAAAGAAAAAATCCGGAAAGATTTGTACATCGGGGATCAGCCGATGGATGACGTTGTTGGTACATCCAAACTTCAGCAGGTACGCAGAAGGATCGGAGAACTGAAGAGGCGGAAGATGAAGAAGAAGTTCATTGAAAAGTCACAGTCTGAAGCCCCAGTTGCCGCCACGCCGCGAAAAGATTTGAACGAGACCCTGGCCGCCAGGCTGGATCTGAGTTGTTTCACAAAAGCCAAAGGTAGAGGACTGCTGAAGGCTCCGCTGGTCGAAAATGCGCATCCACCCAAATACTCGAGGTTAGTTTATTCTTGTTACTATTTCGATCCTCTTTGCCACGCTCGTCGGAACTTCAGTCACAATAAGCCATGTGCGTGGCGATTGACAATTTTCCCCATTATCTCTCCAGCATGGGATTGAATTCGGTTTATTTAATAGGCAGAAGAACGTTCACCCACCCCAGAACGTCTACCTCGCTGCTGTCTATGAATGCGCTGAAGGTTTTCATCCAAAGGATCACCAAGCTGACCGCCTATTCTGTAGCGATAGTGAATGGATCGGCACAATACCAGAATGCATCAAAGGCACCGGTAAGTTCGCCTGCTTCATGGCTTACCTTCGAAGCTAGTTTATCCCATCATCTACTGGGACGCCACGGACTCATCCCGGTAAATGGCTATCGGCTATTTTCCCGTTTTTCATTCATCAGAAGTTTGCACAGATTTTTTCTCCAGCCCGAGCTATTGGCTAAACGAATCGATTGGAGATCGTGAAATCCGCTTTGAAAATTTACCCGTCTTGCAGACTGTTCGAGTCCACGTGAATCCTAGTTGTCCATACGAATCCATACAGTAAAATCGGTAAATCGTTCTATGAGGCTTTCGGATTCCGCGGGTTTCGATATCTCCTGAAAATTTTATATCTCTCTCTCTCAATTTCTCCGCCCTTGCACCTCGAGACGCAGCGATGTAGATACCTGATATGCATCACAGGAGTGTAATAATTCTTCAGTTGTCAATGTGTCAGGGGATCCGAGCGGCCGGTTTCATCTTCCTGCACCGGCCGCGTCACCCGTACAGTAGTGAGATAGAATGTCACGTCGATCTATGCGGTTGGAATCCTGGGTCAAAGACCACTTCTTTTCAACCGCCACATCACGCTCCAGCGTTTTGTTTGGTTAATTTGGATTCTTCCCCATATCGTGTATAACTAGAATGGCGGTGTATAGTTCTTCGTGGCTTTCGGCCCGAAGCAATCCGTCGAGAGATCACTGTTCGAAATTCATGCCGGCCAACACGAGACAGTACCGGATATTACAGGATCACTGTAATTCAATTCCGCATGAATTAATACCGTCTACAATATTCCAATTTCAGAAGCTTCGGAGATCAGCGTACAGCGATGCGACGAGGATAGAGGTGGCTGTGATCACGTCTGCGAAGATACGTCGACAGGAGTGAAATGTTCGTGTTTCGAAGGATTCCGATCGGAGGGTCCATCCTGCGTGGGTACGTAAATAATTGATTCCAAATTTTCAGCGGATAGAAATTCGTTCGGTACGGTGATAGAAAAGTCCAAGGAGGTGACTCCGGACTCGAGATATACTAGGCCAGGAGAGAATCGTTGGGGAGATTCACTGTTAGACAGCAGCTCTCTACCCGTAAAAAAGACTGTTAGCTACCTACGAGTACTTGCGTCATACCGAGAGGTGACAATCCCACGATTACGACTACACGCTCGTAACAACATCTGAATTGAAAACCACAAAGACCGTAATTTACTTTTGAGGTGTCCTGCACGGAGGAAGCGTCATCGTGGGTCGGCTATAGATGTTACAAATTAACTCGAGACCGAAAAAGGATCTAGCGCCACAGAGACGCGTACTGTTCGGTGGTCGCGTGGGCGATACTGTATATCTTTTCAGTCTACTTTTTTTCGAACGTAATTCGAAGATTCTCGCCTACATCTCGGACGGCCAGCTAGTCCGGGAAGTGGCTAGAATGGACTCCGACCGTGAGTTCTTTGGCATAAAAGAAGAATTAGTTACCTGATTATTTATGGGACGGTGAATCGGAAACTCGAGGAACCTCGACCCCGTGTCTCACAAGTTATAATCAGTTCAGCGTCGCACTTAATTACATCGATCTCACGATAGACGGTATATATTCATCCGTAGGTAGTGATCGATACTATTCTCTCTCGGGTCCTGAAACTCATTCATCCAGACTTATATGGATCGTCGTACCTGACCCCGAGGGATTTAGATTCCTGGAATAACCGGATTCCGCATTCTGCATAAACGATGAAGGCGGAACAAGGAGAGTAGGATATTTGACAGCGTTGAAAAAGGGAATGGCAGATTGTAACCGATGCTGTTTCTCCCGCGTTACAAAGGTCTCGGCTAAGGCGATTAGCGCCGGCTCGCTCCATTACCATAAAATCTTGAGCATCACTATTAGTCTGCAAGGCCAGTGGCACTACCGGTGGTACTGGGTTCGGCTTTTCAGGCCGAGAAACTTGCCCCACGGCGGTAGAAGTTGGGGAGTAGACGGCTCCGTGGGGCAAAGGAAAGGCGTACCTTCCCGAAAGGCGCCAGCAGCATTGTATGTTAATCTGATCGTGTAGAAGATCTTGACTCCGAGCAACGGGCTTCAGCTGGACTCCCAAGATGCGTAGGTGTGATTGCGAACATCTTAGGTGTAAACTATACCTACCTAACCCCCGGCGTGAAATAACGTTTACAGACACTTCGCTACGGCTCGGAAAATTTTTGTTGTCGGATTCGAACGAACTCATAACTTAATTGCCTTTATTTGCACTTTCTGCCCCTCCGCCTCTCTCTCTCTCTCTATCTCTTTGCCCTACGGGAATAGACTTTATTCTATTCTCTAACTCTGATGTTGAATTATTCTGCACCGCGGCATCGAATCTCTTCGTTTATCCGTTCAACCCCGATACCGAGTTCGATCGAAATCTCAACTTGCCACTTTCGATTTGATCCAATTTTTCCCCATCATTTTTCGCTCGAATTATTTCGGTCTTCTCCATAGGGCTCATTCGATACAATTTTTCCGGACGATTCGTTAAGAATACACAGGCACCTACATCGGACTAGCTTCCCATGATTTTTGAACTGGATTCGAATCGGCCGCAAGTGGATTGGGACAAAATCGCATTGATAAAAGTTGTGTACACAGTTTTTTTGTCGCGCTAGAAGCCGGCTTCCGTTTTCTGTACAACGGAAACGTGGAGCGAGTTCAGTAACAGCGTTTTCGAACCTTGTTTGCTTTCACCAAGCGCGTTTCAATAATCCAACGAGTCAAAGTCAGCTTCAAATCCCGATGAGGAAAATGTGATATCATGTGTTTGTTCAACAAGACAATATAGACACAATTGAATTCATTTTGACATCCTTCCGTCCCCACATGCAATTTCTGGTCAAAGCAATATCGTCTACTGCCGTTGTATCGGGGTTCACTTGCGACGTTTCTGCGATCTCGTATACCCCATAGCCCGGAGTGTAGTTTTAGTAGTATATTCACAAAAGTAACGTGGGATTATCTATCAGATTCTTTATTTCACAAACTCGTTTGTATTGGGCTAATACCTACGCATCCTGATACATAAATTGTGAATCCACCGAGGTACAGACCCGTTTTTGTATCGCGACGAGCGATCTGGTATTTGAGAAAATTCCAATTATCCCAGTATTATTGTACACTGCATAGATGTCGACGAATGCGCCGAGGGGACATCCGGCTGCCAGGATCTATGCCACAACGATCCCGGCTCGTTCCGGTGCGACTGCCGTCCCGGATACCAGCTAGACGCCGATGCTCGATCTTGCCAAGGTAAGGAATATTTATAGAACATCCAATCCCTCCGCTCTTCCATTTCGGAGAGGGAAATCAGAGTGAATAATTAATAGGCTCAGAGTCAGCTGGCTCCCCGAAACTCAATAGGGCAAGAGGAAACAACTGCATCCTTTAACGTTTGACGGCTTAATGGTAAGAGCGAATGGAAAAGAGAGAAGGCTGAGAAGAAAGTGGTACATGATTGCCTGGAGGTTGAAACGTTTCAATCGAGCGCCGCGCCGCGCTTCGATGTGGTTTTGATCAGGGAGGGCGGGTCTCTCGTGGGTGTTGTTGATGTTTTCAGCTTACAAGCAATGAGAATCGTGTTGTCAGACCCCCCATGAGTTTGCTACAAGAGATAAAGCTCTCGTTGAGTGTCTTTCGGTTGCCAAGTTGTGGTTTTTTTTTTTTAATTTTTTTATTATTCATTCTTTCCTCTCATTTCAACTCCTACGAGTCGAAAAACGCATCACAACGGTTTTTGGTATAGTCGAATCCTACCAAATCAAAAAGCTCGTGATAACCTCGCAACTAATCTCGCAGCGGTTGCGTCATTTCAATCCGTATCCGCACCGAGGTATCATTTTGAGAAATACGGACACTTACAATCAGATGAACGCGATGCGACAGTGCGAACAGAACCCGCTGAATAACTCGACGGATTAATATGTCATGCGTCACGTTTAAATTGAGTAATTTTCTGTACGCAGACGTAAACGAATGCCTTCTGAATAACGGACACGGGCCGTGCCAAGGAACCTGCCTGAACTCGAACGGCACCTACGAATGCAGTTGCACTGAAATACTCGGTCACAAGTTAGCAGCCGACAATCACACTTGCGAGGATATCGATGAGTGCGCCGAGAATAACGCGGGATGCTCGCACACTTGTCTCAATACTCCTGGGAGCGTATTCTGCCTTTGTCGGGACGGATATAACCTCGCCGACGATTGGAAGACTTGCAACGGTCGGTTGAGCCTTCAATTCCCACGGACCTCTCCATTCATAGAGTCATATTCCTTGAATGATTCCCATAGCGACACGACTCCGTGATAAATGAAACTGAAATTCGAAGGACAATTTTTTCGAAGTTTGCGTACATTCGCATCATTCGATGAAAAAGATCGAATTATTTGTAGCGGTTTCTTTTTTACACCTAAGTTCAGTTTATTCTGAACAACTCAATTTGCATTTCAGACATAGATGAGTGCCAGGCCGATCCGAACGTCTGTGGTGACGAAGACGAGTGCCACAATAGCCCAGGGTCCTACAAGTGCGTACCGCAGCCGAAAAAGATAACCAAGGTACTACAGGACGAAGACTATGACGCTGAAACCGACGACGACGAAGAAGACTATGACGACGAAGAGGGATTTACGGAAATTCCGGAATTCGGCCAGTGCTCCGATGGCTTCAAGAAAAACGATAACGAAGAATGCGTCGGTGAGTTATTTCGCGTCGATGAACCAATAATTGTTGCATCGATGAAAGACACAGCTTTTTCCAAAATCCTGTTTTATACTTCGATGGTGCAATTTTTTTCGCAGACATCGACGAATGCCTCGAGGGTGACGAGGGCGAGCCCCACGGCTGCGAACATCATTGTATCAACGAACCTGGCGGCTACTATTGCAGCTGTAGACTTGGCTATGAAATCGAGGACGACGGACAGACTTGTAAAGACGTGGACGAGTGTTCGGCGGAAATATCACCGTGTTCACACACCTGCGCGAACACCGAGGGCTCCTTCCAATGTGGCTGTCCCTTGGGATTCACTATTCTTGCGGACAATAGGACCTGCGAAGAAGATAACAACGAGGTCACACCAAAAGAAAGTTGTGAAAATATGAATCATACTTGCGCCCATCACTGTGAGGAGCAAGAGAACGGACCTCGGTGCGCGTGCCGTTCGGGGTACTCGCTCGGCCGGGACGGTGTCACGTGCTCAGACGTTGACGAGTGTGATAATTCTGGATTATGTTCGCACCTCTGCATCAATACGGAAGGTGGTTTCCTGTGCTCTTGCCCTGCCGGTATGACGATATCTGAAGACGATTCGACCAATTGCACGGATGTCGACGAGTGCTCGAATAACATTCACGAATGCTCGGATGGCTGCGTCAACGAGCACGGCACCTACAAGTGCACTTGTTCTTCGGGATTCATTCTCAATGCGGATGGAAAAACCTGCGATGATTTCGACGAGTGTTCGACCGAGATTCACGAGTGCTCTCACAAATGCACGAACAACAGAGGTAGCTACACGTGCGCCTGCCCGCAAGGTCTTAGAATCAGCGCAGACGGTAGAACGTGCGAGGATATAGATGAGTGTGCCGAGGGTGGTCACGGCTGTTCAAACGATTGTGTGAACGAGCACGGGTTCTACAAATGTTCGTGTCCGGTGGATTGGTCGTTGAACGCCGACGGAGTAACGTGCGCGAAGACTGGTGTGCCCCTATGTGTCATCGAGGAAGGAAAGGATGCGTGTGTTTGTCCGGATGGTTTCGTAGTGGCGGAGGATGGAAAGACATGCACGGATCTGGACGAGTGTCAAGCCGACGAATATGACTGTTCGCACGACTGCGAGAATACTATGGGAAGCTACAAATGCCTCTGTCCGGAGGGTCTCAAGCTTTCAGAAGATGGATTTAACTGCGAGGACGGAGCCTGTCCGGAAGGCCTGCGACCAGACGGGGACGGGGAATGCCAGGATATCGACGAATGCGCTGAAGGTAACCACGACTGCTCGCATCAATGCGTGAACGAGCGAGGGACGTATAGATGCACATGCCCGGAAGCACTGTCTCTTGGGGAAGACGGGGTCACCTGCGAAGGAGCAAACGCCTGTTTGGGTGCACCCTGCATGCACGAGTGTGTCCAGGACGGAAATAACTACGAGTGCAGGTGTCATTCGGGATATAGACTAAACGACGATGGAGCAGCGTGCGAGGACATCGACGAGTGCGCCAGTTCTTCGACTCACAGCTGTTCCCATGGATGCGTCAATACGTTCGGAGGCTACAACTGCACTTGTCCATCAGGATTTTATTCGTTGGATGATGAGAGGTCGTGTGACGATATAAACGAGTGCGATGATCACGACTTCAAGCACGAGTGTTCCCACGATTGCGTGAATACCGTTGGAAGCTACAACTGTACCTGTCCGACCGGTTGGCAGTTGGTCGCCGACGACAGGACTTGTGAAAATCACGATCCTTGCACGAACGGTTCACACGGATGCTCGCACGTATGTGAACACGAGGATGGAGTAGTTCGTTGTGGATGTCCGGAAGGATTTGACCTTGGAACAGATAACAAGGTTTGCCAAGACATCGACGAATGCTCAGACCGTGCATCGCATCGATGTTCGGACAACTGCGTCAACGACGAAGGGGGTTATCACTGCTCGTGCGATGCTGGGTCCGCCTTGGCTAATGATAACAGGACGTGCGAGGACATTGACGAATGTTTGGGTGAGCATGGGTGCTCTCATGTTTGTCTGAATGCGGAAGGAACTTACAGATGCGATTGCCCCGATGGTTACGAATTAGGTGAAGATGAAAGGAACTGTGAACTTCTGGACGTCTGCAGTCTGGGACATAATTGTTCACACACATGCGTTAATAACCGAGAAGGAGGCTACGAGTGCGAGTGTCCTACGGGCTACGAGTTACAGGACGACGAGATAACTTGCCAAGATATAAACGAGTGTCAATATGAACACAACTGTAGCGATAGCTGTGTCAATACGCAGGGATCGTACGAGTGCTCTTGCCCAAATGGATTACGCTTGTCAAATGATTCTATCACGTGTATCGACCACGATGAGTGTTCCGAGGATCACGGTTGTTCAGAGACTTGTCTCAATGAACATGGAAGCTTTCGGTGCACATGTTTGCCGGGATACACACTCGGAGACGATGGCAAAACCTGTCAAACAGTTGACGAATGCTCCTCGTTGGGTCAAGCCTGCTCACATGGTTGTGTTCATGAAAATGGACGTTACAAGTGCACTTGCCCAGCCGGTTATTCGATCTCTAGTAACGGTACGACGTGTGAGGATATCAACGAGTGCGCGTCGGGAGAAGATGACTGCTCAGACGAGTGCGTGAACCTGGAGGGTAGCTACAGGTGTTCATGCCCCACCGGGTACGTCTTGGGAGCAGACCAGCGAACCTGTGAAGATCTGGACGAGTGTCTTACCCCGGTTCACGGCTGTTCGCACGAGTGTGAAAATTTTCACGGTGGATACTCCTGTTTCTGTCCGGAAAGCCTGATCATTAGCGAGGACAACAAGACGTGTGTCGACTTCGACGAATGCATGGTGGAGCACAACTGCAGTGATATTTGTGTCAACGTTTTTGCAGGTTACGATTGCGCGTGCCCCGAAGGGTTCGAGCTTCACGAAGATAACAGAACATGTCAAGTGATTGATTTCTGCGGATCAGATCACGGATGCTCACATACATGTAAGAACATCCCCGGTGGATTCCGGTGCGAGTGTCCGTCGGGATTTACTTTAACGGCAAATAACAAGACTTGCGAAGACATCGACGAGTGCATTGAAGAAAATGAGGTAGAGGATCCCTGTTCGCATAAATGCTTCAATACACCTGGAAGCTACAGGTGCGATTGCCCCGCTGGATACGAGATCGGTAAAGACAAGAAGACATGTGAAGATGTCAATGAATGCATGAGGAACAACGGCGGATGCTCGCATCTTTGCGCCAACACGGACGGTGGAATAGAATGTGCTTGCCCGGAGAATCTCAGCCTTCTGGAGGACGACAACAAGACTTGCGTCGAGGTTGATAAATGTTTCGTTGAGAACGGCGGATGCTCACACTTCTGTGACTACGTTAATGGTACCGTCACATGCTCGTGTCCAGAGGGAATGAGCTTACTGGCATCGAACGATTCCATATGTCTTGAGGACGACAAATGCCTCGTAGATAACGGCGGATGTTCGGACATCTGCAGTCTTACTGACGGAGCTGTCATCTGCTCTTGTTATAACGGCTACAAGTTATCAGATGATGATCTCACGACTTGTATCGACATCGACGAATGCCACGACGGTCGGCACAACTGCACACAAATCTGTGTAAACAATGACGGAGGCTTTGAGTGCGATTGCAACGAAGGATTCACAATCAATGACGAAAATGGGGCATTGTGCGACGATATTGACGAGTGTGAAATTGGAACCGGCGATTGCTGGCACAACTGCGTGAATACTGTAGGATCCTATCGCTGTACCTGCGAACCGGGTTACAGTTTTGACGAAGACAATGTCACTTGTTCATTGACGAACGGCTGCAGTGAAAATAATGGTAACTGTTCCCATCACTGTCACAACAAGGACGGAATTCCCGAATGTTCTTGTTCTCCGGGCTTCAAGATTGGCCAGGATCGGAAGACTTGTCTGGACGTGGACGAATGTCAAGAGTTTGAGAATGATATCGACTCTGGTTGTTCCCACAGATGCGTCAACATTCCGGGAAGTTATTATTGCGAGTGTCCTCCGGGATACATCCTGCTTCCAGAGGATAAAAAGACGTGCATCGACGTCGACGAGTGTCTACGGCAATCGCACAACTGTTCTCACGATTGTTCGAATTTGCTCGGTAGTTATATCTGTACTTGTTACGACGGACATTACTTGCACAAGGATAATACCACGTGTCTAGACATCGACGAGTGCACGGAGAAAAATGGCGGATGCTCGAACGAATGCGTGAATACAAAAGGAGGATATTTCTGCTCGTGTCCCAAAGGGTTCGAGCTAACGGACGATGAAAAAACCTGCCAGGATATCAACGAGTGCGAGACTGGAATAGCTCACTGTTCTCACGAGTGCATCAACGTGGTGGGATCATGGAAATGCAGTTGTCCAGATGGACACGCATTGTCGGAATCGGGGAGTTGTGTCGACGTGGACGAGTGCAAAATTGGGAACGGTGGATGTTCACACGCCTGCTTCAACATTCCCGGCGGTGTTAAGTGCAGCTGTCCGATTGGTCTGGAACTTGATAAGGGTGGAAAGATTTGTTCCGACGTCAACGAGTGCTCGACAAACAACGGCGGTTGTTCACACGATTGCATAAATATTGACGGAACGTTCAAGTGTGGCTGTCCGAAAGGCTACCATTTAGCGCTCGACTATAAAACCTGCGTCGATATAAACGAGTGCGAAAATAAAAATGGCGGTTGCTCGAATACCTGCGTGAACAGGAACGGAACCTTCCAGTGCAAGTGTCCGTTCGGCTTTCACTTATCCTCTGACCGAAGAACCTGCAAAGATATCAACGAGTGTCAATCGAATAACGGCGGATGCTCGCATAAATGTTTCAACAGCCCGGGATCCTACTACTGCGATTGTCCCACAGGACTTAATTTGCGCGGTAAAGTTTGCCACTCAAAAAATCCTTGCGAGCTTAACAACGGCGGCTGCGATCAAGTGTGTACGAATGACAATGGCAACACAATATGTTCCTGTGGGGTTGGTTACGCGCTCCACAGCGCTAATTCATCGGCGTGTGTTGACGTTGACGAGTGTTCCGGCGCGGCACATAGTTGCGAACAAATTTGCATCAATACGCGTGGATCATACGAGTGTCAATGCGAAGACGGGTTCGTCAAAAAGAATAATACCTGCACCGGTGAGAATCGCTGAACTTTCAATCGACTATATATCTCCTCACTTTTTGTATCTTGTATAAATTTTCTCACTACTTTCTCCCCAACATTTAGACATCGACGAATGTCTGACCGGAGTTTGCAAGAAGAATCGATGCGTGAATACGTTGGGAAGTTTTCACTGCGAGTGTGATCGGGGCTTCGAATTCCGCGGAGGTGTTTGCGTAGGTCAGTGAGCAACAGTAGATACTTCCTAACTATTCATAATTCTAGAAGCGTAAGGCGATTGCGCGCGGAGCGTCATCCGTGCATCACAATCCAATACTTCCAATACTCCTTTTACAGACGTCGACGAGTGTGCTTCTGGAAGCCCGTGCAGGGGTAACCGTTGCATAAATACTCGCGGATCATTCCGGTGTTCGTGTGCGGCCGGTTTCCAAACACACGGGAGTACCTGCGTCGGTGAGATATTGATTATCTTTTTCATTTCTCTCTCTTTTCTTCCTCCCTCAATCAACGGAAGGCCCTCGCTCAACTGGAACCGCCTAACCCAGACAATGGATTCTCTATTTTAAGATATCGATGAGTGCGAATGGAACAACGGCGGCTGTCCTCACGACTGCGTAAATACTCTGGGATCTTTCAGATGCAAATGCAGGCCCGGTTTTGCGGTGGATCCGAGGTATGCGGCCAGAGATTTGTGTCGAATGATTATTATACTGTATGAACGTGCGATAATTCATATCACGGGTAAAAATTTCTCACAGGGATAATTTCCGGTGCCAGGATATCAACGAGTGTTTGAGCCGGAACGGAGGTTGCGACGGAGACTGCATGAATACTCCCGGAAGTTTCTATTGCGTCTGCAGCGACAACTTCGTTCTCGCTTCCGACCAACGAACTTGCGTGCGACGAGATTCACGCTGTCGCGCTATGGATATACCTAGTCACGCTGAGGTGAGCGCTTATTATCATACAGACCCATCAGTTTTCAGACGAACAGCTGAAAAAAATGAATTTTTTTTTTATAAAATCTTCAATTCCAGGTCAGATGTCCCGGTCATCCTTCCGGAGCTCTGGATTATCCGGAAGGAGCCAGGTGTCACGTAAGATGCAGACGAGGGTTTAAATTGGAAGGTCCGCACGTGAGGCATTGCACAGCCGGGGGCAAATGGAACGGCAAAGAACCGTCGTGTCAAAGTAAGTTTGTTCGTCCGGAAATAGTCGGCTTTAGCGTAGTCAGCTCACGAGTTACGGAGTTGATTTCCTAAGTCTGATAGATTCGGGAACCGCCGATTAATGCCTGTCACTTGATGCCACCTAATGTCTTCTAAAGTATACCTCGCCCGGTATTCCATGAAGGAAAGGCCTGGCGGAAGTGAGACCGTGTAAAATATCGCGACGGGCACCTGTTTAGAACTCCGGAGAACGTATTATTTGTAAAAATATATAATTTTGCAGTCGGAACGAGTCTTAACGAGATGTTGAGTTAACAGAACGCTTTAATGAGCTACCAACATCTCATCTCCTCTCTTTGTTTTCGCGCGGACTTAACTTCTAAACTTTTCAACTCCCGCTTGGCTTCCGCTTTTTGAATTTATATTTTCAGCACGTCCGATGGCGCGGCTAAACTCGTTGTTTTATGCGCCCACACTAACGAGATTTTAGCGAGCCTTCATATCGAATTCGAAGTTTAATTCCACCCCTGAATTCATTAGCTTTTGTATTCCACCGGCGAATGCGACTCCTGTATTCTTATGATACGTATGGGCTCAACTACCCAACGTGTCTCTCTCGCTATTCCAGAATTGCCAGAGATATTGCCATCACCCTTATTCCCGAAAATGAAACACCCCGCATTCTATTTTCTATCCAATCAGGTAAACGTATTTTGCTTCGGATATCTTCGGATTCTATCGTTACGCCGATGTCCGCAAAGATGCGTGACCGTATATCCAGGTCCGATGAGGGAATAGTTTGTCATGTGACCGGGGAGAAAACTCTCATTCTCCCTAGTCACACGTACCTACGCGATATTCTTTATAGCACATTCGTCAGATGATGCCGATTCTCCGAGCTAAATTTTCGGAAAACGGCCGTCGCAGGGACTAAAACAGCGTTTTTTCCGCGCTCTCTCGGGAGGAAAATGAATATTGGCTGTGCGCGCATGCGCGAGGTATCCTGACGCCCGCGGTCGGTAAAGCGCCGTTCTCTTCTTGCTCCACAGGTGCGGAAAATCGGGCTTTCCGTGCATGTGTGATAAAAAAATCCTCAAGCTCAAGTAGTAGCAGAGGATGAAATTTTTCCTCTCGAAGGTGTTCAAGCCTGATAATATGCAACTGCGGTGTTCGGCTGAATATGATATTGCCTCTCTCCTCGTTAATAAACGATTCACGTCACGTCCGGCTACGCATGTATACTCGTACGGAAGGTATATGAGTAATGTTTCGTCGCGTTCAGGACAACTTGAGAAATAAGTAATGAATATGAATAAGTAATTGACTATAGTCCTGGCGAAGCGAAGCATGAAGGTGAGAGAGAGGTAATCGAATACGTACATACGTGTGTATATATTGTTAGAAGATCATGCTACGCGTCTAGAAACATTTGTCGTTCGTGTTACAGGTGTGCCGAGACCATTTATCAAATGTCCAAGCGACATCGACGCCGAATTGTCACCGAGACGAAGCAAGGCAAGAGTTTCGATCGCGCAGCCAAAGTCAAACATGGATTGGTGGAGGTGAGTTTCATACTATGCGGTATTCAACGAAGTACGAAAATATGCTGAAAAAATCGAATCTATCTTCGCCCTTCGAATTGAGAGAAATCTTTTTTCCGAGCTCTACATTTTCTCTTTTTCTTCGGAGAAAGAAATCTACTCTACTTCATTCCGTGATCGACGGAGTTCGTCGGGATCGAGTTAACCACAATTTCAACCGCATCAAATTCGAATTAAACTCACGAGCATATTATAACTGAGATGTTCACGGCACAATGAGAATTCCTTACGGGCTTAAAGGAGTTGAATGAGAGAGTCCGACTGTCGCGTCGTGTTCAACATCAATCACGGATAATCCCATTTGATAGCCATTTATATGCAAAGCTGGCATCAATCAAATCTATTCGAACCTGAGCCGGGCTGGTGGTCCGTTCCGTTCCACCCGGAGTTCGTATATCAGTGACCCTTGTATTTTAAATTTTGCTCAAATCTTCGTTCGAGCTTCAGTAGCCATTAGTAATGACGAGTTCGTGTTCGTTCACGATAAGGAGAGGAAAAACGAAAAACGAAAGACGAAAGACGAAAGACGAAGGACGAAGAAGAAACTGGATAAAGGTTGATTCATATTCTGTACCCGCGTAGATACACGCCGCGACACACACCAATCGACAGACGATATTATTCATGATTCGGGTGTATGAGAAACAACGGGAAATATATGATCACACGAATTGCGTCTATCAACGGTAAATTATTGTGAGGCGTTCGAAAACACGAATCTAATAACACAACACCTACAACCGGACACGAAATTTTGAATTTCGGTTTTCCAATAGCGAAAGTATACCTACATACACAGGTAATCGAGGCAGACGGCTTTTCGGAAAGAATTGAACGCATCCGAAATCGCTGGAGTTCGATGAATCATCGTCGTGTTCCGCTATTTAAACGGGGAGTTTCCCCATCTTAATTATAGCATTCGAGAGTGTTAGTCGGCTTCTAATTATAAGGAGCTCACGGGCCCCGCCGGAGATAGAACCTGGACAGGTCGGACCCGCCAGTTCTTTGATCGGGAGCCCGAAATCGATGTGTGTCACTAGTTACACAATTTTTTACATCAAGGTGGCAATTATCTTGTCAAAATCATTCCAGGAGAGTTTAAATCTGTTACCTACAGCATCTAGCAGACATTGCGTGCACGCACTCGCTCGCTATCTCACCTCGCGTTCGTTCAAATTTCACGTTCTTTTTAGATACGTCGACGCCTCGCCATCGTGGGGCAAGGAGCTGCGGGCCGATTTAGATGTCGGAACAACAGTGGTTACCTTCACGGCTTGGTCACCGGTAACAAATTACACCAGTAGCTGCCGAGTCGTCATACGCGTTCGTGGTAAGTTTTGTCGTATTATATACTTATGAAAACTCGGAAACCTGCGGCGAGGAAATATAAGACAAGACGCGCGTTCTCCGGTCTTTATCCTCCGTTTCCCGTTTCCCGTTTCCCGTTTCCCGTTTCCCGCTCCCCGAATCCTTCGACCTTAATGCCTTGTTCCAAAGTCAACTAAAACCGAGAGTCGTGTCGTCGTGAGTATGTACACGTATGTACATTACGTACCGGGCTTATGCGATTCGAGAGTATACCACGCACGCGGCAAGAATATAATTAGTCTTCTCCTACTTCGCGAGCTGCTTCTGTCTACAAGCTCTATTGCCGTCGCGTCGGGTGAACATTAAATTGAACACCCGAATGAACAATTTATAGCCGTTTGTACGCGGATACATCGAGGTAATGTTCGGCACAGGTCCACAGGTCTGTATCTAGACATAAATCGGCGGATCTTCATCAGATCTCCGCGACGTAGACGGATTCGCTTCTACCTTTTTACTTTCGGTTTTCTTTCTCGGATCTTCTTCTTCTTCTTCTTCTACATCTTTTCTCTGTTCACTTCTCAAGCCCGAGCCTCGCGTTGGATTGTTTTGCGCGCGCTATTCCGTATCCCGCGAGATAACACATGGACTCTGACACAGAGTTCACAGAGAGAGAGTGAGAGAGACAGCGCGCGCCCGAAGGGCTGGAGAGATAGCTGGATGCACACGTGGGAGAAAAACGTGGCGTCACGTCGCGACGTTTCATTTCCACCTGATATTATACTACGTGTCTACGCTCCGGTATCAAGTTCAACTCCGCAGACTAGACGGGACTATATTCTTCTTTTTCGGTGGTTTTCGACAAAATTCGTTGGATGCAGATCTGCCGAGATCCGTCTAGGAGGAAAATGCCGTCTTCGCGTCGTCTGCACGGACATATACGTTTTCCCGTTACACGGTGTGAGACTGTCGTATCGCATCTCGTGGGAAGGTATTACGGAAACGGTACGAAGGAGAGATGTTCTCATCGGCGACGAAGCGAAAGACTGAAAGGCCCCACGCGGCGTCCTTCTGTGACTAATTTGCAAGTAGTTCAATCGAATTCATTTGAATTTATTATACCAGCTCGCACATACCCGTTATATGTTACATTACATACACTAGATACGCGAGATGCGCGAGATCGGAATTCACGAGCTGTTAACAATCGTCCCGTTGTCATATCTGCGTCTACGCCGCCCATATGCTTCGCCGGATACGTATTTACGTACAAAATTCAAATGACGCAGCCCTGTTGGAATTCGGCACGTGTATAATATCCATACATATATACCTATATATGAGCAATATGTATCTAGTAGGCACTAGAGTCAGGCTCATTGACCGAAATAGGCCGCCGACTACATGTAGCCCATTAATCCAGGCTCAAAACTTGATACCCGTAGCTTTGCCGCGAAGATACGTTGTACGCATGTAGACATTGGGGCCAACATTACGCCACGCGACGCGTATCCTTTTTGTTTTTGTAGGAAAAAGATCCAGAACTCGAGTCACCGTTGTGATAAATTTCAAACGAACGTCCATCGTCCTTGTATTCTGCAGGATGTGATCCTATGTCCTTCGAATGAGAAGTTTCGACTCTGCTTGCTCCTGGCCAGACGCAGGAGCTTGCACAGACGAAATTGATGGGTGATCGAGAGGAAGAAGGAAGGAAACGGCGAATGTTGGGCGGTGAAATTTGAAATTTAGCCGAAAAGTGAGATTTGTTTAAATTTGAAAAATCAGACTTCAAAATTTCTCTTTCCTCCCGGGGAATGAATAACTGCGGTTCAAAAATATGGAGAAAGGAAAACCGGAAAGTGAAGAGCACCGGGTCAGCTCCGATTTAGATATTTATTTTCCCGAAACTTAGGTAGTATTCGTGCACCATTCGATATCTGACAAGACAAATAGGTAGATCCATGCGTGTACTTATTATCCTTGTTCTCTACCGGTAGCTACGTTCATCGACCAGAGGGGTCGTGATGTCCTGTATATTTTGTCGAGCAAACAAACCGCCGTGATAAACCGTGAACATTGAAGTATCGACGTAAGAGTTTCACCAAAGAGTTGCGAACGGTGATTCTACGTGTATAGATCTCGTCTTCTTGGCGCGGCGGTCATTCTACGTGATTCCAGTACGCGCACGTACACACCTACCGGACTTTATGGACTCTCACTGATGTGAGAGAGCGTCGAAAATTATTATTACATATTATAATTGGCAGTAATCAGTATACGAAGCAAGGGCTGCGCGGCATGGAAACTCGCATTTATGTATGTATATTAAAATCCCGACGGCGACGGCGACTGCGGGTCCGCTTGAAATTTGTATATTGGTTATAATATATATGATAGAAAGGAAAGAATTGTGAAAATTTCGAGTAATTGGATTATCAAGTTATACCGATAATGATAATGCGATTGCCGTCTCTGAGATGGTGTTCGTGGTTCGATGAAAAATCAAACCACGCACAACCGACGTTTCGTTCTTCGTTTGGCGACTCATCGAATCCGAAGCCCGCGTAAGCGATTGCAATTCTTTCCCCCGAAGTGAAATTCCGGAAGATAAAACGATCCAATGAAAATCGGCTCGAGTTTCCGTTCGCAAAATTCAAAGATTAACTGTACCAACTTCATTCGTATCTTCGGTAAAAGATTAATGGTTCATCGCAGAGGATCCATCATCGTAATGAAACTGGTCATGTCAATTACTGTTCGATACGATAATACCGCGGGCATGTACAGACATACGAACGATGGATCTAGCTCGAGGATCAGATTCGCGATCGATAGAAGGAATTTATGTTACAAGCGCGGCCGGGTGCACCCGAACACGAGTAATTTATGATGACTGGAGGCGAAGCGCCACTTAATCAAGTTTATAAGTTTGTGTACAGTATATTCGAACACGGTTTTCCAAGTTATTTACATATACCACAGCGACGTTCGGATAGGCGAGATCCGGAGTTGTGGGAATGGAATATTCATCGTGTCTACAATACCTGTAATGCCGAACCAACAAACGATTACATTAGCAACTGTAACTCGCTAGGACCCGCGCCGCGAGTCAGGTATTCAATTTTCTCTCTTCTTTCGTTTTTTTCAGATACAGAAAATCCGCATATTTCAGGCTGCCCAAGCTCTTTCGAGGTACGACTCAACTCCGGCGAAAGATCGAGGACTATCTTTTGGTCGGAGCCTGTCATCACCGACAACGTGAAAGTGGAACACTTATACAAGTCCAGAGTGAGTGTGTTTGAGAGGAATAGAGTCATTTCATTCTGCACTGCTATATTTGTTTCACTCATTTTCTTTTCTCGCCAATTCTCAAGCATTAGTCAATTGTAGGTACCTACCAAGATTCCCGTATAATTTTCACTTTTCAATATATTTGCTCCGAATTCTGCACCTCGGGCGTTCCATTTCAAATCGAACGGCCGATCTCCCTGACCCCTATATGTATTTTTTTCATGTTCTATCGAATCGAAGCACGCATTGGAAAAATCAAGCCTGAATTTTTTCGGATTTTTTCGAATCACACGATAATCAGATTTTTACGAATCGTCGATTTTTCAGGTCAACGTAGCTTGAGATCTGGACTACATATCGGAGAACTCTGAATAGAAAAGATTTCAAGTTTACAATGTAATTCTAAATACGCATTCTTTCACAATTTTCATTAACCTCCGAAGTGTACGTTCGATGGGTGAAATGCGTGCGAATCACTTCTCACAGAAAAGTGGTGAAATTGATTTTGCTGACATTTTTACACAGCATGTCCTTTTCAATGCCAGACATTCTCTGTGAATTTTATGACGGGCCGAGGAAGCGGCTCGACGGAAGTTACAGGCCTGGGAAAATCAATATTTCGCAACATTTTTCGAAAAATTTGTAAAATAAATTTTCAAATGTATCTAAAAAGAAAACGCTAAAAAAACTTTAAGCATCGAAAGAGTTTTTTTTTTTTTTTTTTCGAATTTTGAACGAAACTTTCGGAAAATGTGTGGAAATAACTGAAAACAAAAACTCCCGAAATACGCGGTAGAAATTCCCACAAACTCTGATTATTTATACGAATCTATTCGGAAACTTTCTAGCGATTGAAACACTTTGCGAGAATTCGACGAGATTTCCCCGAGCAATTCCCGGACATTTTCAGAAAGTTTCGTTCAAAATTCGAGAGAAAAAAAAACAAGACGAACTCATTCGATTCTCAAAGTTTCTCTCAGCTTGTTTTTTTTTCTAGAGATATTCAGAAATTTATTTCACCAATTTCCTTCCAGCTTTCATTGAAAACCTAACGACGATCACAATCGATCATTTACCGAAAGAGGTGAAATTGATTATGAACCGATCGACACGAGAGTCATTACAGGTATACAGTTATCCTCGGCCTACTTGTCCCGATCCGCAATCAGTCCATCATCTCGAAAAATGTTGATCTCCATTAACGATCGATTTAGCAATTATCCCTCCGTGACCACTGTATCCTGCAGGATTTCATCACCGGAGTAAATTGCTCCGAAAGTTAGCGAGTCCGTGTAAGCGGAGAAAAGAGCAAAAAAAGTACCCCCTCCCCAAAAAAAAGAAGAAGAAGGAGAACTAAAATGAAAAATAGAAGTTCCATTAAAATGTACTTCCTGGACTATAGATTAAAGCCGCGCTTTCTCGCCGGTCTGAAGTTAAATTTTCATTTATAAATCCTGTACCTACCAGTACTATACCTAGTGCGGTGATTACCAGATTAATTTCAAGAGGCATCCTCAAGTTGTAATTCACTTTAAAAATCACGACTGCACTACAGGAACCTGGACAGTTGCTGTACCCCGGTAGCCACCACGTTCGTTACATAGCTTCCGATGCAGCCGGAAATAAGGCCGAGTGTCATTTCTCCATTCACATCAGAGGTAATAGGCGATTACTAATAAATTTACCTCCAATTCATGTTGCATACTACTCGTATACTTGGGCGCGTAATGTAAATACATTACACAAACTGTATAAAAACGAGAATATCTGACGAAAGAATTTGATTGCAGAAGCTGAAATCCGGAGAGATGAACATCCGGTGAGTAGTACCTAACACTTGACGCTAGATCTCTATATCCTCGGTCTCACTCTTGCTCGTCATCTACACAGTTCCAATATCAAGTACTCGTATACGGGGTCACGCGAAGGGCGCCGCGAATGATAATTAACGGAGATTGAATGATGAAGAGTCACAAAAGCCAAATTGGCCGAGTCTCCGGTGCAAGTTGGGCACGGAAAGCGATCCTGAATGGCTCATATGTATATATTTGTACCGGTCCGTCGCCACGTCAAATGAATTCCAAATCACTCTATCTATAGCTTTCGCGTTTGGTATTTTCACCACCGCCTCCACAAACTATATGCTCGACTAACGCTCGCGCGAGATAAGAGAGTCCGACGACGGTCAATACCTTGACACGTTGGGCTAAAAAATACTGCGATCGTTCATAAATTTTTGAGAACCACGGTATTACATTGACCGGGAAGAGGATCGGTGAAATCGAGGCCCAGCCTCGCACGAGGATCCCGCCGGGTTCTCGCCACACGCAGGAAGAAGTATAAAACAAAAAGAAAGAAAAGTTCTTGCGCAAGTACAAACGCTGCGCGATTAGAAACACTTGATCTATGGCTTTCCATTAGTAACTGTTTATATCACCGCGAGTCTGGCTGGTCACGGTCACGCGTTAATTACGGGTGACTGACTCATCGATCGAAAGGAGAGGCTGGTGCCTTAAATAGTTGCCGTAGTTGCTACCAAAGGTCCGCTGTAAAAGCACACCTTCGCCGTGGAATGGGAGATCCACAGCCTCACCTAGCGCCACGCAGGAATGCCCCGTTCATCCGTCGATGCACATATCGAGATTCAAGACGTGAGATCGCTGACCGTGTTGGTGAGAGGACAGAGATCATCCGTCATCTCGAGATCACTTGGTCGAAACAAGCGAACGCTGCTCGGAACACGCGCGCCAGATCCATAACTGTGCAGTATTTCTTGCGGTGCTAGTGGATTCCCTGATAAATTCGGCTGTGGTACTATATATATATCTGTCACGGACACACGCCGTTCACCGATATTTTCGTTATATTAGCGGGGAACGCGATGCCGAGATTGATCGAACTTGCGCGAAGATCAGGGTCCTTCCAAAAGGAAGAAGAAAATCTTTCTCCTCTTTGCGCTTACCCGAAATTTTGATGCAAGCTCGAATCACCAGGAAAGATTTCTGGGTGCAGGCACTAAGAAAAAGAGAGTTCGAACTATGTTTTTCAAATTGCTGACTAACGATAAGTATGTGAGAAGTAACCGCCCGCGTTGAACGATATATGCGTCTCGTTTTCAGCAAAGCGGCGCCTACAAGAAGATGTTAATTTGTTCCGGCAAGCCTCCTAAGGTGCTACCCGCCTCCGCGAACATGGTGAGTCAAGACTATCGGTTTTATCTGTCGGAGACTGAGAATGACATCAGTTGCAGGCGTGTCGTGATAAACGGATACGAAAACGGTTCATTTTACTCACGTTTCAGTGGCAGGTACCACCCGGATGTCATATGAGGTACACGAGATTGTTTTCCGGGACTTATCCCACCTTCCAGCACTATCACACCCTTCAGGATGGTTATCAGGACACCAGGGCTGCCTATCCCGCGGCACATCCGCTCCAGGTGGTTCGCCGCACGCAGACTCCCTATCATCTCGTCGATTGTAAGTGTACGTGTGTTGTTTGTTTCGTGTTGTTCACCGCTAACAAATTTGTCCGTAATAATACGATTACACCGCATGGGGTTTGCGATTTATTGACACTTGTGCTAATCGCAATGAATAATTAACGCCCGCGCCGTTGAGATGTTGAATCGAATGACAGAATTGATTTAAACATGCGCGGAAACCTCGTGCGTTTCGTTCCATGGCCACGCGACGCCGCGCGATGGTCACACGGTCCCGTCCATTCGATGATACGTCAAAAATAATTCGATAACGGCGGTGTCGGGGAAATTGTCAACTGTTTCAAATTACGAAGCGTACGTATATACGTACATACTACGCGGCAGAATTTTCTCTCTTTCGGACGCAGTGAAAATTGATCGGTCGTTTATAGTGGCATTAATATGCGGCTGCGGCTGATCCAATTCGAAATTGGAGAAGGAAGATCGATATCAAAATTGACGTGATGCTGAACATAGAGGCGCCGGCGCGGTTAATTTTAACCTCGCAATCCGTCCCCCCGTTCATCGTCGAAAGCATTTGCGCGCTGGCCCTAACCGTTCTACTTGCCATTCCGCTGATCGCGCAGATACAACTGTTCTTCGTGAGTGACATTAGAAAAATCAAAATATGGCTTCCTCTTTGCGCTCAAGCTTGTCGTCCGCAGGACGATACTCCAAAGACGTGCGAACTCTTGCGGCCCGATGTCAAACTTAGCGATAATCAAACACGCCACAACGCACCTCTGGTTGTGATGCATTACCCGGCACCGGTGCCGTACGGCATCGAGTCCAGTTCGAGTTCCATCATCAACGTCTCTTCCCTCAGGACGACTTGTTCCACGCCGGCACTCAGCCCGCGAAATGAAGTCCGCAGTCTCTTCTCCGGTCAGGGCCGCGAGAAGTCTCGACCGCCTGAACATTCATCGTCCTATATCGCCACAAACAGAGAGCTTTCGATCGTCGACATCTCGTCCTTCAACTACAGTTCCTATAGGCATAAGCTGATCGAATCAGCTCTGAGAAAACAATACGGCGGCAATTATCCCCCTGGTAATGTGATCCTGAACTCCATACAGCTCAACACTATCGATTCCTTCGCAGACACAGGGATCGACGTTCAATGCGATCGCAGTTTTTTCAACTTCATTGACGGGGACCATGACTCGGATAAACTGAGGTATAAACAGGAAATTCAATACCTTCATCCGTTGGATCACTTCGTTCTGAAGTCAACCGAGAAGCCTATCACTGAGGAGAAACACACCGAGACCATGGACACCTCTGATGATGAGCTCACGGGATTTTCAACGACTCCAATGCTCGGTACTCCGCTCAGCCGACCGGTTACACGCAGACGTACCGGCAGTGCCGGTCGCGGTGGTGGCGTCTCAAATGCTTCTTCGCGTTGTCCGCTGAGCCACGCGTCGTCCAAGTCAGCTTCGGTTCGGCCTGCGTATGGGGTCAGTTCTCGGAGTTTGTCATCAGAAAGTGCTAAACCGATTTGTTCGAATGTGTTTCACGCCGCGCCGAAGCCACCGGCTACTCGGCAGTTATATCATCGGAAAGAGAATCCGAGGAGTGAAATAAAAAGTGGGATAAAATCCGCGAATGGAAAAGCTGTTCCCGCTAAAATTCCGAAGAAAGCAATGCGTCCACGCAGTCCCGATCCTCCTGGTACGCCAGATTCCTGTAAAGAACCGACTCGTAAGAAACTGAAAGTCGCGAGGAAACTCCCGGCTGCAAAATCCATCCCGGAGGATCAATCAACTAATCCTGTGACAGACCCTCCGATCGAGAATGCGACCGAAAGTGAAATCACAGAGAAAGACGCGGCTCCAATGTCTCACACGAAGCCGACAGTAGTATCGATGATTCCAAAACCTACTAAGCCGAAGGCTGACCCCGAACGGCACGCACTTCCGATGGAAAATATTGTTAGAACGCCGTCTCAAACGACGATCGTGAAAAGGCGGCAGACCGATGTCTCTGTGACGAAGGATCTCGCTAGGGAATCAGACGCTTCGATCGGCTCGGATAAAGTTTTATCCACGTCCACCGTCATCACGAAGAAGTTTTGTTCCGCGAAACTAGGTACTACTGATCGCGGACACGCGACACTACCGCCTCCACGGAATAACATTTCGCTGATGGCGCCTAAGCTGAAAATTCCGGGATATCGTAATAACACGGCCTTCCGAAAATCTGGCAGCACTCCACCCTCCCAGGTAGTCAGTCGTAGTTCTTCGCCGACCGGGAGGCCGAGGACCGCCAATGCAATGGCCTCAGGACGTAGAAGGCCAGACTCGACTACGAGGATTCCGGTCATTAGACTTCCTGCTGCGACGACTCCTCGCAAGGACTGCATGAAAAGCCCGCCGCAGGATGAGCATAATAACGCTCTGAAAATGAAATCGGAGAAGCCTGCAATTACTGGGAACTACAAAACTTCTGGATTGAAGACTCCGATGAAAAAATCTTCCCTCACACCTTCAACTTCGCACGATGGTTCATCGTACTCTCGAAATGTGACGAGCGAGTCGTCGAGTGGGATACTCCAGTGTCTGAACAGTTCTAACTCTGGTAAATGTGTGCAGCAACCATCGACTGTGCCGTTGAACCTTTCCTCCAATTCATCCGTCGGTACAGGTAAAGCTGATCTCCTTCGAGAACCTAAGAATTCAGAGGGATTTGGAAAACCTGTATGTCGCACTAACGAGACCTGTAGAGAAACCAAGTCCGGCTCCACCGGAAGTTATTTGGAGTTGGCACAGAAGCGTCGCACCATCGCAGACAAACTGTTGATCACATCGCTTCGCGTACCACGGTCGAAGATCGCTACAGCTCCGAACTCTCGGCTACCTTCACCGCGTTTTCAGTATTCTACAATAGAAGTTCCAAATACCTCCGAGGTCTCGGAGCCAACCATGTTGGCTTTGGACCCAGCGGCGATGACGAATGATCTGAAAGTAGCCGAGGACATATCTTCTCGAACGAAATCGGAGGTCAGGAATAGATGCAGAGCTAGATCTGCAAATCCGGGTCCTGTGAGGTCACGGAATGATTCCGTGGGTAAGCTCTCTTTCCGGATGTCGAACGGAAAAGAAACGAAAAAGGAAAATTCAGGTGACAAACCGGAGCATATACACCAGACTGAACCCACAGATCGTTCGGACAAGAAAATCTATGACTCGAAGCATAGCGCTGCGATGGTTGGAAGTAGATCTTCGAATCGGTTTGTAGGAAGCGCGAGTCCCAAGCGGACGGTCGATTCATTTGTAGGCAATGCTGAAAAAGTTGAGGACGATGAAGTCGGAGTTCATCGGGGATCAGAGAGCGGATTCGGCGGCGAAAATGGGATCGGAACACGTAGCGGACAGAAATACGGAATGGTTAGTGAAACTGGAAGAGAGAAAAGCTTCGATGAAAGCTCAGCTACTGCTACAGCCGTAATTGGAAGCGCATGTAAAAGCGAACTTCCTGTCGTAGATAGAGTTGGGTCTAGTCATGGAACTGGAGATAAAAAGGGAATGATCAAAGAAAGAAACATGATAGGCAGAGGTTCATCGGAAAGTCGAAAAATCGGCTATGCTTCGAAAAATAATACATCGGATCAAAGGGCACCGCGGTCGCACTCTTTTTCCAACGAACAATTTCAAGCGAGGAGGAATCCCGGCGCGACTCTTGACGACACGGAAGTCGACTCTGAGGTGCTCTTTTGTTTGGACTATCCCTTGCCGTCGAAAATCTACGAATCCAGTCTCGACAGTTCAGGGAATACGACTGTCCCCGCTGAAGTAAAACGGGACAAGTTATCCACTCGCAGAACTCGAATTCCAAGTCCAGCAACTACAGGATCTATCAAAATCGTAGCGAGCTGTGCAGCTTCAAAAACATCGAGACGTTCTGCCAATAACGCAAACAGTCTGGACAGCTCTGGAAAACTTGGTAAGACAAAAATCCACAAACCGCAATTGTCAGAGGCGCTCGGCGTCGAGATAGAATCGCGCGAACGGACAACAAACGATTTGAACAGAGTCTCCGAGTTTCTGAAATGTAGCAATCTGAATCCACCTCATCCGCCGGTGTTAGCGAGCTACCGCATGAAGAGACAAGATGATCCGCGGGATGATGATATCAACGAACTACTAACTCGACGAAGTAGCAAAGCCGAATCGAAGATTCAACGGAGCCTGCGAAACTACATAAAGAAACTGAAGGTCATACTCTCAGATGAAACGAGCAATACAACCGCCGAAGAAATTGCCTCTCTGAATTTGACAGATGTGATTCTTCCAGACATGGAATCTGTTCTCGGATTATCAGAGCTCAACAGACTCGAGGGACTGCTGGAGCTCGCCGAAAGATTTGCGAGCGTTGAATTATTATCGTCCTCTAAAAAATCGGCTCTGCCGTCAATAAATAAATTGTGAATGCGTACCTACTTGTGAAATGTGACCTTGTCACTTTGCGGATGATGTGTGGAGCTGTTCGTCGCACGTACGCGTATGTATGTACCTATGTGAATGATAATAAAAAAGAAGAAACAAAAAACGAACACGTAATTTGTAATGTTGAACTCATATGAAGGCTGATTCTGGTTGAACGGCGCACATCTTGCGGATAGATCCTCGGAGGAATCCTGAAGCGAAAAGTCCTTTGCCAAAAATTCATGTGACCTATAGTTTTCGAGTTACAGAATATTCAAGTCAATCAATCACATCGCTGATATCTCAGTGTGCAGAGACTGTGTTCACTCACAGATCCAAGCTCTGTGATCGGTGAGCCTAGATCATCTGTAGCTTGGAAACCCGAGGTCACAGCAATTTTTGGCAAAGGACTTTTCGTTTCAGAATCTCTCCAAGAATCTATCCACAAAATGTGAATCGCCCTGTACGCACAGGATGAGCCTCCGAGCGAGAGAAACCGTTTTGTGGGAATAAAATATCGCCGACTATCATGATTTTAATAATGCAAAACGAGAGGTCAATATTGTTCGATCTGCTCGTTTCAAATCTCCTCGAGCGTCTGTTTTTGCCAACTATGAAAAGATCATTATAACCACGAGGCGAGCGACCGTCATAAACCTTCGAACGAACCCGGGAGTCCAGCTCTGAGTCAACATGGCAGATAATTTGATCTGTTTTTGTTCTTATCATAACGATTCACATTATTGGAACCATTCGCACCACTATTGGTACGTTAGTCATTGCCGTTGCTGTTATCATCGTCCCGCCCAACGTCTCCGCGTCGCACGAAACTCGGTCGCACGTATGCGCGAGTCATTGCTAACTGATTTGCTCACTTATGCTTTATGAGCAAACCATTAGCGATCTACTCGCTCTCTATCTTTCTTTCTCTCTTCTTCTTTTTTCTTCTTCAACGGTTTGCTTTGCCCCGACATTCTCACAGTAATCGATACTACGACTGTTGCGGCTGGGCTAGAATCTCTCTGTTAAAGTGTACCATCGAGTACCATACTGCTGAAGTGTTTTTCGAAATAACTTTTGCCACGTGTCCGACGTGGAGTATCGGCAGAATTCAGTACTGTGAATAAAATGAATCCCACCTAGGAATGAAGCTCGGAGACTGGAGCGTGAACACGAATTCGTTGGCTTGAAACTCCGCAACACGATGGCCGGAGGATCCGTAATGGAAATATTCATCGGACGTAGCACCGCGAACCCTTCGTCGAAGGCATTTTATTAGATTTACGAGAATTAAGGGAAAACATTACTCTGCGTGCATATTTCATACCAGCGTCTCAATGTCCTGACGCTTTCAATGAGATACTCTAATCTCCATCCCCCGTGGATCGAGGTATGTACATACATACATACATACCTTGTACCTACTTGTGAAGTAAATTATAATGTAGGCACATCCAGCCGGCAATAAAAGCACTCCTACTCTCTACGGAGTTCCGAGTTATAAGATTTCCGCTCCTCCCTACGTGGGGCCCTTCCCCTTTCCCTTTCCCTTTTCCCTTTTCCCTTTTCTCTTTGTCGTTACCCTCCCTCCTCCCCTCTCCCCCTTCCGCCCTCGTCGAAACGCACCCACATACCTTGCTCAAAAATCTCCGCTAGAATACTTAGCCTTACCCAACGCGATTACAAAGGGAGTTTTGGCTCGGCATGAGATAACTTAATGGACACCGCGGTTTCAAAACTTTACCAGTCAGGCTGCCAACTTGTCCAACCATGGAGACGACATACGGTCCGTCGACAATTCCTGTCTCGGTAATCTTTGCAAGATCATCACCCGTTGAACAGCCCCGAGTAGGCACTGGTGTTGGAAAGTAACACGCGGCACCGTGCGTCGTCGCGGTCGTCTCGTTGTCAATTCAAACGAGGACGCACTTGTCACATCAATGCCGATGCTTTATTCTATATTCAGTGCCTTTCATTGCAGAGCTGGGATTGCTTCTCTTCCAACGTTCGTTACGTTTCATCATAAGCATGCTCGTACGTACGTATGTACATTCACACGCACAGCGCCTTTCCATCCCGTTCCCGCTCCTCGTCTCTTATTAACGGGGTTACGAACCCGAGAAGCTGGGCTGTAGATATCTCAATTTTCAACGTGACAAAATGGGTCAGACATCCTGCTACGTTCGGTTCATTGTCCGATAACTGAATCCCGAATCGCGTTTCAGGAAGGCAGAAAGGGCCGATGAGGCGAATCGAGTTCTACAAGATATAGACATAATCTTAGTTCAGTAATCACGACGTAAGAGTTCTTCTATACTTGCGAGGCAAAAATTGTATAAATTAATCGCATGTTTTTGGATTGTGAGTGCATGCCTTGCCGAATATTTTTTACCCGATTCTCAAAGTTTTTTCGAACAGTATTGACGAGTGGAAGACGGTCACAAGCCCGAAGAGCACACTCCGCGTTCTCTTTCTCCTCTATCTATGTTAGGAGTAATTTTCATTCGACGATTTTTCAGACCGTCAATCCCGGCAGCAGCAGTACCAATTCCAACTGCAACAATATCTTCAACCTGAATTAGAAAGACAACGACGCCTGCCGCAACAGAGATACTATCAGCGTAGCTCCAGCTCGAGAGCAACCCATGGGAAACACACTGGCCGAGGGCGCATAGAGACGAGAATAATACCCCGTCGAAAGTGTTGTTCATAAATCAGCAGCCTTTTTTCCTTTCTTCTATCATATATCATATCTAATATCTAACAATATAGGAAAACGGGATAGAACGGCGGAATCAGAGTTCCTGGTGCTGAGAAAGTGATTTGAAAATAACGTTTCAACAATATTTTTCATGTTTTTAATGGATTCAAGTGACTCTATGTATCTATAAAGTATTTGAAAGTATGGAGGCATTATAATTCCTTATCATTCTGAACGCATCGTGCTAGCCGAGAGGCTATCACTCGCGGATTGATCGACGAGCGATTTCAACCGGTTCACGCGATCACAACCGATTACGACTGCGAATTTTCTTCCGACGCTCTCGAGTGATTTCAAGCGATTCCGAGTGTTCCTAAGATTTCTGTGCATATTTTTCAGCGATTTTACCGCAACTTGTTTAATATTTCTCGATCTCGAGCGATCGCGATGCGAAAATATCTGTTATCGATATCACTGATCTGATCATTTTTCACGTGATTTTTTATTCCTTTCTCACCGAGTGGCTCGCGACTTCGGCGAGTGAATAGCCCCGTCGCGGTCGGGGTTAGCATGTCGAATTTTCATACTGCTCAGAGGGGGATCCAACGATCGTTGAACAATATTCGCGATTGAATTCATATCTCTAATTCGCTACCCGCTTGCTTGAGATGCGGTGCGAGATCCGGCGAGATATTTAATTATCTCATTAGGTTCAGCCGCCTGACGGTAAGTCAAGATTCTTGAATCGCCGATTACCAAATCAGCTTATCGCGGACTCTTCTAACCAGTGTTAATTGATCAATGGATTCAATATTCAGTTAATAATACGAAAAACAAATATCAGCTTCTCAAAATCAATTCTTCCGAATTGTAGCCGATATAGGCACACCTATATACCTAATATACCTACTTATATGCACCTACCTATCGCATGTGTACTTATACGGAGGTGAAATATGTCTGTTGCATAATTTGAAAATAACATACTGAATACGTTACACCTATGATGTCACATTATAGATAAATTAAATGGAAAAACAAGAATGAGTACATACGTACTATAATAATATATTCAAACTATGCGGTACTATACATGTACCGACTACTTATATAATATCATAAATATACAATACTATAATGGTATTAATATATAGACATTTGTAATGCTATCTTGTAATATATATTTCATATAGTTAAATTTTATACATTTATATATATATACATATACATATATATATATATATATATATATATATATATGATAATAATAATGATAATATTAATAATATTAATAATGATGATAATAGTAATAATCGTTATACGTTATCATCAACAATATGTGTAAACTGTGTAACAATGATATGCGAATGGCGTATGGGACAATAATGATAATAATAAATAAAGTAAAAAAATTAGGTAAAAAATACCTATGTCCGTATATAATATTTAGTATTTTGATAATATGTACGTTCATAGTGACATTCTGATCAGTATACATGCACGCACTCGTATGCATGTGTATATCTTATATATAACGATAGCCATACGTATTTAATTGATACGTTGATCAATTACCAATCTTCTCGTCTCTTTCATTCTTCTATTCTTTCTCTTTCTCTTTCTCTTTCTCTTTCTCGTTAACATTTTCATTCGCTGCAATCGTAGGTGGATGGGGAATGTACAACTCTTGTGGCTGGAGGCTGTGATACGGGAACGAGAAAGACGACTTTGTTCGAGTAAAAACTGTAATAATCTGCGTTTATACTCAGGCTATACCTGATGTCTCAATTCCTAATTGTAAAGTTCATACGTGTTGGAATTCATACATCTATACGTACAATGTGTTATATACTAGGCGTATAGAAAACGCGGGATACCGCATCATCATAAATGCGTTTATGGGTTAGATCATTTAGACTTCGAATGAAGAAAAACTAGAACACGGTTCCTGGAGCATATACATATACATATACATATATCGTATTATTATATCATACGAGTCGAGTCGTATAACTATGCCAATAGTTTGCCCGATGACGGGTGACGCCACTGTTTCCAATCTAGACGCGTTATAGGTACAGTTTTCTTCCTCCTTTTTCTACAATACTTCATACTGGTGACCTGCATGAGAGTCTTCGGACGACGTCACCGTTATGTCTTTGTTGGCTCCTCGTTGTCTGACACAGATTTGAACGTTGATATGTTTAATCATTGGGATTGCCTATGATCATGCACGTGTATGTTGTACAGGAACGTGACGCATGTACGCGTACGGATACTCCACAGAGATATGACCAGTTTCGTTTGATTAACATTAATTCTCATTATCGTTTGTGACCGCGGGCGCGTTGCGGAGGGAATGAAAAACATAAGAGCGCAACGAATTCGTGATTCAGCGGTGAAAATTGAGAATTGAAAATTTTTGCAGAAACGAAGAATAATGATACGAAAGAGCGAAAAAAAGGAAATTAGGACGTGAAATTTTCTATAACTTCCAACCGCGCGGATTCGGATAATTTTTGAATATGCAATATGAATATAGAATATTTAGATTCCTATCTTACTCTTCGCGATGTCCGCTGCAGCAGCGGCTACACGACATCGCCTGCACCGATAATTGATTCATGCATTTCGTTCGTGTTTCACGAAGCAAATCTCGTGAATAATTTGCGCGTGAAATAAAATGATACGATGAAAGTGAACGTGTTACGATGTGTACAGGATGACGCAATTTTTCTTCAACTCTTTCGTAGGCGTACACGTATACTCTATACTCCGTTTCAGTTATTCCGTCTGCTTCGCCCTCGCGTATGTATATCTCAACTTGCAACTTAACTTTTCACTCGGCTCTAACGGTGACAAGAAATTCACAGGTCGCGGTCCATCCCGCCTCGTCTCTCGCTTCGTAGTGGATTTTGTGCTCACCCACTGGTAACAAGTGTCCCGGATTCTGCAAACGAACAAAAGATTAATTTAATCAATCTACCGTTCCACCGTTTCACCGTTTATCAGTACAACGATTAACCCCGTTCCGACCCGTAGTTACGGCGACGGCCTTCTTCCGCTCTCGCGGCAATTCAGTATTCGCGATTATCGCGGAGGATCATCATCGCTAGCTTGGGGCGGTCGTCGCGTTCCTACTACCCCACCTATCCAGATGATCTGGTGAAAACATTAAAACGAATTTCAATGCTTCGTGGAGTCTGTCACATAGACGGTCTCGAAAAAGGTTCTTACTCGCACTACGAGAAAAATGAATTAGATTTTCGAAAAACCTTCACAAATATCTTGAAATTGTATCACAAAAGGAGCTGGCGATTCGTCTGATCTCAATGGGCCAGCCCTGAAACTTCCCGTCTCTTCGTGCTCGATTGATATTGTTATTATTTGTCGTGGTTTTCGAGCAATCTCTCAAGTTTCCCATTTGAATAAATGGGTGATCGAAATTTTCAATTTTTCCTTTCCATTTCTCAATTTTGAGAATGAGAAATTTCCCGTGGAACCTCACCTGCAGTTATGTCGCAGCGGAATGAGAACTTGGCTCATTGAAAGCGATGCGAAGGCACAGCCCCGCAGCCCTCGGGAAACCGTGAGTATATCTAAGTAGGATACCTACATTCTCATTCTCTCGCGGATGGACAGAGCACAGACGTACGCGGATAACCAACACAGAGCACACTCCGTTTGCACAGACCTGTTATACTATATCTGTGCCCATATTTCGGTGAAGAAGATCGCGCGGTTTCCCTTGGGTCAGCGATTTCTCGTTTAGGGTATTCCTGAAGCACCCCTAGTACTCGGTTTTAAATGCCAGGGTGCAAACAAGGGTCTTTCGGAGGGTGTAATATTATGTAAGCAATGCGTTCACGTTCTGCGGTCGGGTTTGCAAAACTCTTGATAAGTCTTTCGGCTTGTATTCTTGGCGGTGAACATTCGCCGTTCAGAATAACGAGGTTGAAATTATACCGTAAGAAATTCGATTTCGTTACCTTCCGTTGCGTTTCGGCCTTTTTCCTACTGCGGTTTGTGTCGTCGCCGGCCCTCGAGCTTTTAAAACTTTATGCGCGGTGGGACCGCGGCCCCCAGCTTCCGACTGGACCACCGATCTCAGTGAAATTGCTACGCGAGTAGCTCGACTCGTAAACTTTTAATCGAGCCTTTCTACGCAATTTCGTCGTTTAGTGAAAGCTCATGGACTTTCATACTCTGTTTTTATGTGAGAAGCTAAAAACTCTGACCCCGTGCTAGGCGCACGCGGTGCGGCGCGAAAAAGCCCTCTTCCGGAATAATTATGCCTTCGAACATGCAGGCAGAGACATTCTTCCTCCTCAGATATCTGCAATTTTTTGCGAAACCGCGGATGATATGGCGCTGTGCACGACAGTTTCTTATAATCTCGTAATACTTCAACAACTAACCTTCGCGAAGGGAAACTAATGCTCGAAAATTTCATTCGGGAGATACGTAATTCTCTCAAACACGATTCTATTGCACGACGGAGCTCTATGAGCACATCGTTTTATCATCCTCCACTTCCACCGTACAAGAGTATAGGAATTTAAAACCGGTACCTTAGCACATTTCCCTCCTTCGCGTTGTATACTCGTATACATGTATATGCATGTACTTACAACTCTAAGCTCGTCTGGCTCCGGGTGTCGCTTCAGTTATTCTTGTTCTTTTTCTTGTTTTCATTTTTGTTCGTTTTCTGGCTATTTGCTTCTCCGCCAGCTCCTTTGCCCCGCGTTTTGTCAGCCGAGGGTAGGGCTCGGAATTTGCATTTCATTGCGGAAAATTATGCATAACTAATTTCATGACGAAGCCCTCCTGGGCAGGCAGCAAGGGCGTGGCGCCATGGAATGGTTTTCTCTTCACTTTTACTTTTAATTTTTTAGCCCCAGCCTTCCGAGCCCTTTTTTATTTTCACTTTCAAGTGAGTCGCATGGATAATTGCTCGTCGGGTGTCACCAGAGTGACCCAATATTCGGGCTTCCTAGCTCTCTAATTATATTTCAACTTTCGAGAACCTCCCGGAATGTTGGGCGCCAGATTCTCACGGAATTTATCAGAAACTCAAGCCCACACTGCAGCCGTCAACTAGTTTCAGAGAGTCTCTTAAATCCCTCGAGATATCTAAGTCAAAATTGACTAGCTAGATGTACCCACATTTGGTACGGTAATGAACATCGTCGTATATCATAATAGCAATGTACGCCGGTTATTCTTTAGGGTCTCAAAAAATGGTGAAATCAATCAATTAATTGATATGATGAATTTTCCATAACTCACGTCTCTACTTCGCTTTTGGTCTAGCTTCAGAGCTATTCGCACACTTTTTTCGTCCCATTTAGTTTAAAACCGAATTCGACAAATGATTTGACAGTGTTTCTATTCATTGCCCAGCTCCGCTGTGAGCTCGGCAATATTGAAACAAGAATTGAGAAAGCCATGAACCAAGAACATGTCTAGAGAAAATAGAACGAATTCACGAACTTATTGTGAACTTGTTCCCGTCCGCTGTTCGGCCTTTTTATCTCGCCTGGTTTTTCGGTCTAATCGTTGTTTTTCAAAGAATTTCGCTCCATTTTATAAACTGTTCGAGACTTTGACTGAAAATTTCGGCATGCGAATGAAAATTGGCAAATTCTCACCTTATTGCTGATCACATTTGTGATCTTCACGTTATCCGTGAAGATGGGTTCGGTCCAGTTGACGATCGTCCTGTTTCTACCGAAAGCCAGGATGTTATCCGGACAGTTTTTTATCCTTGGAGCTTCACCGGCTGAAACAAAATACGATGAGCAAAGCACGCGCGTTACGATTGACATTTCCAAGGAAATTTCCGCTTTGCGGTGAACAGGTGAATTTGAAATCCCGCCGCGTCGCGGCCGCGGGAATCACGGCACGAAATGAAGGAGTGCACTGGTAATATATTCTCCCGGAATGACGACCTTTCATCGAGAAAAATCGATGGTCTTCGATTGAGAAATATGAAAATCGAGTGAAAATGATGAGTGAAAATAGATTATTTTAAGATTAAATCGGGTCCGAAGATAGGTAGACGGGGGTAAACGGAATAGACCGTGTATCGTTCTGACGCAATAGCGTTGAAACCGTTTATCGCGAGGGCGAAAATTTCCGGGCTGCAGGCGAAAGCAAGTAAATTGAAATACATTCGCGAACAGGAAATAATTCGATTTGTTATTTAACGCGGCGGAGCCGGAGCGCCGGTAGCTATTCAGTAGACAAAATATCATCGCTATGAAATGAGAATCATGAAGCCTCTGGCACATTAGTTGTGCCACCGAAAGTATAACCGTCCCACAAGTGGAAGCTATTGAATTCAATGAAATCCATTCAATATAAAAGAAAGTGATCTGAGGTTGAAAATTACTGTCTTGACAACATCCGTTGATGACTTAATCGAACGCAGAGGAGTGTCAAATCACGAGACGCGAGAGTCACGAACGAATTGCTTTTCGCTCGGCTGTAACCCTTCCCGTGAAGATCCTTAAGATTGAGATCCGGTACGAGTGATTTTATGGCGGAATGGCGGAATCGTTTCACGGTTATAAAAAGTTATACTGACGTTTCACGGTTAGGCGGAGAGTGCAGGTTGCCTGTTTTTTTGATACCGGATGTTTGGCGATAAAGGTGACTTTGTGCTCGCCGGGCGCTAGATTGGCCTCGAGCCGGGTGCCCCAGGAGGGTTCAGATCTTACGTAACGGAACCAGTCAAGATCCGTTGACGGTTGTGCGAACGTTACGAAGGCCTCCGACTGCCCCGGAGGAACTTCTGCTATCACATTCGGCGGGCAATCTAGCCGCGGTTTGCTGTATCCTAAAGTCAAGTGAGAATCATACGCCGTTTATTATTATACTTCGCAAAAAAATTCGGAAAGTTGGTCGTGCCCCTCGCCCTCTTCTACTCACTCACGCACTCGCCATGCTTCGAACCGAACCAATCTCCATTCGTCCCGCAAGTGAGTTCGTACTCTCCGAGAAGTTGGTAGCCCGCGGGACACCTGAGGAAGCACTTGGTCCCCGGCCGGTTGATCACCCTCTTTCTACCCCGCCAGGGTTTCGGTGTAGTCAAACGTGAGCACATGACGTAGCCCCTGCCGGACGGGTTCAACGCGGGGCAAGCGACGTCGTTGATGTCTGAAAATCAGTCGGAGTTCAGAGGTTATTTCGTGAGATATATCGTGTCTCTAAATCAGCATTCCGAGTCCGCCGTCCGAGTATACAAACATCCGGAGAGTTATAATTCTTCTTTGAACGGAAACTCGCCGATGGATGGTAGTTCCCCGTTCCTGACCGAACGTCCGTGGCACAAGCCCGTTTTACGGATAGAGGGCTCTGCACAAGACCGCGGTATTGTGCGCGGGAACAAAAAAAAAAAAAAAAAAAAAAAAACCCGAAAAAAGAAACAAGCACGAGAGTTACCGCGAAACGGCGGAAAACGAGCGAGGAAGGATGAAGAGAGAAAGAAAAAGGAAAAAAAATCAACTCAGACCGGGACAACCGGTCGTAAATCAAGGCGTTTCCGAATCTACGACCTTACGCGATGAATAACCATTTGCCTGCGAGGTTATCACCGAGTTATTACTCGAATCCCGACGCGCCCGGTTTACTGACATAGACACTCACCTCCCTCTCTCTCTCTATCTCTCTATCTCTCTATCTCTCTCTCTCTCTTTCTCTAGGCAGACGTGTAACGGTTAGCTCACGTTCCTGACGCGACGTCATTTCGCTCATTTGGTTTACGTTCGCGTCCACCTTTCGCGGTCCATACATCCTCATGCGGAACGCGCGGATGTCCGGGTGCGAATATAAATATCGGTGGATCAAAGATCTGCAGGCAACAAAGGTTGCAGCCGTGCGGCAGTAATTATCGCGGAAGTGAATTTTACGTTTTCCCCCGATTTCTTTTTGTTTTTTTTAAATCTATATCGTTTCTGTCACGAGGATCTTGTCGATGAGAGAATCATCGATCGTTGACGATCGAGCGGAGGGGATTGCTGACGATTGTTCGGTGGACGTGTATATATATATATAACTAAATTTATGACGTAGGTAGGCACGTACGCGATCCTCGTAAATCTAATGAGTAATCGGACCCAGTGGAAAACAGGCGACATATATTTCAGGTACCCGAATTTGAGAGATATGGGATGAAACGTTCGGGGCGGTAAATGTACACCTGGGATAAACGATATCTGACACTCACCCACGCAGGTTCTTCCATCCGCTGCCATTAGGCGCTCGTCGCCATCACAAGCGCAGAAATAGCTTCCGGGGGTATTTTCACACACCTCGAGGCACCCGCCGTTTGAGATCGAACACTCGTTGATATCTTGGGGAAAATGAATGGAATTGAATGTACCACGTGTATCAGAACTCGGCATAATAATACAGCTAGTAATGTTACGTTTCGTCTGTACTGCAGAGTGATTCAGTAAATTCAAAGTACACGAATAGTAAAAGCAGCTCCGTAGCGTCGCGTCATGAGGAAACAAGGATCGCGGTTTTTTTTCGACGAATTATAACCGCTTTTACCAAAAAACTTCAACTCATATCACAAAGGAATGCGGGGCGAGAATTTCGGTGGCTTGAAAGTACCGTTTCGATCGAAAGCTGCTCGTGGAACTTAAAGTTCAAGTAGCATATAATTTGTGTGTAAAATTCGCCTGCGTATAGTCAGCTTCTTTACTCGCCCGATTAGAGCTTCGTAATGGTATATTTTTACCGCCAGACCACCAGACTGCAGAGATAGTTAAACAAATCTTAGTTTCTTCGCTGATGATCGAGGTGAAGAGGGTTACTAGAGCAGAGGCCTTCCATGGGGCTGGCTATCGCATTATTCGCAGTGCTACGCCATCCTGGACCGCCCGTCAATCGATGTCCCATTTATTTGAGTTGAGTTGAGTTGAATTGAGTTGAGTTGGCAGTCTGTCGCCAAGCTTTTCTAGGAGTCCGTTGCGTATCCGCATTACACAAGCGTTTAACCTACGTCGGTTCATCATTTAGCGTTATTCTCACGCATGCGAGGGCAACGCGAGTCAGTCAATGGGGGTTTCGACCTTTTCTCCTTCCAACACCTTCCCGTTCTGTTATACATACCAGACATAGTATATATATACCCATTTATTGCTACACGAAAGCTATACGGCGCGTGAAGTTGTACGTCGGGTTCACCGGCCAGCAATACGATACATAACATAACCCGTGCGTACATTTCGTTTCGTTCAGTTGAACTGATATAGGCTGCGGTACATCTGAGTCGGTCAGTCAATTCGTCAGATGGTATATAGTCTGTTGGTATCCATTCGTTCGTATGTAGTACAAGTCGCCGTGTCTTCAATTAACTCAAATGACGACGGTGCCGTGCCACAGAGATTGCACCGACTTCGTTTATTCAATCACGCGCGTTTCCTGATCATATCTTGAATACCATGTCCTGAGGAAGTTTTGAAACGGCGGCTTTTGCATCGCATTCTATTCCGTTTCTCGTGAGCTGTATAGCTGCAACGAGCCACGAAAGAGTCGGCGGGGAACGTGCTTCACGAAACGGCGCTAGTTCTCGTACAGCGGCAGCAGGTATGATATATATTATAGAAAAATTAAAATACGAGAGCGAGTGCCTCTCGTGATTCGAGTTCGACGAAGGGTTTGTCTGCTTGTCAGACAATATTACCTGTTGCCCGCTCGTACTTCCTGCCTGCTGTAATTTTGTCAAAGGCTCTTGCGCGTACGGTACTAAACCACAACCTTGATACTTCGATATTCGAATGTCGAGTAAAGGGAACCCTGCAATTTCTCCCTAATTGAGGTTATGGACGTTTCAAGTCAGCTGCCGTGCGTAACGCTGATATCATCACCTACGAATGTGACGATTGAATGCTTGCTTCGACTATATAGGTACCAGCGAATCGCGAATAACAGATGATTGCAAGATGTTCGAATTGCCATTTTGACTGGCAATGCGTATTTTCTTCTCTTTCCATGTGTAGGCCACGTGACCACAAGTTTGAATTGAAATTTATGGGGAGGGCTGTGAACCACCAGCCCCTATTAATGACGGGACTGAGTTAAGGGCTGATTCCTGGTGCGATACGAATTGTTTCTACTAATCCGTGCTTTCGTTGCCTGTGCATACAGCTCTTGAGGTTTAATTTAGTTCCGCTGCTGGAGCAATGACAAAGCTTTACCGAGGCCAACGGGATCCGGATGAAATCGGGGCTGTCTATGTCCCTTCGCGCACAATTAGTCACGGACTGAAATTACGTTTCAAGCGCATCTTAGGACTGGAGTTAATTATTCCTATTATTGTTATTATTCGGCTCGCGTGTATTCCAGCCGTTGGTCGTCACAGAAGCTCAACTACTTTGCACGAAAAGCTCGAGTCTTCAGTGAACATAACTTTGGACCGGGGTGCAGCATAATTTCATAGAATAGCGAGTAGGCGAAGCGTGTTCATAAAGCTCCGCATCATATACCTACGCGCATCAAACCGCATTCCAGAAGCACCATTTCGCGCAAGCGTCATAATTACGATCCGTTTAATGCTGCCCTTTGTATTATCAGAAAATTGCCCGGCAAACAATTGACAGCTCCCGTATGAATTGTGCAAACCCGTCGTTCCGGCGAATGCTCCGTTTCAACTTGCAACGCACCTTTTTTTGCCCTGCTCGGTTGTTTCCCATTGAAACAGAGACGTCAGAGTGAGAGCGGAAGAGCTCAAGACCAACGGAGATAGGTCCGTGTCGATAAACGATCAGACCGATAAGAGCTCCATAAATTTCATATTATCCCATGTTTAAATATTCGCAAGAAGGAGAGACTACTCGAGTGACGAAAGAAACGACTGTGCATTGAAATATCGCTCAACGATCATGGAGAAGATACGATTCTTCAAGAAAATCGGAACCGTTCAACTATCAACAACTCGGAGTTATAATTTTGACCGTTAGCTGCCAATGTGTTCGGATCCCCGAGAATTGCAGAAGGTCCTTCAAGTCTGACGGAAAGATAATTGGATTACGGTGCTTACATTAGAACAGAGTGTTCAGCACCGATTAAAGTGACACTCACCGATGCAGCCGCCGTTGACCGAACGTTCAAATCCCGGAGCACAGGGCTTCGCGAGGAGATTGGAGGGTGGTTCATCCCGCAATTCTGGTGGATCAGCGCAGCGGTATGAGCCCGGTGTGTTGATACATCCGTGTTGACACA
Organism: Phymatocera aterrima; assembly: GCA_963170745.1. Lineage (NCBI taxonomy): Eukaryota > Metazoa > Arthropoda > Insecta > Hymenoptera > Tenthredinidae > Phymatocera > Phymatocera aterrima. Next base: position 9,737,134 of record OY720666.1, read on the forward strand.
CGATGGACTGCAGGTCGGGTACAGCGCACTCATCCACGTCTGTACAAAGAGGCTCTCGTTACGGCTAGACGAAACTTTGTCTTTCCTATTGCACCGCAGTACGATAGAGCAATTTGGAAGGCGCACCTTGACAGGTCTTCCAATCGTCTTCCAGCATGAAACCGTCTGGACATAGACAAAACACTCTTCCCATTGTCGACAGGCATGTGTGAGAGCAGCCCGCGTTGCTGGTACCGCACGGTCCTGCATCTTGACAAGTATGATTGTTCGGGCCCAGTACCGTTCCCGGGAGACCTTCGCAGGAGCACAGGTATCCTCCCTCAAAATTTTCACACGTGTCTTGACATGGTCCGTGACCGTTGTTCAGAAGACACTCGTTGATGTCTGAAGGGAAGCACATTGTGAATTTCGTCTATCGATTTCTGATCACAGAAATGATCCAAGGACGGCGCGTTCACTCTCTTAAAAAGCTCACCCGTGCAGCTGTATCTGCTCTCCCCCTGCCTCATCCCCTTCGGACACTCGCAGCGGTACGAACCTGGCGTATTCAGACAAACGAAGTCACAGCCACCGTTGCCCTTCTCGCATTCGTTGACGTCTATGAACGGACAGAGAGTACAATATATCTATCTGGTTTTGGGATGACAGGAGAATGAAAAGTTCAGGGGAGGAAGAAGAATGGAGTTCGATACTTACCGATACACTTGACACCCTCTTGACGAAAACCTTTGTAGCAAGCACACATTGGGCTGCCGTTCACTTCCCTGCACACTTGCTCACATGGCGAGTTTGCGCATACATCGTTCGGATTCTGTCTCAGTTTACACTCGGGCAGAACGCCAACCCAGCGCCGGTTATTGCAGAGCAAACGACGCGCTTGGGTCACCATGTAATATCCTGGAGTACATTCGTAGTCTGCTTCGAGATACTCGTGTCCTGGCGTCGAGGACCTTTGATAGAAATTCAGTCATTATAACACAGGACGAACTTCTGCTGGTACAGCACTGCAGGGACGCGATAGTTTCGAAGGTTCGTAAGAGACTGCGTGATGGTAGCGAAACGGCTCCGAATCTGTCTGATCAGAATAACTGACCATACGTAACAAGTTCATTTTCGAGACCGTCGAGGAAGAGGCGGGAAAGCAGAGGCTGCATTCCTGGAGCGTTTCAACTGCAAACGTAGTGTATTTGTCTGGAAATTGTGTCTCTGATAACTTTTGATCGGGCAAACTCGAGCTACGCGGATAGAAAAATTTACCAATTTCACCGAGAGCCGTTTCCCTATCATCAAATGCGGAGTCCTTGACGAGCAGTGCGCGATCATGTGCGGAAAGCTAGAACTCTTTGAATCGACGCTATGGTTGATGAAAATTGAGTACGTATTGTGAAATTCCATCATCGTGGAGCTACTGTCTATTGAAAAATGATGATGAATTGACTAACGACTTACTTGACATATTTGATAAGCGCATGTCTGACTAATGGTGCCGGGAGAAAAGTACCATTCATGCATGATAAATCTCCCTTGAAATCGTCGTCATCGTCGTCGTCGTCGTCTGTCGTTTCGGTTGGCGGGGCGTTTGACCCAATTTGTGTGGAATTCGTGCGAGTGCTTATGGCCGAGGCATCGTTGAGCTCGGCGTGAGTATGTGTGTTTGGAACAGAATCCTTCTTGGACAAATTCACGAACGGGTGTTGTTCCTGTCCTAGTAAAGGCGGATGGTCCGCCGCCATGGGATCAGAGACATTTGAATTCTCAGGTAATGAATTTCTCTGCAACTTCGGCACGCTGTACACTGAATGGAGTTGGGTAGTGGGGAATTTAGATAAGCGCAGACTGTTGGCTATGTAATCCTGGTAGTATTTGATGTTCCTCGACAAAACCTCATTGTTGGTATCATCGGGCGGAAGCTCGTTCTCCGACATGGAATATCCGAGCATTATTTCACCATCGAATCGCCGGTTCTCGAAATTTTCATTTATACCGAACCGCGGAGAAAGATCAGACGCAGGGATCTCGGACTGCTTCGAGTCAGCCGATGGCCAATGCTGAGCATCCTGCGATGCGACACTATCCTCCGCAAGGTTCTTGGACTTTGAAAGCTCTCTCTCAAACTGCTTAGAAAATTCTTTCTCCACATTATCTTTGTGTTCATGATGTGTCTCGAAGTCTTTTCCATGATTTTGGACACTGCTGAATCCTCTTGTTTCCCCAGCATCCGGTTCATCGCGTTGTTGATTCACGGAAATATGCTTTCTCCGCAGTTCCACCTCACGCACACGGGACTCATTGGAAAATGTTACATTTGAACCGTTTCCCTCGGCGACTTCGGACGCGTTCACATCATGATGAACCGCAGGCATAGCTAGATGCATGGCGGCCGGTTGATCTTCAGTCTGATTCTGGTTCATAACTTTTCTACTTCTACCTCGCTTGTTGTCATGGTGACCTTTGTTCCTTCGTTTTCTTTCTCTGTTACGTCTTCGCCGTCTCTCGAGCCTCAGCCTTCTGCGCTGCTCTCTGGATTCCTGGGGCTCCTTATCTTTTCCGTTGGACTTTTTTGGCTTTCTTCGCGAAGAGGACACCCTCCCGCGTTGCGTGTTCAATCTGTCTTTTTTAGGCCGACGAATGCTGTTCAGTTCGACGTTAGATTCTCCGTGAATGCCCAACCCACTCGAACGACCCTCCAGTTCCGATGTTGTCGCGTTGCTCTTCTTTCCACGGGACATTGCAGCCATGAATTGTTTCACTCGACGACGTCTTTCGCCGCGGCTCTTTCTTCGCGAAACTGTTCTAAGGGTTGCTGTAACGTTTTAGAAATATGGTAGACGTAGCTAGGGCTTGGGCTAGGGCTAGGGCTAGGGCTAGAATAAGTGGTAGGTACTCGGTCGCGTCTGCCATCTACATAGAGGAGTCTTTCGAGAGGCATTAACTCTGCGCCTAACGATCCTCGAGCTAAGAGTGTGTGTAATGCGGAGGAAAACATACGTGACAACTTTGCATACTCGGGGAATATTGATCTTGGACCTCAAGGGCGGGACGTGGGCAGACGCGGGTGTTCGATTTTTTCTTGTTAATTTCGCGGGATCAAAAGTATGCCATGTAACTTACCCGTCCCGATAGCTTCGCCCGAGTTTTCTTCTCTCGAGGTCGACGCCGAGGTTGAGAATGCTTCTTTGTTGTCTTTATTGCTCATAGCTCGGGGCACCGCTTCTTGTTCTGCTGCGGGATTTCTGGTCAAGAGGTTTTTTCTTTCGTCGAGGACTCCCTCCTCACCCTTGGGAAACGCCACCCAGCTAATGGACAGCAAATTGTTTCTTTCTAGCTAAGGAAATCGTAAAATTTTCGCCCTAGCGCCTCTCGCTCTACCCAAATCCATTCACATGTTTACTTTCTTTCGGTATTTCATTTAATTTTTAATCAAAGAATTCTCGCGGGACCGTAGGATTTGGTCAGGGTTGATCAGCGAATCTAGTCGGGAAATTTGAGAGCAAATTCTTGAGAGCACCAACGCACAGAAGACTGATCCGCCATGCGGCGGTATTCGGTGCTCCTGAATGCTAGACCTATGTCGTATGCATTATTTCTTGCCGAAGAATAATTGGACAGACCTCAAGACTGACGTCAGCTGGATGCCCACCCAGAAGTACCAAAAAGCGCGGGAGGTAGAGGTGGGCAAGGGCGGCTAGCTCGAGCCAGCTGGTAATTTGTGCGAGGACCAAGACCAGCACAAGAGTTGACATCTTTTGAGGACGGGGTCCTCAGGGAGGACGATATTTTTTAAGTGGGTCTAATTCAATAACATAGTTACTTGAAAGGTTGCTTCGTTGTTTGCGTAGTCGTGCTTGTAGGCCTGATAGGATTTGTGGCAAGGACAGAACCGTTGTAAAGATGTCCCAGTTCCGCCCTTCCGAGTCCATTCTGCTTGCTGGTCTCATCAGATCCCGCCTTTTGACCGAGGGCTTAAAACATCAAGCAGAAATCACGAATTGAGTTTTGGTAACCTCGGACAGAAAATTCGTTCAACGAACGTGATTTACTTCTTCACGTCTATATCCTTCGTGGCGTGAAATTGAGAAGACGCGGATAACACGCAGAGATACGGACAAAATTTATTGCGGTTAAATCACCGTAAACGTTCTCATATTGCAACATCGTGCTCGGCATTTCGTGTGCACGACTGATAAAATGAGACAGTAATTAGATAAATATATACAGAGAGTGTACCATCACAAATGTCGAGAATAGGAGGGGCTTGTTATTCCTCCCCAGGTATTTATTGATTCCAATGCTCACAAGCGTTTATTTACAAAAACGGTTCGAATTGTTGGCCTTCCCTGTCGATGCGAACATCAAGACGTCGTCTGAGGCTTTCTCTAACAGCCGCGAATCTTTCGGGCGAGATAGTTCTAGAATCAATAAATACCTGGGTAGGAATAACAATCAGATTAGTAGTTGTTGACATTTTCTTCCTACGCTAAGAAATTATGTATCGTCTATTCTTGTTGTATTTTCATTCTCGAAATTTTCCTAATTGTTGATCGGCTGACGACGGGGCGTCGATTGGCGTCGACGAAGCCCCTCCTATTCTCGACACTTGTGACGGGACGCTCTGTATAACCGGCAATTGTGTAGCTTGCCGGATAGAATCGGATTCTCGGTTCGAGTCTGGCTCTCATATTGCGAATTACAATATCTATCACCGGGTCAATAAATCTATGCATCGTGACACGTATTATATCGTCATTAATCGTAACGAGAGCGCCAGTAATACGTATCTATTACGATACGATTGCAAAATACGGTAAAACCTGATGTACTGCATTGAAGGTGATGAGTAGCTGCGGTCGATTCGGAGCTGGTTCGTAGTTCGGATTCGGCACCGAATTCCTCGTTGAAAGAATATACAGTTTGCGAAGGGACTTGCGAAGCTGTTTGAACAAATGGAATGCCATTTGATTCAGGTCCGACGTTGGTAGATTTGTGGTACGAAAAAACCATCCTTCGTTTACCTATTCCTTGTCCTCGCTCATCCGCGTCCAGCAGGTTTTCGGAAGCGTATTGCGCGCGGAATCAGATTTTAAATAAAGTAGAATATCATCGCGATGTAGTGAATCGATACAAGAGTATCCATACATGGAAATTCCCGTGTCCTCGGACGATAGAGAATAAACAAATTTGATGGATTTATTCGTGACGAATCGACGCGTGAGCGTACACGTAGCCTCTTTTTTCTTCCCGCTTCGCTGCGGTGATGATCGGCAATCCATTTTCATACCGCAGATCGCCTAACTAATTGGATTGACTTGTGTCGCATGAGAGTGAATGGACCAACGATACTACTGTTTCGAAAGGAAAATTTATTTTGTTTAACCAAAATCGGCACGATATGAGCTATATATGTATGGATCTGTGCCTAGTTGGCTTGAATTAATACATCGGGAGTTGGGTGCGGATTCTCGAGAATTGAAAGCAGATCGAGTGGGCTCCGAGTAGGCGAAGCAGGGGATAGAAAAAATGAATCTCAAGCCGGAGAATCTGAATCGTAACTTATTCTACTTTGGGCTAAGGATAGAATAGTACGCGGACGCGGATATACGTGCGGCTTGAAAGATTTGTTCTTAACGCTTAACGATTATTGGCATGTTTACGACTGCGGGAAGAGGGTGTCTACCCTTTATATCTTTCCGTCTCTTAAAGCTCCGCAGGTCTCGGATTCAGGACGTGATAAATGGCTCCGATATATATATATATATATATATATATCTGTGTATATATTATTTACTGTAGGTGAAAATCGATGCGATTTTTATCCTTTGAGCGAAGAGAAGATAACGTATACCTGCATCACGGGGTATATAATAACGTGAATAATGGAATGGAAGAGCTCGGAGGTGTTTATTTTCCAATTAGCAACATTCCCTGCAACTTCAAACCTCTGAAGTTAAAGACGTTGAGCGATTATTGTTTAATCTCATTATTCCCTCTCTGTGATAATACGGGATAGTGACGTTATGTAGTATCTCGACGACGGGGCGGAGTGCGGAGAATAAATTTCATCCCTCGCAAAGAACCAGAGAACCTTCTCGAGCTGCAGAATCAAATATACCTACCTACATTACACATAGCATGTTCAAGAAACTTGAAGTATCGGGTATAAGCTAGGAGAGCGGAAATTGGCAAACGAAGTACGCGAGCGCAGGTGAATAATATGCGGAGGTGGGTACAGTATATAAATACAGGTTACTTCGAACGGCATGAATCTTCGCGAGTGCATTGAATGACCGAGAAAGAAGAAGTCCACGGAATGAAAGTTTCTCCGTGTGAAAGGAGCAGATTATACATTTATTTCGATTTACGCGTCGCATTCGTTTCTTCTTTTCTTTCCAAATGTTTCTCCCGTGCTATTCCGATCCTGCGCAAGCTTCTTCCCAAATGTACAAAGCGAAGCTCGTAAAGCTTTAGACGCAGGCTATTTCGTATTTCGTTTCTTCTCATTACCAACCTACTCTCGCGCCCTGCTTTCCGGCTCTCCTGTTCACTATTTTTCGGGAACCCCTTCTCCCTTTTGAAAAACAGACGAAATAGGTATATCCGATTTTTGAGTCCGCTGACCAAGCCAGCGAATCAACATTCGTGATTTCATTTTTGTAAACGACAATGACGAGCGATATGAAGCGATGAAGATAACCAATCAATCTGGTGCCAGCTGTTTTATACACTCAATTTGTTTCGAAATTTTCTTAAAAACCTGTAAAATCACGACAACGTCCATTTACTGGCTTGGTCCCCCAATTCTCTTCCATTCTCCTGCAAATTGCCAATCGATTCATGCTCCTCCGAGCCGCTGGATTTTCCTTTCACAATTCATTACCAACAAAAGTACGAGGAGCTTTTATCCGCCGTGCTGGAAAAGTTGTATCCTGGCAATAAAATTACGTCACAAGTACATTTGTCTAAAAAATTGGCGGCAAAAATCAAACGCCGAGTTCAAAATCCAGATATAATATTTACAAATTTGATCCGCAGCGTAGATACGTACGTAGACAAGCTGGAATAAAGATAGAGAAGAGAAAATGAATTGCACCAGTTCGTCTAGCAGAGCTGATGAAGTTGCACGCTTGGTCTCAAGTGTTAATACACCGCTGGCTAATCAATCATAGGTATAGGTATACCCTAGGAAGGTTGCTTTTCTTTTCTGGTTGATTGATCGGGAGTCTTTAGGAACGTGTAACGAGTTATCGAAAGTCCATAATGATTCTCTGCCCGGGTGGTTGGTTGACCATAGATGGCTACCTTCAGGGGTGTAACTTGCATGCTAGACTACATTATACGGACGTAGATTATGCTTACGAGGTAGATATACTGACGTCGCGTGCAGAGGTCAACTCTTTCGCTAGCCTGGCAGCATGCAGTATACAACTCGTATGATGGAGGGTCGCGCGACAACCAGCACAATGGATTTTTGCTCGTTATTAATTTCCTCGATTACAATCGTCACGTCAGCTGCCGACTAGCTCGCGATTCGCGGCGAGTAGAGGGTACACTCGGTCTCCAGAAACCACAGTACGACCTCGTTCCGAAGTCCATTGAACTTCGGGTTTGCTTGGATTACATGCTCTGCGCCTCTGCCCCAGGTCAGTTATCTCTCCATGTTCTAACTCGCTCTGAACGAGAATAATCTTGGCTAAAGGTATGGGAAAGTCCTACATCGGCTATCAGCTATCGTATATCATCTTTCTCGTCGATTCGTGCGCACAGGATACTTGGCTAAAGGTAATTTTCGTCGTATCGCTCAAGTCGGTCCTGATCTCACCACGGAGCAGAAGTATTTTGATTAGTTATCTCACGAATCTGATGATCAGAAGTTCCCGTTTTCACACGGGCCACAAATAAACTGTTGACAAATTATAGGAAGTACCGGAATCCGTCATCTTTTGCCTCTTGCGACTCGTGAACTGTTTATTTAGGCCCGAACACCGGCTGAGCAAAGACACCGCGGTCGGTCGGAGCCAATTCGGTCGGGAGTCAGATTCTCGACGACGACCGCCGCGACGTGTGCACGCTCCTCGTTACATTTGGTATGTTTTCATACCGTTTGCGCAATACGCTAATTTCCGATGCTGCATAATATCCGTGCATATGGACTGCGTCAGAGTGGGATTTGTTTGTTACATCAGGCCGTTATTCTTGAGCGCGTAAGTAGGTATCTACCCAGTTTACAGTTTACTTTACTCATCTGGTTAAATTAAGCGGATGGGTGTGAGGCGGGCGGACAGTTTCAAAATTGCAAGATCTGACGGCAGGGCTTATAAACTGAAAGCTGCGAAACATATTCAACGGAGTAACCGCGAGCGTCGTAAATTAAGGACGCCCAAGGAGACTCACAAAAACGTATAATCTTCAGAGAGCTTGCGCTAACGAGGTTAACCCGTCTTCAAGCTAGTATTTCTTTTATTTTTGGTTTTCCTTCTCCCTTTTTTTGTTTTCTTATGTTCTCACCGAGAATAAGGGAAGACTGCGGGTTGATGAGATAGTTCAAGCTTAGTTGAAAATGGGGCTCCTTGATGCAGTGTAACGCCAGGAAATAACAGCTGGAGCGAGACTTTTCGCCGGCGGCTTAAGGTGCCGTAGGACTCGCTATCTTAACCGCACAGAAGCCATTTCGAAAACGAAAATTGTAACTATTCGCAAACGACTGGATTGATTTTCATGAAACTTCCGGAATTCATGGAGCACGATGGGAGAATGTGGGCGAGTATCTCACTTCTCCAAAACATTGATAAGATTTGATGGAAAATTAATATTCCCTATGTTAGCTAGGTTAGACTTCGTGACATCTCATTCCACGAGTACCACCTACCTAGCGTGCGATCGTAAACTCGAATTGGTGTTTGTAAACCGGAGAGATTTCAAGAGTGTTTAGAACACTCCGTGTACCGGCTATATAAGATGTGGGCGGAAATGGCTTGCGAATCGATTAACGGTACTTACGTTATACCTATACCTATATACCTATATACTTGGTAATTGAAAGGAGGAAAATTGCAAGGTACTTCAGGAGGAGTTTAAGCTGGTTGCCGCGGGTTTAATTAATTTATGTATTAAAGTGGGTGCGGGGGAGAGGCATGAACTAATTTTATTTAGAGCTAGGCCCGAATAATACCTATGTAGGTACCGAAACGGGCGAATTTGAACAGGTCGCAAGGGTTAATCCAATGGGAAACGAAGCACTCAATTCAATTTTCTATGACTTTTTCTACTTTTTCTACTTTTTCTACTTTTTCTACTTTTTCTACTTTTTCTACTTTTTCTGCTACAGACGTAGGTGAGGTACCGCGAACTTTCATCAAAGCTTTCGATGCACAAGCTCGTCGGGAGACTCGATTCACTTTGGAGCAAAATAGAGAAGATTGGAAAACTGCTTGCAGAAATGGATTAGAACGAGGTGGCCTATATTCAGAGCCCCTTATTATAACGTTGGACTTGGAAGTTAGAGTTCAAAAATTGAGTAATCTAATATCAGCGAACTCCTCGCTTCATTTTCCTTCAAACAAATATCGAAACTTATTCTGATTAATCGCGAGCTAGAGCGCTCAGCGCTGATCGCAGTCAACGGATTCTGACTTTCAAAATCATAAAGCCTTAGATTCGCTGGCAAAAGTATGAAAGCAGCGAAGTATAGAGGAATAATTAGCATTCTGATCACGTTGAATGTGATCTCCGGAATGAATAGTCCTCCGATTTAACAGAGTGCTCCCAAAGCTCAAGCACCAGTTGCGGAATTATGTCACAATACCACTGCAGGCCTCCTGTCTTATAATTTGAAATCGCAACGTACTCGGGCTTGTCGGCAGACAAAACAGTGAACAATATGCAGTGGACGTATGATTCATTTTGCGAACCATTGATTGAATACACTGCACTGCAGAGACGTCCGCGTCGGCAGGTTACTTGCAGCTATGATCTCCATCAGCCGCGTCTGGCAGCGGTTTGGCTATGCAACTAATTTTCTTCGTTACCGCGAAGGTTTTTCTGCCGGATTGGACCGCACCTTCTGAAACTCTCAGCCCAGATTGAATTAACCATCGAAATAACAACTGCAAAGATTCACGATGGCCACCCGATGATTTCTGATCGTCGGGTCAGGTATACAGATTTTTTCTCCATTGCTCCGGAGAAGATAATTGCCTCCGATGATAATAGGCGCTGCAGGAGATTGACCGAGATTCTGCTGAACTCTGAAGTCGATCACGTGGCCCCGTGCTCAGGACTCCTCAAACTATACTATCATAACAATTTGTTCAACGCGTCACATTCACTTTTGCACCAAGTTGACGAAGCGAAATGGTAAGTGAATTTCTGGCACAGAATAATTACGAGAGCTCTCTTGATATTAAGTGCGGAAATTTGAGTGCTCTTTCAAGTAAATTGATAATATTTTGGAAAGAAACGGATTCTGTATAAAACTTGAACGGAGTCTAACATGAAGTATAACATTTTCTATCCTTCGGAGAGAAAAAATCAGAAACAAGAAGCTCACGTTGAGATCGAAAATTTTCTTCGAAATTCCGGACTTCACAAAGAGTCTTTCTTTTCCTTCTATTTTGCATTTTTCAACAATAGAAAACAGTTTTTCGAACCGTGTGTATGTACGTGTATACGTGGGGGAAGGGGGGGGGGGGGGGGGGGTGTGGAATTGTGAAAGTGATACCGGAATTGTGCGAGAAAAGTACTCCCGGGGTTCGGAAAGCTTGGAACTTCCGCACTGCAGAGGTACCTACATCGAGGCGAGCGGGAAGAATTAAAAACCTATCTAGGACTTAAGAACATCGGAGTGGTTTACAAATTGCCAATTTATATTCCCCCAGATAAAATGGAAAAAGTAGCGAACGTACAAAAGAAATAAATCTGTGAATTATACCGAATGCAGGTAAAAGTGATACGCGTAGGTTCCAGCGTGATAGCATGGCAGTCTACTCAAACTTGACGGGCAGCCGCGGCTGCGGGGTGTGGCCAAAACATCAACGGAGAATACCGCGTTGATGAAAAAGTTCCATTATATTGTCTAGCTATTGTCCGGGAAGACGAATGCTTTTCTCTCAACTCGCAAGTGCCGGTGCCGCTCAAGCTTCTTACAACTGCACGTCCAATACCTACCCACCTACCCGCGTCCTGCTCTCAGCTACAGCGGGCTTCAGCCCTCGCAGTTACAGTCTATTTTCACCGGGGGAAGAAATGAAATGAAGCGGGAATAGCGTCTCCAGGAAAATAGCAATTGCCCTGTGGCATCAGCCCTCGGAGGTCGGTGCTGGTTACTGCACTTCGTTTCTCAGGGGAGATCGATGGGAGGATAGGATAGGGCGTCTGCTTAGTCGGAGCGCGGGGGTCGTCGTAGAATTTTCTTCAAAAACTTTTGAACGCGATAAATTTATACCGCTGGTGGTGGATACTCGTGCTGCGAGGTGAGTCCGTATTATATCGCGTAGTTCGTTAACGAACGATCATCGTTACGTGCCGAGACTACTTCCACCGATGATATTACAGGACTCCTGTTTCCCACTCGGATAACGGACCGAATAATTTCCAATATTTTGTTGCCGCTGCAGAAATGACTCGAGCATAAACGGCGGCTTGTGACTCCACCCGGACGCTGCTGTACTGTATCATTCACAATGTTCAACTCCATATTCCATTGTCTGTGAAAGCTTAACGATGATAAAGCGCGGCGCCGTTCCTTTTTTCCTAATTAATTTAATTGACTCTAAAACTGGCACGCATCTATCAATTATCACGCAGGCTCCTGCTATCTCTTCATATTGTTTCTACATTCCTGGATCCAGGATTCTCAGGACACTCGGCATTTGAGTCACTTGCAGACTAATCACTCTGGGCGCCCATTGCGTTCTCGAGAAAATAATCTAATCATCGAGTGTAGCAAAGGTCAGACCTCTCGACCGCGGCAGTTGATCGTAAGGCCGGATAGTGTGAGCCGGGTTTCTAGATACGGCGGATAAAATCCTGTTCGATTAAAACGTGACAGATACAATATCCAATCAAACACCGATCCAAATTCTCATGCAAATACGATTCTTGTCAACAGTTTAATCTCATACTGGACTATATCCCGCTCCGCGTCACTCGGTCACTTCACTAAAGTTCACTGAGAAGATAGAGGGGAGCGGGGAAACTTTCTCTGAATACGTTCTCCCTACGAGTCAATCTCCGTTCCGCCCCTCGTAGCCTTTCCCCATCAAACCCCTTCCCTCAAATCCATAAAGTTTTGAGTGCAAGTATGTGCGGCATATGAAGTTTGAATCGTATGTATGTTGTCACATGTCGGATACGGTAATAAAATGATCCATATCCGGAAAATGGTCGGATGCTCAGATATGATCCCTCTGCGACAGGCCGTGGCAATAGCGATACTCTGTGTCTATACTACGGCAGTTCAACCTGATTGTTATGCGAGAGGATTTTGCGATTAGATCTTTGTGGTCCCGACGGGCTTCACCTGGTTCACCATCTCCAGGGATTACCGCTGGCTAAACTTCCTCCGGGTCAGACCGCAGAAACTTTGAAAGATAATGGCGGTCGGAATCGCACGTCCCCCCCATGAACCACAAGACCGAATGCTGTGTCAACCGATTAAAACTGGATTAAACGCGGCATAAGACGACTGGCTTATTGTCAGTCAGTCCAATTCCCTGGTCCCAACGAAAGTGCAGGATAGGTACCAGCGCTCGTTCGACTTCGATATGCAATATTTATCCCTCCTCCAAATTGTTAACGGTATTGCACGATGGATGCCACCTATCTAAAGCCGGAGGATATTTCCTCTCACAATTAGTTAACCGGAATCGGATAATACTGTGACGTAGAATTCGGGCTGGAGGATGGATGTAATCGACGTTGGCGAACGGCCCGCGATAGCTTCAACTCCGCAGGGAGAAGATTCAATATTTGTGCCCGATGATGGCGTCGACAGCCGAACAGGGGCCGTCGAGAGGCTTCCTAGTTCGTGCCCTAATTCCCGCCCATCGTCTGCGTCTAGTTGGTAGGCAATTATGTGGCCAGGATTTAATGGATTGCCAAACGCACTATAACGCCAAGGGGAAGCAGTCCCGGTCTACGTCCTGGCGAGAGTCGGCTCGGAGGATCTAGCCCTATTCCACTCTCCAGCGGATTCAAGCGGGTGCGCATTCACTTTACATTGCTAATGTAAGCTACCGAGAACGTCGGTTGTTGCGCTGAACCCAGCCGGCTTCAGAATGAATACTTACTCAAGAAAAACAAGCACACGGCAATATTCTCGCGCGAAACAATTATCGCGAGCTGACAGTTAACACCTTTGTTCGCCTGAGCGTAGACGAGAAAATCGAAGACCTAAGTGGCCATCGGAGTCGCCGCTGGCAATCTAACCTCGCGAACATGGGGAACCTTCATTTTTCATCAAGTCTGATCAATGTTTTGGAAAAGTAAAATATTCAGCCACTTTTTGCCATCGTGCTCAATGAATTTCCGGAGTTTCATCGAGATCAATCGAATCGTTTGCGGAAATTTACGATTCTTGTTTTCGAAACGGTTCCTGTACATTCAAGATGGCGAGCCCTGTGGCAGCTTGACAGAGAAAGTTCATATTTTCAACTTCGGATCAAGAATCGGGATATTCCTATGAAGATCTGGAACATATTTCGATGAGTGCACGAGGTGGAGAGTTGAGAGAAATTGATCAAATAGTGAAAGCAAAAGAAAGATTCAAAGCTGAGAAAGATTGGTTGAAAAGAGTTCGGAGGAAATGACGTCATTCGTTAATTGCGTATCGGAACGAATGAAACTCCTCAAAGTAGTCTGGATAAATTGATGTCTACGGGTTGTGCAGTCACAGCCCAACAAGATGGGTAAGATTCCTTTCAGAGCTGATCGCAAAGTTTTCTTCTGACTACGATACGTACAACTCACTGCCAAGTAGCTATTCCATACCTCGTGATATGTACACATCGAATACCTGCAGATGAGGTGAATTTGTATCAACATTTTATGGAGCGAAAACTATGTACACTGACTGACGAAAAAGATTGTATACACTGACGCATGTAGTTATACTCCAAAGTGAGTCAGTACTACTGTACCGAAATACGCGGGTGGATTCCTCGGAAAAAACCGGGACGAAAAGTCCTGCAGCTAAAATTCCCGTGACAGATAGTTACCGAGTTACAGAATATTCAAGTTAACCAATCACAACGCTGATACAGTTCGTACAAATTCTGTGACGGGTGAACTCAGATCCTCCGTAACTCGGAAACTATCGGTGACAGAAATTTTTGGTAAAGGACTTTTCGGCGTGGTTTTTTCAGAGCAATCCACCTTCATAATGTGGCACGGTGGTTCTGAATCATCCTGTATACTTTGCATGTCTGGTGCAGAAAGACTGAAATAAGAAAGTACTTCCAATTGACGCTCCGAGGGGTAGCGACGACGACATGCCTTTCTGGCTTTCCTTGCGTTTTGACATGAGTACACGAGGATAACTGGATGTTCGTTTAGATCATTATTGTCACTGTTCATCCATGTGAATCACCGATAAAAAGTGTAAGGCTGAGACCTCAACGATCGTATTTCCGAGGCCCTTTCACAAATTCTGGTATTACGTACATTTAGAGGAAATTTAGCTCCGAGCGCTTTCTTCAGACAACAAGATTCGAGAACGTCGGATACTAACGGCTCGAATCTCAGAGGAGCCACGTTTCATTGGAAACTCATATAAGTGCCAATATATGCGTAAATATACTCGCACAGTGTTAGCTCCACGATCCCGATGCTCTCGATACCGACTCCTCGAATGTTTATGCTAATTCTCAAGGGACTTCGAGGATTTTCAAACACTGTCTCAAGCGACGAGGGTACATTCGCTTGCCGAAAGATCATCAACTTCGAGTTTCACGTTAGAGCTCACCGTATATTCCAAAGATCCAGGATCATTCCGGCATATTTTCTGAATGAAATTACAAAGTTAATGTAACGCCACGGCCCTGTTCGTGACTGGGATGAATCAACCCCAAGTGCCTGGTCCCCCAAAGTTGACAAGTTAAACAAAAATAACTAAATGTGTACAAATTTGCACGGACATGCTTGAATGCTTCTCGTCTCTCCCTGCAGCCTGCTAAATAGTATGAAAAACTTTCAACCGGTGTCCTCTGTAGGTATATACATTCTTGCGTAAATCCCCGCGATGTATGTACGCAGGGACGTATAATGGGTATGCAACGTAAGATAAACGGTAAAAAGGTAGAATATAGAACAGCTGGAATACAGATGAGGATCTCGACGGTCGGTGGCCTTGATTAAAATCTTGTCGCGGTGGTCGTAAAGGCCAGATACTACCTAAGCGGACAGTTGAAATTGGAAGCAAGCGTGTAGCCCGGTGATTTTCCATTATGTTTCACCGGACGGTTCTACCACGTTCTTTGCTCTAACCTGGTCACCTCCAAAGTTACCGTGGGAACGTAGCCAGCGAGTTTGGGTTTTTTTCTTCTTTCTCATCACCACCGAAGATGATGGCTGCTCTATATTTGAAATAAATTGTTAGGCCTGTCAGTGCGTCGAGGCACCGCCCGTTGGCACGTCTGTATATCTCATGCTCGTAAACTAGTTCCGTAAAAGCTGGCAATTTTTTTTATCTGAGAAATTGAGCCGCTTAATACTTGCCTTGGAGATATGAAATCCGTAAATGAATGTGAGATTTTCGTCGCGATTATTTTCTCGAGAGAAGTCGAAATTTGATAACAATAAAGAAAAACCGTAACGGGAATTGTGTTGGAGTCGATTGAACCGGTGAGAAAAACGCCGATCGAATCGGGACGTCGGAATCGAAAAATCTGATCAAATCGGAAACGGTCAAGATTTTCGATTTCATACTACCGCGTCCGATCGATAATGGGATTGGTGCTTTTCGAATAGTGTTGAAAACGACGGAACGTTTGCAGTAAGGAAAATTAAACGGATTCTGGATTGTCTGGTCCGTGTGCATGCACACCTACATACTCCGAGCGTTATGTATATAAACACGGGTTCACCGGATTCCCACGAGATTTCTTTCTGGAAAGGAAAATCTTGGAAAATTCTCACCAATTGCGATGGTCTCCCCCGTTCCGTCCTCTGCGATATATCCCTCCCTTTCTTCCACCATTTTCATTCTATTGAAGATATTGAGAAAATCTCGCCTGCAGCTGGTGCTGGATCATCAACTGCTGCTCTACCTATACGAGTAGCTACATCCTATGAAACTGCCTGAACTGAAACTGGCTCGACTCTACTTAGGCACCTAGACATAAACGTAAGAGACTTTTCCGCCGAACGTGAATCCCGGCGAAGTGAAGCTACCGCGTTACTCTAGACATATGCAATATTTCGGTTCATGCGAATCTCAGTTACTCGAAATACTGTACACAATCAGGTCTCGTTTCGATTCATATATATGATATACCGGATGTGGGATTCAACGAGAAAAATATCTACTACCAAATCCTCTTCTCGGTGGAAAGATGCCGATGTAGACGGACGTAGAAATTCTGATTGGCATTTGAGGATGTAATTGGTCCGTATAATCTGGTGAAGTTGGTTCTGCAATCGCGAACAATCACATTTCTCTCTCGTATGACAGCGTTTTCCGGAAATCTTTTTCAGTGAATCTGAAGAGATTTTATCACCGATTGGAATGTATTTCGAAATTTCAGAATCGAGCCGTCCGTAAATGATGTTGATATTAAAAAAAATACGAAAATTTCTCTCGCATGATCCGATTTCGAAATTCATAGATAGGTTCGATTCAACCGGGCACGGCGACAAGATCTCTTCAAATTCAACGAAAAAGATTTTCGAAAAACGCTATCACGTGGGAGAGAAATGTAATTGCTCGACTGCAGAAACAACTTCGCCAGATTGTACGGACAGCGGATATGGACATCACGGAATAATCCGCATTCGGTTACACATGGTGGAAATACTCGCTCCGCGCATATCATGCGTTTGCCTCGATGATACAGAATCAAGCCTTCCGGCGGATTAGAGACCTCACGCAAAGCGAGCCGATACCTATATGCCCGGTAATGCCAGTACGGTATCACAGTATTATGGAATTTCTGTTTTCCGCGTTTCCCTCCGATTGACGAAGCGGTCTGTGTCAAATTTAAAACGATATGGCTGCGCGCTATAATCTTCTGAGCAGTCTTTCGAGTTCTGTTCAATATTGTTGCACCATCACCGATCGCGATTCCGATGAATTTATCGAGCTGATAGTTTCTACTGATTTCGGACCTAAACGTACGCTACTCCTCGATCCGGCTCTATCTTGGACCCACGACTTTAAAACCGGCCGAAAATAATCCGAAAGCGAATCTGAACATCAGGTGAGAGTTTTCCCATCGTTTATCGGCGATTGTCATGATAAAAAGGAGGAAAAAGAAGTTCGAAGGAAGATGAAATGTGCCTCCGAAAGCACGTTCTCCACGTTTCTAATTCCTGCTTCCCAAAAAGCTGCGCGAAAACTCGCAAGTTTTCCATCGCGACTGGAAAACCGATAGAATGCACCATGTCAGAGTCGTTTCTTTTGTCCTCCAGCGAAGATGTGATATGCCGCATCTATGGCGATGATGTGGAAGTTAGAGGTAAAGCCGCAGGTTCAAATTCGTAGTCTGATTCTGTCGGCTGCTGCTTATAATCGCAGCGTATAAGCATGTAGCGGTTGGATTCTCGAAACTATATGGATTTCGATCCGAGCTAACAATAACCAAACTGGATGTATTGTTGGTTCTAAACCCTCGTTCATATAATTTCCTGTCTACATACAGGCACCGGTACAGGTAGCGATCCTTGCTAATCTATTGCCGTATATATACATGTACCGTTGTTCAAATTAATTGTAAGCTGAAGTTAATTCAGCCGGTTTTTGCGAGCGTTGGTACCGGGCGATCGCGTAAGTATGGATCCTCCGTGGCAGGTTCTGGAGTATGGGAGAAAAAAAAATTCGCCCTTGTAGTGAGCTACAAAACAGTCTAGCTTGCAGGTAATTATCGTTGTTGTATTATCACGTTTCAAACGGGACGAATTATACGATACTGTTAGAATACATACGCACGTATGTAGTACGTTGCTTCGGCGCTTGCCGCGCTGCCTGGTAATTAGCGAAACGCTAACTAAGTGAAACTTTTGTTCAATCGGTTCCGCGGAATCGGTGCATACGGTAATTCGGTGTCAGAAAAACACTAGCAATCAACTTGCCTCGCCTCCATCGCCCCGGTCTTTATCCTAGTTTCCTCAAATTTAAAACCAATTTCAAACAATATTTGGAATGGAATAATTTCCGTTGGTTTCCTTCATTTCTGTATTTCGTATCGGAATATCCTTCACCCGAGGCCGAGGGTTAGGGGATGTGACAAATTTTGAGTCGGCTGTTTTCGACGTGCACGGCGCACGACTCAATAAGCGACGTTGATTTTTGTTAATGGCACCTTCGTTCTGGCTCATCGACCAGGTTGTTAATAATCGAATTTACAGAGTGGAGGACTATAATAACAGATATATCATTCAAACGGTAGAAAGCATTGGCTTTTCTTCCACGAGTTGTTATTTTGCTTATGCAAGAACGATCAATAAAGGAACTCCGACCAGTCATCGAATAACGTCGAATGTTTCGTTTCGGAAATAGTTGTAGTCCACGAAAATTATTTGCAAAAAATATTTGCAGTTGGATCAAGGGAACCCGGGCATGTACCCTCGAATGAATGAATTTTCTCTCAGTTCGTCAAACGAAAAACAGAGAGCAAAGAGAAGCAGTAAAAAAAGAATTGCAAACGGAGTCTGCAAAAAACTGCGATTAGTTTTTGGTAACTGAACTAACCGGATCGTGAGGAATCGTTAACTCTTTTCCAATGATCAGATAAATATTGTTCGTAAAGTTGAAAAACTGCAGTCGATGCTACATATACGATCGAAGTGTTTTATACGTGTGATATATATTTGGGAAATTATTCAGCCGCCTGAATCAGCCACGGGTTGAAAATATCTGGTATTTGCAGTGCTCACGGATTTGTGGGCAGATATGTAGTGTGTTGAGCCAAACCCTTGCTGACATTAATCCATTGATTTATGAGAAATTTTTTACCGGTAGATTATCAGCGTGGTGCGATCAACTAACTATATGAAAACAGTATGAAAACGGGGTCAGGACGTACGGCAGTCGCGTTCGATTCCTGTATACTGACCATTTGACAAATGACTTAGAAAAAATTGAAAATAAGCGCAACTCCGATCGAATATTTCATGGGAAAATTTCCCCTTCATTAGGTTGCTCAATGGTTTGCAGTGAAAAATTGACTGAAATGATATTCAGAAAGTAGTTGACCAACGCAATGACAAAATATGATGAAAAATTTTCATTATATAGTAATCATAGTATTTTCGAATTTATATACTGTCATCATTTCGAAAATTCAGGGAGCTGGCTCGTTCGCAAATCATCCCTAATCGTGAAAGAAGAAAGAATGGTAGAAAATTAAAATGGAGAACAAAAATGTGACGAGTTATATTCACCGCGTCACATCGATCTTGGAATTATTCGCTGGCAAACGAAATTTTTCAGCTTTATCAATTTTCTTGCAATCATGTGAACGAACGTTCTCGCCTTTCCTTTCTTGTTCACAAATTTTTGCAGTGTTTATTTTCACCCAACCGATCGAGCTCAGTCAATCGTCATCGATTCGTTTTCCGTTTTTCTTTCTTTTCTAATCAACCGCATAGATTGATGAGATTTCCTTAGAGGATGACACGGGTTTCAAGTCTCATTGCTACGGCTCTTGTCTCTTCGGAGAGACGAATAAAGGAATGAGAAACTGCTGAATCGATTGACAAAAACGTGCTTACAAAAGGACCACAAGGGTGCCAGACATGGGTCCAGATGTTGCGCCTCGACCCTTGCCTCATTACAGAAAATCAAATGTGGTTTTGATAGAAATCTGGTGAAACCTACCCCTGGGTTTGGCTGTGAGCTTGAATCTCTTAAAGAACCTGATATCCATGGGGTACCCAGAAAGAGGACAAAATTGAAGACATTTATTTTTCATAATTTCGAGGTGGAAAATATTTGGCTGATAATTCGTTATGGGACGTCATTCGAACTCTGTTTAAAGGAATTTTCTTCGTGATAACTCATTGCCCGATTTGGTAGAAATTTTGTTGTTCAATGTGGTAATTCGGGAATTGCACAGAACGTTATATCGAAATTCTGCGAGTGAAAAGATAGACGTTCAATCGCCTGGCCGATATCAGTTTTGAGTTCGAATTCATTTTTCTGAATTTATAGAGGGAAGGTATATTTTAGAGAGGTATATACCGGAGTCGATGTATAAATAGATTGAATGAAGAGTGATTGAAAAATTTTTTTATTTCAGCGGATGTTGATTTTCCATCGAGAACCAGCGCGGAAAGTTGAACTCTTCGTTGAAAAGTTTCACACTGAACTTTGTTAATTATTGGAAAAACTCGAACGCATTTGCTGGTGAGAACTCATTAATTGCTCGAGGATTGGCTGACCCAATTATCCATGAAAAGGGTTGGAGAAAGAGATGTAAGAGAAATTAGATGCTCAATGTATACCCGAGCATTTTGGATTCACCGCAAAGTAGGAAATACGCGATCATAATTTTTTCGTTCGACTGAAGCTGTATAGTGAGAAATACGAAACGTAAATTATATTGAACGAAAAGTTCTTCGGTGGGTGAATGAAAACCAAATTTCAGATTTTCCGCCGAAGTGGAAATAGAAAATGTCTGTTTGTAACTGTTTCCAATAATGAAGTATAAGAGCTTCGCTCGGCTGTACAATTTTTCTTGGGGAATCTAGTTGGAAAAATTATTTCTTTCTCTAATGGAAACAGAATAATAGATAGGTAAGAAGACATTTTTGTTCACCGTTAGATTTGGATGAAAGAGTGATGGTGATAGAGTGCTCCTGCAGCATTAAAATATAATGGTGAAAGTTGCTCTTGGGTTGAATTTTATTCAAATGAACATATCTACTCACTCTTCGGCAGGCTGAGTCCTAAGATTATCAGAAGACACTTTAATCTAGCGACGCTTATGATCCCTCTAGACCGCATGGCGCGTATCACTCTAAAGACAGTTTGAACGGACGGACCGGATCGCGCGGCCACTCGCGTGGCTCTGAGTTCGAGTCAGATTCAGACCTGGCTGGCTCTCTCCAGCCTCCGGTGAGGAACACTGACGCTCCCGCGCCTACTTGGCTAGAACCCGCCACGCGTCCTTCTGATGGTTGAATACTTTACCATGAGATCGCGACACTTTGCGATGTACGAAACGTAATCGATTTTATATAACCATCGGAGGCTTCTGTCGGTAACTCATCGAAATGTACTTATATCTTGTGCTGGTAAGTGAATGCGGTACTGAGGAATAGGCATAGATTCGAAAATTGAATTCATATTTTCGCATATTGAGGTGCTATTAGAGTGCTATTGAAGATTCACGGCATTTAACAATGGGTAACAATGTATTCAACGATGTGCAACATCGGGCATTTCATGCGTCTTTAATAACACCTTGATAGTACGTTAGAGACCCATTCGCAGCCATTGTTACTTGTTATTAAAAGCAATGTTATCACTTGGGAAACGTGATGCGTCGTTACTTCTACGCCATACAACCGATCCGAATGAAACTCTATGGATTGGATACAGTATTCTGGCAGGAAGTGGCTGAGTGTTTCATCTCGCTAGAATTTCGACGCAATTCAGAGTTTTTTTGGAATCTTGAATTGTTAGGTTAGGTTCGTCTACGGGTTAGATTTGACAAATTCGAATTTCTGATTGAACTTTTCAACAATTCGTAGAGATGAAGTACCTAACCACTCACTGTTGAAATGCTATATTCAGTCCACAAAAATTACATTCAAATTGGTTGGTGATGCAGAACTGGTCACGAATCGCGTTTCCGAACTGTTTACAATTGCGTGCAAATATCTCCTAATAGCACCTTGAGGGTGTACTACGTGTAAGTGGTAGAGAATGAGGCTTGATTTCACGATTCATTTTCAACGCAACTACTGAACCAATGGTTTTGAAATTTCTAGGGTACCTTATTGGATATTTGAAGATGTGAGAAAAATGATTGTTTCAGAGCAGCTTGCAGAGAGTTGCTGCTGGATGAATTTTCCCAGCGATGACGAACTGCGGAACTTTTTTGATGTTGAACCATCGATTTGTGAACAAAAAATTGATTTTGGAACAAAATTCACATGTATTAAGTTGCCATTGGAGTCGGACGAAACCCTTATTCATGGTTGAATGTATTGTTACCTATTGTTGAATGTCGTGACTCTCCAATGGCAACTTGAGAGAAGGTCTGTTTTTGCTCACTTTTATTCTAAACCGAATTCAAATGATTTACCAATAATTTCAACTCATATGCATGCTTTGGTAAAATTACTGGGAGCCCGAACACCGTGGTCAATGGTATTCAATAATCATTTGCGCATTATTTTAATCAATTCAATGATAGGTAGAGTAGCCGATCAATTGCGAAGTTATTACAAAAGCCGGTAAATGATGTCAGAATGACGTGTGGAACTTGTTGCCTTGTTTTGTAATCATGTGATTAAATAATTCAATAACGTATATATAGTTATTGTCATGTTTTCCATGTACATATATACACAAATAATTTCCAATTAATAGATATTCATATCATGCTGGAGTCCTTCAAAATGAATACTCAATCTGACGGAATGTTTTGACAATATTTCGCTCGAATCACTGCCGAAGTGTATCTGAAATTTGGCAAATGAAATATTCTCCAAATATCCCCGATGAGATATATCAGCAATATTTCTGAGGTATTTTGGAGGAATATGTTGCCATCAGAATCTGCACTTGGTGAACCAAATCTCCTTCGCGGTAGTTCCAGCATCTCCCGCTACGGTAATATAGTGCACCGCATGCTTTCTCGTAAAGCAAAAATGCTTGACTTCAGTACATTAACGCGTGCACGTTCGTCGACTGATGTCATGCTACAGAAATTATACCTTTCACAATTCATATGACTTCAGGTCTCTGGAATGACGTAATTGATGTATCCAAAAGTCTGTCCATAAATTGACAATAACTTTGTGATTAAGCTCTGTTTTCTTCCAGATTTAAGAAAGATTTCAACAACATAGACGAAGAAAAAATTAGAAACAATTAGACAGATCAACATGACTGTTCACATCATGGGATGCCATAGCAACCGGTTTTGCTTGGCACGCGCAGGCAGCCAGCAGTGAAACACGCATGAAAAATAGCACGAGATCTATCATCGAAAACCAGCAAGCTAGCGCTCATCGCAGCCATCGGCTAGGGATATTGCTATTGGCGCGAGCACACTTGACAGCATGCATGCTTCCTCACATGCAATTTACCACGAAAAAACGCATCGTCTGCGCCAGGCCCAAGTTTTCACCGATTTAGCGGCATTGGTGGCAACGAAACAGTGTTGAATAATCTTAGAAATGGTCTAAAAATATTCCATGAAATATTTCTGAAATCTACGTGTAAATTTTGGAAAATATTTTTAAAATATTTCACGGAACGGGCTGCTAACTCAACTGCAAGTTTTTGCGTGATTGCTGATACGTTTTTATACCCGTTTTGCGCATGCAAGAAAATCCTGGATAGAAGATTCGTGAAGTTTTTCGAAATTCGTATTAATCTGACGAAAGTGAATTTTGGTAGAATAAAACTATTTCTTATTCACGAATCGACTGCCATACCATGAATTCGGAAATCTATAAACTTCGGAAGACCGAGTGCTGAAGAGCATATTAAGGTGCCATAGGACTCGCTATCTTGAATGTACAGAAACCGTTTGGAAAACGAGAATTGTACATTTTCGCAAATGATTCGATCAATTTCGATGAAAGTTTGAGAATTCATTGAGTATGATGGCAGGAAGTGGCAAAGTATTTCACTTCTTCAAAACATGCATCGGGTTTTACGAAAAATACATGTTCCCTGTGTTAGCTAGGTTAGATTGCCAGCGGCGACTTCAATTCAATGGCCTCTCAATGGCAATAATTACTCCAGAAGAGGAGCCGTTCGTTTATTTCAAATGATCTATAAGTCGCTGACTTCAATTTCACGCTTCACGCCGATATATTATTATTTACTCAGCATTCTATCTCGCGTGACCATTATCAAAAACTATACAGCAAGTGAAGAAAAACATGAGATACGTACTGAAATATGTCGAAACCCGACGAGATATCATTGAACGAAATTGGTAATGTTATTGTCCTGGTGATGAAAGAAATTGAATAAAATTATTGTTACATAAGTTTGACGCGCGTACGAGATATTACATCGTATATACGCATAATCCGAAAACGATAACACATTAACCTCTGAAAAACAAGTTCAACTTTATTGGTACATCGTTTGCGATGTAATATACATACATACATCTATATTTACATAATTGCGGCGCAGGGATTGACACACTCATATTTATAGTACTGGGACTTTATTCTCTAGTTGAAGTCCAGAATCTTTGAACCCGACGCTTGGCCATTGACTAATTCAAATTACGTGAGTGTCCATTCTACCAGCTCACACCAAGATTTAATATTAATACCGGGATTCGTGGGCTCCCTTATAGTTCTAGCTTTACCGATGACTTTTTATTTCTTGTCGCATAATTTGATCAACACGTTTTTTAATCTCCCATCGGTGGAACCGATCGAGCGACGTGTAACAGTTGAGTGGAAAGAACCGTCGTAGAAAAACTCAGTCCTCTCCGAACTCTTGACAGATTAATATGGGAATCCATTGACAGCATTTCTTAGTAGTTTTATTTTTTGCAGTAAATTTCAGCGAATACCGCATTTAGTGCAATCATTTTTTTATTCCAATTCTTTTTTTTTTTTCTGTTTGATCGGTGAAGAAAAATGGACGCTGCCATCATATCCATTCCGGTGAAGGCACAGGAAGATGTCAACGATGGAACTGTCGGCTCAGCTCCAGACGAGGTCTGAGAAAAGTATAATTATTGAGTAATTGCTAGTTTATTTTCTATTTTAGCTACCATACATTATGCTCGCTCGTTCGAATCAATAGCGACTAAATATCGACGTCGATGATTCGATACAGTTACTGCCTCAGGGTGCCCGGCGCTCTGGGATACAGAAATCGAGTTGTCCGAATTTATATTTCTTTGAAAAGATTATGTTTATTCGATTGATTGGTCGAAATACTTCCATAAATAATCACGTGATGATGTTTGTCCCTTATTTCTCAAACACAGTTTACAAAAACTTCGACACACCTGCAGTTTGTCACATTATTCAATTTGTACCGGTGCCATTTTGCCGAAAAGATTAGAACTAATCCGAAAAGAATCTCAACTGAAAACCTAGAAAAAATGAACAATCACGTGCTTGTACTTTATTCCTATGTCAGTTCTAATGATAAAAATATTGCGGGGCTGAATTTCTATAATATTGAAGCTGTTCACGTATTTATACAATCGAGTTTTTACCCATTCACATTCCATGATCTACATCACCTCGTAAGAAACAACAACAATTGCATGAAATACTTGCCGATCGTGTGAATGTGTTTACCTACTATAGTTTGTAATTCAAGAACAGGAAAATCAATGTTCCCCACCAAGGTGAACGGCTGTACAACAGGAAAAGCTTTGTACAGTCGATTTCGTGAGGAATCTGGCTAAGTGGAAGACGAATTCTAGCATGGTTTTCAAAATTGGAATAGTACTATGATCGGCAAATTTATGGTTCGCTCGAAGCATCGGTACTGAACTTGCAAACTTTTCTTTCTATCAATAACATCTGACATCCGAGGTTAATACATTCCATACATCACGGAGGTACTAATTGCAGTAATATTTCCGTACTATTGCAATATTGCTACAGTCTGACCGCAAGTTCTGTGCCGTATGGAATATCGTGAGAAATAAATTGAACCGAAGGATCTGACCTTAGCAAAAAAATATCCAAACTGTCGATGGTCGCACATACCGATACGAGTCCGTGTGAGGTGTGGCATTAAAGAATATGAAAATTGTTTAGTTTTTTTTGTCTCAGGATTTCCATTTTAAAACTCGTTTCAACCATGATCGTGAAAAACCAGAATTGTATCTTGTCTCGTACTGTTTGTCTCTCACGATTTAGACACACAGAGAGAATTATACAACACTGAATATCATTGGAGCATAGGTGCAGGCTCGACTTATTGCGGCAGTATGAGCGTTGGGACCATAGTTTTGGTTACCACTATGGTAATAATTGCCCAAACTATGGTTCTAACGCCCATACAGCCGCAACAAGTCAAACCTGCAGCTATGCTTCACGATAATCATTATTATCAAATTCTCTCCGCGCACATCACGGCGCTAAGTAGTGGCGCATGCAGCGATTAGCAATTCAAACCTGCATATTGAAGTCAGTTCGATCCTCGCCATGCGATTGAACCAAATAGACAAAATAATAACTAAATTTCGATGAAATTGGCGTAAACGAAGATTGGAAATCTTGAACGAAATTCTGGTCGGTCAATTGACGTAGGTAGAGAAAGTTCCACCACTTTAATCTCCGGATAGGTGAACACATGGAATTCGGAAAGGAAAACGAAATACCGATGACACGGAGACAGCTACGGTGTTGATGGCAAATCCATAATGAATCTACATTAAGATACAAGGCAAACGAGATCTTGCCAGCAGGTTATCGGAGATCGAATGAACCGATCGTCGAAGCTGTCCACTAATCAAATGTAAAATAACACATAACAACTTTACGGCTCAAGATGAAGGCTCGTTCATTCCGAAAATACATTCTTCGTAAATTTTCTACACAGCAGGTAATACGACTATAATGAAAATAAGAAAATGGAAAACATGCTATTTCTTTCTTCGTTATGTTGTCTCGGTCACTCGTCATGCTGAAATTGGATTGATCGTTCACTCCGATGTTATTTACAATGATCGGGAGAATATTTTCCCTGGTCCGCAACCGGTCGTAACCGATTGCGGTAGAAGCACTCTCTATCTACCTCTTCAAGGAGCGCCTCTCGCATCGTTATGCATACAATAAAAATACTTGGATACAAACGAGCTACCCTCTACAACCGCTGCTTCGCACGACGCATATATAATTGGATTGAATCTCGTACAAATGAGCAGTGCATTCCTGATTCTTGTATGGCGAGGTTCGTGATTTCAGAAACGCGGGAACAAATTGTTTGAAAATATTTCGTCACGTTTTCTAACCGGTAAAATTTGCTCGCGTAAAACGGAACCAATCGCGCGTCGTTATTATATTTCCATGATATAATTCTGAACGCGGGGAGAGTACAAACCGAGTAGAAAATAGTGTGGAGTTGTGCGATTTTTTGAACTGCCATTTTTATTCGCTTATTATTTTGAAGCTTGGGTAGAAATTCTTCAGAGGCCGATCGAGGATCGGTGTTTACAAATAAACAAATACTGTTGGTATTCATCGGCCACGGACTCCCGAATTTTGTTTAATTCCAACGCAGAAACGAGTTTAGATAACACGGAAACAAGACTGGAACTCGGAGTGATTAATTATTCTACTTTTTGGAATTCGTTAGTAGATTCCGAATCTCGATATGCATTACTGCGACGAAGACATTGAGAATGTGGTAAGCTCGTGCATGTTAAAAACAATATTCTTCTCAATCTTATACATATAGACGACATCTGTTATTCATTATAATCATGAGCCTGAAAAACCGGTCGAAAATTTTCTGCACAGTCTGACCGAAATGTTTATTCGATAAATTTCTGAATTCTTCACGTTTGTCAGACATCCGAATAAAGTAGGTATACCTATCCATGGTTTCGTCAGATCTCACACAACGTTTCCAATCTGAGGATGAGAATCGACGAAACTTCGCTCACCGCATCCAAATACATGCGAATTATTATGTCGCGTGACTAAGTGGGGAAAAGGGCGTAAGCGACGAAAGGTGCGATTTCAATAGCAAAAGGGCGTACAAAAGAATTTGTTGTTGCCGATCGAAATGAAAAAAGCCGCTGTACTTTCTAGAGTCAAAAATTTGAATAGGCGCCGTGTATACGCCGTTTTCGCATTAGTCGGCATGATTTTCTTCATAAGTTAATGGCAAAAAGGCGTACCTGGGTAATTTTTCGCAGTAAACTCCGGTAAACTCGGTAAACTTCTAAAACGCGAAGATTCATCGATATTTGAAAGAAGTTAAAATTTTTTGAAATTCTAAAGAAAAAAAAACTGTCGGTATGAAGTCGTATCCACCGGAATATTTTTCTTGCTGCACATGCTCCAAAAACTTCTGAATCGCAAGGGTTTATCGATATTCGAGGAAAACAAAATTGTTGCAGATATGTACGTCCATCTGGCATTAGTCGGCCGGATTTTTTTTCATAAAGTTAACGTCAAACGGGCGTATGCGTCAGAAATGATTTTTCTGCAAATGCTCTGAAAAGTTCTGAATCGCCAAGATTTATCGATATTGCAATGAAAAAAAAATTCTGCGGACACGCCCTTTTTGCATTAACTTATCTGATTTTTTGAAATTTGTTCACCAGCTAGAGGCGTATCTCCGGCATTTATGCCTTTCTGCTTTCATTTTTCTCTGCTTTTCAATGTCGACGTATTCTTCCGTTTCGAAGATTTTCTAGTTGAATGAGGAGAACAAAAATATACGCCCTTTTGCAATTTTCAAAGGCACGTCGCTTACGCCCTTCTTCCATTAGTCACGCGATATCTATACATACACATCACGTTTGTGGTTTGCATTCGAGTATAGCCAATTGCGGATACCGCAAGTTATGAGAAATAGTACCATGAGCTCACCATGCACGTGCTTCTGTCCCGACCTTCCGAGACACGAGTGTAACTGTCTGGTGCAGTCGCTAACGACCTTCTAGAAATTGCTGCGTAATCCGTAATCGGTGCGGAAGTCTCTTCCCATATGACGCGTGTACTTCCGTACCGTATATGCGCGACGTACATACATACCAGCTTTGATCCTTGCGGTGGTCCCGATTCGTCAAACGGAAAACCACTGCTCAGTGTACTATTAACGAACACGGGAAGAGTAAGGATATGCATAGATTGTGGTATATTGTAGGATTTTATGTGCAAACCATCGTATAACTTATTGCGGAACGTACTAATTTCTCAAGCAGTAAATTATACTAATGCATTGATATTATCCTGGAGTGATTTCCCAAGCCGGTACCTCACCCTTCTCGAGGGAATACCCAGGTGGAACATCGGACTCCTTGAAATTTAGTATTTTTCACTTTTTTTGGTCGGAAATTTGGAATTGGGTTTGGATCTTGGTCATAGTGCCGTTCAAAACCGACGAAATTCGACATTGCGAGGTCGAAAATTGTGCATTGGGAATTATTGCACGAGTTATCACGAGGAAAATAGAACATTTCGAAATGCTCTTTGCGTCGTATTGTAATGTCCGCAGACAGTCATGTTTCAGGGTATAAGTGTTCAAAATACGGAGATGAAGATATTCAAGTATCGGCTTTAGGATCCGGCTACTCGGAACAATCGAAAATCCACTTTCGGACGAAACATTCTTCATCGCAATTTAGAGATAATTGTTTTCCGATCATTTTTCGGAACCTGATCCCAGATCTGCTACTCGAATATCTCTCTCTAGGATTCTGAACATCCTACTCTCAATCACGAATGCCCGCTGCAGTGCTTATTGTGACACGAAAAGCGTTTCGAAATTTCTCATTTTCCGACATGTAATGGAGGATAACGGCCGAATTTCTTATTGAATTTTCGGATAACTCACTGTGGGATTTTGCCAGTTGGAGCAACAGCTTCACCAAGATGCAGACCGACCTTCGAATTAGAAAAAAAAAATAAGCACAGAATGCCAAGTTTCACTATAGCTCGGACATCCGTAAAATATTGTGACGGAGTCCGATAAGCCCTGAACATTGTGCGCGCACGTATACAGCGGGAACTAATGTTATAATGATCCCACGGACAATCGACTGCTCCACCAAATTCCGTCCAGTATTTGCGTCCATACCTAGAAATCTTTTTGCGTGTTAATCATTTTTCCGGTTTCTCCCGTTGCTACGAGGCCAGCCAAAATGGCTCATATATAGTCGACGCGAGTCTTACCTCGCTCAACTTTACCCACCAATTTCATCATCCTTCGAAGATATTGTTGCACAATATTTCAACGTCAACAATTCACTTTTTGCGCGCCATTCGCTCAAAGGCCTTTATTTATACTCATGAGTTTTTGCAACGTCCTAAATCACGTGAGACCGAACGTGGCGACGAATTTTTATCAATATTTCCTTAGACGAGCAAGATTCATTATACAGCAAAAATTTTCATCTCATTATCCTATATATCCATCGTAATTTCAATTCATTCCACGAATCGAACAATCAGCAATTTGCAAAGCATTTCACTCCAGATTCTCATCGTACATTATCCTCATTTTCTCTGATCGAATGACAGTTACAACCAAATTGCGACGACCGTGCGTTGGTGAGAATAATTGTTCTCCAGACATGCACATCTCTCTGCTATTGGTACATAGACACGAACACGCGTGCTCAATGCTCATGAGTATCGCAATGCCGCTCATTGTCATGAGATCGAAGCTGAAAGTACGCCGAACGAGAGTGAGGTCATAATTGGCAAAAAAAAAAAAAAAGAACAAAAAAGAAAGAAAGAAAGAAACAAGAACGAAATAGTGCTCACAAGTTACGTGAGCGAACTATTCGCGTCCGATATAATATGTATCCTAGTTCTACCTATGTAATTTGCAAAGAGGAAAACAACTGATGGTTATTACCAGAAACCCCTCTCATACAAATCGCTGGAACGGTGTTCCCCTGCAGCTGTGAGTCCCGGGAATGAAATAAAATTGAGTTTTCTTGCGGTGGACGAGATAATATATCCGCATGGTGGGGAGCTCCATTCCATTCGGTATATAATAAAACCCAACTCACCCAAGAAGGATTATTTACTGCGTGTCGGCGTATTAGCTACTGGCCAAGAATTTACGACAATTTGATAGACGTGCTAATTGTGTTGGGAAATTGAAATGACGCCGAATCCGTCGGTACCAGACGTAAGGATCGTTATTTTCAAGCCCCGCGTCCCCCTCGGCCGTTCAGAAAAAAAAAACCACTCTTGTGTCAGACGGATTTTTCATCCCGAAGAAAATTTTCATTGCCCCTATCCAGTTTCGTTGATATTGTACAATTCGTTGTAGGTTTATTCGCGATTCTTAATTTTTTTTTTATTTTCTCTTCCTTCCAGCCAAAACTCATGGATGGCGGTAACTACATCAAAGAAGGCAGGGACTCGGCCAAAAGTACGTGCTTGATTTTTTCTCCTCGGGAGGATGACGAGGTTGGCAGTCTCGGACGTTACCTGAAGCTTTTTGCTGTAAGTTGCAGGGGGAACATTGGGGTTGAATTGCTCGTTCCTTCTCTCAATTTCTAATCGTCTCTGAAATGCTGATCGACATTGACCATTCTCATTTTCAGAAACATAAGGTTAACCTTCTTCACATAGAGTCGAGGAGCTCTGCTCGTGAGTTGAACGGTTATGAATTTATGGTGGAGTGCGCACCGGGCGGTGATTTGGGTTCGGTCATCGAAACTCTCCGCGATCAGTGCGGATACTTCTCAATAATATCCAGGTGAGCAATAGATCGATACGTTAGTTTTATTGACCGTGAAAATTTCCGTCCAGCAGCAACTATCACTGACCTCCGTGTGAACATCTCCTTTCCTTTTTGTCTCTTTGCTCTTGTTTTTGCAAAAATTGTATCACCGCTGTGACAAATTCTGTGCAGGAATCACAAAGACAACCTTGGCACCGTTCCGTGGTTCCCCGGTCGCATGAGGGACTTGGATAGATTCGCTAACCAGATTTTATCCTACGGTTCTGAACTGGATTCCGATCATCCTGGATTTACAGACAAACTTTACAGAGAGAGGAGAAAGTACTTTGCCGATATAGCCTATCATTACAAACAGTAAGTCTGCCTCGAGTGATTGAAAACGTATCACGTGATTACATATATAAGTATTACGAGATCACGAGAACGACCGTCGGCAGGGATCTTTGAAAGGCAATTTAATTTGAGAATTGATTGATATAATTCTAGCGGAGAACCGATTCCAAGAGTGGAATACACGCCTGATGAAATTGCCACATGGGGGGTAGTGTTCAGAAAACTGACAGCATTGTACCCACAACACGCATGCAGGGAGCATAATCATGTGTTCCCGTTGCTCATCGAAAACTGCGGATACCGAGAGGACAACATTCCCCAGCTGGAAGATATATCAAATTTTCTCAAAGGTACGAGTTCGCCCGATCGATTATTACTCCGAAATCCTCGAGAATTTTCGGAATTCATCATTTTTCAATTCTCTCCAGATTGCACTGGGTTCAGTCTCCGACCAGTGGCCGGTCTTTTGTCTTCTCGGGACTTCCTCGCTGGCCTAGCCTTCCGAGTGTTCCACAGCACACAGTACATTCGACACAGTAGCAGACCGCTGTACACTCCTGAACCGGACGTTTGCCACGAGGTCTTGGGCCATGTTCCCCTCTTTGCTGATCCAGCATTCGCCCAGTTTTCTCAGGTCATTGGATTGGCGTCGCTTGGAGCCCCCGATGAGTACATCGAGAAATTAGCCACGGTAAGTGAACCCTGAATTGTGAGAAAAATACTGAACGGAAAGATGGAGATCGGTGGAGCGCAGGCCGTGGACAGTAACGCGACGGAGTCTCGCGATCGCAGATGGAACATGCATACAATTGCATATGCATATCGGGTCCGATTGTGTGAACGCCGTTTGAGCAATTTCCGATGAGAAATGACGGGGGGGGGGGATTGATTTTCTCATAACTTGAGATTGAATTGGTAGGCAAGGAATTCCGCAGCGTGAGATGAGATAATCGAAAGTCCCCACGACCACAATCCATCCGCTGTTGCATGTCTAAGGATTTTTATAGGAAGTGGCATGAGCGGTTTATCAAGAAGTTCGTGCTGTATAGATTACCGTAAAACTTATTGCCGAGAAATCAATCGTTGCCTCTCAGTTCTACTGATGTAATCTGCTGCTTGAGCGGTTTTTTCCGGTTCAAGCTCATTCGATGATGTAATAAAACCTTGATCTTCACCTAACCAAAGTATTTTGTTGTTTTATTTCCGCAGTGTTTTTGGTTCACCGTAGAATTCGGTATCTGCAGACAAAATGGCGAGCTGAAAGTATATGGAGCCGGGCTTTTGTCATCTTACGGTGAGATGGAATACAGTATGAGCGGTAAGCCTGAATTGAGACCATTTGAACCGGCGAAAACTGCTCTACAAAAATATCCAATCACGGAATATCAGCCGATTTATTACGTTGCCGAAGACTTTGAAGATGCTAAAGAGAAAATGATGTGAGTTTCCGAAAGTAGTATTAAATGTTAATAATAATATCTCTATAATGATCGACTATTCTCCACGATGTATACTTACTGCGGTTGATTTGCGGACGGTTTCGTCCCAATTGTTTTCTGGTTGGGCGATATCAGACAATTTATTTCGACCACCACTGAACAACTCAACCCAACCTAACCTGACGTTGTAATACATCGGTTGGCGCAAATTAAAATTGATTTTGTCTTTCCGTATTAAAATGCGAAGTAAAACTGCAATCTAGGGATTTTTAGATGAATCCACAACTAAACTGTTGAATAGGTATACAATTCAATACGAAACAACATAAATAATTATTGATACATGGATATTACTCACAACGAAAAAATATACTTATCGTTAATATTCGAAATTCCACGGAGCTATTTTCCGATAGGATAGCATTTTTTGATACCGTGCCTATGATTGTGTTGAACCATTTTGAAAGTGTATCGTATTCCTCTCACACTCAGGTGACATTGTTCTTATACAAGTGGACAATATTTTGACCGACGTCGGAATTTCATTACAAGATCTACCCAAATATATAATAATCCCCGGAGAAAACGAAAATAAACTGCAATTGATAGGTTTCGTAGATTATAAATGTCACAAAAACACAAGGAAAGAAGAAGAGTCAAGTGGACATTATATGACATTCGATTTGAGGAGAGATGGAGCATGGTCCAAATATGATGACTAATGGAACAAGTTCGTATAAATTGAACAAAAAACAAAACGCGGTTCCGGTTTTACTATTGTTCGTGAAAATCAGAAAAATTGACTGATATTCTTAAGAAATAAACAGTTCGCGATATGACCCCACACATACCTGCATATGCTCCATTTTTCTATGTATGGAATGTATATGTCGTCGGAAACAGATATACATTTGCGTTTGTGCTAATGAAGAATAGTTTGCAAAGCCTTTCTTGATTTGAAAAACATAGTCTGAGCGAAAAGTGGATGATATTCGACAAAAACGAATGTTATCATAAATCATAGGCACGGTATCAAAAAATGCTATCCTATCGGAAAATAGCTCCGTGGAATTTTGAATATTAACGATAAGTATATTTTTTCATTGTGAGTAATATCCATGTATCAATAATTATTTATGTTGTTTCGTATTGAATTGTATACCTATTCAACAGTTTAGTTGTGGATTCATCTAAAAATCCCTAGATTGCAGTTTTACTTCGCATTTTAATACGGAAAGACAAAATCAATTTTAATTTGCGCCAACCGATGTATTACAACATCAGGTTGGGTTGGGTTGGGTTGGGTTGGGTTAGGTTAGTTTGCACGTTTATCGGACCAGAGGTCAATACCTGATATTTTTTATCGTTTCGAAGTACACCTACGTTGGTGTTTTCCCAGCTATTTTTTTATTACGGCAGTCCTACGCCCCTGAAATGTTTTTTATCATTCCGGAGTACAGGTATGTACCTATTCGAAAAAACAGCGCATCAAAGAACGCTGAGTAAAAAATATCATCACCGCGGAAAGTGGATCAAATTCGGAATACATAAATACTCGCGCATCTTTTTTCTCATCGCTTTAGCTCGATGACCTCCAATTCCTGTACATCGCCCAAAGTACGAAACCCGAGTAAAAAATATATGCTAAGCGAGAAGTCGATGGAATTCGACGAATACGCCCGTTCTCCGGGCTGGCCTTTTTTCATCATTATAATCTGCTGTTTTTCGAATGTTTCGTATCGTTTCAAGGTATACTTGTATATCTTAAGGTGGAAACCAGTTCCTATTGCTAATAATTTCGGCCCAATAATCTTGTTAGATGATCGCTGTGCCTGAAATAAGGGAATAAGTGTTGTTTGCCCCCTTTAGAATTACGAATGCAAATTTTTGGTTGATAACCATCGAAGGTAATAACAAAGAACAAAATTTTGCCGTATAGTACACCTTTGTAGCGGGAAATATAGCGAAGTTAGGATGTGGCTGGTGCAGCTTCGACTAAAGCTGAGCCGCACGACGATTACTCGAAACTGTGAGGAGTAAAAAATTTGGTAAAGTGGTGATAAATCATTAATAAAAAAGCAAGAAAACCTCCCACCACTCTTTTTTCTGTGGGCTGATTTTGCTGGTGCAGCTACTAGGACGTCGATGACAGTTCAATACCGGCACCTAACCTCGTAATCTATTCCGGCAAATTGCAAGTTGTCATCCGAAAGTGATAATCGTTCAAAAAATTGTTGCTCAATGAATAATAAATACTGATTGTATAGGAAAATACAGCTACGAAATAGATTATGAGGTTAGATATCGGTACTAAACTGTCATCGGAGACTCGGAGATCGGACACTAGATAGCAGAAGATCGTCCAGTTACTTCCATTCACTGGCACTTGACCGGCGCTGCCGTCAGCGTTCAGTGGTGGTCAAAATAAATTGTCTCAACTTGCCCAACCAGAAAACAATTGGGACGAAACCGTCCGCGAATCGACCGCAGTGAGTGTACAATTCGTAATCAATCGATCAGTTTTTCATCAATGTTGTACCATTTTTGTTCCTTCAACTTACACTGTTCTTCATTTTCACCGCGCAAATCGTATTTCCACGCCAATGTTTCATTTACGAGATCAATTGACCCGTTTCATCGGACCGATTGATGATCTTCGAAAACAGAAATTTTATCAATTGACGATAGACTTATCGTTTATCCAAATTCACACAATGTGCTTTGCATATAGCATAATAAGGATTCGCTCGATTTTCGCAACATGATTGTTTAATTTACTCTAAAAGTATATTATTGTCGAGATAAACTCTGTAAATTCAAATTCATTATTTGTAACTTCTGTTAAGCTACTTGATTTTGTTTCATAGTACCTGAGCATGAAACAAATATACAGCTGTGAATCCTCGTACTTCTGATATCGCGTTGAATTCGAATTGTGAAATTAAACGTGTATTTTCTCATTAAAAAAATTTTTTCTCATCTGCAGTAAATTTGCACAAACGATTCCAAGGAAATTCGGTGTGAGATACGATCCGTATACGCAGAGCGTTAACATAATCGATAGCAAACACCAAATCGAAGATTTAGTACAGAACGTCAACCAGGAAGTACAGCTGCTGATGGATGCTCTGAGGAAGCTCAAATAATAAATTTATATATTTAAGATGACAACGAAATTTTCTGTTATGTAACGCTTACAAGTATTCGACGTTGCAATTTTGTGTTTAGTTTAAGTGGAAACAAGTAAGAAAAAAAGAAATAAAAATGAAAAAACAAATCAAAAAAGAAACGTAGTGTGCAAGTATATATTCATTGTTGAGTAAATTGGGTTTAATTATAATAGATAATGCTATTCAAGTATGATTTTATTCAATCAAAATATGACCAAATTTGTATGAAACTTTTTCGACCTGACTTTTTTCTCGGGTACTGAAAGTCCGTGGTTCTATCTTCAATTTCAATACATTCATTTCTGTATTTCAAGATTATTACCCGAATTAAATGATCTCCAAACTGTTTTCGAACATGCATATAAGGTATGATTTTGATATCACAAGAATTTTAATTACCGCATCATAGAATATATTTCGTCTCTTTTTATCAATGAATTATTGACAGTCATGGATTCGTCGTATCGTAAAGTTGAGAAAAAACGAATAAATAAATGAACAATCAATACGAACGTTTCATTATTATTATTATTACTATCATCATTATTATTGTTGTTATGTTTACCGTTTTTTCTTTTTTCTTTTTTTTTCAGTTTCTTTTTTCTTCTCACATAACAAATTGACTAATTTTTACAATAAACGATTATTATACGTCGATATAGGTACGTATGTGAAATTCTTCACTTTACAATAGAATTTTGAAATTGAAGGAATCATCATCGGAAGCAAATGAGAGAGAAATCATGAAAAGAGTGGAAATTTGTTGTAATAAAAAGCGATAAAATTGGAAACGTGATTATTGCGATTCGGTATAATGATATGATTGAGGAAGAATATTTTCACGGTGATTCGCGTAAATGAGGGATGCTTGAACTCGTTCGAAAGAAAGAAGGAAAAGAGAGGAAATAAATGAAATCATTAAATACACCGAATGTCCTTCAATTCAAATATTCCTCACAATCATGGATGGACGACTGCGGTAGGTATGTATTGTATGTGCATGTATACACACATACCTACGTTACAAATTATTGTACACTATAAAAAATATGGTGTTGAATTTAACACAGATTCAACACAGAGCTCACGGATTATCTACTATATGGCGGTCCGCATCTCAGTCCACGGTGTAATACGCGTGTGCCTTTGGGAGCGTTGCAGTTCAATTTAAAAAACTGGCAAATCTCAGATTTTTGAAATGACATAACCCAGCTCCTATATTTACATACATACAGTGTTAAAGTTACATCAAGGTTAATATTCTATTATAGCTACAGTATAATGGTCCACAGAGAAAATTTATTACAGTGTAGGAGGTACGGTACCTTGTCATTATAATTTATAGATTGAATTCAAATGGTGCAATACATCTTGAGGCAATACGCATGGTCAACAAACGTGTAGAATATCTGAATATACCTAATTTTTATTTGAGAATCCTGAAGATTTGATTAATCGTGGTATACAGGATGATTTAGGTTGAGCGCTACAGATTTTGCGGACAGATTGTTCAGGAAATTTTTGAACGAAGAGTCGTTCGCCAAAAATTCCTGGGACCGATAGTTCTCTAGTGACGGAATATTTGAGTTAACCAATCACAACGCTCACCTGTCGGTGTGCAAAGACAGTGTTCACTCCAAAATTCAAGCCTGCCATGTCTTGCCTGTGTAGGTACAAGCTCTGCGATAGGTCAACTTGGATGCTCTGTAGCTTGAAATCCAGAGGTCACAGG
Organism: Phymatocera aterrima; assembly: GCA_963170745.1. Lineage (NCBI taxonomy): Eukaryota > Metazoa > Arthropoda > Insecta > Hymenoptera > Tenthredinidae > Phymatocera > Phymatocera aterrima. The sequence continues at coordinate 9,775,564 of OY720666.1, forward strand.
AATGACTTTTCGTTTCAGAATTTCTCGAACAATCTGTCGACGAAATCTGTCGCGGTCAACCTGAATCACCCTGTATAATAGGCCGCGATATATTGGAAAATTATAAATTTATGTTACACAAAAGTGAGGTAAAAACCGGAAAGCGAAAGAACAAAATGATGTTGAGATTCGAATATACTGTAATCGCGGTGTACTTCTCTTGGTTGGAAAATCTTTTTCGTCGTCGGGTCGCCGCAGGTCGCGAAACAATTATGCGTAGGTAATTTTGACATGATCTGGAACATTTTTTCGGTGCACACCAAAATTGCACATCCCTCGTGAAACACGAATTTAATTTAATTCATAACAGCATTCGCGCCGTGACGAATTGAGAATTGAGAAGTAAAATTAAAAATTGGATATTAAGAATTATAAATTTTTAAATATGTACACGCAAGTACACAGATGCAAATTCAATGTTCACGCACACATACATTTATATATTATAAATTATTCGAAACTATAATGTTTCAAACAGCGGTTGATAATTACATATGCGATGCACAAGGATTCCGATAACCTAGAATATAATCTATCTGGAATTGTAGAGGCGGTTTCACAATTAGTTGGTAACCTTTTTTCCGGACAACGGTGTTGCGGCTTTATCAGAAATTCAATTAAACTTAACTGAGATCCTGGATAAGTATTTCGATTTGCAGAAATTTGAAATAAATTAGTGAGTATATGCATAGTTGGCCTATTATAGTTATCCTCCTTGCACCATACACATGATTTTCAATTTTTTATTCAATTTTATTTCTGTTCTCTGGAAGGGGTTGAAACGTATAGAGATTTGATAGAGAGATTTCTTCTCGTTTGAGCAGGGAGATCTGAACGTTTATTCCAATTTCGATTCCTTTCTCATTTCACAGTTCATATCCGCGTCCTTATTCCAATTCGGAAATTCATTCGGAATGCACAATAGTGTTCTAAATATTCGATGTATGTACGAGAGCGACCAACGAACATGTGCCAACTACCTATACTCGCAATTAGATTATATCATACACCGAAACATTCAATGTCTCATTAGCGAGATTAACAATAGCAATTGATAATGCGGTAAGACGATGTTCCAGACCTACTGTACAACATTCTAATCTGAAATATAGAACTTTCATTTATTTTGATCAATATCGAAGCTTTGTTTGATAATATCATGAATCCGCGTTATGTTGGTAGATGAGGGTATCACGTGACTCGAAAGTCAAAGACGATTGGTCGATTTCTAGACCTGTCGGATCACGTGGTACCAAGTCTACCAATCGTACGTACCAATGGACGTGCGGAGCCGTCTGTCGGGCGTTTTCGGAACTGTCGCGCATGGCGCTGCCAGTTGTTTCAATATCACAAATTAGAAATAATTGTGAGAACAAGAAATACGTCATTATTGCTGCGCGAAGTAAACAATTTTGAGATGAATGTGTTCGATATTAGATGTAGTTTCGTGCTATGATCGCTTTTAGAATGTGGTAAAGTAGGCCTATGGCATAATCTGGCATCTTAAATAAATATTAGTATGTGATGTGATTAAATAAATATTATTTCTGTACAATGGTCTTATATATTGGTCCATACAAAGTGATCGTTGTGGTACCTATGCATGGATATTATTTGCTAGTGTAGCCTTGTTCACAAGAAAAAAATTCAAATACGTACCGGGTACAGGTTTTTAATGAATTATCCGATATCGAGGTAAAAATCTATAACCCACTTTTCTGTGTATACATCTTTTATACCAGATATATGTAACGCGATATAAAAAATATACTTCTTTTTTCTTTTCTTCGAATTCTCGTATTCATTATTTTTTCTTTCGTTGTAGAGGGCAGATCTTATGAAGGCGAGAGACTTTCATTTTCGAAGATATTTGGTAGTGTACATACATGCGGCTATACGTTATCGACATGTACTACTTATAGACCTATGAATGGAAAATGAATTGCAGAATTCACATCATACTAATATGATCTTTCTAATTGCATAATTGTCGGATCAAGTAGAATGAAGAAAAAAATTAAGCAAAAAAAACAAAATTGATTGCAATTATTATTTTCTCGTTTTTTTGCCGGGTAATCGTATTTTGGTTTACTCATCGGACAGCACACATCTCCACATTGCACAAACCCACACACTGATATTTCATCTCTGTGTTGTATTCGTGTTACGGATACGGATATGGATACGCCCATTGTAAGCCGGGCTTTACACTAGTGCAGAAAATCTGAAATACTGTTGGTCGGTGATCGAAACCAACTAATAGGATTCCAGATTTCCTCCGCCAGTGTTAGAACCGATACATGTCAGCTGTTACCGATATCTGACCTCCGAATTTACTTTCAATTATCGATCCGGAACGGATAAATCTCTGATTTCAGTGAAAATGGTAAGTTATGCACGGTCGAGCTGCTAAATAATAATTTTTGTCTCGTCCATCTCTGTTTCGCGGTTACGTGTCGATGACAGCTGTCTCATATAGTCTTATCAATAGAGCTTCTTTTGTCTCCATCAAAACCGACATTCGGCGGTACGAACCTAATATGACCAATCCAAAATACGAACTGGCTTTAAATCAACCGCAACTAGCGAATACATATTTTTTCATAATCTAAACATACACAATGCTGAAAAAAATATATTATCACGTATATACATGAAGAAGAGAAAGACAAACGAACAAAGCACTCCAAGAGAAAAATTATATAATACACTAGGAGGGTTTTTTTTTCAACTATTTTTATTTTTTACCCCTTTCACCATTGGAAAAGTGAGTTTCCGATATTGAATGAAGTTTGAAGGCGCGTAACGAGTGCAAGATGAAATTTACGTGTATCATAGCCTGAACCTTTTTCATAGAGAAGTTAAATATCTACAAAACGAGATCAAGAACAGCTTCGCAACTCACATCATTCTCGAGATATTTACATTAGAGCGTTTGCCTGGCAAAAAGCCCGTGTTAATCAAATGGGAAAAATTTGGGCCGCGTGCAACATCTTTTAGAATTGAGCTAGGTACCGATCTCTTGATCCACGACACTTCGTGCAGCCTCGTAAACTCACTTTTACAACGGTGAACGAGGTGAAGAAACTCCAAAAAGTTGAAAAAAAAACCGGTCTAACAATATAGTAATTAGAAGATTTTGGCAATAAATAAATTTTATACAAGTATAGATTATATGATTACATTACAAGTAAAAATAGGTGAAGACATGTAGTTTATCATGCTACCATATATACTATTATATGATGACCATAGCGCATTTCAGCCTTCGATTTCTCCACGCGTAACATATCTAAATTGGCTACGCGATTTTGAAAATTGTGAACCATTTGAGCCGCCCTAGAACTGCTATCAAGGACAATCGTATTAGTTGGAGCGCATATTATTGCCTACACGTGAAAGGAACTTGAACACAGTTCACACCGAGACGGCCAGAATCGATGTATATCATTAAAATATTATATGTTTGAAGAAATTTAAATTTACTCTTTCACATTGAGGCCGTCCCACGGCCCGCCCGCCCCTCGCATCCTTTGTCGATTTTCATTTTTCCCATATTTATTCAACTATGTATATCATATTTATTAATATAAGTTATACTATACCATTATTAATAGTATTATTATAATACGTGATTCTAATTTCCTATACGTATACATGATTCTCTAATTAGGATAATTTTAGTTCAAATTTAATTACTTTGTTCTATAATTTATAGAAAATTTCTCTAGATTCAACTAAGCTCTATCCCAGAGAGAACATAATATCCATCGGACATCCATAGGACATCGATTAGATATTTGACGTCTTACAGATGTCCTATGGACGTCCATTAGATATTCGTTCTATTTGGGAAATTATACTATTGATGATGAAACGAAAGAGAATTAGGATGTGTGGTATACCTAGATTCATTCTTTGATGTTTTAACCAAAGGTCTGGACGCGGTTTTTTCTTTTTTTTTTTCTTGCTGCAGTCCAGGAGCCAGCTACGGTTCTGTATGTTCTGAAAGCTCCCAGGCAAAACTTTGATGAATCTGATAGATTCTGACCCGGCGAATATAGCCGTGTTTCAATTCGTAAAAATTCATCGGTCTTGGTCATGGTCCTGTTAGACATCCCTTCACGTTATCAAACTATACCATAAGACCAAGACCGAGACTAGGATCGATGAATTTTGACGAATTGAAACACGGCTTATGAACATCTTGGCCAGATTCGAATAAAAGGGTTGATTTTGTTCGAAACAGATATGAAAGAAAGAATTCTTTTCAATTGGTCGTATATGTTTTTTATGAAGTTTAACCAAACTTATACCAGAAGTGTTCCATGAAACTTTTGGCTACAGCGAATAATTTCGAAGTTATACAATTGGTGAATATCTTTGAAATTTCGTCGAATATCGCCGCGATCATTTCAGGTTTAATCATGGTAACAAAACTATCGATGACCTATAAAATTCTCACGATATCAATGGATAACTCTGAAAATACAATGTTCGTTGGAATTACATGCATAATACTTTGATCATTCTTCAAGGTAATTTCAAGAAACAGTAATGCATATTTCGACGTCATTGCTGGAATTTCAAAAAATTCATGACTTCCAAACGATTGAACTTAGCCAAAAGTTTCATAGGGACTTTCTGACATAACCTTTACTCGAGCTTCGTGAAGAAAAAAATACGTGAACTAGAAAAAAATATCTTCCGTATTCGTTTAATCAATATTGTTTTGATCAAAAGCTGACATTTTGTCCCGAATTTCGACCAATACATTCGTATTCTACGGGTCGAAATTTATGAGGTTTCCCAAAGTTCTGTCGGGAAGCTTCAAGAGGCCATTGGAATCACCGCTGGCAATTTAACCTATCTAACATAAGAAATATTCAGTTTTCATCAAATCCGATCAATGTTTCGAAGAAGTGAAATACTATACCACTTTTTGCCACCGTGTTCAATGAATTCTCAAAGTTTCATCGAAATCGATCGAGTCGCTTGCGAAAGTTTGCGATTCTCGTTTTCGAAATGGTTGCGGTACCTACATTCAAGGTACCGAGTAGTATGGCACTTCATAGGTACCTACACTAGCTGCGGTCGATTTAGGGACGGTTCATATTTATTGTCAGTCATTTAGATTGGTACCGCTGAATTAACGGGCGATATCGGTTTCGTTGAAGACAAAAAAACTCAATCAATGAACCTATACATGACAGATGTGATCGATACGTAGCCTCGAAACAGGATTCGGCTGATGGAAAATAATTGATTAGCAGCTCGTTCGTGCATGATTAATCATTTTCACGAGAATTTGAAAATCGTCATTTATGAATTGATTATTGAAAGTAAGTTCAGGGTAAATTCATCGTATAATTTTATTAGCGGAGCTTGTCTCCAGCTTTGTGTATCTTTAGTCACACTCGTCACACCAGCGCAGGAAATCTGAAATCGTATTGGTTCTACAGTAGTGTTTCGAGTGTAGCTAAGCGGAGAAATGTCTGCATCTTCAACAGAATCAGCGGTGCTGCTTCGATTTGTAGTACCAACCTAAATGATCACACCTAAATACGAACCGTTCCTAATAGCTGGCTCATGGACTGCTAGGCATAGTGTGGAAGTAAATGTGTACATACCCCACTATGCCAAAACCCCCGTCTCGTGTGTTTTCGTTTTTCCTGCGTTCTATTCATCGTACTATTAACAGTTGCGAAAAATTGTTAAAAAATATTTCTCCTAATTTTTGTTTTCATCATTATTACAACTGAGCTATGCCCGCGCTCGACGACATACGCTCAATTATAAAAAATGATCGATTTTGAGCGATGAACTTTATATTGTCGTAGTGCTCGTCAAGCCGATATCACGTATTTACACGACTCGATTCCCTATGTACTCCGTACACTCACGGGGAGGGAATCCTCACAATATCGGCTTCAAGTTTCTCACAATAAATATTATATTCGGTCACCTCTAAGATTTTTTTTTAATTTTGCATTTCGATTGTCCTCAGGGAGCTAGATTTTTGTGACGAAAGGACAATCCAATTAGTCCAAAATTAATTGAGTTATTTCCATAAACAAATTCGAGCAAGGTTTTTTCAAAAATTCACAACTTCGCCAAAAATAATGCAGGACTCAATTTTCTTGTTCGCTTACGTGGAAAATGTCATAAAATTTGTTTGAAAGAATAGATACTCTGAGAAAAGTTGGTTTATGAATTGTTCATTTAACATTTAAGTTTTCAAAGATCTTTAAAACACTTTCTGACGCGATCGATCGATACTTTTTTTTTTTTTTTTAATACTGACATGAACTTTGAACTCTACTATAGCCTGTGAATTAATTTCAAAAATTTATTTTGCCTCGTTTTCGTCGCGTCCGTCGAGTAGCTTCGAACGGCAGTCGGACGCGCGCGAATACGTTCCACGCGGCGTCGACTTGGAATTGGCGCGCGCCGGCAACTTTAGTGATTTTTTAGTGGAAAACGAGGTAAAACAAATTTTTGAAATTATTTCACAGGCTATAATAGAGTTCAAAGTTTACGTCAGTATTAATAAAAAAAAAAAAAAAAAAAAAATCTATCGTGTCAGAAAGTGTTTTAAAAATCTTCGAAAACTTGATTGTTAAATGAACAAATGATAAACAAACTTTTTTCGGAGTATCTATTTTTTGATACATTCTATGACATTTTCCACGTGAACGAGAAAAAATTGAGTCTAGCATTATTTCCGGCGAAGTCGTGAATTTTTGAAAAAAACCTTGCCCGAATTTGTTCATGCGAATAACTCAACGAATTTCGCACTAATTAGATTATCCTGTGGCACAAAAATCTAACTCTCCGAGGACAATCGACATGCAAAATTAAAAAGATATCTGACAGGTAACTGATCTGCTTCACGTGGAATGGCCCATATAAATATAATTTTGTTCTATCTCTCTTTTCATTTGATCCCAGTAGTTCACTATTCATCAGGACAATAGATGGTCCTGCTGCGTATTTTCTCATGCGTTGGAATAGGTACGAATGGCAGGCGTATTCTCCTCTACTATACGCATGCGCCAAGTTTCTACCCCAAATTCGCCCGAAGCTGCGTGTAGCTGGCGCTGACGCAGCGGCTGTATACGTGCGCGAAGAACGCAGACATTGGCGGCATTCAGCATAGAGTTTATACACATAGAGAGGCCACGCTCCGGCTTTTGGCTCGTCTATGAGTGGGGAAGAGTAGATAAAATTGTCTGTCCCACTAGCCGCGGCGCATGCGCAGAATGTCTCTTTTGCCGGAATGTTTGGCGATGTTTGGAACGAAATTTATAACGCACGCAGCTTCATGTAACCTAAAAACGCTAGAATTGCTTTGACCGCGCCTGCTCAGGACCAGAGACAACAAATCTGCATCCTTCTCTGTCTCTTTTATGCGTGAACCGTCCCCACTGGCAATGGAAACAGGGATGTCCTCTCCATGTTTTTAAGCTACATGACGTACACGCATGTCCAACATGCGGTAGGCCCATAATTATTATCGTTTGCTTAAAAAAACCATCGAGCCATGGTTGAAAAGGTTACGTCAATCGTTATAGCTTCACTAGAGCTTTCCCTCTTTGATCTCTCTCTCTCTCTGGCCCGGACTGACTCACCTCATCATTGCGGGCCTCCCATGCCGCTCCTCCTAGCCTCCGTCTACTGTGGTACGAGCGTGTCATTTTAACGCTAATTTGATTAGAGGGCATATTGACTTTATACGATTTCAGTTCGCAGCCGGCAATTATGACATTATTGCAGTCAGTGAATCGTGGCTGAACTCGGTAATTTCAGACTCTTCGGTAATGCTCCCGGGCTACAAGTTATTTCGCAAAGATAGGGAGGGGAAAATTGGCGGTGGGGTTGCCGTCTACGTTCGCGATTCCCTGCGCCTCCGAATTTTGGCCACTTCACCCACTCGCTCTACACGGGCAATCCTGAGTATCTCATCGCGGAAGTGAATGCCGGAAGGATTCCCTCCTTTCTCCTAGCTGTCGCGTCTCGTCCACCTAAGGCACCTATGCTGGCGGATTTTGAATTGGATCTGGACCGCTACCTGCATAGCTTCCCGCAGGCAGTTATCGTCGGGGACTTCGATGCGAATCAGCTGTCCGCCAGCTTTGAAGCAGTCTGCTTACGTTGCTTCTGTCATTCGCGCGCTCTTAGCCGCCTGGTTCCCTTCTCGCCAACGTATCATTGTCGTTCTTCGGACTCTCCACTTGACCTATGCATACACTTCGGGACCCAGATGCACTGGTCGCCTTCTCTCAATCGTCTGTGCCTTTCATAGCGGGACATGATCTTATTGAGGTCAGTCTTCGCGTGACCACGTCCTCGGTCATGCCTACATCGTTCGCAGCTCGCTTCTACAGGACTTTTACTCTTGCGGGCTTTATTTCCGGCTTGGAAGAGTGTAACTGGGACTCGTTCTCCACTAATACTTCTCTCGATGACTGGGTCTGCTGTCTGAATTGCAACCTTTTGACTGCTCTGGACAGGCATTGCCCGTACCGTACTGTCACCTCAGCTCGTTCTTGCCATCCGCGGATGTCTGCGTATCTTCATGAACTTCGTAGGACTCGCGTAATCGCTCTGAATTATCCCTTTTGCGCTACCGCAATTCTAGAGATGCGTTTCATGAGGTAGTCTCCGAAGCTCGCTCGTCCTACTATTTCGATCGCCTTTCGCGAATATCTGAACCGCGTCTACTGTGGAAGGAGCTGCGCCATCTTGGCCTTGCTAGGTCCTCAGCAGGGTAACACTGTGTTATTCTCCAGCGGTGAACTCAACACTCACTTTTCTCGGATATCTGATGATCCTGGTTCTATACGGCAGCTGTGGCTGCGTTTTTCAGGCACCTCCCCGCTCCCCCCTACAGCGACGATCAGTTTTATTTCTGCGATATCTCCCCGCGTGCGCTAGAAGTTGCTTTTCGACATTTTACCTCGCAGTCACGCGGCTTCGACGATCTATCGCTCAGGAACTTGAGAGATGCTCTCCCTGTCATTTTTCCGCTCATTCTCCAAATACTCAACCGTTCGATACCGTCAGCGGAATACCCGCAACTTTGGAAGCGTGCCAAAGTCATTCCACTTGCGAAGGTCAAGTCGCCGTCCACTCTCAGTGACTATCGGCCCATAGCCCTCCTGTGCACCCTCGCTAAGATTTTTGAACGGATCATGCACGGTCAGGTCACTTAACTTATCTGGAAAGCCGCAACTTGTTAGACCCTCGGCAATCTGGTTTCCGGCAGGGCTTCGACACTCAGTCTGCTCTGATCAAGGTTGTGGATGACGTGCGGCTGGGTATCGACCAGCGTAAGCTAACTCTGTTCGTTCTCTTCGATTTCAGTAAGGCTTTTGACACCGTGCCTCATGTTATCTTATTGCGTAAGCTCTTAGATCTCGGGTTTTCTCAGCACTCAGTGCGCTGGTTTTCGAGCTATCTTTCCGGCCGGCGGCAGGCTGTGGTGGGGGATGGAGGTGTGTTATCTTCCTGGGTGTCGCTCGGACGTGGTGTTCCTCGAGGTTCTGTCATAGGGCCACTTCTTTTTTCTCTGTTCATCAATGATCTACGCCATGTCCTACGGCACGCCGAGCACATGGTCTATGCAGATATATCTCCGATGCATCCCGGCGGAGCTATCGGGCGCCCTTTTGAAACTCCAGGAAGACGTAACTGCTGTGTTGAACTGGTCCGTTGTCAATTTGCTCCAGCTCAATGCTCGAAAAACTAAGAGCATCGTTCTGGGTAGCAATTCCTATGTCAGTTGCCCTGACACTGATGCCGTACCGAGGTTAATGATAGGTAACGAATTTATTACTTCTGACGTAACTGTCCGCTATCTGGGGTTGCGTATCGACAGTAAGCTGTCGTGGACTGATCAAATATCTTCCATCTCGAACCGGGTGCATGGCATTCTTCGCCAGCTGTCCGCTTCTCGTTCATCACTCACCAAGGTGCTGCGCGCTAAAGTCATTGCCGCACTCGTTTTTCCTGTTTTTGACTATTGCTGTCTTACTTTCATTGACGTCGGGAAGACGCTGGATCTTAAGCTAACGCGCTTGCTGAACTCCTGCGTGCGCTTCGTCTGCAACGTTCGTAGAGACGTACATATCTCTCCGTTTCGCCGCGAGCTCGGCTGGCTATCCATTCAGGACCGAAGATTGTACTTCCTGGGCTCTCTCATTTTCTCCTTACTACACACGGGGCGTCCGAGGTACTTGCGTCAATTTTTTTCATGGCGCACTGTGGTTCGTCCTCTGCGCACTCAGGGGGGGTACTCTGACGGTTCCCTATTTCCGTACTAAAAGCTACAGGCGGTCCTTTGCTGTATCTGGCGCTAATTTCTGGAACTCGTTACCTGAATCGCTTACTAGCTCGTCTTCCATCGACATCTTTAAGAGGCGCCTTATTCTTATACTTGCAGGAGACTGAAGAGCAGCGGCACTAATTTTTGTACTAATTTTTCTCTGCCAGCACCTAAGCTTCTGTTACGGGCTGACCGGTTTTTACTGTAACTGTTTCATCCCCTTCTCTTGTGGTATTGTTACTTATTTTTATTTATTTATTTTATTTATTTATTTACGTATTTATTTATTATATTTATTTATTTAGTTATTCTATTCATTTGTTTATTTATTTATTTTATTTCTTTTTGAATTTTATTTCTATGCTTATTTCGCTTAGTTGCTATTTTGATCTCCACTTCATTTGTTCTTTTTATCTTTTTATTTCTATCTTGGTTCATATCTGCTCCTAATTTATCTCTGCTACCTAATATTATCAAGATCTCACGATGTGAATTCATAACCTTACTCGGGTAAAACTGCAGTATACGGCTCATTATTCAATTGTTTTTCATTTTATGCTAAAAACAAACTATTCGTTACTAGTTTTTTTTTAAATGCTGCCAACTTTCTATTAAATCCACTAGAAAAACTTCGATCGCTTATACCGCTACAAACTGTTATTTTGATCCATGTCTCAAATTTCATAATTTTGATACCCCAGGTTTTTCCCTCCATGGTTTTCGACTTCCCCTCCACAGTTTTTGTACCTCACATCTTCCCCATCGTGATTTTCGTGCTCTAAGGTTTCTTCTCCGTAGTTTTTGTACTACGGGTCTTTTTATCTATAATTTTCGTACCTCAGGTCTCCTGATCTGGGATTTTTGTCATCCAGGACTTTCACTCTGTGGCTTCCGTACTCTAGGCCTTTCCATCCGTAGTTTTCATAATCCACGTCTTTTCCTCCGTAGTGTTTGTACTCCAGGTCTTCCCGTTCATAGTTTTGGTACTTTAGCTTGAAACCCCGGAGGAAAATACCTGTGGTATGAAAACTACGGAGAAATAGATCCGGAGTACTACATCTGTGAAGAGGACGACCTGGAGTACGAACACCACGAAGGAAAAGACCTGGAGTATGAAAATCACGGAGAGAAGCACCTAAAATATGAAAATCACGGAGGGAAATACCTGGGGTACGGATACTATGGAGAGAAAAACCTGGAGTACAAAAACTACGAAGAGGGAAACCTGGAGTACGAGAATTATGGAGAGAAAGACCTGGGGAACAAAAATTATAAAGTGTAGGATTTGCGACCATTGATATACGGAGTAAGTCGGATATCTCAATGAGAAATCATTTCGTCATCACACTTTAGGATTTTCGTTCGTGAAACGGCTCTGACTTTCTCACGTACCGGCTCTGTGATAGGTTTCAGGTGCGTGGAAATTTTTGGCGAAGGACTTTTCCTTCCAGATTTTTATAAGCAATCCACCCTTACAATTCGGTTCGATCGGTCTGAATAACACTGTCTACAGAAGTACAGCTTTCGAATATTTGTTCGATCATTTTTCAGTTTGTATCGTTACAGACAACCACGCAAACTTTCTGTCAAAACAGAAACATCGGTGTGTCAAAAAAAGAATTAGTCAAAATATTACATAAATGATAATGATGATAACGAATGATAATAATAACAAGGATATGACTTTCTTTATTTGTATAGAGGGAGAAGTATCCACTACTTGCGGAGAAGCGAAAAATCATCCGTATAGGTATATACATTCAATTTTATGCCAATATGCCATCATCTCGCCAGCACTTTCGATAACGGGCCTTCACCATATCGACAACAGTGTAACAATCTCTGAAACCTCTGCCAGAGGTTTTCTATCCGATATTCCCATATCGACAAAAACAGCGAATCTGAATAACGGCATTTTGGCGGCAGAAAAATCAAAATCAAGCGAAGCGAAAATACTCACATATATTCGCACTGACGGACAGATGAGTCGTTATGATACAGTTTCGCCATTGTTTTTCATGTGAACGAATGCGGATAAACTCGCGCTGCTAAAATTTGAAGGAGCGCTTATAGATCTCGGAGTCATTGATAACAGGGGAAAACATATCGCATGTATCATAGTTCTGACAAATTGACCCACTGCCAGCCTCTAGTAAGGAGCCGTATACTGCAGTTTAGCCCCTTACCCGTTGCTGCCGGATGAACTGATTTGTGAAAAAATTAATTCGTCCTGTTGGCAAACGTGAAAAGTCAAAAGTTCCGAAGACTGTGGCCCTGCCTGAGCAGGATCAGGTGGTACCGGTTGTCCAACTGAGTGTTGTTGCTGGTGGTGCTGTTGCTCATGTTGGTGCTGGTGCTGCTCCTGATTGGCACTTGAATTTGTTACGTTGTATTCCGATGCTGCTCCCGCGGTTGGCATTGGCAATGGGCTAACGGCTAACGGATGGGCGAATAATTCCGAGGACACAACCGGCACCGAAAGAGTTATTGGTACCGGTAACACACTGACGCCTTGTACTCCAGGCGAGGACATCGGACGTGATACAGAACTTGTTGTGCTACTGACACATCGCACTGTCTGAGGACACGAAGACGAGGTATACGGCATGCCGATCTAGACAGAATTGGAAATGATTTGGTTAACAATAATTCGAATAATTTTCCCGAAATTCTGCTCAATGCCGAATAGAAGATCTCCGCAAATGCATGTATATGAAATGAAATGCACATTTGTACTCGCGAAGAATGAATGCCAAACCGAAGAAGTAACCTCATGTAAATGCTGACCGAGGATGGTAGCGAAAGAGTGAATTTCTGAGGTGGCAGTGAATGGAGTGGAATTCGCTTACGTTCAGAAGAGGCGAAAAGACGCCGTACTTTGTGAAGAAAAGCTCCTCGGAAACCCTGCCGAGCTCTTCTTGATAATGGAAAATAAGCTGTTGAAGTTCGTCGTGCTTTCTTTCCAGCTCGTCCTGCATGTGGTTCTGGGCTGGAGTCATGACTATGTTCTGTTGATGTGGAGCCTGCGGACACGGACATTATTGCATCTCAGGAAATGTGCCGTTGAAAAAATTGTGATCGTCTTCTGAATTTTAGCCGGAAACGAACACTGCGATATTTCGGGGTATAAAAATCCTTCGAACAATTTCTGGAGCGGCCTTTCGGAGTGAAAGGCTGCGGAGCATTTTGATCGATTTTTATTTACACATATACTGCAGTTGTATCAGAAAATGATTGTTTCATGAATTGCGTCATGTATGACTCCGACATATTTGTTCAAGAAGCTAAATGAACATACCTCGGGGGTTTGCAGTGTGGAAATAACCGCGGGAGCAGCCGGAGCCGTAAAAGTAGCAGTGATTATCGGCTGCACTGGAATTGCAGCGACGTATTGAGAGGGTTCTAAAAATCCAACGCACGGCTGAATCGCGTCCGGTTGCTGCGGCTTCACTCTCGTTGACGCTGTACCCGCTACCGTTACGGCGTCGACCTTCGACCTAACATTCTGTAGAGCTTGGTGCGAATGTTTCGAACTTTGTGATTCGGTGGATATAGACGTTGTGTCCGATCCTGGACCACCATGACATCGAGGTCGCGGTGTTACAGCTACGGAACGAGATGTTTTAGAAGATCTCGAAGACCAAGGGGACAAGGCCAAACCACTTTGCGACGACGTCGCTACCTGTGTTGAATATAGACGGTAGCCAATTATTATTTTTCGTCCAATTTTCAGTTGTGTAATGAATCAAATGAAAAATTTCTGATGGAGAAAATGAGGGAAGAAAACCACATTTCGTTATCGGCATTATAATTCAACGAGGCCTAGGGTATAATTTTTGGTAAGGAAAGAGTTCAATCGGTGGAAAGTCGTGAGTTTCGAGGATGGAAGACCTTCCCGATATAGTTAATGTGAATTAATCATCCGTGACTGCGAATATCAGACTGACATCGCGGAATTACGCTGTGTGATTAATTTGACGCTACCAACATCAAGGCATCTGACGAGATTCGAAGGTGGTCGAAGATTCCCAAAACTGCTGAAGTAGACGAATTTTTTTTAGACCAATTTTTTTTATGCAACCCAATGTGTGCCAGGGACTATCTTTGTCATCTAGATTGACGATTGCCGATTCACGTTTGCGCGGTCCGTTTGGTGGTAAATCATTTCGCATGAAGACGCCACGGAAATGTGGAACTTTCATGGTTGTTGCATACTTTAACAGATCTGCGTCAGTTAACGCTCGGTGCGGTAGCGTCACTTTCAGTTCTTTGACGGATCATACGGTTTCAGGTGGAGCCCCGATCCTTTCCTATGGGGATTCAATTGAAGTCCTTTGCCTGACGGGATAGCTTCCAAAGTTTTATTATGACCCTGACTTTCTCCTAGCTGCCGCTGGTATCGTTCACCGCCCTCGCAATACTCGCGATATCGTGCACCGCCCGCGCCAGCCAACGCCCCGGTAGCACTAAGCCCGGCACAAAGGGGAATGAGAAAATTCACCAATTTTTGATGGCAGAGGTGGGATTCGTGGAGAGCGCACATTATGTTTATCGCCTGCCTTTCTAGCAGCTCCTCGTGCACCCTTCAATGCAGACTTGATGACAAATTTGGCAGTTTTGCCCGGAACTATCGACCGTTTAGCCTCATTGATGATCTTCCTCAATGCAGTCTTCGGATTCCATCTTCCCATTCCAAGCTTTATCTTGGGTTTAATTGCATTTCACCTAAATTAGCGTTTCTAGCGGAAACCTGTTGCGAAGCTCTCTACTGTGCTAAAATCTTATTTCAGCGCTTCTAGCCTCGAGATTTTATCGATTCTGAGAGTAGGCGATGTCGCGTTCCTTGCAGGCCGCGTCAAGAGGATTGATGCCAGGATCACCGCGCGCGAGCCTTTTTGCTAATTTAGTTCCAGGCCCGCAGTATCGATACCCGCGTAAGTGCAACTCTACTGGAAGATTGTTAATGATCCGATTGAGTAGGCCTTTTCCACAGCGCCCCTTCTTCTTATTCGCAGATCGCTTGTGGATGGATGTAGTAATTGCTTTGTGCACGAACATTTCAACGCTCTGCGCGTGACTGAGAAAACGTCTTCACAAACGTGGTATTCATAGCGTTTCGCATCAGTCTAAGTCAAGACGAGGTTCGAGACACCGTCGGCGTCGGTTAAGCTACCTAGGTAATGAATTTCGATCAATTCGTGCAGCAGAATGTGAAGAATGACAAACGTCACGGAGATTTGCTACCGAACACCGTACGTGCGCTATTCTATGGGCTATCCGACTGCGGAAAAACTAATGGGCTGCTGTCTCTCATAACACATCCGGATGGATTAAGATTCGAAAACGTCTGCATCTAATCAAAGTCGTTGAATCAACCAAAGTACAAGTTCCTGAAGTAATTACTCAAAAATATAGATGGCGTTGCGGGTTTTCCATTCAACGAGCATGAACAAATAGTTGGACCAAATGACACGCTACCCAACTCGATAATAGTTTTCGAAGACGTGGCTCGCGAGAAGCAGGACAACGTATGCGCTTTCTTCTGCATGGGGCGACACAAGATTATGGATTGCTTCTATCTCTGTCAGACGTACGCGAACATCCCCAGACATCTCATTCGTGACAATACTAATCTATCAGTTTTGTTCGAGCAGGATGAAATGAATTTGAGGCATATATATATACAACGACCGTGTGAACACGAATATGATTTACCCACAATTCAAAGATTTGGGTTCAGCATGCTCGAACAGCGATAAGTATGGGTTCGTGCTGATTGTCAGGGATAGTAAGATAAATGAGGGCCGACGTAGGAAGGGGTTCGACGGTTTCGTGAGCTTGAACAAGTAATAAATGCGAGGTGTATTCATTGGAATTAGGTTAGTGGTTTTCCTGACACAGCTGCGGTAACATGCAAGGTACGAAAATTCGTGAAGAGAAAGAGATTTTGCGTCACATTGCCAAAGCGAGTGCTGCAATTTGACGAAAACAAAGAATGATAAAAACAGGTAGAGAGGTTGCCGAGTAGGCAATAAGCGATGTTTTCAAACCAGTCATTACGCCACTGGAACAGTTGGCGAAGGTTTCGAGCACTACCAATCCTATCAAGAGAGAAATGAAACCTATGAAAAAGGAAGAAGAAGACGTGAAACCAATTGAAGATGAAACTGCACAGCCAAAACAGGATGAAGATGCCTATTTAACGGCCGACGAGGAAGATGAGGAGGATGAAGAGAATGCAACTATCGTACCAAGTGCCGCAAAGCTCTTCTGATGAAATCGCGAATGCGTATCTCGAAATGATATGAGATGAGAATGGAAAGCACAATCTGGACATGGGAGTGATTCTTACCCTTCGTTGCTGGCTGTTGGATGGGGATTTAGCTGCGTCGACATCTTGGCACTTGTAAAATTCTTCGGGATTTTTCCTGAGCTGTTTTATAACGTCGGCGTAGCTGAACACACGATGAGTACAGACCACAAATTCAGGTTTTGAATTCCACTGATTGTAAGTTATGTAGAATCTCGTCTGAAGCCATATCCACTGCTGCCCTTTCGTGAGGAATCGATAGTGGCACGAAGTACCTTCTCCTTTCTGCATTACTGGATATGAGAAAAGGCGAAAGAACTAAAAAATACCGCGTCAACGTTTCACTATTTTCGATATGTGTTCACGGTGTACGAGTTCAAATGAATGATCCAAAGTTTCCTCCACCTCCTCTCGAGGGCTTCCGCTTTCTAGCTAAGGTCCTGAGGTGAAGTTCGAGCTAATCCAAATACTCCCGACAATACATTCCCTAAAATTTGTTTCGTCTGTAAGGAGAATTTGGAGACGCCGCTGGCAATCTAACCTAGCTAACATAGGTAATATCTATTTCTCATCAAATCCCACCGATGTTTTCAAAAGTGAAATACTTGGCCACCTTCTGCCATCGTAACTCAATGAATTCCCAAAGTCTCGTCAAAATCAATCGTGTCGTTTGCGAAAATTTACAATTCTCGTCTACGAAACGGTTTCTGTACATTTAACATAGCGACTCCGAATTCCCCTCAAGGCCAGTATACGAAGCTCTGTTAGCATTTCTCAGTTATTCAAGAACAAGATCCTGTGCCCGAGACAAGGTAAAAAAATTTCGAAGCTCGTTTCGAAGGGATTCAAATCACTCGGTTTGTGACGATTCTGATTGCGAGTAGCCCTTGAGTACGATACTGCATCCCAGCAGGTTGTATTGATTTTCCCAATCGTTGCCTTAGTGCTGATATATACATGAGCCCCCGCGAACTGAACTCCCCCATTTGGTTGGAAATTGAACGCTTCGTTAGAATTCTAGCTCTCGATTAGAGCAGCATTAGGGTCTTCGCGAATCGCAATAATTTCGGCAATTCAATCGATGGAAAAAAAATTCTGATTTACTTGTCGTTCGAATTTAGGATAACTGAAATCAGAATGAAGATTGATCTCCGATCCGAATTTAGGTGAAATTTGTCTGATCCTGAAAGTGGAAGAGCAAGTTCGAGTTCTGGGACGAAAAATTCTCAACAATGTTTATAACGTCAATTTCTCAGTTCATTTCGCAAGTTCTATCGACGTATTCTACCTTTTTTCCTCGTCTAATCAAAATCGGGCGGACCTATTCCAGTCCAGTCTTTGTGCGGTCGTTTTTCTGATCGTAAAGTCATCGACGAGGACATTTTCGTTTTCTATTTTTTAGAATTGTTCTATTCAACTTACGTGCCTCGTGGCAAGCGACGACTTTGTCGAGATCATCTGCGTGGTAATAATCATATCCTGAAGTCCCAAGAACTTCGATAGGCAAGTAACCGATGATCGGTGGAGCTCGATGATCGAGGAATAAAAATTTCCATTCCAGACTATGCCTTGATGTAAACTCAAACTTCACATTATCCATGATGCCCATTTCCCGAATAAGTTGTGGCGTTTGAAGGCGTCCGGTGCCAACGAATACCAACCTGGAATTGAATTTGTAATAGATAAATTAAATCTTCGATGTTTCTACTTTTCTCTAGAAATGGAATTCGAGCTTTGAACGCGTAGTTACGGATTTCTATGAATTTTGAGTAAGTAACGAACTTTGAATCATCGATGGAACCTCTGTCTTGTCTTTCGTTTGGGATGAGATTATCGATGTCCGGTTCTACGTCTACGTCGGCTCCTGAAATCACAAGCATTTTTCTTCATGTATGTTCAGAAGCTCAGAATATAGTTATTCGTTTTCGAATTAGACGACAAACATGTTTTGCAATCATACATATACTTGTTACATGGTGACGATGTTTTGTAATTCTTAATTGCAATTACACATTAGGTAGCGAATCATAATTAGCAACTAAATTGCAAGTTCGTCCAGAATTGCACTTGCAAGTTTTTGAATCCTTCCGGACTTTTCGATCGAAAAGAAAGAAAAATGACTTAATACACGATTCGAAATCTTGAGATTAGTTTCGAACCATTTTTCGAGTCACTTATCTCAACAGCAATCAATGTCTGAAAATTTTACACCGCAATAGTATAATACTCACGGAAATATCCCACAAATTGTACAAGCTCGTATACAGCCTCTTCCTGAAAGTCGAGTCCGCCTATTCTCAGGTGACACGTAAATGACACTCGATTATCTGTAAAAATGTCAAACAGACCGTTAGTCAAAGACTACAGTGGTCTCGCTCGCACGATCATCTCTTACTATTCTCGTATCTGTCTATTCAGAATATTTCATCAACTCGATATTGCAATTGCCTCAGAGTCATCATCATCCCCTTTAAAATATTGCATGTTACGGCTGATTCTTCTACGAGGGTGAAAAATTGAGAAAAATTTCACGAATCCGTGCAGATTACACGGCAGCCTTGTTCATATTTTATTTATCGTATAGCCTGTATTATCATCGATCGTATTCAACGATCATATAACGAGTATTAGGCTTGCGAAAATCCGAAATTTTCACTGCACATAAAATTGGGAAAGATTATGAAACTGGTATAATAGGAGGAGGAAGATTCTTCCACGATAGAATCATCTCTGAAGAGATTACTTGACGCGATGAAGCTTGAATCGTGGTAAAATGAAAGCGAATTTTCGTCTGTCTCTCAATTTTTCACCACGGAACAAAAATCGTGTTTCTTTAGTCACTTCGGTCAGGACCTCGATTGGTTTCATTGGGATTGCGTCGACCCTGAACTTCAGATGGATTTGCGAGGACGTTGTAGAGGAGCGTTTGATCCTCCTGAAAAGCAATCTCGTAGATCGACGTACCGGCCAGGTCACTTGGAAGGTAGCCCAGCAACGGGGTGACACTCTGAGATGCGTAGTATATGCGACCGTTGGCAGAAAAGACGATTATGAAACCATCCAACGCCTGAAAATTTATCCATTTTTTAATGAATCTACATACATAAAACTGTGTGTGTACAGAGCGAATCTACAATATTGCGACCCGTGCGGTACTGGCGGATTCCTCGTGAAGAAGGTATTCCAAATTTCCATACCGCATTCTTTCATACTGGTAGGGACAGCCTTCTCGTAATAGTCGTTCAAGTAGTAGCCGATCGAACGGACTCGTTAAGCGGGCCAGATTTGTTACTTTTCGATTAGCTATTGCCGGAAATCTATGATCGATCAAAGAACTTCGTAGGGAAATTTCGAATATACGTGGTTCACGAGAAATGTGCCGGTACCAACGTGGTGCGATTTTATGAATCACCCTGTATATGGGGGAGTCGAGCTGAATTTGACCAACCGTAAAGCGGTCAAGTTTCGAGCTACGAACTGTCTTCCACGACTCATCGGTCTCTGAGACATCGTAGTTCGGATCGCGGCACTTGCCGATAGGCGATCAAAAGTCGCAGCAGAAATTTGGCCATTTTAAAAAACAAATCTCCGAGAAAAAAAATCTACAGACGACCAGAAGTGATTGACATTGATCCTACACTCAATTGTTATTACAGTTTAAGGCGAAATGAAACAAGTTTTTCCACTTGGAATTTTTCGATCCTAGTTTCTCGGCGAAAACACACTCGATTAATATGAAATTGATATCAGCGACGACGAGAGAGAGGGAATGAAGGCCACGACGCTCTCTGATTCACAAAAATTGTAAAAAAAAAAAAAACGTTCAACAAATTATAACTGTAGACGAACGATCTGTAAAACTTTTTGCGATTCTCGGACACAGAAGAGCGTCACACCATTCTTTATCTCTTTCTTCATCGCTGGTATCAATTTCATACGAATCAGATGTATTTTTGCTGCGAAACTAGGTTTCGAATATCGTGTTTCATTGCCCCCTTAAGAATCTTCGAGGAGGATCAGGCTTCACGGTTGGTTGAGGTGAGCCGGACTTCGCTGTACGATTTCATATGTTTTCCTACGACTTCATACTTTCTGCATTTGTGTTTCCATTTTGAGGATATCTCGAAGATTTTGTTCGGTTCCTCCTTACAATCAATCATCAGACGTACCTCTAGAATCAGATGCGTGAATTCTTCGTTTGACAGAAACGAGGGCTTCCAATCCTCTTGAATCTCGTGAGCTCTGGACCTGACGGCAATTTCTGTCGAAACCAAAAGAAGCAAATCAGATTGGATCGACGACGATTATTCCAAACACTGCATCAATTTTTAGACTATTTTCTGTTCCTCGATCTGAATCAGAGTGTGTTATCAAATGAAACGAATTGAATTCAATTATTCTGTCTCAGATTCGAGTTTCACCGTACGATCAATCCGATGGCCGGACTGTTTGAAAAATATCCCACGAATACCAACCGTTGTGATTTTTGAGAAACGAAATCGTCAATTTGAGTATCGTAGATTTATCCGTTTTTCTTGTATTCGTGCACACCATACTGCCCAGCTCGTTCACCAGCATGTTGAATTGATCTCTCCTCTTCTTTTCACTCAGGTTCCGGGACTTTCTGAAAAGATGATTACCACATGTCAGAAAATGTTATGGTGGAAAAATTTCCGACAATTTCGTTGCGGTTTTATGAATAAACGTTTACGATCGTTCACCGCGATCTCATCATGAGTCGATTTGACCAGAGATCAAGAAATGAGTGAATATCTTCCCTCCGTTTCTGATTTCTAATATCAGTCTAAAACCATCGGCTCATCTCTCCAGATCCTAAGCCGCGGGTCACAATAAATAAGAAGAAAAATGTGATCGAATAAACTTACCGTTTCGTGCCGTCTTTGTCGTCGGTATCGTCGTCCATTGTATCGCTGTAATGCGAATTAAATAATCCGTTAAACAAACGAACGGCATCAGATTGCGGTCCAATCAAAGTTTCTTTGTTCTAAAAAATTTTCTCAATATTCTCTTCACTTTCATCCGAAATCAATTATTCTCTAAACCAACGTGCCGAATCCGAGCCGCGCGAAATTTCCGCTCCGTTATGAAGAAAAGAAGAACCTTGCCGATCATTTTTGATCGAAAAAATCTACTGCTATTCCCTGATTTGAATTTCGATCGTTGAATAACAACTAACGAGCGATTGCAACGGAGTTTCTCACGTTCACGTTCAAGCAGGCATTCGAAAGCTCGGGAATATTTTTTCGACTCTTATGTCAATATCTGGAGAATAATTAGTGGCGCGGAGTTCGAACACCGCGGCAATAGTGAGCGAAAACGGGATACGGCACTGCATACATATACCGACAT
Organism: Phymatocera aterrima; assembly: GCA_963170745.1. Lineage (NCBI taxonomy): Eukaryota > Metazoa > Arthropoda > Insecta > Hymenoptera > Tenthredinidae > Phymatocera > Phymatocera aterrima. The sequence goes on from OY720666.1 coordinate 9,797,610, forward strand.
CGATTGATTCACAGGACCTGCACGCACCACGAGGATATCATGCGACATAGTCGCCACCTAGTGATCAATTTCCGACTCATTCCAGGAGGAGTTTTACTCCCCCACAAGAAAAAAAATTTATCCGAAGTATAATTTCCGCCGATGATAGCTCATTTGTTCCAAATATTCTATCCACGGCTCGAATCGCCAGTTGGGAAAACGACGAGCTTGCCTTCCACTGTTTTGAGGAAATTCGTTCGAAACCTAACAGTCGTGCTCTGAAATTGGATAAGCGTTGCCTTGATCATTTTCTTTCGGAGCTACACGCGGTTCAGACGCGATTATACTTCCCAGGGTCCGAGTCATAGACTCCGTTTCGAAAAAAATGATTCTGAATCAGAATATCGAAGGAATATTATTGTCCTGTATCGAATTTTATACTCACTCTGAATGACGCGTGGACCCGCCACGAGTGTAGCAAGACATGATGGTAACGATGACGAGGGAATGATTACGCAATAATTCTACTCGCACGATGCCTGCGGCGGGGGCGGAGGCTAGGATAAGCGATTCACTTTTCACCGTTAACTTTTCACTTCCAACTTTTCCACGGTCTAAAAGATCGACTGAAGGATTCGAACGAGGTATGTTCGGCCGGGTCCAGGATAGGCGTCCTGGTCACGGCGCCGAGATAAAAGATAGCCGTCATCGGTTATGGACACCGAGCAGCGGTCGACCACCTCAGGCGAACGTTTCGCGCATATTGCAACCCGAAGGCCGCGCTTTTCGCGGCACGCGAGGTAACCGAAGGTAGATAAATGTTCCTAGTAGGTGCCTGTTACCTCATCCACCTTCTCCTTCATTCCTACGTGAAGTTTCCATCATATTCATTCGTCCTGGAGGTGGCGAAGCCTGCGGGACATTTCCTCCAGTCAATTTATCGTTCCATCGAATTCTCTGTGCAGATTTTTCAATAATAAATTTCAGAATCTTGCCACTGGTGACGAGGAAATCGTGAAAATCTTTCCAGATTTCCGCTATCGTGCTTGGAGATGAGAGAATTTGTGCATTGTAAGAACGTCGATTCTGTTCCAGCTAAAATTCATTCAACTTGCAGGTCCGCTGAAAATCGCCCTAGAGTTTTTTTTCTTTCCAATTGGGAATACAAACGTTTCGTACAATTTTCAAATTGAACGGATTTGAGAGGGCGCATCCCTGATTTTATCAAACGAATATCTCGCCGTATCTCCGATATAGAACGCGTGGTCGGACACAATATCCCTACCTGTGAGATTCCTAGGATCATGCGCACTCCCGGTGACCGGTGCGTAATCATCGTGCTGCGCACTGGGAATGTCGAGAACGCACGATAACACGGAAAGTCGCGAGCACAGCGAAGCCCCGAAGGTGTTCGACAGCAATATTGACGGATTTCACAGCGGTCATAATTTCCAGTTGTATCATATGATCGTATAAGTACTGACTGAATCGATATCGTTTTCTTACAATTAAACGGCACGTGAATCAGCCGTTTCATAGCCGGCTAGCCGTGATATTGAAACAGTATAACTGTCCGGGCATACGCCGGGCTTCCAATTTCTTTAGGCAAATCCAGATGACTATACCTGTACGGTATGCTGTATTTCGTCACAAGTGTACAGGACCTTCGATTTTCAGATTTTTCCTGCCCTCGCCGAACCGTTTCTCGCTTTTTTTGCTGGACAAGCTATATGACCATGCCGATTTTTTTGTTTTTTAACGAAGCAAAAGGAGTACGAGGCGCGTATCCATTATCTGCAATAGCAGTTCACCTGTTATTGATCTGTCCGATTTTTGTGAAATTCTTTGAGTCTCGGATGATTACTCAAATTGGGCCAACTTGTAGTTCCGATGGACGTGTGGAACTGCAACAAGTTAGGTACCTGGGGTTCGATTGTGTAAATTCACGTAAATTTTGTCAAATTTATGGAGCGATTAGGGATCAGCTTTGACCGAAAAAGAACAAAAACAAAAATTTCGTTTAGAAGAATTGAAAATCCAGTCTTCGCTATTTGAAGCTAGGACACGATTGGTCCAGAGGTTTGAGAAATTCATTTTAACCGGCATTTAAAGTCATCGATGGCATAATCTAACCTAGCCAACATAGGAAATATTTACTTTTCAACAAATTCGAACGATGTTTAGGAGAGGTGAAATACTTACCCATTTTTTGCCATCGTATGCTCAACGAATTCTCGAAGTTTCATCAAAATCAATCGAGTCGTTTGCGTAAATCTACGATTCTCGTTTTCGAAACGGATTCTGTTCATTCGAGGTGAAATGGAACTCATTTTTTCACTTGGAATTTTTCAATCCTAGTTTCTCGGCAAAAACACGCTCGATTATTAAGAAATTTATATCAGCGATGAGAGAAAAGGGGACGAAAAGGGGGCATGACACTCTTCGATTTTCAAAAATCGGATAAAATTTTAACGAATAATAACTGTCGATAAATGCTCTGTAAAACTTGTTTTCGATTTTTGGAAATCGAAGAGTGCCATGCCCTTAACTTTCTCTCTTTCCTTCTCGCTGATATCAATTTCATATGAATTGGATATATTCTTGCCGAGAAACTAGGTTTCGAAAAATGTGTTGAATGAAACTTTCTTGATTGGATGCAGTATCTTAGCAGAAATTGTAGCTAACTATGTCATCTCGCTAAAATTTGAAGAAATTCAAAGTTTCAGGGAGTTTCTGATTGTTATGTCAGGTTTGTTCGTTGGTGAGATTGGTCAAACTTGAATTTCTGAAAGAACTCTCCCACAATTCGTGGAGATGAAATACTTGGCCACTTTCTGCCAAAATACTGCATCGAATCGAAAAAGTTCCATCCAAATCGGATATGTGGTGTAGGAGTAGTGACGAATCGCATTTCCGAATGATAACAATTATACTTTGAACAATAGGTAACAATCGGTGCAAATGGGTCTTTGATAGCACCTTAATGTCAGCCAGCCAACGGTATACCACATCATACGAATTGTCACAAACGCAATAGCGGCGTCAGGGCAACATTACATGAAAATGCCCGGTACATTGCGGGAACGCAGAAGAAAAATGTCTAATTTTTACCGTATCATCGGATTTCCAGGAGTAATTGGTAGCGATAGACTGCATCCACATTAGAATACAGTCACCTGGTGGACTTCACGTGGAACAATATGGAAACGGAAAGGGCTGGTCTTCCTATAATGTCCATGCTGTTTGCGACGCCAACCTAATATTCGCAAACTTGAAACCGCGATGGCTTGGATCCGTCCACGAGAGTACCATCTTCCACGATTCACCGTTGTGAGTAGAATTTGAGTCAGGAGATTACCTAAATTGTTATTTATTGGGTGATTTGGGTTACGCATGCAAACCGTACTTCCTCACTCCTATCGACAATGCAAATACTCTCGTAGAGCCGAACTATAACGGAGCTCGCATTCTTACCATAAATTCCATTGAAAGGGTATACGGTGTGTGGGGAAGAGTTTTTCCTTGCTCATCACTTGGAATGCGTATAGAAAAGCAAACTGTTCTACACGTCATCGTAGCGACGACAGTGCTTCTCACATCATAAGGATTGAATTGCATGACGCTGAACCAATCGAGATTGACATCGTCGGTGCAGACGCTATTTACATGGTTCACATTTCGATCAACGGAATCGAGGCAATGGTTTCCAAGTGAGAAATCCACTCGTAGAAGCAGTTTTCCATGGACAGCAATAATTATGAGCTCAATTAACAGGTTCGTGAGTGACACAAAAATGAATAAATGAACGATCGAACCGTACATCAAACGTAAGTATACAAATCACGTTTACAATAATTGTACACTTTGTTGAACGAACTACTGTCGGATCAAAAAGGTTTGGCGGTTCAGTTTGAGTGATTATAACTTCTGAAAAAAAAATGTTAGAGCGTAAATTCAAAAACTTGCGTGAAGCGTAGAGTTTTTTGCGTTCAACGATTATTCACGGGTTTCGGTGCAAAAATCGTGCGAACCGATATGGTCTCCGAAGGGGTAAAAAACGTAGTTTTTTCGGGGTACGTTGCCGTAGGTCAACTTGATATCGTCACTGTTCGTCTAAAAGAAGCGTTAAAAATCTGAAAAAATTCACAATTATTCCTTGAACATTATCAAACGTCGTGGCATTCGAAATTTTGGAAAATATTGAAAAACCTGGACGCCGGGTGCAAAAAAGTCCAATGTCGCGATTTCGGTAACGACTGGGAACAGGTGACACCGAGCTAGCTCAAAATTTTCGTTAAAATATACACTATTTGATTCTGTAATCACTTTTTGATTCACAATACTGAGCCTCCAGTAATAGACGTCGATAATTTTTTGAATTTGCTACGGGCAATGTATATGCGAGCCGCAATATTCGTTACTGCATTTTCCCCTCCGCGCGTCCACCGCCTCAATTGTTACTCGCGGTCGACGTAGAAGACGATTGAAAAACAACTGATGCGGCGGAGGCGGGAAGGGGAAAATGCAGTGACGAATATCGCGGCTCGCACATACATTGCCCGTAGTAAATTCAAAAAATTATCGACGTCTATTACTGTCGGCTCAGTATCGCAAATCAAAAAGTGATTACAGAATCAAATGTTGTATATTTTAACGAAAATTTTAAGCTAGCTCGGTGTCACTGGTTCCCAGTCGTTACCGAAATCACGACATTGAACTTTTTTGCACCCGGCGTCCAGATTTTTTGATATTTTTCAAAATTTCGAATGCCACGACGTTTGATAATGTTCAAGGAATAACTGTGAATTTTTTCAGATTTTTAACGCTTCTGTTAGACGAACAGTGACAATATAAAGTTGACCTACGGCAACGTACCCCGAAAAAACTACGTTTCTTAACCCTTCGGAGACCATATCGGTTCGCACGATTTTTGTACGGAAACCCGTAAATGATTGTTGAACGCAGAAAACTCTACGCTTCCCGCACGATTTTGAATTTACGCTCTAACATTTTTTTTTTAGAAGTTATGATCACTCAAACTGAACTGCCAAACCTTTTTGATCCGACAGTAGTCCTAAGGCACCGTTTTATCGATTCAAGGATTATGGCAGATTTACGCTGTTGCGGGAATACAGGCGCGTTCGAATCAAATTAACGGGGTTTTCCATGTGCCTCACATATTTACGACAATACATATACAAGAAATTCAAGGGGATTGCCAGTGCGTGAAATTTGGCAAAATTGAGAAATATAATCGAAGTATTTCTCCCAATTTCTTCCTTCGATTTCGATTCACTCGCAGCAGCCGAGTCTCGGGAACGAAGAGACCGAAACAAAATTAATTCAGTTGTCTGTTTTGTTCTCGTTTTTTTCTTTCGAGTTTGTTGATTACAAAACTGAGGTAGAATTCAATCGGCTTCTTCGGTGGTTCGGAACTTTGGAAAATCGTCTTGTACCTCTCATTGCGAGGAATCATGCGACATAAGAAAGCCGAAGTTCTTCTCAGAGTTATTCGTCGGCACACGAACTCATGCGGATTCATTATCCGGACTGTTCGCCCTGACTGATAATGTCCGGAGTAGAAATGTCAGGTGGAGGTGGTCCCATATGCCATGTACCATGCAATAAAGGCAGAAGAATAATGCTAAAACTCGGATAATTAGTCGTGAGAATTACGTAGACACTGTCTGCAGCCTCGCCCATGAATCGCAATACTTATAAATTACGTGAAAGAAAGAATTTACCGCAGTTGGTACAGACTGAAGTATAATATGCCTTGGAAAGCGATCCAACGATCAATTATCAAACGAATCTTCCCCGTTAATAATTCGACTGAACAGGAAAAATAAAATTGATAGGTATGTGCCTAACCATAACTGTAAAAGTTGAATTATGTGTCGACCAACGTTTTACTCCTCGTAAAGTGCGTCTCGCCAATTTTACGGGCGATTATGTACATACACTCGTATATCGGGTATAGTACAGCGAACGGGTGATGTGACTTCGGTCAAAGAAGCGTTGAAAAACGAAATTATGGGGTAGTACGTGGTTCAATTAAGGCTTTTCGGGATGAGTTCTCAATCCAGATCGCCGCGTCAACGTCGCGATGCGTACTGGTTTGTAGGCTCGTAATACGATGCCGTTAATTGTACCCAGAAATGGAAATGCGGCTCAATTCGTGTGATTAATTTCCACAAATGAACTCGCGAGCTCAGCCGACACGGGAGACTCCCATTTTCGGATGAGGAATTAAACACCTCGTGAAATTGAGATGGATGCAATTTCACGATGGACATTTTTTAGAGTATGTAACTGCATATTTGGTATTTTCATTTGTAATTATTCATCTTTGTGCACCGAGACAGACATCGTCGTGGATACATGTATACACGTGGCGCATAAAAATGAATGATTATACCAAGAAGAATACCCGATTGGGCGAATTGATTGATTTTTTATTGTCGGAAATCGTGAAGAATGATGATAATATGGAATAAAATTCATCGTGGACGGAGCTAGAAAAATCGTGAATCGTTTTACCGTAATTTAATGAATTTTACTTCTTTTTCTATCTCATCGTAACTCATTCATAAATTTAAGCCGCGTGTCCCGCGTTGTATGCACCTGGTAGGTACTACGTATAAGCGAAAAAAAAGCCGACAATAATATTAGCGGATACCTATATGTTATAACGCGCTGGGGTTCCGGTTCTCAGAAACGAACACAAAAGCTGCAGAGTCGGTGAACGCCCGGGCGGCGTGAAAGAGGCAAGAGAAAAAAACGGAAGAAAAAAAAGATTAGCGTAAATACATTACCTATGTATGTACTCTATAAATACTTACGATAGTCGGCATAGGGGAGAGAAGAAAAGAAAGGATTAAGGAAGAAAAAAAAGGAAGGGAAAAAAACGGACAAAGAAAAGAATACAATGAGGAGCTAAACGTTCTGGCTTAAGTAGTGTCCGGTATATCTGTATATGGACTAATGCAATTCTCGGTATACCGACTACTTACCGAATGAACTAATACCTCCGTGTCAATGAATCGCGGTGTGTATCTTCGATCGTAATACGTGTGTACACCTGACCTATGCTATTCAAACTAATACATATATTTAAACTGTGGTTTGGCATTGAAATTTTATAGGATAAATAAGACGTATCCGAGGATGCAGGAGCTTGACGATTGACCCTGAGAAATCTGTGTCAATGCCAAGCAAATAAATGTTGTAGTATAACGTGGAAGAGAAGTTTTTTTACTTTGGAACAGGACGCCTGCGGATTTTTAACGACCGATAGGTATCCATAAAATTTGTGAAAAATGTGCTCGCACAATTCATTTATTTATACAGAGTGACCCGGGATCGACGCCGAGATTCTTTGTTAAAATCGGAGATCGTAGATCTGCATCCAATTTTTTTCAAAAAAATCCATAAATTTCCTGTTGCGGTCGATCGAAGATTAGCCGACGACTCGCGTTCTGTGAACGGGCTCTTGTCCACAATATGTGTGATACAAGCGAAGAAACCAAGGGGACGTAACCGAGCGCGCGACACAGTGACACTACTCCCGTTCACGGTACGCGCGTTATTGGCTAATCTTCAATGAACCATAACGAAAAGTCAAGGGCCTGTAATCAGCACTCGCCTACTGTCGGATCAAAAAGGTTTGGCGGTTCAGTTTGAGTGATCATAACTTCTAAAAAAAAAATGTTAGAGCGTAAATTCAAAATCGTGCGGGAAGCGTAGAGTTTTCTGCGTTCAACAATCATTTACGGGTTTCCGTACAAAAATCGTGCGAACCGATATGTTCTCCGAAGGGTTAAGAAACGTAGTTTTTTCGGGGTACGTTGCCGTAGGCCAACTTTATATTGTCACTGTTCGTCTAACAGAAGCGTTAAAAATCTGAAACAATTCATAGTTATTCCCTGAACATTATCAAACGTCATGGCTTTTGAAATTTTGAAAAATATTGAAAAACCTGGACGCCGGGTGCAAAAAAGTCCAATGTCGCGATTTCGGTAACGACTGGGAACAGGTGACACCGAGCTAGCTCAAAATTTTCGATAAAATATACACTATTTGATTCTGTAATCACTTTTTGATTCGCAATACTGAGCCTCCAGTAATAGACGTCGATAATTTTTTGAATTTGCTACGGGCAATGTATATGCGAGCCGCAATATTCGTTACTGCATTTTCCCCTCCGCACGTCCACCGCCTCAATTGTTGCTCGCGGTCGACGTAGAAGACGATTGAAAAACAATTGATGCGGCGGAGGCGTGAAGGGGAAAATGCAGTGACGAATATCGCGGCTCGCACATACATTGCCCGTAGTAAATTCAAAAAATTATCGACGTCTATTACTGTCGGCTCAGTATCGCAAATCAAAAAGTGATTACAGAATCAAATAGTGTATATTTTAACGAAAATTTTAAGCTAGCTCGGTGTCACCGGTTCCCAGTCGTTACCGAAATCACGACATTGAACTTTTTTGCACCCGGCGTCCAGATTTTTTGATATTTTTCAAAATTTCGAATGCCACGACGTTTGATAATGTTCAGGGAATAACTGTGAATTTTTTCAGATTTTTAACGCTTCTTTTAGACGAACAGTGACGATATAAAGTTGACCTACGGCAACGTACCCCGAAAAAACTACGTTTTTTAACACTTCGGAGACCATATCGGTTCGCACAATTTTTGCACCGAAGCCCGTGAATAATCGTTGAACACAGAAAACTCTACGCTTTACGCACGTTTTTGAATTTACCCTCTCACATTTTTTTTTCAGAAGTTATAATCACTCAAACTGAACCGCCAAACCTTTTTGATCCGACAGTAGACATCAGAAGAGTCGAATCAGATTAACGGTAAGTCTGAATTTTTGCGAAAAGTTCTTTGATGTGAGAGAATTGCAATACTTGTCGCATGATGTCGAATGAACTCTAGTTCATAATGAAATTCCTCAACTGCGTGCACTCACGTGGTTTATGGCTCTTGTTTATTAGGTGAGAATTGTTGCAAAACAATCAAATTATACCGAAGAAAAAATATACGTAGCGAGGATCTGTGGTCATTTCAACATACGTGACTTTCACGTCCTGACTCTTTCTTGCCATTTAATTTTCCAAAATTAACGGTTAGCAATTTTATTTCAAAAGAAAACGGGATATTTGATAGTAGATACAGATTGCCGATTCTATTTTTAGAACACGTTTTCAAAATTCTCTTCAAAAGTCTGAGCAATCACGCAGCCTCGTAGCGCATTTATACATAACTCTAGGATTTTTTCCCTCAGATTTTTCCCTGTAACACGTAAGAAGTAGCAGTCAGTATTTTTTCACCCTTTCAATTGTCTTCAAAAATTTGTTGAAGAAGGATTTAGGTCCCTACCTGCAAATAAAGACAGCCATCGTATTCAGTCAACGTAATTATTCTACCCAATTTCCTGTTTCAATACATTTATACAATAATTAGAGAAGTCACTTCTTCAGACTTGCACGTTTCTTATTGGTACCAATCTCTGTAAAGATTTGATCGGTTTCAATTTTGAATCAAGACTGTCGCAACTCTCAGTTTTCGGCAAACTTCGAATTTTGAATTTCGTCACCGCTTTGTCGGGTCCGAACTTCTTTGCCAGAGTGGATTTCGGGTCAACTGTATTATCGACAAATTTCGTTTCATTCGCGCAAAAATTTTTCCCATCACGTTTCAGGTGTAATTTAATGTCCGCAAATCTTCGCGCAGGCTTTTCGCGACCTTGTTGAACTACCGGTTTTCTGGGCGTCGAAAACTTTTCGTGTATCGAAGATTTATTTCCACTCGTGGAAGCATTGGCTCTCGAATGTCTCTGTTCAGCAGATCTTTTTTCTAAATTTGAATTCGACTTGCAATCACGATCCCTCCGCATATTAGCTGGCATTAAATTTCCGGAGCTCAAATATTTCTCTGTAGCGCTCGACCTGACCAATTCGTCGAGGCCGAAATTTCCATTCGAGACAGTTCTTTCATTTCCCCCAAGCAATGCATTCTCCGATTCGCGGATCTCACATTCTCCTCTATTCTTCCGATCCTTCGTTTTCTTTGTCTGGAGATCTGCAAGCATCCGGTCATCGGTAATCACTCTGGATTTACTTTTGACTTTCCTAGCAGACGAGGAATTCGATTTCACCCCACTTTCGGTAAAGTTCTTCAACGAACCCTGCGATTTTTTATCGAAACTTTTCCCACCGCCGACAGTACCCGAGACTCGAATACTGCTTCTCTCGGTGGAAGTTTTCCCGTTAAAATTCTTCGCGATCGTTCCGCTCTTTGTCTTATTCCCAAAAATGCCCGTCGCGCTAGCTTTCTCTCTCGTACCCTCGACGCTTCTGCATTTCAATTCTGGCCTCCGGACCTCGAGCTTCCGGAGATGAAGGGTCTCCAGCGTGCTCGTTTCGGCGAATGAATCGTCATCGCCCTTCGCGTTTTTTCTGCCTGATAATTTGAGACCCTCAATTCCTACCGCTTCTGTTTTCATCCTGTTTCCGATGTCAGATTTTCCACCGAAATTGTAATTGTACCTTGAACTTGTGGCTTTCGAAGTCTGCGCTTCGGTGCCGAGGAGTTTCGCAGCGGACGTGGCTACCTTTTGATTCTTCAGTGTCAATGAGCTTGAGGGTCTGTTTGTTAAATTAGAAGCCGATCGAGGAGGCGGCAAGCGAAGCTGACTTGACACCTTTCCGATCTACAAAAGGGTGGAAATAAGGGATTAATTTCCGAAGTACAGAAAGGAATTATCCAGCTTAGCTGCGGTCATAAATTGGAACCTTTCGGCATCTGGCAGGTTTGTGCATCTCTCTTTCCATGAACAGGCGTTTCCAACCGTAAGAAGAACCTTCTTCCCTTTCGTCCTTGTACACCAAGCCCATTTTGTGTCTCTTGTATAATAACTCCCAGACAACATTACCGTTGAATACCTGTTGACACCGATCAATCCGCGTTGCAGAAAAGGTTAAGATTCAAGCCCCCAACGGATCGACAAAAGCGCACGTTACTTTAACACGCTCGAACCGAGACCGATCCAAAAAACAGATTGACTTTGTTAAGTAAATTCGAAATAATGGCGGCCAAAGCCGCATTAGTCAATGCCGATCGATATGAATAATATACGAGCAAGCTGAAATAATTTTCTGTGACTCGTCAGGCTCATCCTGGCTTCGTTCTATTTCCATGTAATCTCACTTGTCGTGAAATCTGACATTTTCAGCCGAGTGGAGGACAGTGCGAATGAATATAAATGCGGGGGCAATTGATTGTAGAGGATGATTCATTCGTTACCTCTTTCGCCATATTCGACAGCGTGGAAAGCTTAGCGACGTCTCTGAACGTTAAGTACGTCGCGAGTTTTCTTATCAGATGTTTCGGCAGCGTTATCATAGTGTTTTCAATGCCTTCGGCGATTTTCTGAACATGACGAAAAATCGGCTCACCTACGATTTTCAAATGAAATCCATATAAAGGTTGAGGAATTTTTTCTGTCCACGTCTAAAATTTTATTTCACTCGGATTCGAAGCTTGCAATTCAAATTTACCGAATACTCGCTGTATCTCGTCGTGCATTGTCTTGTCGTGATCGAAATCGCAGAATCGTGATGTACTGACGATCGGGTTTGTGTGAGGGCCGTGCGATATCTTCCACGTGTACAGTGTTATCTACAATTGAAACCCAAAAAGAAGAGGAAAAAAAGAAAAGAAAGACATGTGTAACGCTGTGTTCGAGCTTGTCGAACCTGATCGTGTCGAACGTGATCTCCAGGTTAGAATAATCTTGACGAAACTTCAACCGCGACAATTTTACCTGATCCCGAATCACTTTGATCCCGTAATAATCTCTGCTGGGCGACGGTGCTACAGAATATTTTTCAAAATATTCAACGGCCGAAGAATTCGTCATGATTTCACTACTATATGTATCATTTGGTGGTTAAATTTCATCAATCATTGACATATTGACGTCGACTTCACTTCTCTTGTCTTTTGTCACGTACATACATCAATTATTCGTCAATTTCCGAATCGAATCGTGCTCAATGTGCGTCGTACGATTATTTTTCCTCCAAGTTCCGAACTGAAGCTATCGAATTGCCCCGATTTTCAACGTTTTGGATAGAATGAGACAAAATTTTTGGTAAACGCCCAGACAGACAGCCCGAAGATAAAAGTCGCCTGAATTCGACTCGATGACGAATAAATGATCCACTTCGAGTGACGATCAGGTCAAGTTAGGATAGTTGACCACCGTCCGAGACAAACATTTGACTTTTAACTAACCAAAATCGATTTTAAATGAACTTTTAATCTCGTGCGGTATGAAAAGATGTCTCCATGCGTCTGCGAAATATGTCTTAATTATGAACAACGAAAACTTGTCGTACACCGACGGAATTTCGATCTCACGTTATTCGGGAAACAGATATATTCGTTTTCTCCTTTTTCCCCTCTGTGAAAAAGGGAACGACGATCGCAGTAGAAAATAGTTTTTACTACAGTCTCATACTTTATGTATAATTATGTAATTTTCTATTACAATAATAACAATAATTCGATACGAACAGATGAAGATAAATATTATAATATGTAGGTATGTACGTGTGTATTTGTATGGTATAGAAATGTCGAAGTAAAAATGGAAATTGCATGGCTTTCAAGAGGTTTAAAAATATTATACAGTATTATTTATGTATATATATATATGTAGGTTGCATATTAATATTATTAATAATAGTAGTAATCGTAGTATTAGGATTGAATTGAGGCTATACAGTAATATCACATCGCATGATTAATATTATAATTTTCATAAAAATCTATGCGTACAGTACGATACTATACGGCAAATATAGATATAGAATATACCATGAATTATATTATTATTATATATATAATATAATATCCATACAACGCTTTTTGTATGCATAACTGCATAATTTATACAAACAACATTCTATATATATATATAAATATAAATATATGTACGGTATTCGAATATGTATGTATGTATATAATTATATAATATAGTACAGAATAGTGAAAATTGAAAAAATTCTATCGTTATAAGTATTATTGTTAATATTTTCTTTTCCTCATTTTTTTTTTTGTTTTTCGTTTTTTTTTTTTTTTTTGTTTTTTTTTTCCGAAGTAGAAACAGAACATAGAGTGACAATGATTATCATGTATTTTATACCTATTCGCATTTCACGTGTACAACAGTTTTATTCGTCTTATTACATTTTCTTTCACATTTTTCACGTTTTTTCGTCACTTTTTTTTGTTCCTTCTTTCTATAAATACTTGATTGCATGGTGGTGATTGATATGCTTTCATCTGATTCTTGCTCCCCACTGTATGGCTCCAATGATTAGCAAAAAATTGCGTGAAAATAAATTAACTGTACAGAGTATAATACTATATTCGCAGGCATATATATTCGTTTCTTTTGTTCGTTCGTTTTCTCTCTATCTCCTGCAGTTTTCCGGCGTGGGTCAGATACATGTGAGCCAGTTAGCTAGCATACAATATGTATAACGTATAATGTATAATATGTATATATATATATATATATATATATCTGATACGTAAGATTTCAGAGACGAAAAATGGTCTAACATCTGAAAATATAGTATTGTATATTATATGGATAAGTATTTATGATAAATACATATCCACATTATCGCAAATATATAGTATATATAGGTATAACTATATTAGCGAACCAACCAACAGAAGGGAAAACTACTTCGTACGCGAATCTTCGATTTTTGATTATTCTTGTAATTTTGTACCTTTCTCCGTTTGTCCTTTTATCTTTCAATTTCGAACGTTCGCGTTGCAGGTTTGGGCCGCACTAGAATCTCTCTGGTGTGGCGAATAAAAAAACATTTCGCTTGCCGATATTATGGTATCTATTCCAGATAGCAGAAAATCCTCTTCGACTTGTTCCAGGGCCCCGAGACGACGCACGACTCGAAGACCAATGTAATTGTAAGTCTGACGGTCGCCGAATATTCGCTTTTGAGTCTTGACTCTAGAAAAAATGGACATTTCGACGGCTTTTGGGCGTCATCGAGTCGTCTGATGGCCCCTATAGTGCTATAATATCAGCTGTCGGAGAGGATTTTGCGCTCGGTGGGTAAAGTATAGTAACCTAAACCTGTACCATCCTACATAATCGATCACGAGAGACCGCAGCGAGTCGAGAGATTAGCGCCGCCGTGGATTTTTTTTTTTTCTCTGTTTTTAATATTTTCATGGATTTTTTGTTTTATTTCATTAATTTTTCTTTTCGTATCGAAACGATACACGCATCAAATTTGCAAAATCGATGTTTTCGCGGTTGATCGTTCTCCAAATATTTTCGTACAACAAATCCGAATGATTATTATCTTTTTATAAAGAACGTGCGCGACGATTCTGCCGCGTTTTAGGTATGTACGCGGATTTTCGAGGAGGCAGAACGAATTATTCATTCTTTTTTCCTGCCTTACGTATATATATATATATGAAGAAGACGAAAAAAAAAGTCTTCCAAACAATTTCACGACCAATTCCCGCGATGTTTTTCCTGGCTAACTGTACATGGAAGATCTCATACAATATTGGATACATACTCCGGGTAAAGTTTGTCTCCTCCTATCCGCATCCGAATTTTTCAACCGTGCCAAATTTGAACGAGGACAAATATTATTGTTGAGAAGAATGGATACAAAAATTTTGGAAGAATCTTTCGTTAATTGCGGTACGAGACTCTCTCACCTCGTTGTGTAACCTGTAATCAGGGTGGCCATTGATTTTCGGGGAAAGAATCCCGTGAGATCTCCAGGTTTTCGAGGACCTATGGCGCAATTTTTCTCCGACATTTTCCTCGTCCTATAGTTCGCGGGATCTAGCGATAAAAGTGCACGAGTGACTTCCGGTGGTTTTTTTTTTTTTTCCAACGAAACGAAAGCAATTCATCGTCCAAGAGAATCATTTCAAGTTTCAATTCACAAATGATGATATTTTGATTTTTTACTTCACACGATCCGTTTCGATTTTCCTGATTTTTCAGATTCCCAGGCTTCCACGGGCGCCCTGTATAATATTGAAATATATACCTGTATCTATATCACGCTTATATGTGAATTAAATACTGTTTGTTGTTTACTATTAACAATTCGTTGGCAAGAGGTAGGTAAAAGAAAAAATATGAAAATGAGAAAACCGAAACTGGAGAAACCGCGAAACAAACTAACCAATATAGTGAAAGAACAGCGACAAAACTTCACAAATTAATCGCACAAAATGAATCACGCTCTTGTATCAATTTGTTGCAAGCGTTGAATTTTCATTCGTCGAAAATACCTGAACTCCGATGCGCGGAGGAAGAGAAGAGGAGAAAATTTTTGTATCGAGGTATACCCGCATATCGTGGATTTTTTGAACCTTCGTTTTCTTGTTCTTTCTATTTATTGCCTCCGGTTCGCTCGGAAAATCATTTCACCGATCGACCGTCGACGGTTCGTTCCGAAAGAGAAAAAAGAGGAAGAGAGAAAAAAGCAGAAAAAAAGCAAACGGAGGAGGGAAGTGTACATACGTAGGCATTCGAAACGATCGAAAACCGAATAGAACGATCGTGAAAATTTGTCGAATTCGCGAACCGAGCAATTGTTTTTTTCCCTCCTTCGTTTCTTTCTCGTTTTTTTTTTCTCTCTTCTCTATAATCATGTCCATCGACATAATAAAAACTCGTCGATTATTACATGTACATACACATATATACTCAAATAAAATAGTATATTATATCGATTATCTAATCAACGAGATATCGCGTTACATCGATTGAATTCTAATATTCGTCATCCAGTATTATTATAGTGCGATGACAATGAAATAATACGAACGATCATCATTATCATTGAATCTTACGTTTCCTAATGAACCACAGAGAGATTATCATCATCTCCGATGGTACTACGTATGTCGTCGTCTCTGCAAATACTTGCGGGAGCGGCGGTATCCTCGGAGGGTGCCGCCGCGACAGTCAATTGCCTCTGTTCCATGTGATCCAAAGTTTTTTCAATGGCTCGCAGTCTTTTCTCTAAACTCGTGGTACCCAGGATGCCGACTTGGAGCTGAGGTCCCAGTGGCAAAATCGCCAGGAGCCACCAGGTCCACGACGGTCCGTCCGGTAAACGAGGCCAGTCGTCTTCGGTGTCCGGTATTCTACCGAAAACTCTTAGGATTTCGTCCTGCTGTGACGGGGCGACCGTCGACCACCATCGTCTGCCTTTGGTCCTCACCTGCAGGAAACGAACAATCGGACCTCGATTGTTATTTGTGAAAGAAAAATGGAGGAACGAGGAAGTTTCGCGATAGCGGCCGAGCGACGACGAATTAACCTCAGAGAGGCGAACAAAGATGACGAAACCGAATTCATGTATACGCGAGCTAGCAAGTATCGTTGTGAAAATGTTTGTGCAATTGATTACTGCCCGATTGATTGAAATCGAATTTCAAAAAATCTCTCCGCCATTACGAATTATACTACGCGTCGAATCATTCGCCGCAATTTATACGAACAAAGATTTCCCATTTTCAGTAGGTATGTACCTACACCCGCGATGAAAAACCTACTGAACTTACTGTATTCTGAATTCCGAAATTCGTGTACGTCGTAAACGAATGTTAAATTGTTGACGACTATAGTAAAGCGAGAGTCTAAAAACTCGGAATGCGTTTTACGAGAGAAAAGTCGTGAGAAAAACTATCGTTTGTGGCGAATCGCTTCGCAAGTAAATTTCATTGCGACGCACTCGTAGTTGAATTTTCAAATACAATTGTATTGCGAATTTGCTAATCAAAATTTCCCTGATACACTCCTCTAGTTCATGAAAATGACCAGAGAAACGTACAAACGGTAAATTTACTGAACCCGTGTACGCAAAAGAAAAAAAAAAACAAAAACAAAAATAACGCTTCCCACAAATTTGTAGTGAATTTGAAAAAGAAATTTTCAACGGTGTTCAACGTTCGTTTCTCGCGATTTAGAAGCATAAATACTTTCACTCGCTAGCTTCGAGAGACTGAGAGAAGATAAGTTTACCGCCTGCAGTTTAGAAATCTTTGTGGCTTGCACGGCTACAGTCGATCTCTGCAGACATTCGTATTCGTACTCGCGATGCACTTTCGATGACAATAATAATAATAATAATGATATACAATGAAAATAATTGAGAAGCTATAATAGCTGGATAACGGAACTGCGGGAGATAAGAGATAAGAATTTTTCATAGATCGTTCGGTATGGATCTGCCGGGAAGCTCACCTTGTCATGAAGTTCGAGAAGTCCGGCGAGCTGGTCAGGCTGGACAACCGAATCCCTCAAAAATTCAATCTGGGCAGTATCGTATCCGTCTTTTTCACCACCGGCGAGAACTCTGAATCTCCTGCCGCCCATGGTGCTCAAAATACTGCAACCATCCTTGAGAAGAACCCGATCCCTCATTTCCAGCATCGTGCCGTATTCCGCATACCTTAAATAACGAGATTCAATTACGCCGTTAGATTTTCTGTAAATACGGAGTTTTGAGCGAATTGGATTTCCTCCGCGAAAGAATTTCCGTTCACTTTTATTCTTTTTCTCATTCATTCACCTTTTCGTCCCGGTTGCTTCCTTGTTCAAGCAGGCGGCAATACCGAAGTGTCTAATACCGCTTTCGACGCACCTTCGAACCATCAATCTGTATCTTGGCTCGAAAACGAAAAGGGGACAAGCCACGCATGGAAAAGCTGTTGTGCATATGAACACAGCGATTTCTTCACTCCCAAGACCGAGACCGAGTCCGTGGACGAGTTCCAGTCGATGGTTAGTCGCCCTCGCGGAGTATTCCACTGGCGTAACGATTTTCAAAGCTCTTTCGACAAAATCCGTAACCATTTTCTGACTGCTCGCTAGATACTGGAAAGGAATAGATCAAACTCGTCGTTAGTTAGTTCTGCGATCGCCAGCGCACGGCGACAAATTCTTTTGTGCCAGAAACGTATGGAGCGTGCAGTATCATAGTTAATGCTTCCCTGCAGGCCTATTGAAATTATACGTATGTATACATATTTCAGTAATGTCGACACATAGAAGGTATAGCTAGGAAGAAAACAGAACATGGACGGGGATAATAGGTGTTCGGTAGGTGTTTCTGCACTGGCAAAATTACCCCATTATTTCTGTATTACGTCAGGTGCAACCTATACAGTAGGGATATGCGGTAGCTCACTTTCTCTCTCTCTGAGGTTACCCACCGCAGACAGTCTTTTGTGTCTCGACATTATTGCCGATAATGAAAACAACAATCGACTACTCCGTATTCTCACGATGGAGTTAGTTAGTTCGTTAGTTAGTTAGTTAGTTAGTTAGTTAGTTAGTCAGTCAGTCAGTCAGTCAGTTGGAGTCGCGGAAGTGCACCGCGGCCAGCGGCCGCAAACGATTATTTTCCAAACTCATTGGTATGAACTCATGATAACTTCATCGAAAAGATAAGAGGAAGAAGAAGAACAAGGAGGATTCTCAGACGTCTGTGTTACAATGTTAGGAGGATCGAGAGTTGGTGGTGAAAAATTTGCAACTCTTATGCAGCGGAACGAGAAGCAATAATGAGAAAAAAATTTGCAGTGAAACTTACATCGGCAAGAGAAGTGACGCATAGAGGACACGCTGAAGAGTAGTCCAGGCATCGATCTAAGCACATCCAGCAATAGGTATGTCCACATGGAGTGGTTACTGGTTTCCAAAGTACTCTACAGCAAAGTATACAGTCAAATTCTCCGGTGTTATTTCCGTTGGCCGTCAACGGCGGTAGAAGAGCTTCTGCTGGCCTCGTATCGACTATGAATTGATAGAAAATCGGAGGATATAGTATCGAGTGACTCGCAGTCGTAGTAGCATGATGATCGTGCGAGTGATACATAATGACACAACACACGACCAACTGCCGTACGATAACGACGATGCGGATGATAGTATAACGGCACGGATGAATATATGTGTACAAGGTAGGTATATTATATTCACGTCACGTGAGGCGGCGTACTTTTCAGTTTCTCCACTTCTCGATAGACCCGGTCCAAGATGGCGTGAAGTTTCCCATTATCCTGAGACTCTGAGGTAGACAAAAGCCTTCGACATATCGACTGCAAGGTGATATGAAAAGAACGAAAAGAGAAGAAAAATGAAAACCGGTCTAGTCACAGGGCTCGGGAGAATTTCCTCACTTAGCACACAAATTTGTATCTCAGTATTGTATAATCAATGAATCACGTTGCTCTTATATCAGTCGTTGCATTTATGTACGTGGGCGATGCTGCGAAACCGCATGATTGCTTGCCAAATGGCATAATGGCCCGAAGATGAAAATGGCTGTTCGCGTTTTTAGATACTCATTACAATTTTCAAATTGTGATGTGCAATTGTTCTAGCAACGACGTAGAACTTGAATTTTCGTTTATATATATATATATTGCGAATGATCGATGCCAATTCGTCGAGCTCATTGAGAGTGTGTATCCGGTACACGTGGCGATTGAGTGAAGATGCCAACGTTGCGAATAAAGATCATTGTTAGTCGGTCTCACCTGACTCATTGTCAGCTCATCTTCGCCACTGCTGTTATCCTCGCAATCAGAAGTGTTCAATGCCTCCCGGTGATGATTCTGAATTGGATTCATTAGCGGAAGAAGCATTTGGTGCCTTTTGTTTCTCCGTGTGTGTGCCGATATCTGTTGCCCAATATTGTACGGAGCTCGTGACGATATCACGTTCTGTCTCCTCAAACTCGGCGCCAACATTCGATGGAGCAGCTGGAATTGAAGATCGTAAAATTATAGCTACATGATATCAAACGTTTCAAAATCAAGTTATTCCTGCATGGGCGCAGCCTTGTCGCAGGCTTCAAATTCGCTGTTTTCCGTATCTTCGAACTCTCGGAAAGCACATTATCAATGCAGCGTATAAACGTGAGCCGGTAAAACAGAGGAAACAAAATTGCACGGAGAAAAATAAAGTGCTAGAAAGTACGACATGAATTGGTGTGTAAATTTCAGCAGGATCCGTAAGTAGATTACATTTCTTCACAGCATTTCATCGCCGTAAAACTTACATCTCGATTCTATAAGTTTACCTAATATTTCCAACGATGCGGATAATTCGTGACGAGAACATGGTTTTCGTGAAGTATAGAATCCACTGGTTGCACGTCATATTCGCTGCCAACATGTCAGGGGGTTCACTTTATTCGCTGCATGTTGGTCTGGCAATACGACATTTCACCGTTTACATAGGTAAAAGTTACGCGCTAGGCTAGCCGTGGTGCGTACGACTCCGCGAAATATACGGCATTCGCGTTGCTGCAATTCATGTGTCCGATTCACTGACCTCGCCAAAAACTTCCGAGTCGTTTCCACCGGTATTTCCGTCACGAATACACCAATCTCTGCAGTACCTACATACGTTCCTATATATGTTATTCTAACGTCAATATTTTCCTCCGCACGTGTTTTCAGCTTTTCGGAAACTCGCTTCCCGGCGCGGGTGAATATTTTCCATAATTCATAAATCCTGACCTACTGTCCGGCGACCTGGCTCATTATCCGGTGCCAAACGGAGAGCGAACTTCGCGTAACGGAACGTAGTAGTTCAGTTACTCAGTTGGCTACAGCTGTATTATAGGTATAGACTCGCGAATGTTCGGCTGCATTACATCAGGCGATCGCGTCTCTTCGCTCTTCGGCATACTAATACTAATACTGATACCGATACCGATACCGATACTGATACCGACTCTGACACTGTACACCCGGGGCGGGGTGCTGTGCCCGTGGCAATCTTACGCAACGACCGAAGCAAATGAAAATCTAATTACAGCTTAGGATAGTCGACGTACAACGTATTATGTATACAAGTATAGAAGCATGTATCTATAGTAAACTCGTCGATAACGATTATTCCATAAAAACTCATACCAACTAGCTATATAATATATCAACAGCTAGAGAAATTTTCTGTCGTTTTCCTTCGTTATATTCAAACCGATACATTGTTATATATGCTATACTCGTCTGGAAAATTTGTGACAAATTCACGAAACAGTTATAATGATAGCTCGTGAGTTGAACAATCGCTATTCCACCGCACGATACTAATACTGTCTTCATATTTTCTACAAAATGATCACAATTCAACGGTAGAAAAATACCATTTTACACACTTACTACGTATATTATTGCTGTAGCTGGGTTAGCCGGCTGAAATGGCTAATTTGGCTGATTGGTCTAACGTAAGCTAAGCCGGCTGACAGTTTTGCAACCGGCTAACCTCGCAGGGCCAACATATTCCGACCGTCTGAACCAGATCAGCCCCGGACTATGTCCAGCCAGTTGATTATTTTTTAGCCGGGTTAGCTTCGGTTATAATTAGCCGAAGTATCCATTCTAGCCGGCTAAGCCGTACAGCACTGATACACACGCACGATCGCTGCATGCGGACG
The DNA here is from genome assembly GCA_963170745.1 of Phymatocera aterrima. NCBI lineage: Eukaryota > Metazoa > Arthropoda > Insecta > Hymenoptera > Tenthredinidae > Phymatocera > Phymatocera aterrima. Next base: position 9,819,142 of record OY720666.1, read on the forward strand.
GACGCGTTCGCATGAAATGATCTCGCTGATGCGAGTCTCACTTTCAAGCCATTGTGCATCCACTCATTCCGCGGTGCGACAATGATACGCGAAGTATACATCACGGAAAATTCATTCTTTAGTAGAGGCCACGATGTGAATTGTAACATTGAATTATCCTTTAGTCTAGACTCTGCTCGTGACGATTATCGCGCCTTTAGACTCAACCATTCATGAAGGTTTATGCTCACGCAACCTGAAACTTACGAACAAGATCGATGATACACGCTTACGCAGAGATTCTCTGTTACGGATTCGATCCCCGTTAGGTAGGATATTTCATTTCATAAATCGCTACCGCTCTAGAGTTTCGAGACTCGTATCTAACTCCGGTACTTTTGTCTCGATTTCTTTTCCCATTCGGATGGCGAGCTGTAATATTAGTAACGGCATGCATGCGGCAGCTGGGCTGTCTAGGTCGGTCACCCGGCCATCTTCAGAGTAATTAGAAGTCATCGGCACGTAAGCCGGAAGCGTGTTCGGCGCTTGTTATCGAAAATATCGCGGAGGTAACATATTAATTATGACGTTGGTCCCGTGCAGTATCATTATCGGAGAATGTACAGAACTTTCGAAATACCTACTCTATTCAATTTACAATTAGAGACATTTTTATTTTCATCATCCTTACCCTGGTCAATTCTTGACGGACTGGTTGCGGGTTTCCGTCTATAGCGACGCACGTGCACAATGCAGAAAATGCTTCCTCGTGTCTACCTAAGCAGGAGAGAGCCACGCCTCGTCTGTAATGTCCCTGCAATTGGCAATAAGATTACGGCGATTAATAACAATTCTCAAACCTCGCGGTGTACGTATGCAGGTATACCTCTATCATCTTGTTCTAAAATTCTATTATAAAATTCATTACGCGGTTCAGCGGTAATTACAGAATCAATTTTCCAATTGAACAAAAACACCCGCGCCACTTCCGCATCCTAATTAATTTCGTTCCGACTGATCGTTAGTGTCCACGATCGAGGATCGAGTGAAATTCTTCAATAAATGTGATCTCCGATCTCCAAGATTTCCCCCGGTCTTCAAAATTTCCTCCATCCGTTTCTTTCTATCCCTCCTTCGAAATCCCGACCCCCCCCCCCCCCCCCCCCCTTTCTTGAGTGTAAAGAACACAAAACAAAGAATGGTGCAGATTGAATTTCAAATGCAATAATCACCTTCCCCCAGTCTGGTCTCAGTCTCACAGCATGATCGGCATCAGTCAGAGAAGCCTGCGGCCTGTTCAGCAAATGTAAGGCGTGCGCTCTGTTGGTCAGATGTAGAGGACTGTTCGGAGCTGAAAGATAAGAGAAACGATAACGGATTAGCGATAACGTATACACAAAAATCGGCAGTTTGAGCAGAAAAATGAATGAGAAAGGACCAAATTTTCTTCTGCTACTCTTCCTCGGTCTGCCCCCCCCCCCCCCCCTTTATCCAATCGCTCGCAACATATATGGGATGGACGGATGGATAGAGTTCCGTGAGAAGAATGATTCGATTTCGCAATTTAATGACGTGACGTAATTCAAGTCTAGTACGTAGGTATATATATATAAGTATGCGTAAGCGATCGCGATCGCAGGGCGGTAAACGACTATGTAAAAATGAAATTAATGTTGGCGATATGTAACAGCGATTTTTTGATGTACTTGAGCCATGTTACATTATTATCATGATTATTATATAACTGCGTTATGCAAAGTTAGATATATTATACTATATTGCGTAACATAACTACAACAATTATGGACGAGGATTATAAATATTGCGGTTTTAACTTCTTTCAAGCAATACACCTTATTAACTTAATAGCAAAATATTTGCGTCGATATTGCGCTGCCGATGGGTTACGTGTACCGAAAGTTTCGCCTAATCGGCGCAGAACGATGTCGCAAATCGCCGCTGCACTCCGGCGAATACCGAACGATGAAAATGATACGCAATAGAAAATTATACCGCGAAATCAGCAGAGGGATAAATTATGGCTGGAAGCGCAATTTTTCGCCACGTTTCGGTGTCAGAATGAGTATCTGATATTATTGCAGCGTTGACCGCGGCTAACGTTAAAATTAACTTCGAAATCTCCTGATAACTAATTCGGCGGCGGGAGATGCCTCTTTCAAAAACTATAAACCATGTGCATATAGTACCTATATACCTACAGAGAATACAAAATGAAGATGGGAAAAATATGAGAATTTTTTTCATGCAACCCCACTGGTTCCCCGATCGCGGCGACTTACCGATAACGCGATCACAGATCGAGACATTGGGATCTGTGAGTGAGTGAGCATGTACACCGTGTTGTACTATGAAATAGTATTGGTATATTACAGAGGCAACGAACCCTGTGCGGAAACACCGCAAATGTCGAGGTCGAGATCGGTGAGCTAGTAACAATTAAGCGTGAAATCCTATTGTGGTTCAGTCATCCATGACTTCAGGCCCAATACAGTGGACAATGATCTTGACTCAGGCTGTGAAAAGTGACCGGTGTCCGCGGAATCTGTATTGGACGGAAGTTCTTGTGCCGATTGACCAGTTTCCCAGTACCTACTATCGATATTCGGGCCAACCCCCATAAATTTCAGACCGGTGTATAATGAATAATAGATCGAAAAATGACCAAACAACAGTTTGAGCCATTGATATGATCTTCTGTACGAGGCGACCCGTGATTGACGCCGAGATTTTCAACGTGTTACGATTTGGTGAAAACGGGAGCAAAATTTCCTCATCGATATTTTTTTTTTCAAAGTGCATATACTCCAGCTCACAGAATTTTTGAAAAGAATCGATGAGGAAAATTTGATCGAGTTTTCAACAAAGAACGCACCGTTAGAAATCACCGCGTCAATTCCGGATCGCCCTGTATACTCAGAATTTCAAGATTTTGCGGGGATTTCCAAAACGGGAGGATCAACGTTCTCACGATTCATATTAAGATTTTGATCTGAAAAAAAAAACCAAAAAACGATCTTTCGACATTACGCGTAGATGAGCATATAATTCCGGTCCATGACCGATCGCGCTTTGGATATTACCAATCGTCATCGTTACATCAGTACGAAATGTGTTTCTCTTACTCTGATGGCCTCTCTTCGTTCACTCATTATCAGAGAATGAAAATTCTTCGAGATCCACAATTTTTCATTCAAAGATGAATCCTAGGTTGCACAAAATTTGAACCGATTTTGAAAGTCCGACCGATCGAACCTCATGATAATTGATTTTATCCCGAAGATGGAAGCTGTGATATCTTCCCTCTATCTCTACGACCAGAATATGTGAAAACCGTAGAAAATATTGGAATTCGTATCGAGCTTTCATTGAAATTCATCAGCCTAGTAATAAATCTACGACCCTGTGTGTCCTGTAGTAACAATATAACTATTCATACCGATAATTAAAGAATGGTATAATTGAGGCTGCAGCTATACTGCGGTCATTAAGCACGCGATGAAAAAACGCAGAGGCAGGCAGCGGTCTCACTCTGTGCTAGCGACAGACGGAAAGCTCACGCCAGTGAGCGTCATACCTACGGTATGCGCTGACGCGTTCTGCGCGGGCGGTCGCGCATCCTGGCATTGTGCGGAGTGCACTGAACTACGGAATACACTGTAAGGCGTACAGGGCAATTTACATGGGACAAATCGACGGCTGCCATTTCAACTTGGACTTTTACTACGGCCGATCGCGAAGCGCAATATTTTGCGTGGCATCGGTCTGCCGCTTCGCGGTTGTTTTCACCGATTCATACGAGGACCCGTGTATTTGGACCTCGATGTCTGAATTATCGCGGGGAAACGCGCTCTTCTGATCGGCCTTCTGATAGTCCAAGTTAAAATGGCGGCCGCCAGACTGTCCAACAGCAGACGATGCTTCAGGAGGCGCGGGGATACGCGTTCCAGTGTATCATATACTATAAGTACTTAGTTCAGTGGCGGAGTGGCAAATGGCAATGTCATTGCCTTCAAGTCTAGAGGCCCTCGACCAGACGGGGACAGAGACGTGATAGAGCGAGGCAGTGGGAGGTTAGCCGCGAAGCGTTGCACTTGTGTAAAAACATACCGCATACTTGCGTGCCACGGAATAGAATGCGATATTATACTGACTCGAGAAGTGTGTGATCGAGTATCTGACCACAAGAACGACTCAAGTCGACTGATCAGGCATCGGCACCGATAGTTTTGAAACTGTCCTCAATCGACGACTGTGATCACTACGAACTTCGTATAGATAGGTCATTCGGAAGGGCGATTCTTCAGAAATAAAAAGCTGTTTTCGTTTCTCGAATTACATGAACAGCTGCTTTACGTGTGTTCACCAAAAAGAAGACGCACACTGGCTCAGGTCGTTTTTGTATATAAAAATGGTGTTCGAACCTAACGGAGAATTTGTCGGAGTTGTCTTGCGATTCTTGCGTAACTGTAGAAAAAGCAAGAGAAATCCTAGTTCATAGCGGATTATCGCAGAGCGTTGTCCAAAGCGAGACCTCTGCAATTCGGAATCGTCAGAAAGTTAGCAACTGTTTGTTCTATATTCTGAACTCCGAAATATACCTAAATTCTAGTTATTTGTTCAATTCCGCGCTTTCTATCGCTATTCGATCGAGTGATCCGCATATAGTTACACGAGTTATCGCATAAGTTCGCAGTACCTACATGAGAAATTTGCGAGAAACATAAGCGATATGGACACGTAAGTATAGGTGAGTTTCGAGAATACATAGGTCGAGCAAGCATATGCGCAGTTGGGGAAAAAAATCTCTGCCACGTACGTAACGAGCCGGTACATGAAGACCGTGCCAATTGATATGAGTATGAAACTGAACGCGAAAAAGACAGAAAAAGACAGAAAAAAAAGTGCAAACATGTTTTCGTACTTTTATATGACGCGGCACACGTATATATACGTATTTATTGAGCGAGTATATACATGTACCTAATGTTGTGAAAATTTGAGAAGGGCGGCCAAGTGCGCGAGTCGCGTCGATATTTAATCTCACCGACGCGACGCGGCCTCAATACAATGTGAACGCGTCACTTAACTCAAAATACGTATTATCTGTAATCACTATACATTAATATACACGCACGAGAGCACAGCGAGTTGTTGGTACCTAATGAGTTGAAAATGCACGTATCTCCCGATGCGTCATGCTCTCTCATACTAGGTACATACATAGTATGTATGTGCATCATACGCCGAGCATGCGAGCCTGTTGAGCGCAAGGCGCAATATTTTGCATATCGTCATCAAGCAAGCCTGCAATTATTATACTGAGAGGCCAGGACCCACAATTTACCGGAATTATATACCCGATGGTCTCTCGTGAGGTTGAAGTTGATGTTGGTAAGGTGAACGCGAGAGAATAGCCAAAAATAATTGCCGCGCTGTTTCGACAACGGAACGTCGCGAAAGATGCAATTTCAACTGATATCATATCTTCCGACGAAAACGAATCCTCGATATTCGTGAACCTGCGCGATTTCGTAAATATCGCGTTTTCTTTCGCCGCAGAAACCGCGGAACGGATCCTATAGTTCTATTCTTCACGATGATCCGGGATTTCAAAATTCGAATAAGGAATATTGATTGTCTTCGTCGTAAAACATAATCGAAAATTGATTTTCCTGTTACGCTTCGTTCCCGAAAAAGTTCGTTTTCGGTCGCGTTGCGAATAAGTAATTCGAACGAGTTGCGTACGGGACACGATAGCGGCTGATCGCATCCGAGGTGAAAATTAGTCGGTACTTATATAGTAATGAAACAGCTGATCAATTATTAATCGATTCATTAATTTCGTTATGCGAAGCACAAAGAGGATAATTCCGTGTCTCATTACTGCATTTGCAATAAACTTTCGCACAATCAGGAACTCGTGTCCCATGAATTATATATATTGTGTATCTATAATGGGACATGATAAATTTCGTCTCAAAGATAACTCACGCAACTATATATAGCATATGAAAAGAAAGAATTTACACAATTTGACGAATATGCGAAACAATTGTGAAAAATTCGGTGTACAATTACTTACTCGAATCTTACGTCGCTGCAGGTATATGCGAATCGTAATGAATCGGCTGATAATTGTTTCATAAAAATTGATGTGCACATTGCGGCTACGTACTGCGGTGTGATTCTAATTTCGTTGGCAATTTCTCGCCACCGACGCGCAAAGCTTGCCGACTGTTGTACAACCGAATTATGTGCAGTGTATAACGACGATCGTTAAATTTCAACATCGTTTCAATTTGCTTACAGCGAGGTAAACTGAAAAAAAGAAAGAAAGAAACCAGAAAAAGCGGGAAAGAAGAAAAAGAGGGAAACGAGACGAGAGTATAAATGCGAAATAAAGATAACCGCGCGCAACACTGGGAGACGAAATTGCATCAAGATGCTGTGCTATTATTATTACCGGGTAAAAAACCAGCCACCGCGCAATATACGAATAACGAAACGGAAGTTTGATGTTTTTTTCCTTTACTTTTCATCTTATTTCTTCCTATTTTCTATTCTACTTTTTTTTGTTTTTGTTTTGTTCAGCATCAAGTTAACTTTCGCAAGCCTCAATGACGAAACCGGCTAACGCGACGCCTACGTGAAGACAGATTTATTTCACGCTATATAGAGCCATTATACTATACATATATATAATCATCGAGAAAGAAAATTTTTATATTCAGGTCATCCGCGGGTGATTGAACTCTGTTATGTTATAACTGTAACATATATATATATATATACATACACTCGCTTATACCTAATGTAATATCCATGTAACAATTGTACTTCACCCGATATACCTACCCACATACAATTCGAACGCAATGCAGATGCGTGATGGACCGGAAAACGAAGAAAGAAAAGAAAGAAAAAAATGAAAATATCGATTCCAATATGCCTATATAGAAGTTTTTTGTGTGCCCCGTTTTTTCTTCGCCTTTCAAAGTCAATCGAACTTTTTCAGGCGATTGAAGGAAAAAAAGGTGACAAGCGAGAGAGAGAGAGAGAGAGGGAAAACGGCGCAGTTACATTTTATCTACACCTGTTATACCTGTTAAATACGAAAAATTGCAATTGGTCGGTAGGGATCCGGTTAATATTGATAATTTGCGAAGAAAAACAAAGTATCTGAAGCGCGACCAGATTCCTATCCCAAGTGCATGTTCATGTGCAATGTGCATGCACGCTGCGGACGCGGAGGAGAGAGAAATTGTGCGCGACTAGGTGACCGACCTTTACGTAACATAGCAGGCCTCCTCACCGTCGATGACGCAGCCTAGCCCAACGTAGGTAGGTATAGGTATATGTATTTTTATGTACGTACGTATTCATGTACGTATGTATACGTAACTTACAGTCAACGCCGCATCGTTATGGCTTTTATCTCAATCGGTTTACACGTATACCTATATTCCTGCGCGCACATACGTGTACATGTATGTATTTGCTTGATAATTTACGTACGTGTGTATACCTCCGCCTATATACCTGTACCTAGATCACGGCGCATTGAGGTTCAAACGAATATATTATATGCCTATATTATACCTGTTTATCTATTCCCATTTGCCCTTTTTCTGTTTTTCTTTTGTCAGATTGATTTTTAATACATACATATACCTATGTATATGCATAAACGATCCGACAGCGTTCAAATTATGTTTATAATCGATACGCATGCATGAGTTTCGAATCTTCTGCACGAATATATGCGGGATACAAGATTCGCGTGAATAGGTATATGTTTTATATATGTAACATAAATATATGAATATGCGTACGTATGTACCTTATATCTATAAAGTATCAGCCGGAACTAACTGATATGTTCGTTTTGAGTATTCATATGGTACAATAACATAATCGATCGACTGACGATAATGCATATTGACGCTTGAGTTTGAGTAAAAAAAAAATTACGAAAACATGGAGTAAAAAGTCGCCCGTTTTATCACGATTCTCCGTTATCGTACGTACGTACCTACGTACCTGTATCTGTATAGCTTTACCAAAATCGATCGACTCGAACAATATTTTAATATCATACGCGTATCGAAAGATCGCCACGCATTGTATCGTATGCGGAAGAAGAAAGAAGAATTCAAGCATGAGAGGAATCGTTATAATATATTGGGTATTTTGTTGAAATCTGTATTTATACACGGCGTCGGCGCAAGCCTGTGAGATTCATATCGTAGAAGTACCTATGTATGTATAGTACATATACAAAAATGCTTATATACGCATATATACATTCGATATATAGGTTGGTGTAGGTATAGGTATAGGTAGTGTAACCTCCTCCTCCTCCTCTACGTACAAACACGTCGATAAACTAATAACAGAGAGGGAGAAGTAGAGGTTCTTACGCAACTGGAGTCACTGTTTTCAAGTTTAAACGGACCCGCGCGGCGCGGCGCGGCGTCTCTGCGGCTGCTAATCGCACGTCAAGTCGAATCGAATGGTCTCAAATATAACGTTATTTTTTGATCTTGTTCTTTCTTCTTTTGTTTTGTTTTTTTTCCATTTATTACAATAATTTTATCATGCGAACAAATATATGCTCTTCGTATCGGCTGTGAGTAAGCGTAAGCACATTGAGACGACGGAAATAAGAGAAGAGAACAAAAATACATATTAGGTTTAGCTAACAAAAGAAGCGACAAGACAAACAACGATTTTCAATTTTAGCGCGCGGTTATATCGCAATAATTTCTTCGGCTGTGCAGAAAGGAAAAATGAAGGAAGAAGAAGAAGAAGAAGAAGAGGAGAGAAAAAAGAACAAAACAAAACAAAAACCGAAGAGTGAGAAAGAAAGAAAGAAAGAAAGAAGGGAGCTAGGAATAAAGTAACGCACTCGTGTTTTCGTTCTATTTTCAAACATCACACCTAAATATTTACGTGACAAGACGGAGACGGAGACGGAGACGGAGACGGAGACGGAGACGGAGACGCTGGCGAGGGCAGCGGCCCGACCAATTCGGATGAATTTATCCTTGTTTAGGTTTATTAGATTCATTAAATGACGAAGAATTGTATGTACATAGATATGCACGCGCTTCAGTGTGGATGCAATCTCTCTCTAATAAATTTAGCTCCAACTCTCTCTCTCTCTCTCTCTCTGGGAATGAAATGGGCATATCAGATGATTATGCTACGTTTGATTTATATGCTAGGTGTACAGGTACCTGTACGATCTGTTTTTGCGTCTCGCGATGACTTTGACGAATGTGCAGATTATGCAACGCGAAATTCCTGCCATCTTCCACCAGCCCTCTCCTCCACGCCGCGGTATACGACTCGGGATCCTCTCGCGAAAACCAATCTCCGCGAGAACGGAATTTATACTGCATTTGAACATCATATCATCGGGAGAGTAAACATCGCATTGATTAGCGCGCGTAATATACGATGCGTTACACTAGCCGGGGTTGATTTAGAGCCGGTTTTTATTGTGAATCAATCATTCCGCGGTTTGGTTGGTACTGCGAATCATCCGGCCCGTCCCTTTTCCCGGAGTCAAAAGCTTCCTCCGTCTTGATTTCGGCTGAACTCGTTGACACTTACGTGGTGAAAATCTGGAATACAGTCGGCCGGCGATTCAAACCAACCAACAGGATCACAGATTTTCTCCACCAGCGTGGGGGGCGGCGAGCGCGAATTCGTAGCTGAAGACGAGTTCCGTCGGTAAAATGGTACCGTGTCAGCTGCTTCGATCATCGATTCGTAACGGATGGATCACTGCAGGTTTTCCTGAAAATCATTGTAATCACGCGCGAAGGAGCTGCTAGTTAGTCATTCGTCTCCAGCGATCGGCGACAGCTGCAGTCGCGAATAGTTTCATCGATGGAGCTTATCTCGCGATGTTTCCACCGAAACCGATATTCGGCGGTGCCAACCCGAACGATTAATCGAAGCGGGTACAAACCCGCTCTCAACAGACCGCAGCTAACTTCGTGCGCGTACAGAGCATCGCCGCCTATATAATATGTTATATGTTACAACCTCTCGATAAGGAACGAGAAGAGAAAAAATAGACGTAATACGTAATCGCCATGAGACCTAGAAGCGATATTAGATACGGAACTGTATAGCTGATACACATATAATACATTATATACAGATTTTCGGCGCCTAGCTGTACATAGGTACACATAGATATCATACATATGGGAAGGCGACGACGCCGCGACGCCCGCCTCGCTGCAAGCGGGAACTGCGTGAGAGAGAGAGGATAGTTGACTCGGGTTCTATATCGAGACCCACGGTGCATCGCTGCATCATTGCCCCCTGAGAGACGCCATCTTGGCTGTTATCTCGGCACTATAAGTAAGCCTTCTCCGCATTTTGAACCAACCGATTCCAGATCTTCAGAAAATGTGAGATTGCGGAGAGTCTCTTGTATTTTGAATTCTGCAGTCTGCCCCGATGTATGCACTGCATACGTGGTTCTGGCTTCATTTTATACACGTACGGTATCCTGCACCTATGACGTAGAAGAAATCTGTATTCTTCATCTACGAAGCTGCATAGAACTTTTCCTTCTTTCATGGCGGACCATGAGGATCTACGGAGCGCCTCGATCTCGGTAATCTTCTGAAATTCGTTTCGTCGTTGATCAGCTGCTCGCACAGCCGCCGTCTATACTAGGGATTGCAGCATTCGCCCTTCCCGTTGGTGCTCCCGGGTAAATGTCAAAGTCAACTATCAAGGTCTCGTTCCAACGTTCCAATTTCTATTCTCTAATCTTTGATCTGTGTAATGATTCGGTTGAAATCGATTTCCAACCGGACCATTCGCTATCTGTTTTATAAATATCCTGCACCGATGGTATAATATCGTCGAAGTAGGTTCGTTCGTTGGTTCGTTTGTCGCCAATTGAGACCGAGCTAGAAATACGCGCATAAGAAACGGAGAAAGAATCGAGCGGAAGAACCGGACATAGATAGACAGAGAGATGGACGGACAGATACGGGAATAATAGAGATAGGAAGAACAAAGTCTCAGGAGCTAACTGTACGACTAACACGATTCACGGTCAAGTACCCGAGCGCACGGTCGTCCGCGTGAGCCGTGAAGCGAAGAGGGCACTTCCGGTCGAGTCACCGACCGTCTTTCTCTTTCTCTTTCCCTGCCCCACGATCCTTCTTTTGTACCGAGCGAGTCGATGCCTATGTAATAAGTACTACATACATATATATGTGTGTACCATTCGTGCCACATAGTGTATCCTCGTATCGAGGCAAAGAGAACAAAGCGAGCATAAACGAATCGCGTAGATACTAGATCGCGTCGAATGGGAACAAACGGTTGGTCAAATTTTGATCGTTGATCGACACCGCTGACGCGCATACTCGTAGATCAATGGAAGCTTCATAGAAGAGATCGCTTATTACATAAAAAGCGTGACTATTGAATTGAGAAATTTTTATATTCGGATCTATACCTGTATTTGACCTTGTTCTTGTCGTTATTTTGATCATAATCTAATAGTATCCGGGAATGGAGCTAGTAAATGGTTTTTTAGAGTATGGTGACGTAAGCCGGAAAGCATATACCTACATAGTATATATGCGGCGAGACTGGAATAACTTTTGAAATTTGTCGCCAACTTGATAAACGTGAATTATGATCACGCCCCGCAGGCTCCGCACGATCGACACGATTCCTGCACACGTCACGGCGACCGTTTATGTAACTCTTTTTGAATCTTCTGGACTGATCTTTATAAATGATTTTAGTATGTAGCTCACAGCCGGGTATTACACTATATCTACGTTGATGCTGCTTTCCGGCTAGTTCGGCAACTTGTCGTGATATTGACAGCTTATCCCCCTCAATAATTACATGTTATCGTTGAAACTTAATAATATTGTGGATATAGGAAGTTCAATTGCGGCGTTGTACATATAATTGCGAGCGAGATACTCTGCACATAGACACATACGTACAGTCGATTCAAAAAGTTCACGTAGGATCGGATTTCGATGGATTTGCTTTCCGCCATTGGGTTTCTTTTCACTCTGATGAAACTCACAGGCAACGACATGATGTTTTTATCATCGATCGCGAATATTTCTTATACCAGAGACACGATTGATTCGGGCAAGCGTCAAGTTTGGATGAAAAATCGTATAAGAAATATTCACAATTGATGGTAACAACAGCAATTGGCACAGTGCGCCTGAGTCTCATTGTCAGTCTCCCAGCTATCTTACATGAACTTTTTGAGTCGTCTGTACATACTATCCACGCATTGAATCAAGTTTCATTTTAATTAATAAAATGAACATTTATATGGGCACGTTTTACCTATACCCACATTTCCACCTAGTAGAGTGCATCAATCACTCCGGCGAGTCGCTTCTACTCCTATAACGAGCTAATATAGTGAATAACCGCTTCTGCTTTATCGTTAAATTTAATAATCGCCTGTCACACATAGTTGGCAGATAGGTATAGTTTGGTATAACTATACCCAGTGTAAACGGTTCCACGCATCTAAGTACGTGTACCTGATATACATGATAGTTTCACACGAACGTATACCTCGTGCACGCGTAATTGCAATTTAACGATACGAACTCGACTCATCGTGTTTTCATTGTTATTATTTATTAATGTCCAGATTATACGAGAACGTACTAATTTCGACGCCCGATCGCCATTCCTACTATTCCCAATATACCTGTTCGGATTGATGCGCACAGCTGGTACATACGTATATATGCCTCAAAATTAGAGTGTTGAATTACGATGTACGGGGCGGTGAGCCGGAATTCCCGCCGAGATCGATCCTGAACTGGCCGTGATCTCTGTTGAAACCGAGACCGAAAATTCCTCGTCAATTCTTTTCCAAAATGCATAGACTTGCTCGTTCCGGTCTGTCACGGGTTCCCGTCTATAACGAGTATCGTATCGATTGTTCTTCCACCGCCGCTCGCCCTCCAGTAGGAATAATTCTGAAGGGCTATAGGGTGCGAGAAAACGATACGCTCGTCCATTGATCACGCGGGTCCCGCATTCGACGCGGGAATTGTCAACCGTTTCTCGAGTCATATAATTTACGTTGTTTCCAAATAATCATCAGACACGGTTCTCTATTTTTTCGTAATTCGTGAACAAGAAACGTGCGTATTGTTTCCTCGCATCCTCCCCGTACATTCATCCTGCGCTCGTTTCTCCTCTTCTCATCTCCAACAGTATAATTGTCGTAATTGACGGCAGCAAGTATGTATACGTACGTATAGGTACGAGACGACACGTCGCGGTCGGTTCTCCCCGAATGTTTACTTGACCGACGCAACGCGACGCCATGCATCGCGTCCGTATCAGACGCTTATGCATCACGACTTTGCTGTGACGCGAGCAGGGTCTTACGTAACGGATTTTATTACGTAATTTACGGTATAGAAGAACCGCGCCGTACAGTAGGCAGTTTGCTGTTTGAAATAGTCTACCGTTTTCTTACATACATTTGTAATATACATATACCTACGTCTAGGTATATATGCATAACTTTTCACACATGAGTTACAGGTATAACCTATCTCCGATGGTCACGGCAGGTGCAGATTTACGATCTTTCCTATATATATATATAATGCGCTACATACACGTACGACAAAGAAGTCGTGTCAGGAGTGGCCAAAAATAACCGATTTCCGATTATGGATCAAAGATATAGATTATTTTTCTCGGCCGATTAATCGACTAAATTTCATTCTTCTTTTCACTCGATCGATCGGCTGAATCGATATCAAAATATGTATCCGCGACCGATCATTATTGTTTAAATATGTAAAGATTCGCAAATTCACATTCAAAATTTTTGTTCCACGATTCTCGTCCTCATATACCTTGACAAAAATTATACATTCGAAAACGGATTCAAATCACATTCCACCTTCATTATTATCAATTATTCAAATCGTATATAGTGAAATTGATGACTATATTGTACCTATACTTAGGTTTTGCATCAAATAATTGAAGCGACCAAGATTATCGATGCATCGATCACTCGATTATTTTTACCCGATCCAATCGAATGACTTGATTTTCTTTTACGGATAATCGAATAACCGTTGCACCGATTATTTTCGTTCGAGCTCTGATCGCCGAGCCATATTTCATGGCTTCGTTCATTGTCGTACATAGTATTTCTGTATAGAGTAGGTATATGCACATACTATAGATACATAATGTTCATCAAACCCAAAACTGGTGTACAACTGTTTGGATTAATTACCGTTGTCATTGTATAAAAATGAAGAAAGGTGCAGAAAAACGGATAGTAAAAACGAAAGAAAAAGAAAAAACCATTGGAGCTTAGGATCTATTCGTTAGGTAATGTGATATAAGCAATCGGTGTTTGGCTGGTGTCAACGTAACCATTTATATAAATCTATTGTTACGTAACGACCGTTATGCCGGGCGATTCTCTCTTCGTCGCGGTCGTCGTAGATAACGTTTCTCCCTCTCCGTTTTCCCTTGCCTTCTCGCCCCCTCTCTCTCTCTCTCTCTCTCTCTTCTATCTAAAGTTCTATCTATCTATCTATCCGTCTATCTCTCTCTTTCTCTCTCTCTCTCTCTCTTTCTAGTTTCGTGTACTACAGTATAGTATAACCTATAACACGTATACAATACTCGATTGAGAACCCCTGATATAGCACAAGTACGATCTACACGTGCCGCGGCATTATTTTCATTTTTATCGTCGCCACACGCCGCACCGTTTCTATATCTCGGAGCCTTTTGTCGTTAAAGGTTCAAATTTATCATGTTGTGGTGGGTTAAATTTAAATTCTTGTATCATACCTTACTCGGGTATGTAGTATGTACCTATATAATATATATATACACAAGAAACATTTAGATGTCCAATACACGCCGGAGCCTGTTCCATTTTATATGCAGCCATGATGTAAAATTAATCCATATAATAATTATAGATATACGAGCTATAGCACTTCTCTACGTGCATCTAATAATGTCAATGACAAACTAGAAGGGATGGCGTTTCCTGTTTTTTGTCTTTCGCTCTTTTTTCCAGTTCATTCATGACAATTTTTGATAATTTTTCAATCGCTCTCTCCCTCTCTCTCTCTCTCTGCGTGTTGCTATTCTATACGAGTTTAAAAATAGCGCGCTGCGGGTTGGCTATAGGCTAAAAAGAAGAACGAAATAGGTTATAAAAATATTTCTACTAGTAGGAAGTGAGCAGTCGGTTATAGTGGTCCTATGCTATTTATATGCCGGTTTGCCTACGGGGAAATCCTGTTCCATTGACCACTCACCACACTCACACCGTTCGAGGTAGAGTGTATAGATGCATATGCATTCGCCTATGGATAGGTATACTATAGCTATATTGTGATGGGTCCTATAGTAGCCGAGCGCCGATACTTTTGAACTTGATGATCCGAACATTCCATCAAGATTCCGAACCCAATCTGGGCCACATAACCTAACGATTGTATTTGCATTTGCTTTGGTATCGATACATCGTTGTAGCGGCCGCTTGCTGCAGTCGTTGACCAAACACGCCAAGTTCAATCGCAAGGAGATATAGAACTTGTAGGTATATATACATACGTACATGTTTACGCAAATCATCGGAAAATGCGCGGTTAGGTATGTGGAGATGAAATTTGGTAAGTGGACAGAGTAGAGCAACGTGCGATAATAAGTTCGTTGTGAATATTATCAATATTGATTGTGTATACTATTATACATTTTTCATTCATCATAGAAATATTATCACCATTTACGTACGAAAGGAGTATATAGTTCGAGATTAGGAGCGATGTTGCATAATGTGATTGATATTTTCGGTGTTCTTTTTGCTTCATTCTTCGTCTTCCATCGAGGCGACAAAAGATGTAACGGAATGATTAAAATGATAATAATATCAAGTTGTAAGTCATCGTCACAGTCGTCGTGTGTGTGTGTGTGTGTGTGTGTGTGTGTGTGTGTGTGAATATCAAATATAGTTGTATAATTAGGCGACAAAAATAAATTGACACGCGAATACATGATGTATGTATGTGTACATACGCATGTAGTATGATAAAATAGCGCCAGGTGGCGTTTGGCCGGTCGAAAGTAACTGGCGTGTTCGAAGCTCACCAACCAGCCGACCGGGTCGATTCGATCGTCTGCAGTTTGAAACGCGGTTGGGTCTGAAGTTAAAGTTTACATAACAGAGTTTGACAGAACTCGAACTCAAAGTCGAACTCGAACACGTGACTCGACTGGATATTCCCTATCTTATCTTATCTTATCATATCTTATCTTGTCCTATCTTATCTTATCTTATGTTATCTTATTACATTACATTGGAATAAATTTTCACGATTTTCACCAACTTATCGCACAAGCTTCATTTAACTGCAGGGGATCAATTATTATTGAACTTATTTTGTTTCTATACACGCGTACGTATGTATATATACATACATACGTGATGTATGTACCTATATATCTATCATACACAGATCCGCACGCACAGTGCGTATTTATCTATCTATTTATGTATTTATTTATGTACGCCTCTGTATGACCTATACAGGCATTCGCTTGTTGTGTGTATATCGACTATATCAAGATTCGCGGTAGCGAAACGCCGCGCCGCCAAGTACAATCTTTCTCTCCGTACACGGACTACTCAATTCTTGTGCTTTTCGTATACGTATATAGTCGGTATACGTATCCCTCTCCCCCTCCCCGTTGCACACGCCAGCGACAAAGCGTCGCGTAGCGTACGTGACCTACAATTGTAGGTAAACGTACACGCATACGTATTCGCTGCTAGAATACGCGTATATATATATACACGTTACGTTGATATATACGAATGTGTAAACACGATAGGAATGATATGTAACACGTATTTATAGTGCACGATCGACGCGAACTCGGACGGTACGCGAGAAGAGAAAACCATTGTATGTAGGTATACAATAACTACTGATATATGCATATCATATGATGTATGTTATACGATGTATATACAGTATAGCATAGCATAGTATAGGTTAGGTACTGTTATTGCTGCTGCACCGCCATTTTTACATCGATCTGATCGCCCCCCGACACTGCTGTGCTATAAAATTATACTATGCCTTATTATTACGTTGATAACGCGCGTGTCACGTTGACTTAACGCAGATGTCGAATGACTCACGCGCAGTTGTGCATCGAATGGACAATGTTAGAACGAGCAATTAATTTTTCACAAAAAAAAAAAAAAATCCAAAATATGTAACAAATATCAAGATGAGACTGGGTTGAGTCCAGTTCCTCCGCTTCTCCTGATCAGTGCAGGATTTATCTTCTCATCAGTTGATGATTATATCGATATCAGATTGAATTTTGAATCTCTGAATCTGATGGAAAGTTTCAAATTGATGTTATGTTGATCGGAACTGAGGTCACCAGTTTGAGTCCTTCGATATTCAGCTAACGCAGTACGGGTCTCGCCCTCCGCTTTTCTTCATTGTTATTCCCAGTCGGCTAATAACCGCAGGCGCTATATGTGTACGTGTATTTTGTTGTTTTTTGTTTCACTTACTCTCAAAGTACCACATCGTTCTCGAGATAAGCTCTTTATCTTATTGTCCGCCAGCAATGACACGCATGAACATACTATACATATAATATATTGTATATATGCGTATTTATATAATCATGTGGCGGAGGCGATGACGATTCATAACGTTTAATGACTTGGACACACACATTCGTATATACCGACCGATCGCGATTGGACGGATATGAAAAACCTGCGGCGGTTACATATACCTGGATATATATATATATATATACATATAACATACTTGTGCTGGGATGAAAACTTATGCAAAAGATGGAAAATACAAAATGTAAAATCCGCTGGCCGATGCGTAGCTTTTATGTGTTCGCGATATAAAAACAAACCGGTGATTGAGAATCATCATTCCAGTTGATTCACCGTCTTAACCAGATCTTCTACCGTATAGGTACGCGTAACATCATAACCCATGTATTCCCGAAGCGAATTGAAATCATTGGCATCGAGTACCTCCATCCCTGTAGGATTTCCAGATGGCGTGCAAAGGTGGGGGAGGGGAAAAAATGTTTGCGTGGACGCGGAAATATCAGAATTTAATCCAGACTTAAATTGGTCCCACGGCGGGTTAGACGCCCACCGCTCCGTGGCCGTAGGCTACCCAACCAATTACATAAGTCTTACTCACTACTCATGATCCAGTGTGTTTGTGTCTCGACGTAATCCAAAGCTAGCGCTGCTGCTGCTTTCTGCGATATGATACATACGTTTGCTGCTCCGATCTGGTCGAACGACTATCCGACGTGAGAATTATTTTCGACTCTTTAATTTAGTGGAAAAATTGATAAACAATCGACTTGGATCTTATGGGTTCATGTAATATGACTCGGTCAACTCACT
Organism: Phymatocera aterrima; assembly: GCA_963170745.1. Taxonomy (NCBI): domain Eukaryota; kingdom Metazoa; phylum Arthropoda; class Insecta; order Hymenoptera; family Tenthredinidae; genus Phymatocera; species Phymatocera aterrima. Next base: position 9,837,644 of record OY720666.1, read on the forward strand.
GTGGCAGGTGGAGGCAAAATCCCGGCGTTATATAACAATTCTGAAAAACTTTGATGAGACCGTTACGCAACGATGTAAAAATATAGGATTGTAATATATGTGGCTGGTGTAGGTACACCCGAAATGATGAACATGCAAATGTCTCTTCTATACATCGGAAGAAAACCAATATGACGATTGAATTTGGCTCCTAGAAACATTTGGTTCATGTAACAGCATCGCGTACCTATATAACGACATTTATATGAATTCAGGTTCATAATAGGAGCTGCTGCTGTTTGCTCTAAAAGGATGTTTGGATTTGCAGATAACCGCGCGGTTTATACAAAGAGGAAAGTGTATGTATATACATGTAGGTATGGTATGCTCTCGCCTTGACACAGATTCTAGGCACACGGCGGATTAATTTCGTTCGTAATTACATAACCTCCTCAAGTTAGTCGCGGATTTGTTATACAACAAAATTGGGTCGCGCCTTCTCGCCCCTCTGCGATCTATGGCCTAACTAACTAACTAACTAACTTACCAACCAGTTGAAATATCATCACCAGGAAGAAGAATGAGCTTCGTCATCATCTTACGGGATTTCATGTACGAGACCATCAGATTTAGCAACAAAATGAAGTTTGATACAACGGTCGAACTTTTCTAACCTTCACAATGTAAAAAAATTTCGTGTTCGCGATGTAACGCTAAATCAACACTGCTCGTCGAATTCTATTGCGGTTCACCCGATCCTGTGAGACTCGGGAACCAATAAGTGTATAAAAATCGCTTCAAATGTTGCGGTAACTTCTGCATATGGTGTTGAAGTTACATCAACGAATATTCTCCAGTGGTCCGCGCCTCAAATTTTTCAATTTTTCAGAGTGTGCACATAGTGCTGAAATATAAATGTGTACGTAACATACTTCACAAGACATCGAAGAAAGGAATTGAATCTTTCTCCATCATCGATCGACAATAAAGAAGAGTGTTGTCCGGATCGGGTAACGCGTCAACGAAACCAAATTAGACCAGTCGTCTTATATGAAGTCCAGCATGTCGAGTATGTATATAAGAAGTCATAAAGGGCATTGGAGGAGAGTCGATTGTACCAGAAGTGGCAAACAACAAGAACGTCTCTTATCTTATGTGCTAAAATAGTCTAGCCACGCGTAGGCAGTGGCCAGTTGAAAAAGCTTTCTTCGTTGTCAATGACCTCAATATCACGTATTGTTCGTTTTGTAATGACCAAAAATATCATATTGTTCGCTGTTGGTTATAGAATTGATGTTATTCTCAACGCCGCCAATAACACGTGTACCCCTCTACCAACTACTACTGCATCTTGTAACAACCTTACCGCGTGTATACTAATAATCGTTGCATAATGATCGAGGAATGGTGAAAAAATTATAACAATCTTGAAACAAGGTGAATATTCAACAACCTCGGCCTTGGCCCGTTGACAACTACGGAACAGACGCGGAACAGTCGCTGCTATCTACCGTCCTTGCATTCGCAAGTGGCCAATTAATCCAGTAGAGATTCTTAATTATCGGATTTTATGATCCTCAGGGAAATTGGTCTCCAGTCATTTGTTTGTTGTAGGTTTTTTCTATATTGCTTACTCGTTCTTTCGTTCTTTTTTCAATCATCAATGAATGAAATCATGCATGACGCCCAATTGTTGCATCAGTCACTCTCATTGCCAGTCAGGCCCAAAGGGCTTTGAACGGAAGTAACCTATTCCAGCTCCGTATGTTCCACGTCGCAAGGATCAACGTCACGTCTATTTTTGGTCGTTCCATAGTACTTTCTAGCACACTATCAGGTGCATTTCGTCTTTCTAAATTCGGGGGTCTCCATTTCTGCTTTCGATCATCGCGAATTATCTTTGCGGAGTTCGCGGAAACATCGAAAACAAGCTCTGGGGATAGTATTTCATCGTGTTAACGGCTGGTTTGGCTTATCACGATCGATAAGATCAGCGGAACAGTACAGTACTACGTACCGTACTATAATACTAATACGTTCTGTACTATCTGTGGTGTAATTGAGCCAGTCGCGGGCCATTAGCGTTACGTAAAAGCTGTTGAAGACGATGCGTCACCTAAGACTCTAGATATGTCAGTTGATCGTTTCTGGTCCGGCTCAATTTTTTTTCATCTCGTCATAATGACCCTACTGCTATGCTTTTTTTTAACCAAATTTTACCGATTCGACAAGTCTTGGCCGCGGAAGTTCATGCATTGCACTGACTCAGGATTTATCTTCGGTGATCATCGGGGCAACATATCTTTCCTTCATTGGGTACGAGGAAATCAGAATTCAGTGTTTGAAATATTTCTGTATCCACGAACGCTAGCAACAATCTAGAATGCTTAAACCCGCTGCGTAGTGACTATTCTAGAGAATTATATCATCAATGGAACGTAGTCATGCCGAACAATGACTCATACCTTCTTCAACGAAGATTGCTGACGAAATTGGATACAAATGACCCCATTCTTGATGGAATGAGCATCATTTTCGCCCCTCCAACATTCGGTGTTTCATCTGGATATATACTTTCATCTTTGAATTGTTGTTGTACACCGGAATACCTGATCAGTCTGACTAGTAGAGGTTCAGATGAAGAGACTATCAATGATCTATCTTCTATCTTTCCTATAGTCCTGTCAACCCTTCGAGAGTTTATAGCAGGTACAGCACACAGCACACGCCTCACGTGTCACGTATGCTTTACCCGTCCCTTCTCCCCCCCGTCCCTGAACCAACGAGTCTATCCCCTTTGGATATCGAGTTAATTATAGGCACCTCAAGTGTACGGCGGGAGGAGAATATAGGTGTACGTATGATTCTAGAATACTACTAGGAGGTGTAACCGCGTGTGGTACGTTAGTTCTAGCTGTTCGTAGGCAACGATGAGTGGTCGGTGCCGTTGATGTAAGACCGCACTTTCCAGTTTTTCACCCGTCTTCATGGAAGGAAATCCACGAGAAAACGGTCTTTCAGTACTCGCAGCAGTGCTTGATGTGGGATCCCATCTGCGCCTCGTATGACACTCTTCTATTTTTGACTTTGTGGCGCGACACCGAGCCCCCAGATTTGTTACGTGGTGAATTTCTCAGTGTTTTTACAGATACTTGCTCGACTGTGATGGCGAGAGCATGAGGAGGCGTGTGGGTAGGTATACCCACCCAATTTCTCAGAATATGCTGCAAGTCTCTGAACATCCGAAATTCCGAGATACCCACATTTTCACATCCTGTCGAGGTTCGAAAATATACCTACTGATTTGAGTGTGCATGCGTACGACCTAACCTACTCCATAGAGTTACAGAAAGGGGGGTTCAAGTTCCCAAGAATTACTCGTATCTACGTTCACGCTGATACTTTTTGTTCATGTTAATGATCTTCTGATCATTCGATATATACCTGTAGTTCTATGATCATATGATACGATAGAGTGATTCATTGATTATTTATTGATAATACGTGATGAACAAATCTCACACTAGTCGCCGATATCTTTATAATTCTTGGCAGAATTCCAGAACAGTAGGGATTATACCAGACCAGCCTACTACAAGACGGCCGTACGGTCTATGGGTTATCAGTGACCACTTGTATCCATCAAATCAACGAAACAATGCCGCATAAATTCAACGATAACATGAGTAGTTTAAGCTGGGTCAGGTGAACTTGGATAGGTTTTTCATTTTTGTTCCTTGCATTAGCCCATTCGACATGGTAGATCACTGATTTTTCAATAATACATATTTCGAAAGGGAACCGGAAATTTTATCTTCTCCATTGAGTCTCTCTAAGAAGCTGGAGTTCGTATTATTATCCAAGGATTTTTACCGATTTACCGATATCATTTTTCACGATCTCGTGTTCCGTTACCGCGACGAACTTCGGCAGCCCCGGGCCTTTGTTTCGTCCCAAAATGTCCCGACTGGAGTATAATTACTAGCATACTGATCATACAGTTGATAGTGTGCGAGAAAACAAATCCTTCTCCTGCAACGGGAGTCCCCTTCCATTTTGGATAATAATCCTCTGCGTCATGCTTGAATAAATGATTTCGCCATCGCACCAATAGCACCAATAGCATAATACCGAACCTTGCTCGAAGGGGGTCAAGGTTAAATTCGCGGGGGACCCACCGACCTGTTTCAGCATGACAGAAGTAGCGAAGCACCAGGCCGTGATACGGTACACCTGACTGGGTTTATAGAGGATATTAGACGCGGACGAGCAGCAGTAGCAGCAGCAGCAGCAATCGGCTAGACAAGGGATTCTTCAAGGTCGGACAAGTTGAACTTGCGTAAATGATTATGGGCTACGTGTTTTGTTTAATGATTGTAAAGTTTGCACGCTGTCAAAAGTTCTGCGCAGATTTCAATGGGTACGTTTAAGACCTAGTACGTTTCTACCTCATTGTCAGTATGAAATGTCATTTGAGCAACGATTTATCACTCTGAATTAGGACTGCAGTATATGGCGCAGGATCTCTATCGATTTAGTTATGAATCTGGGTTTGCCGATCAAACCTCTCGGTATTCTACTATCAATGATTCAATCAAAGATCTAACAGTCTATAGAGAATGTACTTGTAAAACAAGTTTCTCTGACCGACAATAGTTATGTGTACCTCCATTTTCGAAAGGATAAGATCACTCTGCAGCTGGGAACTGGGACGAGTTGTCGCGGTTGAAATGTGTCGCCTAAATGGGATGCTAATTTTCCTCACATACTTGATTCCTATAACTTCTACAGACGAGGATGTGAGGTGGATCTACATGCACATGTGGTCGCAGATCTATAGGTACCTTCAATTACGTAATTTAACAAGTCTCAACGATTTTCTGTCAATGATTGATTGATTGATTGAACTCTGCATACTCTTTCATCGATTAATCCGTAACGCAATAGCTGTGCATCGTGTTTATGCCCACCGTATGCATCGTGTAGTACATATAATTCGATATGCCGCGTAATTTGAAAGTCTCACATCTGATTGTCGTCTGGTAGGCCTTCACGAATTACAGCGAGCGACATGAAGGTGCAGGTAGGTGCATGGCGATGACGCAATTTCAAAAACGTTTTCGTGGTCGATCTGATCGCGGTAAAAGCGTCGATATTTTTGGGCATCTCGAAGATAAAGAGGCGGACGCCGTTACCGTAGGTACATACGTACAATAGGTATATATGCCTGAGAGTCCACAGCTAAGCGGTTGCAAAAATAGATCTTAAATTTGTAGGAAGTGTAGTCCGAGGTCCAGCGCTCGTTCTCTCAACAAATGGGAGACGTCGCGTTGGTGCGAGACACAAGCACGTCGTCGAAGAAGCAGCAACTGGTCGTTCAAATGATTCCTATCAAGCCACCTGGCGCGGAGCCGTCTTCAGTACGATGTTGAGAATTTTTCATCAGCTGTTCGGCTCTCTTCGACCTTCTCTCTCTCTCTCTCTCTCTCTCTCTCTCTCTCTCTCTCTACGACTGGTGTATCACTTTTTTGAATTGTGCATACATAAGCGATCGATCGAGACTGAAATAGAAGAGACTAAATACTGAATCCGTGAATTGGCTATTTCACTCCACTCTATGCACACTTGGCAGAATTTTCTATCTCCCATGATGCCCACGCATGCACGATGACGCTTCATATTTGCAGTTGAGCAACGTGCTCGCGTCAGTGTCATGAATGTCAACGTGACAGTTAAGACGACGCGTGGCTCTGTTCCATCCCGTCTATCTTATCTTTTGGTAGCCTTCTCCCTCGAGGTAGTCCAACCGCAGTACGTTAATCCCAGATGTGCTCTTTCTATTGGCCAGTAACAAAAACACGTATCTATAATCTACGTTTGTATGCACAACACATACGTATGTTTCCACGACGAGTACTAGCGTTTGTTGAACAGATTATGGATAGAGGAATCTCCGTTGGCCAAGAGATGCTCTGCAATGTTCATTATAGAAGTGGGCATGTTAACGTATCATTTCCCTCTCTATATGTTCGAGCTGAACAAATTTGTCATACAGAATACAGGTTTAATTATCATACCGAGACCGTGGGGCAGGTGCAACACCCCACCGTCTTCGTAACCTTCATTTTCCTTTACACCATTTTCAATGGTCATGATCAGGTGTTTGTTATCCGCTGGCAAGTAATTCATCCACCAGTGGTAGAGAAAACTGTTTTATGATGGAAAATAGATGAAATTTTTGGAATTTCCTGTCCGGCATGTGATCATCGCCATATTTGTGATTCTTCTTTTCCAGCGACAAAATTGAATATCCTGCCCCAGTGTTATCGAATAGTCGCGTTTGTTCATTTGTTTGCCTGTTCGTTGCCAGGGTGAAGCTTGGAGTTGAGTTTATATAAGAGTCATAGAAACGGGCCAGGCAGGTAGGTAGAGGTAGGTAGGTGGATAGATAGATAGGTAGATAGAGACGGTGCAAAGTCTGGCCATGAACTCACGGTGGTTGGAAGAGCTCTGGTTAGCCAAGTTTGGTTTTCTCTCCTACATCAGCTAATCGTAACCGCGGACATTCCGAGTGTCAACAGTTGTGACGAGAATGGATGTAGCTACTTAAGTTGGTATCAATTGTTCTTAAGGAGTGTAATGACCGCCCCTGCCCCTCCATCGTTGTCAGCTATTGGAAAAATCACTTGTCGTCATGGTGGAGAGACTGTTCTTGTTTTCACGCGATCTTGACGAAGCCGTTTGACCAATCGTTGACGGATGTCTCAGATTATAGACCGTACCTGAATTCTTCGAACTTTTTTCTACAGATCGTCGAAGAAAGCAGAATGTACGGTACACACCTTCCGTCTACATATTTGTCGGACAGTTTGTTTCGCGTCGGTCTTATAATTGTTATACATATGCGATACACATAGTATGAGCAAGGAATCGTGCCGTGTAATTACCTGTGGACACACCTATATAAGAGGGAGAGAACGGTGGCTAGGGAAAGACGTAAGTTCCGAACAGCAACAGGCTTGAAAGCGAGGCCAGGTTACGACAATATACCTACTCATATAATGTATATAGTTCTTTACGTAATGGGAAGCCAACGAAAAACCGTCGCATCGTAGTAGGTATGTATGTACCTACTACAAAACATTAACGATGAAATATATCACGGATATATAGCAACCAATACGCATCAATCAGATTCTTTATATAGTTATCTCGTGTACTGCATAGGTAAATGTATATGTGAATACGTCATCTGTAGTGTGAGTGAGTATCGACGCCATTGTGGTTGAGACGAGATTGAGAGATATTTTTTCCGTTTCCAGATATTGCTTCTTTTTCTTTTTCCTCGTGGTCTCCCCCCCCCCCCCCCCCCCCCTCACTCGATCTCTATATTCATTATGTAAACCTACATAGCCTGACAACGAACGACCTGATTTTCAGGCCAGATATTTTCACCACTATACTCTATGAATATAATTGATATTTACCCAAACCGAGACACAGGATGTCAGTGACTCATTTTTGGCCAGCCCAAGCATCCGGACAACAGCGCGATATTATTTCGAGCCAGATCATGTTTCGTAAATCAAATGCAAGTCCAAGCTGCACCATCGTCGGTGAGTGGGCGTTGAGCGCAGTGTCGTATGTACGAAATTATTTCTAAATTAATCTAATAATTCAACTTCCCAATTATACCTAGCTTTGTACCACACATCACAATCAGAAGAATACTCCTGAATCTCCCTTATACCAGATTTGTTTCATGCATGACCAACTATTGAACAGTCTTGTCCAGTCATTATAGTTTCAGAAAGCAATCGACCGTTTGCACCTGAGTTAACCCAAAAGTTCATTCCCCTTGATGGTATTTCGAACTCAATTTTCAACCGGCTATTGAGTGATTATCGCAGCTCTGAAGGTCCGGGCGCGTCCTGGGTTCGAATATCGAGGCGTTGGGAGGCGGAAAAAATCACTCGAAATTTCGTGGCACCCTTCGTCAGATACTGGACCAGTGTTAGCTTCGGAAGACGACTGGTCATCGTATTTAGAGCCTAATTTCTTCGACTCTGTTTCCTCTGTTCTCAAATTGGCGGGGTAGATTGAGCGGTAATTTTTGAGACGGGAAAACGAACATCAGGTCAAAAAAACCGATTGGAGATGATAACGACAACCCAAAACAGCGGACGAGCAGCACCATACGAGCCCAATTTGAAAAATGGAATACCGTTTGAATTCAACGCGGCTTTATAATGTCCGCTAGGTATTCCGATGTCTGGGAATCCAGACAAAGGAGCCTGCAGCGGAGTATTGCAGTCGGGTCATCAACCAGAGTCGCACGGCTGGGTGATTAGGCTCGGTGTGTGTGTGGCTTGTTGCTGACCGCCCAGCATCGCCAGTAACAGCGGCAATACGGCACTCGAGGAACTATTTTTTTTCCCGTTCAATGTTGCAGTATTCTGCTACCTTCAGTGTACGTGGTGCGTGACTCTAATCACGCCTTTCGTATGAGAGTTGTGTGAGTATAGATTCGCGGCTGTTTTCAGTGGAAAACAAAAATGTTTCAGGAATTTTGAAAACCGCTGACGAATCCACAAATTGTGAGATATAGTCCGAGTCCGCGAGTGTCGACAAGTGTAATCCATATTGTGGCGGAGCTGTGTGGACCGAATTGCGGACATCACAGTTCTCTCTAGGAACTAGCATCATTGAACTATGTTTCACTATAATTATACATTGTTCGATTGTTCCTGGGTCAACAATATTACGTCACATGCCCCACACAACTGTCGCCGAGTTGTTTCTGTGCCAAGGAAGAGCGAGAGAAAGAGAGCTTACGTGACTTCCGGAAAACTTGAAGAGGAGCGTGCCTTAAATGTAGAGGGAAATCGCGAACGAATTTATATACCTACACATCGTTGTATTGGGCTTGTCCGCGATCGTCATTTACAAAGGATCGCAAGTTCTGTCGTCAACAATGCGAGTTACGGTGACTCAGGAGGAACTGATTTTCACGTATCCAGGGAACGAAGGGATGAAACGACGTCCTAGTAGCTGCACCAGCAAAATCAGCCCACCCAAAAAAGAGTGGTGGGAGGTTTTCTTACTTTCTTATTAATAATTTATCACCGCTTTGCCAAATGTTTTACTCCTCACAGTTTCGAGTAATCGTCGTGCGGCTCAGCTTTAGGCGAAGCTGCACCAGCCACATCCTAACTTCGCTATATTTCTCGCTACAATGGTGTACTATACGTCAAAATTTTGTACTTTTTTATTACTTTCGATGCTTCCCTATTGTCCCTATTGCTAATAATTTCGGCCCAATAATCTTATTAGATGATCGCTGTGCCTGAAATAAGGGAATAAGTGTTGTTTGCCCCCTTCAGAATTACGAATGCAAATTTTTGGTTGATAACCATCGAAGGTAATAACAAAGAACAAAATTTTTACGTATAGTACACCTTTGTAGCGGGAAATATAGCGAAGTTAAGATGTGGCTGGTGCAGCTTCGACTAAAGCTGAGCCGCACGACGATTACTCGAAACTGTGAGGAGTAAAAAATTTGGCAAAGTGGTGATAAATCATTAATAAAAAAGTAAGAAAACCTCCCACCACTCTTTTTTGTGCGGGCTGATTTTGCTTGTGCAGCTATACTAGGACGTGATAAAACGACGGCCGGAAATTGTTTCATGCGATGGTGGAGGTGCATCGTCAATCACAGTTTATTGAGGTTTATTCTATTTTGTCAATTTTCTCGTTTTCCCAACAATACCATCTCACGCCCGCGTCTCACCTGTGACTTCTCGACTAGTACATGAATAGATAATTTGGTGAAGAAACTCACCGAGTTGAACGGCCAAATCGTATTGTTCGAGTGCGTGAGAGATGTGTCCCTCTTTGATAAGTCTGTCGCCCTCGTGTCTGGCTCTACTGGCCTCCGCTTCCCTGGGCCACCATTTTTCCACAAGCCTTTGAACGAGGACATTGGTTTCGCCGAGGGCTCCAACCTTCTGTCCACAAACCTTGCAGCTTTTATTCGGTTCGAAACAAGCCCTACAATAAGTGTGTCCACAGGCTGCTGTCACCGGTTGATAAAGTGTCACTTCGCACGAGGGGCACGAAAATGAAACTTCGCTTCTTCTCCTCGGTCCAGCCGCACCCCTGATATTATCGAGGAGGGCGGTCGCGAGGTGTTTCAAACTTTCGTGGGGTACCGAACCGAGTTTAAAACACTGCGAGTAAACGTCGATCGCTTCTCTCACGCGGCCACATCTCGACAAACAATCTCCGTATCCGAAACATATTTTATAATTCGGTGTCTGCTGATCCAAATAACGTTCATAAATTTCCGCTCCCAGGTTATAATTCCTCGAGGCGAATGCTTCCTCTCTCGCCATTTCCGTCATTCTTCTTTATTCTATTTTCCGCTTCAACTGTTCTCTAACAATCAACTATCCGTTGATTTCAATTCTACTCCCGTATATTATGCGTTGTCCGTAGTACGCGCGACACACGCGCTTTCTTGACAGATGCAGATACAGATACAAATACAGTCAGAGTCAGTCAGTCAGTCAGTCAGTCAGCCAGCCAGCCGCAGCAGCAAGCAGTGTCTTCCTGAGTCAGTCTTGTTTACCGCTACTCCAAGCACCGTTAATCCTCAATACGATGCGTAATATGTACGAAGTCGGAACGATAAAATCCACTGGCCGCTGATTTAGAAATATTGAAACCACTGTACATTTTTTTCATCGGATCGAACAAAGAAAACGAACAAATTGAACGCTCGCAAACAAACTGTTGTTTATTTTCTTTCTTTTGTTTTCTCGTTTTTACCTATTTTTAACGGACGAAAAGATGAAAGAATTTTTATTCATTTATTCGATTATTTTCACTGTGATTTTACGACGAATCGTGCACACACACACACACATATATATATATATTTAACATACACCATATATATATATATAAAAACTCTTGTTATATAAGTAATTGTTACGACGATTATTCAAACTCACGCAAATCTATTCGATTTTATAACACACACGTATATCGTGATGCGTATATGTATAGAGATACGTAGATAAGTGAGGGGATTGATATACGATTGATCGAACGATTTGAACGAAAGGCAACGAATTATAACTAAACTTTATCCACTTTAATGCATAGAGTAGTAGTAGTAGTATGGTATAAGTAGTACAGTTATACGAGGTAGGAATAAGATCTACCGTTTGTTGGGAACGTAGTGAAGAAAACAAAGACAGAAGAAACAAATTTTCAGCTAAATTAAGCAGGCGATATCCTACTGCAGGTTATGAATATATCACTTTTTCGTTCATTTTCACTTTTGCACAATTTGTATTAAAATTTTAATTATTATTATTATTATTATTTTTGTAATCTGCAACAGAGAACGGCACTTTTATCTCTCTCCGGTGTTTCAAATTTTTGCAACGGATCTTTTATATCCACGCTTCACAATTTTTTCTACGATTTACTTTCAATTCTCAGTATTACATGCACATGTAATCATGCGATGCGACGAATTCGTAAATTATCACTGTGAGAATATCATATATTATATATATGTATAATGAATTTGGTCATATCGGTTATTCCTTGAGTAAATTACGTCTCCCTTCCTCCACCGTTTGACAGTTGGAACTTGGAAAGCCGCTTATGTCAAACAACGCGGTACGGATCGAGCCCGGTCTAAGCAAGTGCCTGTCTGGCGTCCGGGCTGTCACTGGTTGGCAAGCGGGCGAGCGAGCATTGGCAAGTGTCAGATGATGTCAGTGGCAGCGCCCCCACGGCGCGGGCAAGACGCGCGGCGCTCGACGGAGCGGCGCGGCGCGGCGCGGCGGCTAGTCCGACGACGACGACGCCCTACCCCACCACTCTGCTACAAGAGTTTGAACGCCACCGCGAGGATCAGAGCTCGGCCGCCTCGGCGTCATCTGAACGGCGCGGCGGCGTCAGCGTCAGCGTCGGCGTCGGCGTCGGTGTAATCTCCCTCCGAGTTCTTTCTTATTCTTCTTATTCTCCTTCTCTACTTTTTCATCCGAATCTTCTTTTCTCCTCTCAATCGTTCCAATTTTTCCCCTCCCCGGCGTGCTCTCGTTCTCCTGGAACGGGAGAAGAAAAATCCAAGAAAATCCACCATTACTACGTCATCTCGAAAGAACAAACAATGTTGCAATCGATACATTCATATACGACGCCTCGATCTCTAGTATCCAAACTGCACGGTGCCTAAAAAATATTCCAATATCTTCGACAATACTTAGGTGCAGTTGGTATTGTTTGTCCAAACATTCGATCGGCGTGATACGAAACGGTTCTTTGTCTCTGTCATTGCGAGAAATAGGTGTGCAAGAGTATGAGGACTGAGGATTATTAATTGCACAAACGTTTCTCGACTATTATATCTTTCATTTTCAATTCCTCCATGTGATGATGTTGTATTGACAAATTTTCCGGCTTTCTTCGAGCTCGAAGAATATAGGTATAATACCTATATACCCGATTACACGAATGATCGGAATTATGTAATTCATCCGTGTGGCCCCCGTCCAGAGCAGCCTCGTT